>JADMLD010000353.1:0-607500 GCA_017589585.1 Phylloscopus whistleri
TTGATACAAGTGTTACTGTTGCCTCCCCCACTTTTCCCATGGGTCTATGTTTGCCAGTCAGTTTTTTTTCTCAATGGTATCTTTTCTATTTTATTTTCAGTTTATTTTCCCATTTTTTTCTTTTTTTATTATTTTCTTTTTTTCCATTTTTTTCTATTTTCTTTTTTCCATTTTCTTTTTTTTTCCATTTTTTTCTGTTTTTCTTTCTTTTTTTCTGGTTTTTATTTTTCTTTTTTTTCCATTTTTTCTGTTTTTTTTTAATTTTCCTTTTTCTCTTTTTTTTTTCTTTTTTTCTTTTTTTCTATTTTTTCTGGATTTTTGTCCTTTTCTCTCCTCTTCTCTGCTTCTCCATTGTAGCTATATTTTTTCTTTTTTGAGCTATGTTTGATTTTTGAGGAAACAGTCCGATAACAGAGCCCCTCAAACTTTGAGGAAACAATCTGATACCAGGATAGCCCCTCAAACCACATTGATTAATGCATTTAACATCTTGGCCATTTTCTTCCAGACTGGCATAATCACTTGATACAAGTGTCGCTGTTGAGGCAGTCATTACACAACCTTTTTAGAAAAGTTATGTCTTATTATTGCTAGTTGGTGGCTCACCTATTTCTAGGTGTCTTTATAGAAGAATCAGGTCCGGACCTCTCTGTGGCTTTCCTGCCACTCTCAGCTTCACCAACGCTGCCTCCCCCACTTTTCCCAGTGGGTCTATGTTGCCAGTCAGTAGGACCTCATAGGGGTCCAGGCCAAGTATGTAGTTCAGGCTGTTTTATCCGTATATAGTCCCTGTTCTATCAGTATATAGTTCTCACATTATTCATCACATCGCTCCTCATGTAGGTCCTCACATTACGCATTACATCGCTCTTCGCATATGTTAAATTTCTTTTTTCTGCTTCTCAAGTTTGTTAACATTTACATTTCTGCTTAATCCCTTCCCTTATTCACTCATCACGTCCATGTCTTTTCTGTGCTGGGGACTTTGCTGGATCACGTTGGTCATCACGTCGGGTCACCAGATGTCGCAGTCGCTGGCACGTGTGCCAGTCGACACGGACACGCACTCGAGGTGCTTCACTAGAAATCATCAGAAGGCTTCACATTTCTATATCTTGTTGTTCAAACAGTCTCTCATACCTTTCTTCTTTGTATCTTCTAAGAGCAGCTCCACACAGCTCCAGCATTGTCTCTCTTCTTCTGTTCCGAGTCCGGCTCCATCCCGCCCCTAGCACGGCTGCCTAACCCTGTCTATCCTAGGTACAATATCTTACAGTGTCTTACCTCTCTGGCCCTTGCCACGACCTCCTGTCCCTGGGTCTTCACAGCACAGCCAGCAGACTCCAACTGACTTCAACTCAGTTAACTCACTACTTATCATGCCCAAGGCTGTGAGGGCAAGGTGTTTCTACTCTGAGATAATTAACACAGCTGTAACCTGTTACAGAGGAGACTGCCTTCTGCAGCATCTCTTTTTGCATTACCACACTTTCCATCTCAGTCAAGAGCACCCTTGATGCAAAGCATCAGCGCCAAGAGAGAGCTGGTGGGGTGGAAGTGGCTCCTTGCAGGGGCTCAGGCTGAGCAGCTGCTCTGGAGAGGCTGAACCTCCACAGTGCACTGAGTGCCTAAAGGGGCTCCAAGCTAGCTGGACAGGGACTTTGGACAAGGCCATGGAATGCCAGGACAAGGGGGAATGATAGAGGACGGGATTAGATGGGTTATTGGGAAGGAATTGTTCCTTGTGAGGCTGGTGAGGCCCTGGCACAGGGTGCCCAGAGAAGCTGTGGCTGCCCCTGGATCCCTGGAAGTGTCCAAGGCCAGGCTGGACAAGGTTTGGAGCAACCTGGGATAGTGGGAGGTGTCCCTGCCCATGGCAGAGGCTGGAATGAGATGAGCTTTAAGGTGTCTTCCAAACCATTCTGTGATCCTGTGATTCACCACTCTGCCTTAGCAAGGAGTAAAGGCTGCTGCAAAGGGCTGACATGGTGTCATGAGCATCCTTGTCCCTGCAGTCAGTGACTGCCACTGCCCCCAGTCTGGCCAGTCATGGCTGGCTTTGCTTCCCTTCTCCTGTGCAGGCTAAACCCCCCCACATCTGCCTGGTGCAGTGGGGGCACGTCGGAGCCCAGCCAGCGAGGGCTCACAGGACAGGGTCTGACCACAGGTCAGAGCCAACTGGGCTGTGCATGTTGGGGAGTCAGTAGAGTCAACCCCAGACCCAGCCTGGTCTGCAGCTGGGATTCTTGCACTGTGTCAGGGTGCTGTCTCAGATAACTCCACGGGGCTGAGAACCCTCACCTCATTGGGGTAAAACCCAGCTCATCCTGAGTTACTCTCATCCTGATTACTCTTCTAAACCTTAAGAAATCTGAAGTCATTCAAGTAGAACCAATTCCACTGGACATCATGAATCTGTATTCAAATGCTCATGGAGTTTAATTGGCTTGATTTATTGAATTGGTTTAATAAAACCTGGTTAATAAACTAGGTAATTTGGTTTAACTAATATATAAAATAAATCTCGTTTTAATATATTATGTGTCTCAGTTTTACAAGCCTCTGCGACAATCCCTCATCACACTATTCCTATTTTAGATTGATCCTCCAGACAGCTGGACAAAATGGCTCTTAACCTCCCTCCAGGCAGCTCTAAATCTGCCATGGAACAGTGGGTTACCAGAAAAATGAACTATAAGTAACACTGAACATCTCTCACTTTCCAGTCCTCTATCAGCTTATGAAGAACAATGATTCCAGGATGGCAGGGCAGCCTCATGGACAAGTCCTCTGGAGTGAGTTGCTTTTCCAGCATCAAGACACCAGCTGTGCTTTAAAGTCTCTGTCTGTGTGCTGAGTGAAGCTGACAACACCAACACCAACACTGGCACTGCACCCCTGAGGCCAAACCCTTCCCTGGCAGTTCAGCTCCAAGGAGCCTGGTGTACGTGCACTCATGTTTATCTGTCCTGCTTCATTGGTTACCCTGGCCTGGGGTTGCAGATGAGACAATGACAAATCCCCCTGTGTAACACACCTGCTTCACTTCTGGGACACTTGCTGGGCCCTATCTTCTGCTCATCAGTGACCTCACCTTTCCTACAAGAGCTCCTTCCTATAAACTGTGATTATGTTTATGTTTGTGTGTCTATAAAGCATAAACCATGTTTATGTTTATGTTGTCTATGGTTTGAGACCCAGCTATAAAGCCTTGTCTAACTCCACTCTTAATTCACAAGCTTCCAGTTCAGACACAGCTAACGAGCAGGATTTATAATGAAGGCAGCTCCTAATGAGCTGACACAAGATGCAGCATTGGATCATGCTTGCTTTGAAAAGCACTGATCAAAGCCCTGTGCATTCTGGTTGGAGAGCATAATTAACAACCATTTCTAAGAAGTCAAGTTTGGGTTGATTAAAGATGCCATCTGACAGCTCCGGAGTGTTGCGATGTCTCATGATCGCTTGCACAGATACAGCATCAGCTCAGCATGGTGTCCCTCCTCCCCAGGCAGGAGAAGGGCTTTTGTTCCTCTCCCAGCAGGCTCAATCCCTTGGGTTTGCAGGGTGATGTTTCTGCCCCAGGAGGGCTCACAGGGCTGTGGGGCCATCCCTCTGTGGGCAGCAGGCGCTCCAGGTTCTCGTGCTGCCCCACTTGTGAGAGGTATGGCCCTCCTGGTGCATCCCCACATCTGCTGGGGACAGAGGGCTCTGATGCCATCAGCAGCAAAGTGGAGAGTCTGCTCCGAGAAAGCAGACAGACTTTCTAGTGGTTTGGGAGATTCCTGCCTCAGAGGAAGAGAAATGAAAGGAATGAGAGCTGCTGAATCCTTTTCAATCTTCAGTACAGCCAGGTCAAGGCAGTTCTTTGGGCCTGAACTCTTGAGTTTCTTGCCAGGCCACAGACTCCCAGGTTAGGTCCAAGCCATTAACTCCCAGGGTTTACTCCTGTCCCCGGCAACACACAGGGCCTTAATCTCTTTCTGGACTCCCACTTCACCTTGAGATCCTCCTGCTCAACTCCTCCATCTGAGGTCTAGAATACACAAACAGAGACGTTTGACCAAACAGTCCCCAAGCACAGCCTGTGCAACAAATTTCTGAGCACACCACTGATACCTCCCCTGCCTGTCAGGGAGAGGCAGCCGCTGGAGAAAATCCCAGGCACCTGAAAGCACCACTCTGTGCATCTGTTCTGCTTCAGGAAAAGAGCCATCCATGGCTTTGGCTGGTCCCCTCCTGCCTTCAGCTCCTGCTGAAGATTATTTCACCTGACACAAGGAAATTCTTTATTCCCAGTTTCTAGTACTTCTCACCCACTCTGTCCACACCCTGCTCCAGCTTGCAGGAGAGCAGAGTCTTTTCCCAGGTGATTTCATTGTCAGGGGAACATGCTCCCCTATAAACCACATCACCACAGTCACAATTATCTCCTTGTCCAGAGCTTTTGAATCTGAATGGAGGCCATGGCCACTCAACCCCTGCAGTAAGAGAACTACAGAACAACTTTCTCAGCTCAAATTAGAGATAAAAAACTGGAAACAAAGGCTGTAAAACACCTTCCTGGAACCTGATTAGTGAGTGGCATCCCTGCCTATGGCAATTTAAGGTCCCTTCCAGATTAAATCATCCTGTGATTCTATGATAAAGTACCGGAGGTTGTTTTGGGGGCATCCGGGTCTCTGAGTCACCCTCAATCAGTGCAGTTCTGCACTGATTCCTGCACTCCCCTCACCTTACAGGAGCTGAACCAGACCCTTCCTCATTCAGGCCAAAGTTGAGTTCAGCGCTAATCAAGATAAAAACCCATTTCACTGGGAATTCACCTTGTATTTTTACAGATGGACCTGATGCAGATCCAGTGACGCCTTCTGGAATTAGGTATCTGATTTATTATGATGGAAACAAAACCTTTTCAAAGTTGCTGTGGTCTTTCAAAGTGTTAGGCATGACCAAACTGCCTGGGGAAATTAGGAGGTTGTGGAGGATGGTCTCCATGGCTGGCCTATCTTTAAAAGGCTGACTTTTAAAAGCCATAGCTGCTGATTAGGACACAGCACCTCTGATGGCTCATATTCAATCCTTGCTTCAAAGCACAGAAGAGAATTGAAGCAACTTTTTCCTCTGCAGGCTGATCTGGCTTCCTGCTATGAACCAACAACCACCTCTGATGGCTGAGTTTCTGTCTCTCTGACAGGCAGAAACTCAAGCACTGGGTGGAGATGTTATCAGAGTGTGGAGCTGCTCAGGAGAGGGAGAACTCCTGCTTTGGGCAGACGACATGGTATGGAAACAAGGACCCTTCCTAGATGATCTAGGTGCCCACCACTAACATTTTTTTTTTTTTTCCGGAATGAGGCATTAAAATGATGATACCAGAAAGGAGTTTTTTATTTCTATGGCACCAAAAATAGCAGATGGGAATTTTTTTTGTTCTGAAAAAATCTGAGAGCTGGACCTGTTTGATAGCACTGACATTCACCACAAGGATGAGAAGTGGAAGGTGATTTTAGTACAAATATCACCAGTGAAGGAAAGGATGAACAGACACACGAGTTAGAAACTGAGTGTGAGACACCAGCAGACATCAGAAGCTCTTCCAGAGATAACATACATGTGTTTGCACATCAAGATTGCTGTATATGAAAGGCTTTTACTCTGTTTCAGCTGAATGCCCTCAGAGAGATGCAAAATGGACAGCTGAACTTGTAAGTGAATTTCAACTGCCCTGAAAAACTCCAACTTAGGTCTTAAATCAAGTCCAGGGGTAATGAAAATGAGGTTTCAGCCCATGAAGACCTGCAGTAATTTTTGAATTCTAGATGACGAAGATGAAACTGAATAAAGAAAAACAAGCCTAATTCTCAGCTTGATTGCTGCCCAGAGGGAACAGGATGGAGCTCATCAAATGTTCTTACCTGAGCAATAGATGATGTGATGGCCTGGAGCTGAAAGGTCTTGTCTGAGACCAGCAGCAACGATAAAGATGATGTTAATCTGCATTGATTAATCAGAGTTTAATCTGGCAGTGATATCTGCAGAAATTTAGATACCTTCCTCCAGCTGATGCAGTCTTCTCCACCATCAGCTTTCACATATAATTTTACTTAATCAATTTTGTGCAGAAGACTGAGACACAGTGTCAAGTACTTTAGTAAAATCTAAATATATTACTGCAATCTCTTCTAGCATCAGTCACCACACCCCAGACTCAAAACTGACAATTCCCTTCTCATCTAACTCCTAATTATTAACTAAATAGGGAAATAATAAGAGACAGGAAGGAGAAGCAATCAATAAAGCCATGACTTATTGTCCTTTCGTTGCTACCAGCAGGGCCCCGTGGACACTGATTGTGGATCTCTCTACATGGATACAGGAGAATCCAGAGGTTTTTCTTTCTCAGCCTTTGCTCCTTTTCAGTTAGCACTGAAGCAGATTTATCTGTACAGTTACTGCCAGCTCACTTCTCTCTTGTGCCTTTGCACCACATGGTTTTCCAAACTTTTGGACTTTCGCCAGTTTTAATTTTCTGTACCACAGGACCACCTCCACCAGGACCACACACACATCAAGCCCTGCTCACACAGCACAGGCCTCTGCTCCTTCAGCAGAAGGAGCTCCTGCTGCAGTGCCCAGCTTGCCCAGTTGCTGCCAGCGGGCACAGAGGGGCCATGGGACCTTGGGAAGATGCCTGCAGAGCTGGTCTGTGCTTTGCTCCATTCCCTGCACAGACACCTCCCAAACAACCCTCACGGTGCTGGCCCAAATGTCCTGAGGTGGGAAATCGAGGCTCTGTCAAAGTTAAAGGCTTGGTGTTCTTTTCTTCAGGTAGAAGGCAAACATTTGGGAATAGATGTGAATGTGTTTGAGTCTTGCCTTGCCTCTCCAAGGTGTGCATGCACCATGTTTGAACCTTCTCCAAGAAGCAGCCAGCAGTGTTTTAGCTTTTATCCAGGAATATTATAATGGAAGACACTTTATTAGCAATTCTGAGGGAAATAAAATACTTGTCTTTGGCCCTTGCTCCTCTCCATCCTCCATGGGGCTCAAACTTCCCCAGAGCTCAGATCTTTGCATTTCATTCCTGATGCTGTTTGGTTTTTGTTCTTTTTTTCCTGTGTGTTTTGCTAATAGCTTCTTTGTTTTCCCTTTTAACTCGTGCAAACTTCAGCATCCACAGCGTCCAGTGGTGATGAGCCCAGAGTTCACTCCCCATTCCCAGAAGCTGCACTT
Source organism: Phylloscopus whistleri (assembly GCA_017589585.1). Taxonomy (NCBI): domain Eukaryota; kingdom Metazoa; phylum Chordata; class Aves; order Passeriformes; family Phylloscopidae; genus Phylloscopus; species Phylloscopus whistleri. The sequence continues at coordinate 7,237 of JADMLD010000353.1, forward strand.
TCCAGGGAATTAATGGTGTTGTGCAAACAGCATGAAATGATCACACAAATCTCACAGCCACACTTGGTCCCAGGATTATTTAAGGCCTTGCATGAAGCCTCAGCAGGAGAAGCCCTGGTCAATGGGTGGGTACTCTTTGTCCCACAGGAACTCCATCTCCTTTTCACAAGTCTGTCCTATGGGAAGGCCAGAGAGAATAAAAGGAAAGATCCCTCAGGTTTCCATTTGGCTGCATTTTCCCAGACTGTAAATGAGGTAGCGAGAAGCCTGGAGGGCAAAACAGCCCCATAAATACCTCAGTGCTATGGGTGGCTCTGTAAACAACTGGGCAAGGCACTTCCCTTGTCCAAAAGCTCAGAGGGACACGGTTTTCATTTGGTGTGAACTGAGACCTCAGCCTGGGCTCAGGATTTTGAAGATGTGTTAATGATCCTTATGATCCTTCATTAAGGATCCGGTATTAATCCACTGCTTTCCCTGTGGTTTATAAACTCCTGGCCTGGCTTTATGGGGACCTGCATGTGTTAAATGCATCATTTTCTACAGAAACAAGGGAGGAAAGACCCCCTTGTTGCTGCAGCAGGTCAAAAAACCCCACTGGCAGAGTAACCCATCAAAGGCAGAACACTCCTGCACATGGTGCTCACAGGGGCTAGTGATGAATTGCTGCAGCTGTTTTCCAAACACCCTGGCCAAATCTCTACTTTCACAGCCTTCCCTCTCCCCAGGTCTCCTTGCTGAAACACCAAACCCTGGTTCTTCACTTCTTTCCTGTATGCCAGACAGGATCTCTTCAGAGCCAGCCCGGATTTGCACAGCGGGGTCAGGGATCACCTGCAGCTCAGCCCGGGGCTTTGGCCTCTCCCGTTGGCAGGAATTCTTGTGGGCCAGCGGATGCTCCTGTCCCTGCTCTACTCCAGCAGTGAAATCAGAGTCTCTGGAGAAGGCTCACCCCAGCAGCTCCTGTGTCCCGGTGAGGGAGCTGCAGCCACAGCAGGGCCACATCCAGAGTCAGCAGTGCTGGAGCCCGAGGTGACAGAGAACAGGGAAACGCAGCTGCCAGAGCCCTGCACTCCCCACACTGGGTGCTCCTCTAGCCCAAACTCCAAACTGGACACCAGACTACGTTTGGAAAGAACTTCCCTTTTTTTTTGGATCTTCTCACCTCAGCTGCAGTATTTTCCAACTTGGATACACATTGTAGCTCCTTGAAAGGAATGAGGGACTTGTCTTTACAAACAACCTGTGGGTCTGCTGGTAAATAAAGCCAGATACTGAGAGATAAAAGAAACAATGGGAAGGATTCCACTGATTGATAAGTGGAATGAGAGATTTGTCTTTACAGACAAACTGTAGGTCTGCTGATAAATAAAACTGAATAATGAGGGATGAAAGAAACAATGGGAAGAAACATAAATTCCATAAGGGATTCCACTAATTGACACAAGGAAAATACAAAGGGGAAGGTTCTACATTAGAAGGGGGTCTCAGGTATCAGGCATTTCAGAAAGTCTGTACCTCTCAAGTTTCTCAGCCAATAGGGAAAGAGAGAGGGACATGAGGCCATGAAATTAGGATAAAAAGGAGGCTGCATTGTCCAAAAATTTGAGAGACCCCATGGGAAATGCCCTGTGGCCTCTCCATTTATTCAAATAAAATTACAGGACTCTTCTGTCTCCTTTTTGGACATAAATTTCTGGTACTTGTGGATCAATTTTCCTGATAATCTGTTTCATGATTTCACATACAGGAGACTTCCTTTATCCTCCTTGTTTTGTTTCAAACAGGGCTGATCCAATGTAAGATTCAGTAAGAGGGTGAGGATACAGAGTATTTCCCAGTGAGAGTGTCCCTGCTGTCAGCGTTTTTCACCTAGCAAGCTGAAGCTGAAGCAACCTCAGGTTCTGCCAGGGGAGGTTTATGTTGGATATTAAAAAAAAAATTCTTCACTGTAAGGGTAGTCAGGCACAGGCTGCCCAGGGCAGTGGTAGAGTCACCAGCCCAGGAGGTGTTCAAACAACACGTAGATGTGGCACCTGGGGACGCGGCTTAGTGGTGGGTTAATGGTTGGACTTGTACAGAAAATCACACAATGAAAAGCCAGGGTCCATAAAGGAGACAGAGGAGTCGTGCAACTTTATTTGAATCAAGGGAGAGAGTCCACCAGGGCACACACCTGTGGGGTTTTGTGTCCTGAGGTTTCAGAGGGCGCAGCCTCCTTTTATCCCAAACTCCCAGCTGCATGTTGTCCTCTTCCTTTCCTCATTGCTGAGGTACTAGGAAGGTACAGCCTTCCTGAACTGTCTCCCACACATCTCCCTTGAACCTGTTATTTTACCCCAAAGTTCAGAAACTCAAGCTCATGCAGACTCGCTTTTCTATTTCAGGAGTCCAAGCTGTCTGGGCTCTGTAACAAACCTGCTGCTTGAAGCTGGTAGAGTCATTAAGACCCATCCTCTCACCCATGGAACTGTTTGTAAAGACATCAGCACACACCTTTCCTGTGACACTAAACTGTTACCTGTGACAGCATCCTGCTGTCCTGGTGATGGCTGAACACCTGCCTGCCCAGGAGAAGCACAGAATGAATTCCTTGTTCTGTTTTTCTCGCATGGCCTTTGCTTTCCCTGTTAAACTGTCTTTATCCCAACCCATGAGTTCTCTCACTTTTACTCTTACAATGCTCTCCCTCATCCCACTGGGAAGGGGTGAGTGAGCAGTGTGGAGCTGAGTTGCTGGCTGAGGTTAAACCACAACTTGCCCACATACAGAGGGAGGATTTTCCTGTGTCAGCTCAGCAAACAGCACTAATCCCCACGGGCAGCACATAGAAGGAGCACAGCTCATGGAATAAAATAATATAGTAATAATATAGAAAATGTGGGGATGTGTATTAGTGGTGAAGTTTATCTCCTGGTTTAATTTTTTTCTCTTCTTGTTGCTAAGTGATGTCTACTTGAATTTTACCCCAGGGAATCCTACCATCATGGGTTACAGGCACAGCTTTCAAAGAGCTTTAGGCATCCAGCAGGAGAAACCAGTGCCTGGACAGTTATTTTGATTAGCTGACAGGTATCTGAGAGTTGGGGTCTCAGGAACATAGAAATATGGATTGCAGAATACCACCTGACACCTGTCAGCCTGAGCAGTGAATGAGTACTGACAGTGTAACTTCCATTACATCTCACCTGTGCAAGATTCTCATGACTTCAGGCCCAAAAATAACTGGTGCCAGAGCTGTGTCCCAGCAGCAGTCCCTCGTACATCACACGAGTATTTTAACCTGTCTTTTGTAAAACCAAATCTTTGCAGCAGTTGAAATGTTCCTTAGCATGAGTGCCAGGTTGAGGTACCCAGCATTTTCCCACAAGCAATGTCATGAAGCAGAAACAGAGCTGAGACTCTGTTAGCTTAAAATCCAGGCCCTGGTAGAAAAGTCTCCTATGCCAGCTGTGCCATATCAGGTGGCAGGGTCTGTTGCTACATGAACAGAATATGGCTCTTCGCTGCATTTACCCACTCCTCTCAGTGAAAAGAGTCAGATACACACACTTGGGACTTTTTCCTCATCTGGCTTTGTCAGATGATCCACTGGAAACCCAACCACCCACAAGAGAAGGCAGGAACTGATTTACCCAGCTGCCCTGTTGCAAGGCTCCTCAGAAGGTGAGGCAGCAGGAGCCCATCGTGGAGGTGTGGAGGGGAGTAGGAGAGTGGAGTTGGAGCAGCTGGGCTGTAATGTCCAGTGTCGGCACGTTTGAGCCCTGAGCATCAGCAGAGGAGCGGTTTTATCTCTATCAGGAGGTTTCTGCTCTCCACCTGCCAGTTATCACCTCACCCCAACGTCTCTGCCATGGTTTCACCCATGGTTTAACCAGTGCTCACTGCAGCTGGAAGGGGCAGGGTGAAGCCTTGCCCTTCCTGCCCCTCCTGATTTTGTGATGGCAGCAGCCCTTGCCTCACCTAAACCTTTACTCTAAGCCAACTTGCAGATAGTCATCTATCCCTCTCCCCAGCAAGGTGCAGCTCAACAGCAAAGTGCTGTGTTAAATCTTTCCTGTCTGTTGAGGGGAGTTCTATTGCCTGCACAAAGCCAGAGGCTGGGGAGGGGTGCACGCTTGATTCACTTCTGGTACAAAGAGATCCTTGGGTTTGGGGGATCATTTTTAGCACTGCCGAAACACAGAGATTGGATGCAAAAGGCAGCCATGTCAGTAGTGCTGCTCCAGCAGGCTTCATGCCTCAGCTGACTTCCCCGGATTACAGCAGCCTGATCCTTTTTTTGGTTGTTTTTAATTCTTAAATGTCAAGAGCATGCAGGTGCCTGAGGAGAGGTGCCACTCTCACGGCCCAGGCTGTGCTCCCCCTGGGACAGCAGGTGATGCCGGAGGCTCCAGAAGTCCAGGGCTCCATCTCCTGGCCAGTCCCAGCCTGCAGGAATCCACCTACACCGGGCACAGCTTTGGGCACCACAGTATCAGGAGGATCTAAAGTTACTGGAGAGCAAAGGAGGGACACGAGGATGGTGAAGGGTCTCGAGGAAGCTGGAGCTGTGTGAGGAGTGCCTGAAGGCACTCGGTTTGTTCAGCCTGGAGGAGACTGAGGGCAGAGCTCTCCGGGGGCTGCAGCTTCATCCTGAGGGGCAGCTCCGATCTCTGCTCTGTGACCAGGGACAGGACCTGAGGGAATGGCTGGAGCTGTGGCAGGGGAGGGTCAGGTTGCATATTAGGAAAAGGTTCCTCCCCCAGAGGGTGCTGGGCACTGCCCAGGCTCCCCAGGGAATGGGCACGGCCCCGAGGCTGCCAGAGCTCCAGAAGCCTTTGGACAGCGCTGCACAGGGTGGGATTGTTGGGGTGTCTGTGTTGGCCAGGAGTTGGACTCATGATCCTCGTGTGCCCTTCTGATTCAGAATATTTCATGATTATAGAGAAGCAGCTGTCTGAAAGTGAGCTCTTCTTGTCCTGCTGCTGTGCTTCCCAGGGTCTCACAGCATTGCAGCTGGTGACTTTGTTGATTAAAATACTTTCTAAGTGTCTGATATCCCCGTCAGCCCTGCTGAGACCAGGGATATCTGGCTGGGCTCTACTTTGGCTCATGCCTCAGAAGCATAACTGTTCACATTCTGACAGTCAACTCACACTTCTTTACAAGATTCAGGGCAGGAAGGGGCCAGCTTATTTGCCAGATTCAATTGCAAAGTCTACAGAGAGAGAAATCATTCTTTGTGCCAAAAGTGCAAATTACGACTGGAAGAATGTTGAGTTCGTGAATGTGGAAACTCACGATGTGCGATGATTTTGCTGACATTTTGTAATGTTTTATAAGGGGTTTTGAAGTCCTGTGTCGATGAATCACCTGGAATTCTCAACTTCCCTTTTAAGAAGTCTGTGGTCACATGGCTGCAGGGAATCACGAGCACCTCAGCCTCAAGATTCAGCCATTGAAGGCAAAGAACCACTTCCTTCCTAACTTTTTGTTAACTTTCATTCTGCTGTGCAAGGGGGAGGAGGACTGGATTCCTGCTGCTCAGCTGCCTGAACAAACAGTGCCGAGTGCCAGCTACGGGCTCTTCTGGAGAACTGCACTGCTCTGCAGCAGGAGCTGCTCCTGACGGGATCCAGCAGCGCTCGGAGCCCGCGGTACCAACCCGGCAGCCCCCACAGCCGCAGGGCAAGGCAGATTCCCCTCTCCATAAAAAAAAAAGCTCCACAAATTCTCTTTAATGCTGATGCAAACCACGGGCGGCGGCAGCAGTTTGCCGTGCACTGTGCCCGCTGGGCTGAAGGCGGTTCTGGCAGGGTTCCCGGGGAACCGGGCTGACACCCGGGCCCGGGATGGTCCCGCTTCCACCGCAGCTGCGGGGCCTGTGCGGAGCCGGGGGGCTCCAGCCGGGGGCTCCACTGCCAAGGCTGAGGGGAACAAGCCCTGTTTGTGTCCTGACCCCAGGAGAGGCCGGGTACCTCGGGCTGTGGGACGGGCCCGCGGTGCCCGAGCCCCCTCAGACGGGGTAGGAAAGAGAGCGAAGAGCCGAAGGCAGCGGAAGTAAAAGCGGCTTCCCCGGGCCCAGCGGGAGATTCCCGGCACTGCCCCGCCCGCGCCGGGCAGGCACAGAGACCACAGGGATCCCCTGCCCGACACCCTCCGGGCTGCGGCGGAGCGCGACCCCGGGGACACCCGGAACCCCTCAGGCCCGGGGCCGCTCCCGCCTTCGCCGCGCGCGGACACGCCCCGCCCCGGGTCCTGGCAGGGCCGGCGGGAGCGGCGGCCAGGCTGATGCTGCCTGCGGGCCGCGGCCGAAGGTGAGGGGCAGGGGGCCAGGGCTCCACCGGGCCGGGCCGGGCCGGGCCGGGCCCCACGGGGTGCTGACTGCGCTGGGCCTTGCAGGGCGGCGGCGGCGCTGAGGGCGGCGCTGGGCGAGGGCGCGGAGCGGCGGCGGGAGCTGGAGCGGCGGGCGGCGCGGAGCCGGGCGCTCCTGCGGCGCTGGTGAGTGCGGGACCCGGGTGTGCGGCGAGCCGCCCGGAACCCCCCGCCCGGGCCCCTCCGTGCTCGGGCGGCCCCGATGGAGGCCCGGGCGCTGGTCCCGCAGCCGTGCCCGAGGCCCCGCGGGCGGGGGGTGCTGGTCTCGTCCCGGTGCAGCAACGCTGGCCTCCGTCGCTGTTTGTTCCCTCCAGGGATGATGAAGAAGAGGAGCGGCCACAGCCAAACTCCGGCACTGAACATGGTGAGCGCCTCCCCCGGGCTGGGAAGTGCCCCCTCATGTCACACCGGCCCCGGGCCAGTTGCGGTGTTAGGAGTCATTCCAATGCTCTGCATCCATCTAAACACCCCCTCTGCCTTTTTCCTCCTGCTCTCCTCCTTGGGGTTATCTTGGAGTCGTGTCTTGTTCCCCAAGGCTGGCAATGAAGTGACTGTGGGCCTGACCCAAGTGTGGGAATGTCACTTGTTGGGGTTGACTCGGGAGAACTGTTCTCCTGTGGCTCACATCCATCCTGGGTCTTCAAAGCTTTGGCAATCCTGCCTGCATCCTCTGTGCAGTGGCTGTTCCCACAGCTAAAACAATACCCCCTGCACCATTCATTAGATTTCGTTTCCTTCTGTGCCACCTGAAAGAGCAAGTTAGTGAAGAGTCAAATGGGGAACATCCAGGTTTGAGCCTTCTGATACATTTTCTCTTCTTGCAGAGGACAGGCCTTCACCCAAGGAGCTAGAGGAGCTGGAACTGCTGAACAGGGCCTTAGAGAAGGCACTGAAAGTCAGGAAAAGCATCTTGAAAACTCCATTAGAGGCTCAGGGAGCTACGGGACAAAAACGGGCAGGTGAGGCACACGCTCCCAAGAAAGCTGAAGAGCAGCAGGTGCCTGTACCTGTTGAGGGTGTTCCTGAGTGCAGGACAGTGAGAGCTGGAAGCAAAAAGCCTTTGTTGTTGAAGAAGCCCTCTCCATACCAGTTAAGAGCCCCTTACAGGACTGACCCCGATGTGAAGAAACTGCAAAGGAAAGTCCCAGCCAGATGTGTTTCTCAAGGGCCCAGGACAGCTGGGAAGATTTCCTCAAAAGGAATGACTTCCAAACAAGGAAGGAGTCACAGGACAGCAACTGGTGCCAGTGCCAGAGAGGTCTGTGCTGCAGCTGAACCCCAGGAGACACCCAGCTTGTCTGAATCTGCCCCAAATGAGCAGCAAAGCTTTTCTGGAGGGGATTCAGCTGCGGGCAAGAATTCCATAGCTGCTGGCAAGCACTTACTTGATACAGGGAAGAAAAGTTGTGGTCTCCTGGCAGAGTCCAGCAAAAAGGTGGACACTGCAGGTGCATGGGGAAGGAGCACCTCACCAGGGACAGGCACCCTGCAGGAAAAGGGGTAAGTGTGGGAGGTGGGCACCTCTCCTGTTCTGCTCCACAGAACACGTGTACAGATCCTGCTGGCTGTGGCTGCTCTGGGGGTCCCAGGCTGGCTTCATCCTCCTCACATCCCCCTCAAGAGGAAGGATCCTGTACAGTTTAAAAGCCTTTATTGTGACTGAGTAACTGTTTCCATTTGAGGGGCTTATTCTTGGATGGCTGTGACTTTGAAAGCCTTTCAATTAAGACTTTTGATGTTTCATAGTCCCCTGTGAGTGTTTTGGAAAGCTGTCTCTGTAGAGCTTTCTTGAGCCTTAGCTTTCCTCTGAGTGTACTTTCTATTATAGCATATTGATTTTTTTATTTATTCTGTTTTTTACACAGTTATAATACATAATGCATGAGTTTTCTCTCTCTCTCTCCCTGCAAACAGCCTGGTGCTGTTTGGAGTGATGGCATCTGGGTTTAATACTGTCCCTGTTAACCTGTGACATACTGCCTGTGTAACTACACGAATCAGGACTGACTAGAGTGCAGCTGTTTCAAGGGTTTGGTGTAGGAAGGATTATGAAGGGAACCTTACTGAGATTCTCTGTGGAAAAATGGCAAAATTATACTTGGAAGATTGGCTTTGCATTCATGCTAGTCTGTCTTGTTTAAGCAATTTCTTTCCTCTTTCGCTTTAACAAAACTTTGAAGCTCAATCTGATGTCTCTGGAAAGTTTTGATGAATATTTCTCTCTGCTGTCACAACCTAACTCTTGTGTTTGTGCAGGGAGGAAATGACCCTTTTCACTGGCTTTGGAAGGGCCACAGAACACTTCAGTGACACTTGCTGTGGGAGCAGGGAATCTGGATTCAAACATTTACTTAAATTCACACTGTGGCCTTGCATTCCTGGTCTGCATGTGACTAACAGCTGCCAAGCCTCCTGTTTTTGTAATGACAATTTAGGGATTATTCTGCTTCAGGGTTAAGAATCCTATTCCCAGTGGAAGCTGGAATGTCCCTTCCCTATTTCTCTGAGTGTGATATGGTGCTAAGCAAACCTGCCTTGTCCTGCTAAGGTAGGGCAACAGGGTATGGCAGACCAGCTTCCCTGAAGGTGTTGTTTCCATGTCTGTGCTCTGCTGTGCCGTGCCTTTGCTCCCAGCTGCCCACCCTGGATGGTTGGTGGCAGCAAGCACTCCCAGCTCAGCTCCATGATGCCTGCAGAGGCAAATGAGCAACCTAATCCTCCTTCCTTGAGGACAGTCTGAGGACAGTGGTGGATCCAATCTCCAGAGTTGCTGACATCTCCCATTGCAGCTAAATTAATTTCAGATTTTGACAAAACACCATTTTCCCTGTTGGAAGACAAGGCTCAGTTAATTGCTTTCCAGCTGCCAGGATTGATCCTTCTCCTATTTTTACAGATGCCAGCTGAAGCTCCCCCTTCCCTACAGGAAAGCCTATTCCAGGAACTCCAGGTAAGACCAGTCTGACTAGTTCAGTCCAGAACTACCCTCAGCTACAGAGCTGTGAGGAGAGGTCAGGTGTGGCTGCTCTGTGTGCCCCCAGCAGGCAGTGACCCCACAGGGTGTGGGGCCTGAACAGGGAGCAGGAAGGGCTCCCATACTGCCAGGTTGCTGCTGAAGATGTGTTCTCCTGTTACTGGAGCCACTGGTGCTACTTTTGTTTTCCGAGTGCTAATTACTGTTAGTGACTGAATCATGAGGTTCCTAGAATGCTTGAATCGTGGGTTTGGTGCAGCAGAAGTCTCTGCTGGTGCCATAAACCTGTTGCAGGCAGGACACCCTGTGGGATGGGTGTCTGTATACACTCTCCAATGAGTTTCCCAAACCATCCCTCCCTGCCTTTGAAGCCTGGAAGCACCACAACTGTGTGTGTTTGAGGCTGGTTCCTGCTGCTGAGCTCTTACACAGAGCCAACTACAGTGTTACTGCAGGGATGGTGCAGGTGGTTGGGCTTTGTGTGCTCCAGTCCGTTCTCCAGGCTTCTGGAAGGGTTTCCCACATTTCCTCTCAGAAATCTTGCCATACTTCAGCAGATTGCTCATTATGTGCTTTGTTCAGATGTTAAGCATAAACCCTTTCTTAAATCTAACTATAGCTCCTTGTGCTGCCCTCAAGAATTCCTCCTCCTCTTGGAAACTGTCATTTATCAGACACCAGTCTGTTCGTTGCCCTTCTGCAAGTTGTAAAGGCTTTATACCCTTAATTTTCACTTCTAAATTGAGCCTTTCAGCATTCTAATCACTTTGGTGTAATTTTATACTTCTCACTATTGCTTTCAACTCAGTAACAGATTGAGAATAACCTTTGCACTAAAGATCCCTTGTAGAGGCATTGCATCTTGCCTGGGAACTTCTGTTCTTTCCTGTTCCATTAACCTTGCCACTTCTTTGCATAATGTATTTCTGAAATCTGCAGATTCTAACATGATTTAAAAGACCCATTAGGTTAGAGGCAAGACACATGCATACTCAAGTTAGTCAGGCACTGCAGAACTATTTTAAGCTTCCTTCTGATGGCTCTCATTTACTGAGGCAGGTTTTGGGAGACAGTCCTTAAGGAAAGGATATTATAGGGACTGTGCATCCATGAGGATGTTGAACTCTGTGAGTGAAATGCATCTCTCTGGTAGTGCTGTTATTTGTTCAATGCTTTATCTAAAAACTGGTGGACTCTGGTGTGAAGTCCTGGCCAGCTTCCTCATGATATTGTCCTTAAACCTCTGTCTTGCATCCCTGACATGCTGCTCTCCTGCTTGCCAAACATATCACTTTGTCCCCTGCAAAAAAATTATTACAGAAGAATCTTGAGGAAGTTCAGAATATGAAGTAGTTGGGGTGAGAGTTTGTCCTGTCTGCTTTTTTTTGTACACCTATACTAACAGAATAAATGTGCAGAAATGCAAATGACTTACTCCTAAGAAAGGAAGGGAAAATTTGTTGTTTCCTATGGGGTATAAACACAGGCAGGACAATACAACAGGATGAGGGATGTGCTGTGAGTTCACATTCTGCTGATGGAAATGTGCTGTCTTCTGATCCTTCCCCTCAGAACAAGAAGAGAGAGTAAGAGGTTTTGCAGTGTCTGATGCTTTCTGCAGGGTGTCCTTGTTGATCTGATAGCAGCCGTGGGAGTGAGTGGGGAATGGCTGGTAAACAACCTGTGAGAGAGAGGAGGGAGGGAGACATTTGTAATGAAAGCACTGATATGCCACACTGGCGTGTCACAGCTCAGTGTGAGCACTGTCTGGTACAAAGGAGCCTAACTTCCACCTCCTCCTGCCCCTTTGGAACTTCAGGGCATGGCAGAGATGTCGTCTGTGCCAAACAAGTGCGGAGGCAGCAGCTGCAAGGACCCGTTTTATGGAGAGGATCCAGATGACTGTATCCTTTCCTAGCAGGCACAGGGTGTAATTGCTCTGCAGTGAGCTCCCAGCTGGAGAGAGTTATGCCTCCAATGACAGCAGTTCCACTTGGGTCTCTAGGCAGTGGGTTTTTCACAGTACAGCTGTTGAGCACTTAAAAAACTTCTGATCCAGCCAAACTTGACCACAAGGCAGGCATGCCCTACACAGCTGTGCTGTCCTGTCCTCACCTTCCCCCTGCAGTGCCACTTCCAGGCTGGTCCCCTCTGCCCTGATCCCAGCTGGCCTGGCCTGGGGCTCGGGATGCTGCACAGAGCTGGTGCTGTGGGATCTTCCTTAAGCTGCTGCTGCTTGAGTTCTGCTCCCCGAAGCTGAGCCCCAGTCCTGCAGAGATAGAGGAGGAATTAAGGGGCCTCCAGGATGTCCTCTCCAGTCTGAGGCAGTATGTGGAAGCTGAGCCTGCAGGTAAGGAGGGGAAAAAGGGCAGTGGGAGGGTTGAAGGTGGAATAAGGATGATTTGGGCTCCAGTTCTATGTGTTTTGTGTTCTTGGTGTGTGCTGAACATGAGGGAGAGGAACATTCTCTGCCTGAAATGAAGGCTGGTGAACCTGAGGCCACTCTGGAGGCTGTTTGGGGAGGAAGGTTCCAGTGCTCACACCTTTTCTCTGCTTCTCTTGTAGACCCTCCTGCTCTGCAAAGAGAGTATGAAAGCCTTCTGACCTTGGAGGGTTTGCAAACCACAGTGTCCCAGTGCCTGCAGAAGCTGCAGCTGCTGCGAGCAGGTGAGACAGTCCCTGTGTTTGTGGTCAGGTATGAATGTGGCCCTTTGCCATCTGTGTGCAGGATGCTGGAGCAAGGTTATTTTTCTCCTGATTATCTTTATGGTAATGGAGCACTTAACTCTGGTGGCAAACAAATCTGTGGTACCTGTGTGCCACCCCTCTGTGTTCAGGAGAGACTCGGAGCTTTGAACTGCAGCTGCAGTTCAAGAGAGCTGGGGAGGGGACAGTTCAGGCTGCAGCTTAGGGTGTCCTGATTGTGCCATGTGTGGGGAGCTTACCCTGATTAATACAGTGTCTTTAGTCATTAGTTTCTGGGAACAGTAAGTAGATCATAAAGCCTGCAAGTACAGATTTAACTTGGATGTTTTTGTCTCCTGCCGTTTCTTGTACCCTGGCAGCTCTGGAGTCCCAGCTGAGGCTGCGCCCAGACTGCACTGGGGATGTGGGGAGCTGCTCTCCAGCCTGTGTCCCTGCCAGGGGACAGATGTGTGACAGTGCAGACATGCTGGCTGTGCCTCTCCTCTGTTACTCCAGTCTCCAGGAGCTGAGGGACCTGTTTGCCTTGAAGCTGCAAGTGTCAATGCTGCACCAAGAGATTGCCTTACAAAAGGTGAGTCTGGAGAAGTGTCAGGGCTCCCACAGCAGGGAAAGAAAACAATTGTGGGCCAGCAGCTGCTGTACAAGGTGTTAATGGGCAGCAGCAGCATAGGTAGTTCCCTCAGTGATGTTTCTTTGTTTATGCCTTGTTCTCTTTATTGGTGAATGGGACTTTTTGTTGTTGTTGTTAAGGACAGAGCAGAGGCCCTTACATGCCTGACCCTCTCCTGATAAGATTTTATTTACCTATTCTGAAAGAATTTGGCAGTGGAGGATGTTGTTGGTAATGCCCCTTTTGTCAGACCTTTACAGCCCTATTAGGGCACCCACTCCCTCATTCCCTCCTGTGTGACTTCCAACTGGTGAACTCTTCTGTTCTCTGTTGCTTTCCTTTTAAATCTCAAACCACTGTGCTGCTATTCTTGCTTTTGCCATTCTGAGACTGTAAGAACAGGGTAGGAGGTGTCAGCTTCTTCAGCAGCCTGAGCAGAGAGTTTGCCACACAGGGATTATTTGTTCTTCTCAGCCAGCAGCAAAGGGCAGAGAAGATCTGTGAAATCAAATCTACTCCTTTGACCTATTCTTTGCCATTGACCTGAGCGATAGAGGCTTTGGAAAAGTCATTTTTTGTAAGCCAGAGAGGCATTATTAATAACTGCTGCAGCCCTGTGGCTGAAGACAGATTGTTACCTGACTTCAAATGGGATTTCAGCATTCTAATCCTGGATTATGGATTATGAAGGGTTTGGGGTTTGTTTTTTTTTTATCCTCCCAAAATGAAGTGGTGACCAAAGCCTGATTCCTGCTGCTCTGTTGGCTGACTCAGTTTCTTCTGCACCTGTACCCAAATAGGTGCTTTGTGCCAGGTGAGCCCTGAGGGTCTGAAGCAGCTCTGTGCAGAGTGTGCAGGATAAGTGAAATTCTTGGGACAGGTGAAGTAAGTGGACATAGCACAAGATAAATACCCCAGGAAAGGATGTACCTGTTTCCTGGCCAAGCCTGTCCACTGCCTTTCCATGGAGGAATGCCAAGTATCATAGAAATTCCTGGTAGCTCTTAGCCTGTCTTTGATGGTGAAGATCTGTTTCTTCTTAGATATCAGGAGCAGAGCAGGTGGATGGAAGTGGAGCAGTGCAGCACTCCCTCGTGTGCCAGCTTTCCCCTTAGATAGCTTTCACATCTGTGGAAAGAGACTTCCCAGAGATGAGCAGCTGTGTCCTGCTCCCCTGTCCCTGCACAGAGAGTTGTGTAGAACAGGAGAGGGAACCTCCTGTAGATGCCCTGTACTCTATTCTGTTTGGGTCTTCCTCTGTATCCACCAGGGAACAATCATGGAATCACAGAGTAACTTGAGTTGGAAGAGACTCACAAGGATCACAAGTCCAACTCCTGGCCCTGCACAGACAGCCCAAGAACCCCACTCTGTGCCTGAGAGTGTTGTCCAAGCACTCCTGGAGCTCTGGCAGCCTTTAGGGAAGTGGCTGGCACACGCAGTTGTCCTCTCTCCTGGATAGGCAGAGTGTGCAGCAGGCTGGGTGGGTTTTGGTGTGTAGGCTGCTCAGACTTCATAACCTCATGCCAGATTAAAAAAAGAAAAAAAAATAAAAAGCCCAGGCAAAATGTCTGTCTGAGCATTAATTCAAGAGTGGGGCACCAAAGACCAGATTTTGTCCAGTGATTGAAGGGACCTGTGCTTGAGTTGTCAGTCAGTCCTAGCGCCAGAGCTGATCCTGATGCTGCACTGGGTTGTTTGACAGCGTGGGCTGAGATCCCAGCACAGGCTTAGTGGGGCAGCAGCCAGGCCAGGGAATGTTGGACAGTTTGAGCAGTCCCTGTAGCCTCTTGGGGCTGGAATTGGCCACTTACACCTCTGGCATAACTGGGAGGTGATGGGAACAGTCCTGAGTGAAAGGCTGAACCTACCCTTGGGTGAGTGAGCTCTTCACTGCATGGCTGCAGAGCTCCTGAACCAACAGCAGCTTCAGTTTCTTGCAGGATGCTGCTCTCATCCCAGTGCTGGGCCTTCCCTGCAGTGGGGCAGCAGCACTGCCACTCGTCTCACTGCTCTGGAAATGCTGGATGGCTGCTGAAGCAGCTCATGAGCAGAAAATGAACCACTCTGCCTTTATTAAATATGACAAAAGAAAGTATCCATCAATCAATTAGCCTGTTATTAGTCATACTGCTCTGATTAGATTTCACTCGTCATGCAGCCACTTCAAGGAATACTGGGGTGCTGCTGGCTCTGGTGACAGTGTCTCCTTTGCTCCTGCCCAGGTGATGATGGCAGAACTGCTGCCTGTCCTGGAGGCCAGGCCGTTCCTGGAGGGCTCTGCAGGGCTGCTGAGGGCCATCCACACCCAGCTCTGTGAGGGGGGCCGGCGCTTCCCTGTGCTGGTGTCAGACGAGCTCCTGGACTGAGCTGGGGAGCCTCCTGCACAGAGCCAAAGACAGCTCTAAGCAATAAATCTTTCTATGAACTTCTTCACTCACTCTGCCTGTTTATTGAGCTAAATTCCAGGGGGGGTGTTTTTGTTGTGGGCTTTTTTTTTTTTATTTATTTCCTTTTTTGTATCAGGAGGATTGGAGCCCCTCTGCTCTGGAGCCAGGCTGGGAGAGCTGGGGGTGTTCAGCCCCAAGAAGAGAAGGCTCCAGGGAGACCTTAGAGCCCCTTCCAGGGCCTAAAGGGCTCCAGGAGAGATGGAGAGGGACTTTGGACAGGGGCCTGGAGGGACAGGACACAGGGAATGGCTTCCCAGTGCCAGAGAGCAGGGTTAGATGGGATCTTGGGCAGGAATTGTTCCCTGGGAGGGTGGGCAGGCCCTGGCACAGGGTGCTCAGAGCAGTTGTGGCTGCCCCTGGATCCCTGGCAGTGTCCAAGGCCAGGCTGGACAGGGCTTGGAGCAACCTGGGATAGTGGGAGGTGTCCCTGCCCATGGCAGGGGGTGCAGTGAGATGAGTTCAAGGTCCCTTCCAACCCAAACCAGTCTGTAATCCTATTGTTCTATATCACTTTCCTGACCTGAGGTTTTGTAAAGCCCCTTCAGGGCTTCAGAGACTGTGATTTTGGCTTTTCTTCCAAGGCTGTCTCTACCAAGCTCTCTACCAAGGTTTTTGACTGCCTCAGGACACCAGGCTCCTGGCTGCAGACCGTGTGGCAGGGAATAGAACACGGTTTACATTGATCAGATAGCCACAGGAGCGTGGGTCACGGCCTTCCAGCATCCAGAAACCCTGAGAGCCTGAGCTGCTGCTCGCCTAGTACTCTGTTCACCAGCCGGCAAGGAGGGCTGATGCAGTTTGATGTAGCAGATGAATTAATTGCTTTTGGTGCCGGAGGAAGAGAGGCGGGGAGGCAGCGGGGCTCGCCGCGCCTCTGGCTGTGCCCGGCAGGGGGCGCGCGGGGCCCGCGCTCGCCGCTGCGGCCGGAGGGGCCGGCGGGGTCCGGCCCGGCCCGGCGGGGTCCGGGGGTCCGGCCCGGTGGGGGTCCGGCCCGGCCCGGCGGGGGTCCGGCCCGGTGGGGTCCGGCCCGGCCCGGTGGGGTCCGGGGGTCCGGCCCGGCGGGGTCAGGCCCGGCGGGGTCCGGCCCGGCCCGGCGGGGTCCGGCCCGGTGGGGTCCGGCCCGGCCCGGTGGGGTCCGGGGGTCCGGCCCGGTGGGGTCCGGCCCGGTGGGGTCCGGCCCGGCCCCGCTCAGCTCCCGCATGGTCACCGCCTTTCTCCTTCGTGCGGGGTGTTCGCCTGTAACCCCCAATTCCCTGGCCTTTCAGTGACAGGTACAGCTTTGGAGTGAAGTGGAAAACCTCTGCTCGTGAGTGCTTAAAATCCCACTCAGGAAGTGTAGCACAGCCTATAGTGCATCTTGACCCAGGCCATATCTCAAAGCTGGACTCTGCTTGCTTGTTTGTGTGTGTAATTTAGCTCTTAGCAGTGCAAAGACATTCATTATTTTTTCCTTATCTTTTTTCAAGGCCTGGCTCTTCTGAATGTCTGGCTCTTTCTGACATTCAAAATTGACCTATCATTCATATGATAGGTTAAAATCAGCATCTCTTACTTTCCCTTTGTATTTCTGTCATAAAATCCCAAAATGGATTGGGTTGGAAGGGCCCTCATCTCATCCCACCCCTGCCATGGGCAGGGACACCTTCCACTGTCCCAGGTTCCTCCAAGCCCCATCCAACCTGGCCTTGAACACTCCAAAGGAGTAGACACTGCTTCCTAAATTAGCGTGGTCATACCCATGAACATGTCCATGTTTGAATGGGAGAGCTGACATTTGGTGTTGTTAATTAGGGTGCTGTTATGGATAACTTGTGTCTGCAAGCACTGCATGAGTCATGGAGCATCTGCTGCTCGGCACAGAGCAGGCCAGTGTACATTGGCAGCAGCTTCAGCACCACAGCAAGGACTGCAGAGGTGGGAAAGGGCTGGGAAAAGGAGACAGCCCACGAGAGAGGGTTCCCAGGGGTTGTTGCAAACTCAGAAGGCAAGCTGACACTGTAGAGTTGTGCAGAGGGGTGCAGAATGTCAGGTAGCTGGGTTGTTCTCTGCCTCTGGGGGCAGTGGGGTTTTGTTTCTCTTCCTAGACCACGTTTTAAAATTTTCAGAAATGTGTAAGACTTTAAATCATTTGAATGACTCACTCTTTCAAACCAGTATTGTGCTATAGCAGAGGCAGAGATTCAATAGCAGTTGAACTTAGGGGCTGGGGGGGCTTTGTTACAGAATGTGCCATTGTTATCAGAAGAAAGTACATCCATCTGAGATGAGGAAACAAAGACATAAGGTAGTGTTTGATGCCAGCAGATAGAATTACAGAAATACAGGAAATGAGCAGTATTTTTGGAAAGTGATAGATGATCCCAGTGTTGTGTAGACATGAGTTGAGAAAGCACAGCGAGGGTTAGGGAGGATTATCAGCTCACTCCTTTTTGGTCCCCTGCAGCATTTAAAAGGTTTTTGGGTTTTTCCTACTAAAGGATGGGATCCTGAGGAGGAAGCAGGTTTTTTCTTTTCTTTCCAGAATCTGTGACTAAGTATTTCCAAGGACTACAGTTTGTCTTTTCCCCTGGCTCTCTTCTCTTTCCCCTCTGCAATTTCTGCACGGACTGTGCTTGTTTTGCAAATGTGTTTGGCCCGTGGAGGGACAGCAGCAGTGCTGCTGTTAGTGCACACTGCAAACAGCAGAGCCTCCTGGAGGGTTTCACATGCACCAGCTGTCTTTGGTTAGCATTAGAGAATTACAGAATCACAGGCTGATTTGGCTTGAAAGGGATCTTAAAGATCATTTAGTTCCACCCCTGCCATGGGCAGGGACACCTCCCGCTATCCCAGTTGCTCCAAGCCCCATCCAACCTGGCCTTGGACACTCCCAGGGATCCAGGGGCATCCCCAGCCTCAGCTGTGCTTAGTTCTGAAGCTCTGTTGAGCCCTCCAAGGGGTTTATCCTGCATGTATTAACCAGATCTGCCACCAAGTGCTGCTGCAGCCCCTCCTTGGCTGGTGCCACATGTAGAGACTCAACAGTGGGGCTTTCGGGGTGCTCCCCATCTAAAACAGGAATAACTGGACTCTGGGTAAGAGGGATGACACCAGCAGTGGTGTGGAGGGATGTCCTGCCTCTTCCAGTCCCTCTGAGGGGTCTGGCAGCATCTGAGTGGTGACAGAGCAGGACAGCCTGTGCCCTGCTGCTGGGACTGTCCATGGCACACTCCCAGCCCTGGGAAAAGGGCAGGAGAGGCTCCCTGGGCCAGGAGCACACGTTAGGGTTTGGAGAGGCAAACACTGAGGAGCTGTGTGAGGGATAAGGGAATTTCATCAAAGAGCAGTTTAAGATGGTAGATGTTGAAGTGGGAGGAAAACTTCCAGCCCCCTCTGAAGATGACAAATTTGCTGTTGATGTTATTCTCTAAATGAGCTCTCTGTGAGCTCCAGAGAGCAGGTTACTTGATTAAAACTGTGTGTGAGTCAAGCCTGAAGCATTAACACCTGACTCAGCAAGTTGTTGTGCCAGTCTAGAGTTCTAGAAAGAGCACTGGTGCTGCAAAATGCTGGGACAGAGCTTTTGGATTTTAGGGGAGCTACCTGGGGGGAGCTGTATGTCCACACACATTTTTTTAATTTTTATATTCTTTTACCCAAATCAATCTCTCCCTGAGTTACAGAATTCAGTATGATCTTGTGATTTCCAGCTGAAGCTTTGCTGAGATTTTTTTTTCCACTTCTGCTAAATCTGAAAGGGATGTTTTTGGGTTCCATGTGCATGCAGAGCACACTGAGGATGCTGGATGTGGGAACTGCAGGGCGCAGAGAGCTCCTCCAACTCAGGGTGTCTAATTATCAAGATACTGTAAGCAGCGAGTGGGAAATGCTTTAATGGCCTTATGAATGCCAGGAGAAGGAGCCAACAGGGATTTTTTGTGGGCAGGCAGCCAGTTTGTGGCTGTGCATTTCCAGTCCTGAGTCCTGTCACCATTGTGGAGTCGCTAAGAGGCTGGAGCAGATGATGGATCTGACACCAGGGCTTGTCACTTGTTTTCTGTAAAGCAGAGGCTGATGTGATGTCACTTGCTCACGAGCCTGGTTTTGTATGTCTGTGCTCTCTGCAGCAAGGCCTCTCGTTCTGGTGGATTTTGATTGATTTTTACAAGCATGCACATTGGAACTGGTGCAGTTGACATCTGGTTTCACTGGCAGCTTCCTAGTCCTCCCTCACATACATTAATAACAACCTCACAAAAGAAAAACCCTAAGCATTGCTCAGTCTGACATGAAAACAATTCATTAAATAGGTATCAAAGTTCCTACCATCCACCACACAGATTGAGTACTATTTTTGCAACCACCACCCAGAAGAAAAGACCTATCATCTTGGTTTTAATTTGTGGAGAAAGAAGGGGTTTAGCATCGTAATAAAGAAAAATCTATGGCTGGTTAATTAATCTGAGCTCAGTTAGGAAGAAGAGGGCAGGAAGCAGCGTGCCACATGTGCAAGGGAACAAAGAGCTGGGAATGGGAGGGGGAAAAAATAAAAGGGAGTTTTGAACTATAATTTCAGAAGGTGAAAATTTAAAGTAATGGGTTATTTAGGCACAGAAATGAAGATGTTTGACTTATTTTTAGCCAGAATAAGAAAGATAACCAGTGGATCAGGAGCTTGGATAAGAAAAAGTAACTAAAAGCAAGATGGGAGTCAGTGGAGGAGCCTGGCCTTGGAAAAAAGCTTGTCTGGAGTCTTCCCTCCTGGTTTCTGGGAACACAAGCTCCCAGATGTGCTCGTGCTGCTGTTAGGTTTGTCCTCAGCCCTTACATGTTGTAGAGGGAAACAATTTATTTATCTCATCTGACCTCCAGCTTTAAAGAAAGATTCGAGGAAGGTCTAACGTGCATGTCCAGGTCAGCAGGGCTCCCGTGGGGGCTCCTCCCTGCCCCCCAGATGACCTTGGGTTGTACATTCCCTTTCACTGCAGCACCTCAGCATCCTTTTCCCTCTCTCAAAACCACTGTGCCACAGCTGTTGGTTCAGCTGGCACAGCCTGGGAGCTTTGCAATTTGCAAGTGTGTTCTCTGAGGATCTCACCCTTTGGGGTTTGGTTTTCCTGCTTCAGGCTTTGAATTTCAGAACGTACCACAGTTTTCTCTTGAGGTGAAGTCTGTTAGAGGACATGTTAGCAGTAGATCTTTTGGAATTGTTGGGCATCTGCAGCTCTCACTGCCTCCAGGATGGGAGACCAGGCATAGGAACACAAAGGAGAGAGCACAGGAATCAGAATCATTTGGGTTGAAAAGACCTTTAGGAACTTCAAGTCCAAATGTTCCCCCACTGCCAAGACCACCACTAAACCATGTCTACACATCTTTTAAATCCCTTCAGGGATAGTGACTCAACAGAAAAAAAAAACCTTTAAAGACTTAGTGAAACCATAAATAGTGCTTTAATTATAATATTGTGCTGACTGCGTAATGGGATAGAATTCAGATGGTTGGATACTGGATGCAGGGATGAATCAGACAGTACTTTTTGTATTTAAGCAAGTTTGAGCATATAAATTTAAACACAACCACATGTTTCTGTGACCATTCCAGGCTCACTTTTAGGGTCATTAGGAAATTCAGTGTGTTTGCCAATATGCTTTCAACCATTTTCAGTCTTAACCACCTGGTATTGTCTCAGTTTGAAATGGTGTTTGTTGTGTTGTGCTGTTCTGGAGTCTTCTTCAGGGTGACAGAGCTCTCAGCAGAGATCCTGCTGTCCTTGCAAGAGCAAACTCACAGGATTTAATGGAGTTGTTTGACTGAACAAAGCATTAGTGATTTGAATCCTGTGTTATTCCATCTCCCTTCCTCCTACCAGTGGGAGCACCATGGTCTCCATTCGCCGGGAGGAGTTCAGGGTCTTGTTTGTGACAATGCAAACAGCATTATTTGGGGTTTGGGCTCTTGATTAGGCTGGGTTTTTTTGTTTGGGTTTTTTTTGTTTTTTTTTTTTTAAGAACTACTTACAGTAAAATAAGTTATTTCTATGTATTAGGTGCATTTCTTATCTGTGAGCCTTAAAACCAGTGTGCCTGGTGTGTGAGTCACTCGGCTCCACTGGTGCCGTGCCCAGCTCCCCAGGCAGTGCCAGGAGTACCCACAGCTCCTTCTCCAAGGGCAGAGGGTATAAACAAAGCTGCTGGGGATCTCTTCTCCCAGTTTGCAGTTTTTCCTGTCTCTGGATCATAGCAGGCTCTCAGTATTGTTTGTGCTGAGTGCCCTGTGGCCCAAGCTGGGCGCTGAGGAGCAGCAGAAGATGGGAAGGAAAGTGGCTGTGGCCAGGGGGTGATGTAATGATTCTTCTCCATCTGCTCCCATCCATCTTTGAATCCAGAAGAAAGCATCCTTCTTGTGAGACACGTGAACCCCTCATTTCAAGCCCCATCCCTGCTCTGGAAGTTCCTCTGGAATGCTGTGGCTGGCGCTGGCGTTCTCCCTGTACCCATGGCCCAGAGGGGCTCCCCACGAAGTGTAAATCCACGGGCCCAAAATAGCTCAGAGATGTCACCCAGCAACTTGTCACTGTTGCCAAAGTCTTTGTTGGAGTGGATCAAGGTGACACTTGGCTGCTATTTTCAGCCCCACACTTCCTGATGGCTGTTGGTGCTTTATTCCCCCGCTTTGATTATTTATTTATTTCCCTTTTGCTGAATCATAGATGTGGAAAATACTTCTTAGGTCACTGAGGATCCAAGAATGTGCCTCCTGATTTATTTTGCTGCCTGTTTTCCAGCTTTACTTGGCACAAGGCAGCTCAAAATGGACTATGAGATGCCACCTGTGCTTCTTTAATGACGCTTTCCTGCCGCGTGAGTTTCTTTCCTGCTCTTTATCCTAAAATTAATGGAGCTGCTCAAAGCTTAACACTGGCTTTGCCAGGGTTTTTCCCACAGTCAGCTGTGGTTGTTGGTGCCATATTCACCTGCTCTCATTTCTCTGCAGCTCTTCATTGCAGTCGAAGTTTATTTATGGTGGGGGACAGTCATGCAATAAATGGTTATTCAGTATTTCCTACCCCAGTCTTTATCTATCATGTGGCTCTTGCATGAACTGTGCCAGATTTTCATTATGAAAAGGGGGTCAGGCACTGGCACAGACTGCCCAGGGCAGTGGTGGAGTCGCCATCCCCAGAGGAATTTAAAAAATGTGTGAATGTGGCACCCGGGGACATGGTTTAGTGGTGATCACAGTGGTGCTGGGCTAGTGGTTGTAACTGATGGTTTTCCAGCCTTAACAATTCCATGATTCTGTATTAGCCAAATTAAGGCTGAATTATTAATTTCCTCACAGAGCCAAAGAAAAAAAACCCTTGTGGGGATGTCTAAGTTATTACAAACTGGTGGGGCTCGTTGTTTTTTCCAGTTCCTCTGTGCAATAAGTCAATGCCTGTGGTCTGTTGGCATTTAATTTTTAACCGAGTGAGGGCCTTGAACTTGCTGAGAGCACAGTTCTCTGTGTGAGAAGGCTTCAGGTCTGCCAGTTGCTCAAAACCTAGACCCCAGTTTTGAGCTGTGTGTCCCAAAAACAAGCAGTGAGGTGGGCACCAGTGAGTATTACTTCTTTGACTCATGCAGGGACATATGTGAATTGTGTAACAGAGATTATCTTCGATTATCTTTGCCCACAGATGTTCCTGCCAGATGTGTAGTCTTCTGTTCTTGTTCCCAGCCCCATTGCCTTTTAGTTCTGGAGAAAATTAGGCATAATCCCTTCATATACAAAACCTCCCAATGCAGTGGTTTAGCTCCAGGAGGGAGTGTGCTCACCCTGAGCACAGCAGGACCTGGAGCCACAAGCAGAGCAAGTGGCACGAGGGTGTCTCTGCACCCTGACCTTGCCTTTTTTGCTGTAGCACTTCCACGTGGTCTCCAAATTATTTTGGCTCTAATGTCTGCTTTGAGAAGGTGGTGTCAGTGTCTCTGGTCACTCACATAATTATGGACTGTGGGACTCCTTCCTCCTGCCACAGTGCTGGGCAGTGCTAGAGGACATGAATCTCCTCCTGCACCTTGCTTCTTCTGGGATTCCCTAGTGGTGCTCAGCATCATATTTGATTCTGGGCTTCCTTACTTCAAAATTGGAGAAATTTATCTGTTTTAGAGGGACCCTGGCTTCCTCATTCTTCCTTTCCTCCTCATTCCCTTCTAGGAGTCTGGGTTTCTTGCTCAGCCACCACTATTCTATCACCCACCCAAGCTATTCACCTTCTCTGCTCCTTCCTGTTCCTCTTCAACAGGAATTTCCCAGGTTTTTCCTTCCTTGCTGCAGCTCTTTGCCAGGCTTTGGAGCCTCTCCCCCAGGCAAGGGCACCAAGCCAGGCTCTGGGTTCTGACAGCAGGGAGAGCTCCTGTGCCCCACCCATCACCCCAGGGGTCCCTGGGGGTGTCAGTGTGTGGAGAGGGTGCCATCCCTCTCTGCTCCTGCAAAGTGACTCATCCAGTCCCAGCTGCTCTTTCATTTCCTGTGGGAAGAGGGAGGAGGATTCACAAGTCTCTATTTCTGCTGGGAAAATTACACCCTTAGGTTGGTGACGGGAGGAGTGTGGAGGAAGGAGTGGAGCACCCAGGCAGAGGAGCCTGTCAGCCCCACCAAGGGTCCAAGATTCAGGGCCCAAAGACACGGACTCACACCATGCAGCCCATTGCACATTTGTGAGTTTATGGAAAACAACCACGAAACCAGAGAAGGTTGCCTGAGTTTGGCCTCTGAATGAAGGAGGGAAGATTCATCCAGCTGCCTTCCATACCTGAATGAGAAAAATTTCCTGGTGGTGACCCTGTCCCAGCCCAAGCCCTGTGCAGGGTTGTCCTGGTCCTGCTATTTCTGTCAAACCAGGAGCAAAGGCAGCATGGCTGTGTGACCTGCACTGGGCTCTCTGGAGATAATTTCTTTTAAAGCATCTGTAGAGGTCCTTGGTTGGACATTGCTGCCTCTGCTGCTTTGGAAACTCTCTGGTGAGCTGTGTCTTGGTGGAAGTAGGGAGCAGTTTGACACAGGCACGTTTCCTGCAGACGGGTGTGCATCTCTGCTTCACTCCTGTCTCACTTCAAGCAGTGGCAGGTGTGAGGGCTGCTCCCAGGAGACACAGGGCTGTACAACAGGATCACAACGGTGTTGCTGAGTCAAACACTCAAAGCCCTCATGCATCAGAACTGAGACATGAAATGGGCATTTTTTCTAACCAGCTGGGACTTGTTTTTCTCACCTACTGCTTTTTCAGGGCCAGTCACTGCTCTACAGCACCACTTAAGAACAGGTACAGCTGTCAATCCACAGATGCTGCTGGGTTTTGATGGAAGCCAAGAGTCCTTTTCAACCCTCTGAGTGGAGGCTGGAGGTGTGGGGATGCTGCAGGGGGGTGTAACCAGCACGGGGGGCTGGAGCTGTGCTTAGGGGTGGCACCACATCACCAGTTTCCTGAGAAGAAGTTTTATAAGTGACCTATTGCCAGGCTAATTCTTGTTTTCTTCCAGACCCCACTGTCAGCAGCAGCTGAATTATTTTAGCTGATATTTTCTTCAAGGGTTCAGCTCAGGGTAAATTTAAGCCTGAACATTTTCAAGTTTGACAAAGCTTCACAAAGCTGAAACTGGAGCTTGTGCTGGGCGGTATCAGCCTTCTGCCCTCACTCAAAGGGCGTTGACTCATGGAGTTCTGCTGCTCTTCTTCCCCTAATGAGCAATCAGGAGAGTAAATAACAAGACTCGGTTTGCAGAGCACTGTGTGTGCATGTCTGCCTTAGCTGGAGTTATTTTTCCACTGCTATCTCTGTGCAGAGCCAGAGCCCCTGTGCCCAGGTGCCCGGTGTTTGCAGCCATACCATGGGAATTTTGGGAATTCAGCTGGTATCTGATCAACTTCCACTTTGGTTATTTGTGAATGTTACTTAAGAAATCGGGAGCCAGAAGAAATGCCAGGAGTCTTGCAGAGCCAGCCCCCTCTGTTTTGGTGCTCACAGGTTGCACACAGCTTTCCAGGCCAAACCTGAAGAGAGGCAAAGTCAGATGCAAACCAGCTTTATTCTTTCCCAGAGTGACACAGCTTCCCTGGGGATGCTGTAGGCAAGAGCAGTGCCCACAAAAAAAGGAGGATAATACATGTCCTGTGCAGACTAATGCCCAAACCTCCCCTTTCCTGAGTCAGTCCCATCAGCTCCTCTGATTCTTCATCTCAGCTTCCACAGAGCCTCCCTCTCACTGCCCAGCTCTGCTTCTCCTGCAGTGTGGATTTTCTTCCTTGTTTTTGGCTTCCTCTCAGTTGATGCAGAAACACAGTTGGGCCCCATCAGCTCGGGGAAGCTCTGACCTGGGAAAGGCTCCAGGTCTTCAGGTTTGCTGCAATAGCTCGTTCCTTTCCTCTCTCCTTCAGGAAAACCAATTAAAAATAAAGAGTGCAGGAGAAGCCAGAGGAGATGGGAACTGTTTGTGCCCTCTCCAGCCCCGGTGACTCTCTGATCCACTCATGGTAAAGGTGGCACGAAAATCTTTCGCCCTCAGAAATAAGTCTCTATTGATGTTTAGAGCTGGACAGGAGGATTTTGTATTTAACCTTCTCCAGGCTGTTTGTGTCTCCCTCTCCCTGCCCAGGAGCCCTGGGTGGCATCACTGGGCTCTGCCACATGCTGCACATGTGTGGTTCTGTGCTGGAGCAGTGCAGAGCCAACATCACCTACCTGTGCTCAGCATTGCTGTGTAACAATGGTTAATCCTGATAGTCAGGATGTGGGCACTGCAGGGAGAGGGAGCAGTGCCTGGGGGCCCAGGTGGGTACGGTGCCAGTTCCCACAGCCCAGCCCTCCCTCCTGGGAGAGCTTCCCGTGGCTCTGCTGATCCCCTCCTGGTCGCAGCTGCCTTTCATCATCCTGCCCCTCTGGATCTTACCCTGCAGCTGCCCTGCCTACTCAGCAATCATCTCAAATCCCAAATCCTCCCACACCTCAGCTCCAGCCCCATTCCTTCCATGTCCCGTGACTGCTCACGCTCTGTTCCCCGCAGTGTCACCCGCAGCAGTGTCCCACCAACATCACCGGCCCGTGGGTTCCCGGTGAGGCCACCCTGTGCCAGGGGACAAAGCTGGAGAGGGAGAAAAAGCAACTTGGAAGGAGGTGATGGTGTTGGCACTGCCCACGGAGAAGGCAAAGGGGCTCAGGGGAGTGGCTGGAAGTCCCGCTGCCCTTTCCCTTGGGATCTCCCTGCCCGTGGCTGCACCAGTGTGGCCTCGGGGGCACTGGGCAGTCGGGACAGCGTCCCTGCCCCAGCGCTGCCTGCCCAGGGCCCGGGCTGGCAAAAACAGATGCAAATTGGAAAAACAGATCCCGAGAGCGATCCCAGCCGGGCTGCAGGCAGCCGCCTGCTCACAGCCCGAAACAGTTAACAGGCGGCGAGGCCCAGCCGGTCCTCCCACCGTCATGAGATCACCGCTGCCACCGCCAATCCTGGCTCCAGTCCCCCTCCAGCCCTCGATCAGTCTGGCAGCGAAGGAGCCGGGAGCCAAAGCTGCGAGTGAGAGCAGCGGCAGACAAGATCCCGGCCCGTCTGCTCCTCCAGCCGCCGGACCAAGTGACCATGTAGGATCCGGGATCTTCCCTCCATCACCGGCACAGGGGCTCTCGTCCCGTCCAAGACGCTCCTTGTGCTGCTCCTTCCTGGATTTTCTTGCCAACATGATGGGCTGCAAGTCCAACTCACTCACTTGCCTGCAGGGAGGAAAACCCGGGCTGCCGCTGGCCACGGCCACCGATTCCACGGCCACCCTCAACAAACTGGCCCTGGCCACGGGCGGGACCGAGAAATCCTGGTACCGCTGCATCTTCCCCTTCGGCATCGTCTCCGTGGTCATCGGCGTCGCAGCGACGTGCATCACCTTCACCATCAATGGTCCCCAGATGGACATCGCTAAGGTGGTCTCGGTGGCCACCTTGATCTTCGGGGTGGGCCTGCTGGTGGCTGCCTATGTGTGCTGGCGGGCCAAGCGGGAGCGGCAGCGCAAGCGGCAGCGCCAGGAGCCCGTCGCCCTAGAGCAGGGAGCCCTCTGAGCCGCGCTGGGGGCACAGGCTCAGCTCCACCCGGAGCCCCCTGCTCACACACCCCCCTCCGCGAGCAAAGGGGTGACAGCACCGGCTTTGTCGCATCCGAGGAGGTCCGGACCCTGCCCGAGGTCAGCTTGCCGTCATTCTCCACCCCGCCCGCCCCGTCCGGCCATCCCCGCTCCCGGCGTGCGGTAGGGGCAGCCCAGCCACGCGAGAGGCTCCCTCCTGCCTGGGACCAGCACGGAAAGAGCCCGGAGAGTGGCCAAGGAGGCCGGAGAGTGGCCAAGGAGCAAGTCAGCAGACGGGGACCCGCCGCCTGTCCCTGCCGAGCGCCGCCGGGGAGCCGCGGCGAGCGCAGGGCGCTGCTCTGTGCCGGGGAAACCGAGGCAGCCCGGCAACCCCTGCTGGGTGTCGGAAGAGTCCGGCGTCACTTCTGTCCTCTTGCGGTTTTTCCCTGTGGCGAGGACCCGTGTGGCGCAGGACAGGAGGAGTTCAGAATGAAAATTGGGTGCGGGGAGCAGCCGGAGAGCTGCGTGGCAGGATGGGTGTGGGGTGCGGGGCGCAGCCGACAGCGATGCGTGAGCAGGGCCGGCCTGGCAGGGAGCCCCCGGGGACAGCGACGGCGACAAGGGCAGGTCGGGAGCTGAGCCCGCCGGGGCGCAGCGGATCCTGGCAGCCGCAGCGGGGAAACGGGGAACGGAGGGGCTCAGCCCCGAGCGGGCGGCGCCTCTTGGAGTTCGCTGTTGGTGGCGGAGGAACTCGGGCTCTTTGCGGTCCGCTTGTGTCGGGTCCGTGTGCCTGGGATGCCCAGGGGTGGGGTGCTCGTGCTGTGAGCTCGCAGCAGCATCCCCCGGCTGTGGGAGTCTGACAGCAATGCTGTTGAGGAGAAGGAGCGGGAGGTTCATCCAAAAGGAGCAAATACACTTTTGCCACTTTTCTTTTCTTTTTTTTTTTTTTTTTTTTTTTAAAAAGTCCATGCTCCCATTCTTTGAATTCAGCTTTAAACTTATTACTCTAAAAATACATGCGAGACTTGGGCACGGGGATGCCTCTGCAGAGCCGGGCTCCTTGCCCTGCCCCGGCTGGCCTCCCAAAACCTGCCCCCCCGCGCTCCTGCACCGCGGCCGGGCCAAGAGCTACAGAGAGCGGCCACGCTCCGGCAGCTGGAGCCCTTCCATGCACAGCACAGCCCGTGAGTGGAGCCAAGAGCCACGAGCGGGGCACGCCGGAGCAAAGCTGAGCTTGTGCCCAGTGGCGTGTGCCGTGCCACATGCAGCCCTCCCTGCCCGCAGCTCCCATCCCGACGGTCTTGTTGTCCTCATGGTTCCACCGCGTTCCACAGCCCCGGGAGCTGCTGCTTGTCACAGCACGGGCGGCCCGAGCCACCACTCTCAGCGTAGTGGGGCACCGGGGTAGCAGGGCTTGGAGGCCCAGCCCTACAAATCCAGGCTCAAACACCCGCAGAGTTTGGAAGGCTTGGAGACACTTCCAGCCTCAGATCTGACCAAAGCTTTACTTTCTTTTAGGGCAGTGTCACAGAGCCCTGCTCTGTGGCAGGCGATGAGTTCAGCAGACGTTGAGCCCAGGCCGTTCTTTGTAAGCCTGGTCATTGTTGGGAGGTGTTTCAATCGTTTGTGGTTTCAGCCTCTCAGGGTCAGCAAACCGGGGGTTTCCAGCCACGGGGGCTCAGTGGTGTATGGTGGGAGGGATGCTCAGTGATAAGTTCATGTATTGAGGGTTTGAAGTGCCAGCTGAATTTTATTATTTTTTATTTCATTCTCCTTGCTATAATACTTCAGCAAACATGTTTGTGGCTGCCTGCAAACCCCTCTGCTCTAACCTTGCCCATCACCACCACCAGGACCAGGAGCACTGCTCCTAATCCTGCCCAAAGTGATCTCACTTTTCAAGTGCTCAGCCTTTCTTCCCCACCATTCTGAGCAAACCTGTCTAAACAGGATGTTGGGATGGTTGTCCAGGTGCACCTGAGGAAAGTCTTGGAACCTGCCCAAAATGTCTGGCATCAGGCCTTGTTACATCTCACCCTTCTTTGATCTTGAAATCCAGTTCTCCAGAGCCAAGTCACCTCTCTTCTGCTCCCTAGGAACTCCCTCAAGGTGTCTCTCAGTAGGACCTGGAGGAGTGGAGCCCATCCCAGAGACAGCCTGGATGAGCTGGAATGCCAGTCCTGCCCAGGCCAACACTGGGGTTTGTTTCTGTTAAAAGCTTTAAGGGATTTGAGTTCTGTCAGGAGAGGCACAACCACATCCCCTCCTGCTGCCTCTGAGGGTTTATTTACATAGAGGGACTCTGGCAGTTCCCCCACAGGACTGCACTGGTTGAGAGCAAGTCCTGGGGAAGTTGAGCCCCTTAAAGAGCACAGAGTGGGGGTTGTGGCTGCAAGAAGAGATGGCTGGGAAAGTTACACCCAGGCCAGCAGAGAACTTGGAAGGAAGAAGATGAAAGGAGCCACGTGGTGAGTCTGCACTCAGAGAGCACCTGGGGATCCAGATTTGCTGCAAGCTGGAAGCACCCCGTGTTGCTCTTCCTTGGGCAGTGCAGGAATGGAGCCATTGGCTCTGTGTTTGCTGGCAAACACTGCCACCATTGCACCCTCCTCCTCCTCCTCCGGTGGCATCTGGTGCCACTGGTGGCATCATGGATGTGTGAGAGCTGCCTGGCCATAGCTGCTCCCTTCCTTGTGCAAGCTGGAGAGGCTCCAGAGGACATCCCACCCAGGCACCCCACTGCAGCATCCCATCTGCAGGGACATCCCACCCAGCCTGCACACTGGCACTGCAGTGCCCAGCAGGCACCCTCTGCTCCAGGGGCCTCAGCCCTGCAGCGTGGCAGAGCCAGAGCCCAGCTATCCCACCCCAACACTGTTTTGGGGAAAGTGGCTCATCTGGATGCCCATGGGTGTTGTCCAAAGCCAGCAGCTGAGGCCTTGGCATAGGAGCTGTTGGTCACAGATGGATCTGGGAGCGGGGAGGTGCCCTGGGCAGGCAGGGCTGTGGCTGCCTTACCTCAGTCTGGGGCTGAGAGACACTCTTCACCCTTTCCAGGGGAACCAAAGCAAAAACTAACAGACCTGCCAAGCTCACTCAGACACCGGTTTTCATCTGCTTTGCCTGGAGCTGCAGGCAGGCCCATCTGACCTGCACCCTCCAGAGGCCTCTGTGCCCCTGGCAGGAGCTCTTGAGGGAGGAAAGGTGGCTCAAAGGCTGTGCAAGGCACCTGCTTCTCAAAGGCATGCCTGATGTAACCTGCACCCTGCATGGCACCAAGAGCCCCTGTCAGGGGCGGCTCTTCCAGTACAGGGAGAACATTCCCTAGCCTAGGGACACTCACCTCCAGTGGCAGCCTCCCCAAGGCTTTCTGCACACAACAACCCATGCCAGCAATGTATTCAGCTGCTGTGACAGTCCTGGGCCCTTTTTCTGACAGATCCACCCCAATCCCCTTTCAACTCTAAACAGGATTCAAGGGAAAAACTGCGAGTTTTGTGGAACCAAAGGGAAGGGTTAAGAATTGTTGCTGCCAGATTGGGAACAGTTGCGAAAGGGAAACATAAAAATAAAAATATGCATCCCTAAAATAAACCTGACATTCATTTCTTATCTTGGCTGACACGTGGGGCTGCTCCCACTGCCTGGGTTTGGCTGCAGAGGGTGAAGCTCCCACTGGAGCCCAGGTCTCCTCAGGGTATCTCCAGTCCTCACTGGGACCATGGGCACCCCTATTCCCACCCCTTTTGTGGAGACTGAAGCCTTGAGCCTTTCAGAGGAGCAGTGGCAGAGGGACAGCTGGAGAGGGGCTGTTTTTCCTGGCAGCTTCAGGATGCCAGCAGGGCTGATGGAGGAATGGAGCCACCACGTCACATGGGGGTGAGGTGGCTGGTGGCAGAGCCTGTAGGTCTCCCTGTGACAGGGGACATGCCCTGCTCTGCCCACTCTGCTCTCCCACTGCCATGGCTGGTGTGGCAGGGGAGGACCTGTCCCAGGGGGCAGGATTTGGGGCTGGGATGCACCTGAGGTCACACACTTCCCTCTCCAGGCGAGTGGAGGTGCCAGGGACCAGCTGTGGCCAGTGGAAGAAGTGACCCAAGCCCTGCACAACTGTTGTGTCTGCTGCACCTGGGCCCCCTAAAAACACACACATTTCACCTTCCCACATGAGCCTGTACAGGCTCAAAACCACATTGAGTTTTGCTGCTTTTTCAGGTGTCAGCTGGGTCTGGAAGTTCCTGGGAAAGAGGAGCAAAGCTCTACCAGCCACAAGCAGAGTCCAAGTCAGGACAGCTCACCTGCCAGAAGCAGGGAAGGCACAGCTGGCACAGCCTGGGACATCCATCCCTACCAAAAAACCACCATTCCCTGCACTTCAAAAACACATTCATGTGCCCAGGGAGGTGTGGGAACAGCCAAGCCCAGCTACTTGGCTCCATTCCAAAGCTGTCAGCAAAATAATGAGTAACTCTCAGACAGCTGGCCTGAATTCCTGGCTAATCAACTAATTTATTTACTCTTCTGATAGTTATTTGTTGTGCAGGGACACAAATGGAAATTTTAACAGCTTTTTTCCCAATTTGTGCATGGAAAA
This sequence comes from Phylloscopus whistleri, assembly GCA_017589585.1. Classification (NCBI taxonomy): domain Eukaryota; kingdom Metazoa; phylum Chordata; class Aves; order Passeriformes; family Phylloscopidae; genus Phylloscopus; species Phylloscopus whistleri. Next base: position 38,997 of record JADMLD010000353.1, read on the forward strand.
CTCTGTCTTCCCAGGGCAGGGACAAGGGACAGGATGCCAGGCACAGGGTGGGCATTGGGAGCAGACCTTTGGGAATATGGAAATAACCCACAGACTGTCTTACCCAGCACTCCCTCCCAGGGGGTTGCTCTAACCTTGGTTTAGGAAGCTCCAAATGGACAATTACGGAATATTTTTCCAAATAAATGCAGTTTCTGGTGGTCTGTGTGCATGCAGGATTCATTGTCACAGAAACATCCTTGCAGCTGCCCTGTGTCCCTGCTGCAGGGCTGCCCCAGCCAGCTCCAGCTTCTCCTGGGAGCTCTGAGCAGCTCTCAAAGCTGCCTCTCAAGTGTGGCCACAGCTTACATTTGGAGTGCCCCCAGCAGACAGAGCTGCAGCATTTGGTGGTGCCCCAGCACCAGGTAAGGTCCCCATCACTGCTGAAGGGGTGGAGGGGGTGCCTGGGGGTGAGTGGGGACTGTGGGTGGAGCGAGGGGAGAGGCCACTGCTCATCTCCAAGATGGGATCAGCAAGGTCACACCTTCATCAGAGGCTCAGCTCCTCTCTCTGCTGCTTGATGTAAACCCTGGTTTGGGTTTATATCATCTTCCCCTGGGGTTGTACATGGATTGAGGGCAGTAAGGTTGGGAAGGATTTTGCAAATTGTGAAGCATAAAATGTATCACAGAGAGATGGGGGCTCAGTGCAGCAGAGATTCTGGTGGTGGTCAAAGGCCAAAGCTTGACAGGACACAGGGAGTGGCTTCCCACTGCCAGAGGGCAGGGTTAGATGGGAGATTGGGACAAAATCCCACCCTGTGAGGGTGGTGAGGCCCTGGCACAGGGTGCCCAAAGAAGCTGTGGCTGTCCCTGGTTCCCTGGAAGTGTTCAAGGCTGGGTCAGATGGGGATTGGAGCAACCAGAGACAGTGGAAGGTGTCCCTGCCCATGGCAGAGGTGGAAATGAGATGAGCTTTAAGGTCCCTTCCAAGCCAAAGCATTCCAAGGATCTATGTGCCTGCACCACTGCTCCCCTGGTCTGGGTTCCAAATGTTGTCACCCAAAACTATCCCCAGGCTCTCATGTGCTGCCACTGAAGTTTCTCAAGCATTGCTGATCCCTCCCCAGAGCTCTGCTGAGGGCTGGCAGCTCTCTCCCTGTGTCAGCACATGCAGGCTCAGTTCAGAGACCACTCCAGAGCCCTGGAAAACTGCTCCCAGCTCAGGGTATCTCCTGCATCACCCCAAAATTTATTCACCTTGTTTGTCACCATGATGTCAGAGCACATCTTAAATGAACAGCTTATCCTTCTTGCAAAACATCTTGGCACTATGTGACATCTTCAGTGCCCAGGACTAAAACTCTGGTGACAATGCATGGCAGGTGCCCCAAATGGGGAGTAGAAACAATGTGGGTTTAGCACAAGGCTGAAAAGGAAGTCCTTATACAGGTTTCTGCTGGCTGCAAGGTTTTGGAGCAGTGTCCTGAGCCTCATCCATGGGCAGTCATCCTTGGTGCAAGCAGCTGCCTGAAGATCATGGATCCCAGAATAGTTTGGGTTGGAAGGGACCTTAAAACTCATCTCATTCCAGCCCCTGCCATGGGACACCTTCCACTCGAGATGCTCATGGTGTGAAGAAAACCGGGAGGTATTTTCTTCCCAAGCAAGAAGGGAGCTGAAGCACAGAAACCTTGTGATTTGATCCCATTTCCCACACGGAATTTTCCAAAGCTGAGGCTCGAGCTCAGCTCTCTGTGAGCGGAGCAGCCGGTGCCTGTGGAGGCTCCGAGCAGCCGGTGCCTGTGGAGGCTCCGAGCAGCCGGGCTCAGCCGGGCACCATGTGCCGTGTCCGGGCAGGGGGTGGATGTCACCGTCCCTGGAGCTGTGCCGAGCTGGCGGCCAGCCCGTGCCCGAGCCGGGGCTGCCATCAGGCGCGGAGGAGCGCGGGGGACTTGCCATTCTCTGCACCTGCCAAGGACACGGTGGCACGGAGCCCACAGGGACAAACCTCTCTGTCCTTCGGTGCTGGCACGGCCCCGGCCGCCTCCCACCCGCGGCCCCGCCGGCGCCAGGAGCAGATGGGCTGCGGTGGCCGCTGTCACACGCCACGGCGGGGACAGGTGGCTCCTTCCACCAGGCTGCCATCCTGCTGCCAGGGGAGGACGGGGAGATGGCTGTGAAACCCTCCTCACTTCCTCCTGGGAAGGAGCCCTGGGTGCAGGGCCCGCAGCACGTGCTCCCTGTCCTGGGTTTGGCTGGGATAGGGTTAATTCTCTTCCGTAGCTGGCCCGGGGCTGTGTTTTGGATTCAGGATGAAAACAATGTTGATAACACACTGCTGGTTTGGTTGTTGCTGGGAAATGCTCTCCCCAAGTCAAGGACTTTTCCATTTCCCATGCTCTGCCATTGGGGAGGTGACAAGGACTGGGAGGGATCATGGCCAGGACAGCAGATCCAAACCAGCCAGAGGGACATTCCCGACCGTGGAACTCATGCCCAGTGGAAACTGGGAGGGTTGGTCAGGAGCCAACTGCTGGGGCTGGGCTGGGCACCAGTCATGGTGGGGAGCAACTGCATCACTTCTCTCCCTTGGGCTTTATTCCTCCCTCCCTCCCTTCTTTTAATTTCATTACCCTCACTCTTAGTGCTTTTGTTATGTTTTATTTTGTTCTAATTATTAAACTGTTCTTAATCTACCAAGTTTATCTTTTCTTTCTGGTTCTTCTCTCCCACAGGGGGAGGGGGAGTTGTCTGAGCCAGCTCTGTGTTGTTTCCTTGCTGGCTGGGGTTAAATCATGACCCTCCTCCATAGGCCTCTCTGCCCATTATGAAACACTGTTTTCATTCAAGAATAAGACCCATGGGCTCCATCATCTTTCAAAATCTCTCTCATGACCTTTCTGCCCATGTCCCCTTTTTTTTTCCATTTTGTGCCTGTGTGTCAGTCACCCACCTTGTCCTGACAGCCTCTGAGACCAGGGAGAAGCTGCCCTCGGCTGTTGAGTCCAGCAAGCAGCAATTCCATCTAAAGACCATCTAACAAATACAGTCTGTGCTATGCCAAGGGAAATGGGAAAGCACAGTGCTTCAAACATTCAGGATGCAGCCAAACCCTCCATGGAATGCCAACTGCCAATCTTAAGACAAAATTCTGCTGGTTTTTTATTCAGAATGGAAATATCTTGGTACCCAGCGGGCAGTGCTGAGGAGAGAGCCTTCCCCAGCTCACTCCCACCCAGCAGGAGGGAGATGTTTTACTATGAGGCTGAGATGTGACAGGACAAGAAACCTGCATGTTCCCCCCTACCCTCCTTGGGATCAGGGAACACGGGGCAGGACCAGAGGAAAGGTTTGGATTGGATATTGGTATATCTTCCTCAAATGGGTGGTCAGGCACTGGCACAGCTGCCCAGGGCAGTGGTGGAGTCCCCATCCCTGGAGGGATTTAAAAGACACATAAATGTAGCACTTGGGGACATGTTTTTGAGGAGGCCTTGGTAGCACTGGGGTAAGGGTTGCCCTGATGATCTCAGAGGGCTTTTCCAACCTAAATGATTCCATGACTCTGCACTACCCTTGGTTCGTGTTTCCCATCTGGCAAGATGCAAACCCCATTTTTCCTAAACCCATGCACAGGGGACTTGTGGAGATGGTAGAAAATGAGAGAAGGCATCATTCTCACTCACTGAACACCAGGTACAAAGCAGCAGGATGTCACAAAGTGTATGAAAAGTAAATCCCATGACATGGGCAAGGTAAAATGCCAGGGACAGTTCCAGCGTCAGGGCTTCCTGCCAGGCTAAAATCAGGTCCTGTTGGAGGCTCAGGCAGTGGTAAAGCCTCCTCATCCCACAGCTTACAGAGGCTGTTCCTGCACTCTCAGCTCTGAATAGGAAGTGAAATCTCACTTTCATATTTTAAAGGAAAAGTACATTCAGCCTAGAGAAGCCTGGAGAGGAGGAGACTGAGGGCAGAGCACACTGGGGGCTGCAGCTCCTCCCCAGGGGCAGCTCCAATCTCTGCTCTGTGACAGGGACAGGACCAGGAACAGCTGGAGCTGTGGCAGGGGAGGGTCAGGTTGCATATTAGGAAAAGGTTCTTCCCCAGAGGGTGCTGGCACTGCCCAGGCTCCCCAGGGAATGGGCACGGCCCCGAGGCTGCCAGAGCTCCAGGAGCCTTTGGACAGCACTGCCAGGGATGCCCAGGGTGGTGTCTATGCAGGGCCAGGAGTTGGACTGGAAGATTCTTGCAGCTGCCTTCCAACCCAGGTTGTTCTGTGATACATGAAGTAAAAAATGTGATCATTCTCCACTAAGCCACCACACAGGATCAAGCACACTCTGAAATACATTAAAAATCCAAGCAAACCCCCATCTATTTAATGGCAGCTAACTTGGAAATCATTAAAATGGAGGGTTAGGTGAGGATGTTTGGGGAACTCTGTAGCACCTGTTAGCCAGGAATAGGTTTGCATCCCTCTGGAAAAGGTGGCACACCGTAGGACTGCAAAGGAAGCAGCAAGATCCTCCAGGAGAGCAGGAGGAAAAAGAACAGTGAAAGCTGTTCTAGCAGGAGGCAGCACAGCAGAGGGTTTTTCAGGCTCTGGAGAGGTGATAATAACCAGGGAGTCAGGAAAAATAATAATAGCTGGAATAAAGAGAGCCAATAATGAAGTTCTGTTGAAACTGAAGTGGTCTTTTCTTCCAGTGTCAGGGCTGGAGAGCTCTCACTGCAGATCTCACGGGTGAACTCTCTCTGACTTGTTGAGCTCAAGGCAGCAACATTTCTTTAAAAACCCTTCTTAAAGAGCACTTCTTGGATTAGAGTTATGAATTTTCTAAGTCTCCATTTTCCAACTTTCTATTTAGATATTCAAGAACATTATGCCTGTGAGTTTGTCCTTCTCCACTGAGATGGCACGAAGGCTTTTGGAGACATCTCCCAGTGGGTGCTGGTCCAGCCCCACACAGGCAATGTGCCACCTGCAGCAGCCCTGAGCACCCCTGGATCCTCACTGCTTCCAAAATCCTCACATCCTCCCTGTGAGCAAAACCACTGCAGTTTTTTGCATCAGAGAAGGGAACAGAGCTGGGAAGGGGCTGGAGCACCAGGAGCAGCTGAGGGAGCTGGGAAAGGGGCTCAGCCTGGAGAAAAGGAGGCTCAGGGGGCCCTTCTGGCTCTGCACAGCTCCCTGACAGGAGGGGACAGCCAGAGGGGTCAGACTCTGCTCCCAGGGAACAGGAACAGGACAGGGGAAATGGCCTCAGGCTGTGCCAGGGCAGGTTTAGGTTGGATTTTGGGAAAATCTTTTCACTGAAAGGGTGGTCAGGCACTGGCTCAGTCTGCCCAGGGCAGTGGTGGTGTCACCATCCCTGGAAGTGTTCAAAAGGCACCTGTGAACTTGGGGACATGGCTTAGTGGTGGTTTTGGCAGTGCTGGAGGAATGGTTGGACTCGATGATCCTGGAGGTTGTTTCCAAATTTAATGATTCCATGATTCTGTGACATTTTTAGGACTTTATCATTTCCGTGTTCTGTTCACAGCAAAATCATGGGTTTATTCAGAGTCCTTTCTCCTGAGGATGTTTTCCTGAAGAGCTGCCTGGCAGAAATCCCACTGGGCTGGCTCAGGGATTTGATTTCCCACAGGGCACTCACCAATTGAGGTATTTTCCCTGGTTTTTCATTACTCTGAGCTGTTACAATGACTCTTCCCAGGGCACCCAGCAGGCACTTTGGAGGAAGAAAAGCACAACACACACCAGCAAAATTCACCTCACTGGTCCCATGGCTTCAGCTCAGGCCCTGAGGGTAATTTTTTCCTGCCTGGTTTTATTTGCAGTATCTGCCTCTGCTGGGCTTAAAAACTGCCCAACAAAGGCTGGATTTGCAGAACTCCCAGGTCAGAGCCGATGGCCCAGGGCAGTGCTCCAGCCTGGTAGAACATTCCCAAGGGATTCATTTTAAGCCTGTGCTCAAGACCATATGCTGGAATGTTTTTCCAGGGCTCAGAAGGAGCTGAACTGGTGAGTTTTACACATTCTTAGGTGAATCCCTGACTTGAGTATGGAGTGGGTTATTTCACAGCCTGCTACACCAGACCCAGACCCTGCTGGGATAAAGGAGACAGGAAATGATGCAAAATCTGTTCTTCCTCACAGCAAGTGTTGGCTTTCAGCTTTAAAAAATGTTCAACATCACCAAACCTTTACATCAAGATTTTCAGTCTGACTAAAAATTTTGGGTTATATTAGGTGAACAAACACAAATAATTAGGAAATCCACAGCAAGAGCACATGCCATCCCTGCTGTCCCTGTGCCCAACCCCTGCCAGAGAGCTGGGCTGTCTGCTGACACTGGTCGTGGTCCCACAGGGGAGAGCAGAGGAATGGGGCACCAAGGGGGTAGAGCTAAGAGGACCTGACTGGCATTTCTAAATCCTGAATCAACATTACTGCACTTGTATGTCTTTTGGGTTTTGAGGGTTCATAGAACCATAAAATCATGGAATGGTTTGGGCTGGAAGGGACCTTGCAGCTCATCTCATTCCACCCCCTGCAGGGACACCTTCCACTATCCCAGGTTGCTCCAAGCCCTGTCCAGCCTCATGACAGGGGGGGTTGTTACTTTTAGCTCCTTTCAACCCTAACCATTCTGTGATTCTGGTCTATGATGGGTGGCATTTTTTCTAGGAAGGACCTGTTGAATCTACCCATGACTTTTTTGTGATTTAAGACATATTAAAGTTAATATAAGCATTTAATTTTTGGTTTAGACCATATCAGGGTAGGACAGGATCATGAGGAGGAGCCAAGAGCCTCACCATTGTGATTAAATCCTGCAGAACATCAGTGCAGGGCTGCCCTGAGCCAGGCTGGTTTATACTGTCTCCAAAGTCTGCTGGGGTGAGGGGAAACCTGGATGTGTTGAGCAGGGGTGGTTGGCCCTCTGCCTGCCTGGCTGGTGCTGAGCACAGGCCTGTGGGGCTCTGCTGCCCAGGACATGTGCAGTAATCGTGGAAAATATCAGGGATGGGACCCAAGGGTCCCACTTCAGCAGCTCCCTAAAGCACCATGTGTGTCTCTGCTTCCTGCCTTGGGCTCTGTGCCACACCCCAGGTGTCCCCAGGTGCCAGCTTGGCTCTCTCTTAGGGTGCAGAGCCTGCTCAAGGTGCAGTGTCCAGGCAGGTCAGTCTGTGTTTGCACACGTTTATCCTGTCCCTGGCTCTCCCAGCAAGCACTTTGGAGCCAGCATGGAGAAGTTCTCAAGTTAAACCAAGCACAAGATGCAGGAACCAAGCACAGGAGCTAAACCCCAGCCTCTGAGAGTGTCTGCCAGGGGATTCTGATGCATTAAGAGGCATTTGAAGGTTTAATCCACTGAGGAAAGCTCAGATCTGGAGGCAAACTCATATTTCACTCCCCTACCAGTTCTCTCCTGTGCTTCATCCTCAGTCTGAGGCATTTTGTACTGAGAAATTAGAAAGTTGTACGATTTGCTAATGGCAGTAGAAGTCCCACAACACCCCTGCACCTCCCCATGTCAAGGTGGGGGGTTATTTTCGGGGGTTCTGCTGAATATCCCCTCCTCAATAACCTGTGGCAGGGAATGGAGTGAGTGTGGCCAGGTGTTAACAGACTGTTTTCATCACTTTTCCATTTCATGCCTTCCAGCCTCGCTGATGTTCCTTCTGCTCTCTCATTAGCAAAACAATACTCTTACAACACTCTATTGCCTGTAGATTGATTGGCTCCTTTATTTGCAGACCTTCACAGGAGCAGGAACAGCCTTCAGTGGCAGAATATACAGAAGGTGAATGCTTTTTCCCAAAGGCTTTTTAGAACTGACCAGTGAAGAGCTCGAAGTGCTGGGGCATTGCACAGACTTAAATCCAATCTGTTTATGCCAAATATCATAGTGCCCTTACAAGAACTGGGAATTTTCATATTTACTGCAAGAAGAACAGGAGAAAGTCAGTAACCTCATGCACAGATGGATTTAAGAGGGCTCCTAACTGAAGGCTAAACCCCTGTGCAGACACTAACCTGGGTCTGAGGTGGCATCCACAGCATGAGACAACCTGAGCTGGAAGGGACTTACAGGGATTGTCCAGTCCAACTCCTGTCCCTGCACAGACCCCCCAACAATCCCACCCTGGGCATCCCTGGCAGTGCTGTCCAAAGGCTCCTGGAGCTCTGGCAGCCTCGGGGCCGTGCCCATTCCCTGGGGAGCCTGGGCAGTGCCCAGCACCCTCTGGGGGAAGAACCTTTCCCTGGTATCCATCCTAACCCTCCCTGCCCCCAGCTCAGGTCCCATTGCGGATCACCAGAATCAGTTGGATTTGTTGGGACTGGGTATGCTGGGGCATTGGGCTGGGCTTTCTGGACAGCCAGAGGATGTTGCAAGAGTAACTCCAGCGAGGCTGCTCAATGTCTGGAAACTCCATGGAAAAAGCCTTGAAAACACTTTGCTTGGGTTGGGCTGAGGGACAGAACCCTGCCATATGCTGATGTGACACAGACAGCTGTCAGCTCATCCTCTGAGGATGCACAAACCTTAACATTAAGGGACAATCTTAACTACAGAGGAAGCAGTGCTGAAAAGGTTAAGAAGGCACTGAACTCTATGACCAGCCTTCCATTAGGGAATATAGGCTAAATTAAATTAAAATGCAGTAATAAATCATGAAAAGTGGAAATGAGGGACAGAAGAGCATGAAGCAATGAACAGCCTCTGGCCTGTAAACAGGAGATAAAAATAGGGCAAAGAAATGGCATCAATCTGAAGGCTGTTTCCAAAACATCACACCCCAAAAGGCCTCAGACTGACATTTTGGGGAGAGCTGGCAATTTGAAGAGGTCCCCTCCAAGGGCACTCCCCAGGGTGCGAGGGCTGCTGCTGTGTGGGCAGCAGGCAGTGAGCCAGGTCCCTGGAGGACCTGGGGCACCATGTCCCTTGGCCTGGGCACTTCAGAGCTTTTGTCATTGCACATGGTGGTGGGGACTCTCATTGTTGTGTCCAGGCTGCTTCTGGACAGAGCCACCCATTCAAGGCCTCCTGGTGAGGCTCTGATGGAAATACCTTCTGGACTTTTTGTTCCCTTTTTTTCTGGAGAACACCCCTGTAGAGAGCCACCAACCGACCCCATGGTTCTTCAGACCTTTTCCCAGCACTTTCCTTTCTTGTATCACCAACAAGTCCTGGAGATGGGGACAGTTGCTCTCAGGTTGCATGTGCTGATCAGAACCAAATCCTGGCTGTTTCCTGCTCCCTCTGTCCACAGGCTGTGCCTGCCTTTGGGGTGGGACCATCACCCTATTCTGTGACTGCGTCCTGAACGTTTCAGACCCACTCCTGGGAAATACACCAGCAGCATTTCTTCTTCTAAGCACAGTGTTCTAGACCATCTCCTTTGGGAATGTTAGCAGGAAGAGGCTGTGCAGTGTGAAAATCCTGTTCTTACTCAGTATTCCTCAGTGGGATTCTCACAGAGTTGGTCTGTTGGGATAGAAGCAGTCTGTCTATGAGTCTGTGAGTCTCTGGAGCATTAATGCTCTACATCCTCAGCTGCAGCCACAGGCACTGCAGCCTTTTGGGGCTACACAGTAAAAATCCCTGGCTTGTTTTCACCCAAGGTGGCTCTCTCCATGGCCACATTTTCTGCTCTGCAGGGAGCCTGGCTGAGATGCCAGTGAGATCCCATCCACAGAACACAGCATCCACGGCCAGAGAAACTGAGGCATGAGTAGAAGAATGCAAAATTACTCTGAGATGAGGAAGAGGAGAGCTGTGAAGGAGAAAGTGGTGGGGAAAGGTATTTCCTTCCTGAAGGGGTCAGAGCAGCATCCAGGAGAGAGCAGGGAAGTCCAGCACATCCATCAGCTTGTCCCTGCACGGCTGAAGAGCAGCCCAGGAGGTGACTCTAGGGAGAGGGAAGGGGCAAGCCAAAGCCCAGGGCAAAAATATCAACCTCTACAGTCAGGAGCTCCAAGAAAACAGCTGCGAGAGACCACATGAATCTTTTCGTGAGGCTGGTGGTGCTCAGTGAAGGTGGCAGCATGTTCTCAGCTGCAAAACCTCACAGATAGTCCAGCGGTGTGTCTCCAGTGTGCTGCTGTTCCTCACCTGGAGCAGTGCAGACGCAGCTGCAGATCTGAGCTGGGGAGGGAGGGATGGGGCTTTCCCTTCCCCATCCCACATTCACAGAGGCACAAACCCAGGCTCAGCGGAGCCTGGACGTGTTGTCATTTAATGACATTTTAACCGCGCCTCTCCATCTTCGGCCTTTCAGCCTCGGCCAGCTGACAGGAGGCTCCGCGTCAGCCTTGGGCTGTGTCCGCAGCCTTCTGGTGACCCTGCTGCCACCCCCTGCCAGCGGCCGATGGCCCTGACCTTGCTGGGGGCGGCACAAACGCCCTCCCCGCGGCCGGCCGGGATCTCATCGCAGCTCTGCCAGAGCGGGGCAGCGAGAGCTGAGTCACCGGCAGGTACAGACAGTGGCTGTGAGTCACGGGCACGGCCCCGGCATGGCACCCGCCCGGCCCGCGGCCCCGCGCCCGGGCAGCGCCCCTGCAGTGCCAGCGCGGGGCTCCTGCAGTGCCAGCGCGGGGCTCCTGCAGTGCCAGCGCGGGGCTCCTGCAGTGCCAGGGCTCCTGCAGTGCCAGGGCTCCTGCAGTGCCAGCGCGGGGCTCCTGCAGTGCCAGGGCTCCTGCAGTGCCAGCGCAGGGCTCCTGCAGTGCCAGGGCTCCTGCAGTGCCAGCGCGGGGCTCCTGCAGTGCCAGCGCGGGGCTCCTGCAGTGCCAGGGCTCCTGCAGTGCCAGCGCGGGGCTCCTGCAGTGCCAGGGCTCCTGCAGTGCCAGCGCGGGGCTGCTGCAGTGCCAGGGCTCCTGCAGTGCCAGCGCAGGGCTCCTGCAGTGCCAGGGCTGTGGGCAGTGCCAGGGCTCCTGCAGTGCCAGCGCGGGGCTGCTGCAGTGCCAGGGCTCCTGCAGTGCCAGCGCAGGGCTCCTGCAGTGCCAGGGCTGTGGGCAGTGCCAGGGCTCCTGCAGTGCCAGCGCGGGGCTGCTGCAGTGCCAGGGCTCCTGCAGTGCCAGCGCGGGGCTCCTGCAGTGCCAGAGCTCCTGCAGTGCCAGGGCTCCTGCAGTGCCAGCGCAGGGCTCCTGCAGTGCCAGGGCTCCTGCAGTGCCAGGGCTCCTGCAGTGCCAGGGCTCCTGCAGTGCCAGCGCAGGGCTCCTGCAGTGCCAGGGCTCCTGCAGTGCCAGAGCTCCTGCAGTGCCAGTGCTCCTGCAGTGCCAGGGCTCCTGCAGTGCCAGGGCTCCTGCAGTGCCAGAGCTCCTGCAGTGCCAGGGCTCCTGCAGTGCCAGCACTCCTGCAGTGCCAGGGCTCCCAGCCATGTCTGCACCCACTCTCACAGGTGCCCTCCCTCTTTCAGTCCCCCTTGCCAGGCTCTGGCACTGTCCTTGCAGCTCCTCTGCCCTGTGCTGGGGGGACACTGGGCACATCCCCCTGGCAGAGGTGGCTGCCCACACCTACCATGTGCATTGATGGCTTTAAGCTGAAAATCAGAGTAGGTTTAGGTTAGGTATTGGGGGGGCAATTCTTCCCTGTAAGGGTGGGCAGGCCCTGGCACAGGGTTCCCAGAGCAGCTGTGGCTGCTCCTGGATCCCTGAAAGTGTCCAAGGCCAGGCTGGACAGAGTTTGGAGCAACCTGGGATAGTGGGAGGTGTCCCTGCCCATGGCAGGGGGTGGAAGGAGATGGGCTTTAAGCTCCCTCCCAACCCAAACCATTTGGTGATTCTGTGGTTCTAAATCCACACAGAAATGTAAACTGGCATCTGTTCCCCTCTCAAACCCCAAAGGGCTGAGCTCTCACCTGCATGAGGGACCCTTTCTCACCCCTGGTTCATGCCCCCAGCTGCAATTCATCCTTTCTCCCCAGCTGAACAGAAGAGGCTGTGAGGACATGTGGCCCTTTAGGGTCCCTCAGCCTCCGAGCCAGCACCTCATCACAGACAAAATGGAATTTTTTTATTTGAGAACCTGAGGAAAGATCTATTTCCCCTGTCAGGCACTGAGGGCAGCATGTCTGCAAGGAAAGGTTCAGCTGGGGTGGCACTTCATGTTTCTGATTCTTGTTTTAATGCATTGATTTTAATTGATGAAATCAGGCTCAGGGAAGAAATGTGCTGTCACCTGCATCAGGTGCCTGGCTGAGGGAGCTCTGCCATGCTGCCCAGACTGTGTGAGTGCAGAGGGTGCCTTGTCCTCTGTGCCCATGCTGGGAATTGACAGATGCTCTTTCATGCCAGTCTCTCCTGAAAGCTTTACTTTTACAATAAGTCATTTTAAGCCAGACAAATTAAACAATAAACCTCTCAAAAAATTAAAGGAAAGGGTAATTTAACACAGAGTCAATAAAGGTAGTAAATAATCTGCTGAGTAGCTGGAGGACAGATAAGGCTGGAGCTTTCACTTGAAATTTTCACATCCTTCTTTCCTCAGCCACCTTCTGTAAGCATTTCCCCCACCTTCTGCCCTCATCCTTTCACATCCAAGGTACCCAAGCACATCCCATTCTTCTGCATACAGCACTCACCTCACTCAGCCCCAAAATACATCTGTGAGGGTGGGAGGAGCGTGGCAGCACATGCTACCTAACATTGCACAACACATCAGGCCTGGAAGCGAAGGATGAACTTGGGCTTGGCTTGAAAATAAGCTGGGTGGTGTGGGATGAGCCAGCCAAGCTGGAATTCAGATATAAGTTCCTCAGCTCTGGGTCTGTGAGCGAGCTGGTCCTTGTGGGTTTGACTGCATTTTGGGAAGGCACAGTCCTGGCCTGGCAGCCAACACTGGAGTGAGCAATGGACTTGATCTTGGCTTGGCACCTCTGCCAGCAGCACCTTCTTGACATTTTCATATTTCCAGGAAACCTTGGAAGGAGGCCTAGCCCGCCAGACAGCTTTTTTGAAATTGGGAAGTCAATCATAGTTTAAAAAAATGACATTGTTGCCTCTGTGCAGCACATTCCATGCACACACGTGAGTCACTGCTGGCAGCCCAGAACCCAGACAGGTCAGAGCTGCAGGGCTGGAACAGCCCCGTGGCTGGGGGTGAGGGGCTGCACTGAAAGGGGCCCTACAGCCTGGCACCAGATTGTGCTGCTGATCTGTGATAGCACTGCATAAACAGGGACCTCAGCTCCACCTGGCTCCTCCTGGGGTGACACAGGGGCACAGGTGGCACTGGGAAGACAAGCACCAGGAGAAGCTTATTGTTCTGAGGCTGGTGAGGGCCTGTCACAGGTTGCCCAGAGGGTTGCCCAGAGAAGCTGTGGCTGCCCCATCCCTGAAAGTGTTCAAGGATGGGATTGGATGAGGCTGGGAGCAACCTGGGATAGTGAAAGGTTTCAGGGGATAGAAAGAGGTGATCTTTAAGGTACTTTCCAACCCAAACCTTTCTGTGGCTTTATGATTCTGTGACCCTGTTTGGTGATGGGAATGGGCTGGCCTTCCCCAGCAGAGCTGGTCTGGGGCCAGCCAGCATGGGCAAGCAGCCAGACCCCCATGCATCCAGAGATGTCACCATGAACAGCACCTGCTGCTCCTCCATTACAGGGGTTTCATGTCCCAGCAGCTTGCACAGCCCCATAGATGTGCTGCCAACCACGTCAGCAGTGTGGGGAAGGGGTTTGTGATCCCGAGCCTGGGAATGTGTCCCCATGTCCATGTGGTGCTGCAGGCACAGGGTTGGGAACAGGGAGGCAGCAGCAGCAGTGAGCCCCCAGACCCCCTCCCATCAGCATTGCTCCTCTCTGCCATGGCAAGGGTTTCAAGCACACCGAGAGCTCTGTCCAGGACTAACAGCTCTGTGCTCAGCAGCCTCAGCAGCACCAATGATGCTGTGCTCTTCCCCAAGGATTATTCCTCCTGTTCCTCCACCACCATCAAAGCTCTTCAGCTAAGGACAGGCCCGACTGAAGCTGCTCTCCCGCAGGGAGGGAAGGAGGTGCTGGCCATGAAAGCTTTAAGCTCATTAGCTGCCAGTGGAACAGTAATTAGGTTGATTTGTGCAGGAAACACAGTGGGAGCAGTCTTTCTTCCTCAGGCACCACCAATAGAGAAAGGAGAGCTCCCATTGCCTCTCTGGTGCAGAATAAAGGAAGAATACTGAGGAAGAAAGAGCATGTTGAATACCAGCTCTGCCAGAGATCTTCAGCAGGCTCTGGAGCCACTGCCACATGGAAAGGGACAGGAGAGTAGCAGAGAGTAAGGGGTGGCTCTGGGTGGTGCCCAGGTCCATGCTGGGAGTGCAGGTAAGGAAGGAGGATGGTGCAGTGGTTGAACCAGCCGGGTCAGGCTCACCTCCCTCAGATCTGCACTGACTGTCCTGCGTGGAGTTTTACTCAGGGCTTCTGCTCCTCACTCAGAGTGCCATCAGCATAGAAAAATCCAACAGTGTGCCACAAGAGAGCCCCACTGCTGGAACAGGGGGCAGATGAGCGGGCTGCAGCATCACTGAGGGCTGAGGGTCCCAAAGGACCTTGATCGCCATTTTGCCCCTCCAGCCCTGCCCCACATGGCACCAGGCAGGTGTGAGCTAGCACAGGATGTCCTTCAGAGCAGGCAGCAACAAAGAATTGAGCACCCAGCACCTGCTTTCTAACAAGTATTAAATATCCTCTGAGTTTCCTCAAGTGGGACCACACCCCAAAACCCCTCCTCTGCAGTCCAGGAGGCTCCAGGTGGGACCAGACCTCAAATCTCATTCTTCTCTCCAGGGAAGAACATATTATAATCATAGAGTAACAGAATGATTTGGGTTGGAAAGGACCTTTAAGGTCACCTAGTCCAATCCCCTGCTATGAACACCTTCCACTAGACCAGGTTGCTCCAAGCCCTGTCCAACCTGGCCTGGAACAGGGCGGTTTAACAGATTATCACAGGCAAGACCAGGGAGTGGCAATCTGGCCCTGGCCTGTGTCTTTACTCCTAATTCCAAAAGTTTGTGAGGTTTGAGACAGAGGAATGTTTCCTGCCCACAGCTCCAGCAAAACCTCTCTCCTGCTCATGCATAAGCTCCTGCCCGAGCTGTGACTGGCAGGGCACCAGTGCAAGTGCCACATGCCTTCTCCTGTGCCATCCTCCCTGTCCCCACAGGATATTCCCGGTACAGGCTGTTTTCCTCATGGCTCTAGTGGGGGAACAATAGGGGCCCTGGGCTGTGCAGAGATGTTGTGGGGCTTTTTCTGGAAAGCTGTTAGCTGAGGGCTGCGAGGGAACATGGCGAGGTAATTGGGGAAGATGAGCCTAATCTCATTTTTTTTGTTGTGAAAAGGGTGTGAAGAAGAGAAAAGGAGATGTACTGGTAAATTACCATCAGGGCTGCTATAGTAACACGGCTTTAAAGATTGCCTTGTTGGCCTCCTTGGGGCTATAGAAAGCTCTTCAGATTGTTCTGTAGTTTTCCACTCTCTCCTGGTGCAGGCTGGCCAGGGCTGCCTCATTCCTGCCAACCATGCCAGGCCACGGTGCATCCACCAGCACCGTCACCCCAGCCGTGCCAGCCCTGCATGCAGGGAAGGCTTAGGGCAAGGAAGGGACTCAGTCTCAGATAAGTTGGTTACATTTCTCCCTTCAGGCTCACAGAGAGTTTCAGGGAAGTACCTTTACTCACTTATTATTTCTTTTTTCTCCCCCATTCATTACCCTGACTCATTTCCCTGTAGGGAGTCAGAGAGAGGCCCCAGACAAGGCAGCTGGTGCATCACAGGCTCCCAGTGCAGCACCAGACGTGGGAGGATGGGAAGCAGAGTCTGAGGGATGTGTAGTCAGAGCCTCCTTTGGCCAGCACAACACCCTGACCTGAGCCCTGTCCTGAGCCTGGAACTGAGCCCTGTCCTGAGCCCTGACCTGAGCCTTGACCCCACCCTGACATTAGCCTGGATCTGAGCCTTGTGCTGGACCCTGTCCTGAGTCTGTCTGTCCCCTTTGGCCCTGCCAGCTGGTGCTGGGGTGCACATTCCCCACAAAGGGCTGAGCAAGTATAGAGCCATGTGAGACTTGAGTCAAGGGGGGCATCATCACTTGCCATAAGTGTGCAGTTCCCTAAGAATTGCTTCCCACCCCTAAAGGGAACAGTTTCCTTCCTCTTTTTAAAAGAAAGCCCCAAATGTCTGTGCAGCAGTGCAGTGGCCCCAGTCTGAAGTGCTAGCAGATGCCTCAGCTGTGACAATCACATCCAGCTGCTGGAGTTTGCCCCTTATACACAGACCATTTCTATCTCTGAGCAATTCCCCAGCCCTCATCCCTGCAGAGCTGCTGCTTCCCTCTGCATCCTTGACAGCTGCCCTTTTCTCCAGCACGGTCAGGCTCCGGGTCAGATGTGTTGCTTCAGAGTATTTGCAGGACAAATAGGATTTAACAGGATTTTTGGCTCCAGGAACTACCCATGAAGTCCTGTCCTCTTCTTCCACTCATAAATACATTTCATTTTTCTTCAACACCAGCTTAACATTTGTGGGGGCGTCTGTGTTTTATGCCTTTGTTTCTCTGGAATTCACTGGGATGGAGAAATGCTAATAATGTGTCATTTCTGCAGGAGGGAGAATGTGTTAACAGCCAACCCCCTCAAAGGACCCCAGATTAATTTAGTAAAAACAAAGGGCTGTGTGAATTCTGGGGTGAATTCAGTGAATTCTGCCATGAGGAACAGGAACTCAATAGGTGTGCTGATCTGTGGTTTCACATGTTGAAGAGTTTTCAGTAATTTCACTGCAGATTCATAGCAATAACTGGTCTTATTAAAATAACACCTAGGGTGAAATTTAATTTCAGATGAGATGCATCCCTGTGCTGAAGAATTCAGGGTCTTCTAGATATGTTGCAATATATTGAAAACAAGCACAAGTGAATTAAGATTTGGCTCCCAGCACCTGCAGCCATGCAGTCCCTTGGAGGCAGGGAGCACCAACACTTATTGTCCTCTGGGCACACACAGGTAGCCTCAGCAAGGAGAGGAAAGCTCCTGCCTTCTGCAGGTGTAAATCTCAGCTGCAAGCAGCCCTGGACTGCCAGACACCTGTGTTCCCCCAGGGGATAACACCACCCCTCTGGGATGCACCCAGTGCCCTCAGACTTGTGTGGTGCAACTTGAGAAATTCCTCTTTGCCACAGAGCTGACCTGGCCCTGGGGCAGGAGGAGGGAGCAGCTCTCCCAGGCTGCCACTCCTCAGAGTGCAGAGCATGAGCAGCCAAACTGTGGAAGGAGGACATTCCTAGTCTGACTAAAAAAACCATTATTTTTTTAATTCATGTTTTAATGAAAGAGTGTCCAGAAGGTTCTTCTGTTTCTGTTATGAAATTTTTCAGAGTTTACCAGGATGTGGCTGTTATTCATCAGTTCTCAGGCTTGTGAGCTGAAGGGTAAAGTTTTATTAACATCTTCTCAGAGGAAAGGACTCAGCCTTGGGGTTCCATGCATATTCAATGCTAAACATGCAGGCATATTCCTCTTGACATTTCCCTTGGCTTATTGCTGAGAACAGGAATCTTCTCATCCTCTTGTTTAAGCATTGTGCAATAACCAGATGGAAAACACCCCTTGGCTATGAGAGAGACATCTGAAGATCTGACATGGAAGTTTTGCTCTCTAAGAAACTTTGCTGCTGGTTGCTAGCAGCCAGTGTTGGGTTCAATTTCTCCATGATGATAAGGCAGTAAATGTAAGGAACTTTCTTATTGGAGACAAAAGATGGCTTTGAGGCAGATGCTTTGCCTTTGGAACTGGACATCTGGAACCAGTTCCCATTTTTGCTGTAGATCCCACATGTGACTTATCCAAAGCCTTTGCTTTTCATCTTGACATCTCCTGCTGAAGCTCTGAGCACTGGGCCAGGGACTGCAGCGCATTGTGTCAGAAGATGATGATTTAAAAGACAGCCCTTGGATGCTGTGATAAGGTCTGATGATGATTCATCCTAAATGGAAGCCATCCCTGTTTGGCAGCTAGCACAGCTGCTTCCCTTTGAAATGCACCTCTCCAACCTGTGCTCTCATGGGAGACAGGACGAGGAAGCTTTTGTGGCACAACCCTCACTTGCAATTTGTAAAGCTTTTCAATTGGCTGGGAAAGGCCTAAAATAGCTCTCTAAAAGCTTCCATTGCTCCTGTCTCACTCTTCCCTGTTGTGCAAGAACAGGTGAAAGTTTCTCTCCTGCTGGGTCCCCCAAACTTCAGAGAAGTTCAGTATCAGGAGACTGCTAATCTGTGGGTCCTACCTTTTCCTGAAGTCTAGCAGAGTTGGAGGCAGCTCCATCTGGAAGGAGGGATGGGGCTGCACACACACTTCTCTTCAGGATAGGCCCATCCTGCTGCTCTGGAGGCTGCCTTCCTCCATGAAGCTCCAGCCTTACATCCAAATTAAACCACTCAATCTCCAATTCTTCAGGCTGTAGAGACAAAAAGCTTTACATGTGGAATAGAGTGTAAATAGATCCATCAGTGTCTGTCTCCAGGCTGCACAGTTGATGTGCCTCACGGTGCCTGGCTAAGCAGAGCAAATGCAGATGCTGGAATGAGTGACTGACCCAAGTGCCCACCTGTTTATCCAAGCCTCTGCTGATCAAAGCATGGAAGGAAGGCGAGGTGTGTGAGCTGAGAATGGCTGTTTTACCCTCTGCCTTGGTTTAGGAAGACAGGTGTCTGCCAGGGAAAGCTGACGTTTCCCTTGGAATGTAGAATGTAAACCCCCTCCCTCCAAATTATTATAATTTTGCAATTAAGGGAGCTTTCAGGCAAAGATTTGGGAATAGGAATAACAGTTCTTTACTAGGAATATTAAAAATACAAATGTATTTTGTACAAATGTACATTTTACAAATGTAGTAGTACAAAAAACAAGCAAGCAAAAAAAATCCTAGAAACACTGACAGAGTCAGAATATGACCTGACACCCTGTTAGTCAGGGTGTTGGGAGCAGTCCAAATAAATCCTCCTGGAGAAACAGATGTGGTTCTGTTGGAGTAGAGATGATCCTGTAGAAAGGGTCCAGTGGTGGTGAGATGGGTCCAGTCTTACTCTGGGAATCCAGGGGAAGCAGGTTTCTGAATTGCAGGTTTTATCCAGGTAGGAATGCTGGGCTCCCCCCACTGGGTGGAACATCTCCCAATGGGATAATTTAATGTTTTCAATCATTGATGAGCCTTAATGGCCCATGAACAGCAAATACCCCCTGGAGGGAGGATGGGTCCTGGCAGGGATAAGGAACATTGCCCCATCTGGTTTTAACAGCTAGCCATTATCAGAAGGCACCCACTCCCTCCCCCCTGGAGTTATGAGGGATGGGTTATACAAGAGATGAAGAAAACATCTCACTAACTGGTTTCCACAGATGGAAAAAATAGAATAAACATTTTTTTGGTTACATAACCCAAGACACCCTCTCAAATGGCACCTGAGGGAACTTCAGTTGTGTCTAAAAAATATTATTGTATAAGTCCATTGCACATCACAGGAGCTGTTGCATGTTATTCATCTTCATCTTGATGCCCACATTGTCAGTATTCATTTTTTGTTTG
Organism: Phylloscopus whistleri; assembly: GCA_017589585.1. Classification (NCBI taxonomy): domain Eukaryota; kingdom Metazoa; phylum Chordata; class Aves; order Passeriformes; family Phylloscopidae; genus Phylloscopus; species Phylloscopus whistleri. The sequence goes on from JADMLD010000353.1 coordinate 58,550, forward strand.
TCACTTTTGTTTGACAAGAAGATGTTGAGTTGGTATTTAATGCAGCCTTGAGAATGTTTATTGCATATTGGACCATCACTTTAATGTTCATGAAGTGCTGGGCTGTGGAGCAGTGCTATTGACCAGGGATGAGAGCAAACCCCAGCAACAGAGGCACAAACTACAGCTTCCTGCCAGATGTTTCTCACCACAAACTGCTTTGTGGTGGTAGCAAACTCAGGCTGTCCAGGCAGCACAGCACCCATAAGCAATCCCTCCTAAAACATAGAATATATCGAGTTCTCTGGGGAGTGCCCATGGCCCTGCTCCTGCCCAGATTGCAGGTGTTGGTGCAGGAACTGGAGTTTCCAGCTGGATGCCTCAGGTGAATGCTTTAACTGGGGTTCTAACACTTGCCTGAATTGAGGGCTACCCCTGCCAGATCTTAAGCTGAAACAGCACAAATTTTGGCCCAGGATTAAATGAGAGATTCTCTGGGGGGGATCAGAGAACTGCACTGGCAGTGCTCTGGCCCTGACACAGGACGATCGTGCCGCTGCTGGCAGAGGCCATGCCCGGGGCTGTCCTCCTGCTCATGGAACTGAACAGAGAACTCAGCCTGCCCACTGTCATGCAGAGTTCTCTTGGTACATTCCCAGGAGGAGCCTGTTAAACCCATTGACCTGGCTTGATTTCAATCAGCACAGGAACACTCTGCCTATGCAGGTTGTTCTGATACTGTTATTTGACTGCAGCAGGGGTTCCCATCTTTTTTGATATTTTATATGTGTTTTGTAAATGCAGTGTCACAGACGCCTTCTGCCTTGGCAATCCTACGTGCCTTGTTCCCAGTGTCCATCCCTAGCAATGTCCTGGCTTTTTTCTTTAATAAGAGAATTTTTAGTCTTACAGATTTTGGGCATCTGACTTTGTAGCCTTGGAGCCCTTGATGAAGACACAACACCTTCCAGCTGGATGTCAGTAAAATGTCCCCAGGTGACTTTGAGCAAAGAGAAATTGCTAATCATCAGCCTTGTGGTGGTGCATGTACAGGTGGGCTCAAAGGATGGTGGTGGCTCCATACCTCAGTGATGTGTGTGCAGTTTTGTTTGCCAAAATACAAGAAAGATATAAAGCAATTGGAGAGCGTCAAGGGCAGGGCTATGAAGATGAGGAAGGGCCTCAAGTGGAAGCCATCTGAGAACTGGCTGAGGGTGCTTGGTCTGTTCAGGCAGATGCCTTGCCTGCAGAAGACTGAGGGGAGAACTCTTGCAGTACGAAACATCCTCATGAGGGGAAGCGGAAGGGCAGGCACTCATCTCTTCTTGCCACTGACCAATGACAGAACCTGAGGGAATGGCCTGAAGTTGTGTCAGGGGAGGTTTAGGTTGGGTCTAAGAAAAGGATTCTTTCCCCAAAGGGCGGTTGGGCACTGAACTGGCAGCTTAGGGAATTGGTCACAACACTCAGCATGACAGAGATCAAGGAGTTCTTGCACAAAACCCGGAGGCACACAATGGTATGCTTGGAGCTATCCTGGGCACGGCCAGGAGTTGGATTTGGAGAATACCTGGGGGTCCCTTCCTACCCTTGTTCTCTGCCAGCAGAGCCCGGTGGTGCCTGGCAGCACCCTCCTGGCACCGAGGTGCTGAGAGTGAGAAGGTGTCTCCCCTTCCAGCCTCCTCTTCTGCAGGATGAGCCCCACAGGCTCCCTCAGCCCCTCCGCTCAGGACACGTGCTGCACACCCTTCCCCAGCTCGGTTCCCTGCAGCCTTCCCCAGCCCCTCTAGGTCTTCCCACAGTTGAGGGGCCCACAGCTGGACGCAGCACTGGAGCTGTGGCCTCACCAGTGCCCAGCACAGGGCCACAAGCACTGCCCTGCTCCTGCTCATGCCAGGGCTGACATAGGCCAGGGGCCATTGGCCTGCTTGCCCACCTGGGCACACCTGGCTCTGCTTCAGCCGCTGTCCACCAGCAGCCCTGCGGCCTTTCCTGCTGGGAGCCTTTCCACACACTCTGCCCCAGCTGGGAGCTGCAGGGGCTTCTTGTGGCCAAAGGGCAGCACCCGGCAGGCGCCTGGGCCTCTGGAACCCGCGGCTGCTGCTCTCGCCCAGCCAGCCTGGCCGGGGCCCTCTGCAGAGTCTTTCCACCCTCCCGCACCCCGCAATCCCACCCCACTCGGTGGCCTCACCCATTCGCTCCTGGGACACTCCTCCCCCAGATTATCCAGGCAGATGTTCAACAGGCCTGGGCCCCCCTGCAGCAATGCCTGGGGAACACCAGCAGGGCCGCACACCAGCTGGCAGCGGCAGCAGCAGCCGTGCCCGGCCCTGCCTGGTCCCAGCCGCCAGCCGCTTCTGAAGCCAGCCCAGAGAGAGCCTGTGTGAGCCGTGGCCAGAGACAGGGGCCTTGTCCCAGGGCCTTGGGGGAGCTGGCCTCCCACCTTCGGCCTCCAGCTGGCCTCCATGGCCCTGGACAAGCCCACGGGCTCTGCTCCATTTTTGGGCTGCCGCAGGACTCCCCGCGGGCCTCGCCACACAGCCGGGCAGCCCCTGCATGCATTTGGCTGCCTGAAGGCAGCAGCCCTTGCCTGGGCCCCAGGGATGGCCCCTCTGGCCGCCTCTCGCAGCACCCCAGGGATCCTCCTGCCCCTTCCCTGCTGCCCCACAGGCCTGCAAGAGCTGTCTGGGGACACCCAGACACCTCCCGGGGCTTTTGGCCACCCCCTGGTGATCAAATGAATGCTTCTTTGAAAGATGGAGGCAAGACAAGGCTGCCCACGGTCTCACTTCCAGCTGCCCTCAATACGCTTTCAAATCCTGCTGTGACACTCAGGCTCGACTTTACTGCTCTCTGGAGCCTTTGTGCAAAACCATGCATGGCTGTGCCCCCCTTAGGCTTGTACAGTCAAATAACAGAGCAATGTATAGAAAACAGGAACTTTATTGAACTAGACGACTCTTCTCAGCTTCAGCTAAGGCAAGGCCGGACATGAGCTGGAGCCGGAGAGTGAGAGGAGAGGCAAGAAGTGGAGTCTCCTCCTCCTCCTCCTCCTCTTCAGAGTGCCAGGCTGCCTTCGCCTCTTCCCTCTGGGCACTGGCCTCTGCCGGGAGCTCTGGCGCAGGCAGCGCCTCATCAGGGCCCGGTTCTCCTGCAGCAGCTGCAGCAGCTCCTGGGAGCAGCCATGGCAGCAGGGCCGTGCAGAGGCCGAGGCGCTCTGGCTCTTCTCCTGCAACACAGAGCACAGGGAGCCCCATGGAAGGGGCACAGGAGCCTCAGGGGGCTGAGCCCTCTGCCGCTGCCTTTGGCCTCTCCTGCCTGCACACAGAGCCTGGGGCCCGGCTGCAGGGGCTGCCCCGGGCACGGGCTGCAGCAAGAAGAGCTGCGGCCGCCTCTGCCAGGGCTCCCTGGGGCTCAGCCGGGCCCCGTTCCTGCCCAAGCCTGGGCTCAGCCCCCGCTCTGCCCCCGCGCCTCGGCCAAAGGGCTGCCCCGGGGGCACAGCAGCACCCTCGGGGCCTGCCCGGCTCTGCTGCCCCATGGGGCTCTCAGCCCTCGCCCCACACCCTCCCGCCCCAAGGCCTTGGCAGCCCCCGGCCCACCTGCCCCAGCCCCTCCCTCACCTCTCCCCAGCGGCTCCAGAGCCATTTGCCCAGGACCCAGCACAGGCGAAGGCCCCTGACAAGAGGGGCCACCGCTGTGCAGATCCACGGCAGCAACTCCAGAACCAGCACGATGTCCCTCAGCGGCGCCAGGTCCTGCTCCTCCGGGGCCTCGGGAAGCTCATCCCGGCTCCCCGTGTCCCCAGCAGTGGGGCTGGAATGCTCCAGTGGCCACAGCCAGAGCACCAGCAGCGGCAGCGGCAGCGGCAGCAGCTTCCGCAGCCCCTGCCTCAACATGGTGCTGCTGAAGGCCAGGCTGCCAGCGCTCAACAGGCTCTGCCCATCCTTCCCAGCCGACTTCTGCCTGGGCTCTGGCCACGGCCACGGCCTGGGGACACTCCTCAGCCACCGCGCTGGCCCCAAAGGCCGTGATGTCACAGAATCATGGAATCAATTCCACTGGAAGAGCCCTGTGCGATCACTGAGTCCAAACAGGGACCCTGCTCTCCATGTCAACCCGATCTGAGCCACGAGTGCCACGCCCAGGCTTTTCTTCATTAGGAACTCCACCATCCGCCTGCCCAACCTGTTCTAATATCCAGTTACCTTTCTTGGAAGGAAGTTTTCATTTTGTTGAACCCAGATGTCCCCTGGCAAAGCTTAGAACCCTTTTTTGCATCTGCTCTCTTCTCCCTGCGCATCTCTGTGAAGTCTGGCACTGACTCGTTGGTCACTTCCCTGTAGGCAGGGGAAGAGGCTCTGCCAATGCGTGCTGCTCAGCTGTTAGGCCATTGAAGGGTTCTGCTTTCCTTATTATTTATATATTTACATTAAAGAAGAAAGCATCAGTATAGGAAAGAACTATAATCATGTAACAGATGGCATGTTCAATAATAGATGTCAATAAATACACTAAGAGTTAAATTTAGGCTGGAAAATAGAATATGATTTGTGACTGTCGTAAGTACAGGGTTCTGGAAGAGCTTTTCGGTAAGCAGAGATTCAAGTTTTAAGATGGATTTTGAGCAGCACATGCAAGGCAGTTCTGTGATGTGATTAAATCTTCACCCTAATGCCATCCATAGCTTGCTTTGTCAGTCTTCTTCCACACAGGTCCTGCAATCTTCCAACACACTGCTCAGCACTATCCCAACCTCTGTCCTAATTCCATGCATTCAAATGATCTTTCCTATCAGTTTTGAGCTCTGGAAATCAAAGTTTGCTCTGCAATCAAAACAGTTCTCCTTTTCTACTGGGTTTGCATGGCAAAAAGGGATAAAATTTGGAGAGAAGTTGAGCCCAGGAAGAAGGTGGAAGGGTGGGGGGGCAGGGAAAGGTTTTAAGATTTAGTTTTATTTCTCATTATCCTACTCTGATTCGACCGGTAATAAGTTAAACTAATTTGAAAAGTTGAGTCTGTTTTGCCTGTGACAGTAATTGCTGGGTGATCTCTCCCTGCCCTTATCTCAACCCACCAGCCTGTCATTACATTCCTCTGCCCTGTCCATCTCTGGAGGCTTTGTTGGCACCTGGCTCCCAATCAGGGCCAGCTCACCTCACCTCTGGCACTGCACAATTTGAGCAAAGCAAGTGCTGAAGTGCAAGACAGCAGCAACATCAGTGAGCCTGTCTGAGGTCAGATAAGGCAGGAGGAAAGCAGGTGCCTGCTGGCTCCTGGAACAGCTGTGCTGTGCATCTGAATGTACAGAGTGGTACAGAGAGCCTGGAAACACCAAAATCTGATGGCTCTCCTCATGCAAACACACACACACACACAAACGCCTTGTGCTCTAATGCAGAGAGGAGCTGTAGAGATCCAAGGAGTTGTTGCTCATGCTAAACATGTTCCTGGGAAGGAAGAGATAAAAACTGTTATCCACAAATGCAGGAGCAGGCAATCTTCTTGACAGTGGATAAAAAATTGGTAGTCAAAAGAATTATAATTAAAGCAATTACTATCTTCTCTGCATACACACCCCCTGCATGTTTCATAACAGCTAATGGAGTACGGTGCCGGGCCTTGATGGATAATCATGAGGGACTGGACAACTTCCTCACCCAATCTTCAGCTAATGACTTGAGCACATTTTTTTGAACTCAGTTTGTACGGGCTTGTATGCAGTGAAGGAAAGCTGGTTCATAAAGTTACTGCTCCCTGTTAGTATTCAAACCAGACTTTCAATCACTGGATATGAGATTTGGTTGCTTGTGTCTGTGTCATGCTCAAGGGAGGGCTCATGGGATGCTGATGACTTCTGGGTCCTCTCGCAGCCTGGGGCAGGGTCACTTGTGGTTCCCCAGCACAGCCCAGAGCACTGAGAGAGGCCACAGCTTCTTCACCCAACTTGTCCACTGGCAAACCAAGGTTTCCAGAAATTTATTCTCTGGTTTTTCCTCCTAACCTGGACCTAGGACTGCCCTGAAAAGCCATATTTAGTTTGTAATTACAGCCCAGGAGTTCTACTGCCACAGCCTCACAGGGTCCTGCCAGTCCAGTGCTCATTCCAGAGCATTTGAAGCTTTTTCTTTTTAACTTCTTATTCTTCCACTGTTTCTCTTTTTTTTCCCCTGCAATTTTCTTCTTGAAAATGGCTTCAGGTTGACATCTTGAAACCCCATCAGGAAAGCTTTATTCCTTGGAAACCTTCTCTGAGATTCACCTGGATTCCCGGCAACTTTGCTCTTATCTCAATTTGGAGAAGTCCAAGTCAAGCTGACTAACCATCATCAGAGATGAAGAGCGGAAAATCAAGCCATCAGTCATCCACAAAGAGCGTACAGCAGCATGAAGAAGCCCATTAGAGGCAAAGTGGACCTGTCAGAGACTCAGCATGAGGTACCTCTTTGGCAGGAGAAACTCCCACGCTTTAACGCTGCCTCTTCAGAGACAACTTAGTGTCATTTTCTACAGGCACCTCATAAAACAATTAAAATAAATGTCTTCAGAATACAGTTTTCTTTTCTCTCTGGGAATGTTTCCAGCTCACTCAGTTACAGCATCACCACAAAGAAAATGAAATTTTGTAATTACTGAGGACAGATACCAGCAGAGGGTAATAGTTTAGTCCCTGCTGGAGTGTTGGGGCAATGCCAGGAAGGCACATTCAGAGGTCTTGGCCTGACTCTTTACCTTTCTGGTGCCAACAGGGAGGGTTCAGGATCACAGAGAGGTGCTGCTGTGCCAGCTGGGAGCAGTACACAGCTCTCCTAGTGTGCCACACCCAGTGTGGGCTGATGCTTGTAGGCCTTGGCACAGTGGGTATGTGCCCCAATCCACAATGACTAGTATTAAAAATTGAGTTTGAGCTTATTTTCCTTCCCACTGTCTATTCCTGTCTCCTCTTGCTGTCCTGCAGGCTGCCTTTTCTCCATCCTGTCCCCTCTTGTCCAGTCACTCCCCGTTTTCCAGTGTCTTTTCACCAACCCTTTAGCTTCTGCAACTGTGTTTATTGCCCTTTTTTTCCTTCCTGTTGCAGACACACTCCTCTCCCTCTTTGCTGATGTCCCAGCTCCGAGGTTGCCGGTGTTGGGTTGCAGATTCCCGGGACAGAGCCTGGCCCTTGCACCGTGCTTGGTGTCAGGCCAGCTGTCAGTGACACATTATGCAGGCTGAGTCCACAGCAGCTCTTTGAACACATTCCCATGCTGGTCTCTTCCGATCTGCTTGTTCAAGCTTCTTCTGTTACACCCTCAGCCCACTTACAGAAATCACCGGTAATTCTGTAGTTCATAAAGCCAAAAATGCAATTACAAGCACATCAGTAACTTCCTTTTCTCACACCAAGGCTCCCTTGCAAATGTTTTATTTCACAGGATGTTAAAAAATATCTTGATTTACAGCAGAAACTGGAAAATGTCATCTTCAAACTTGGTGTCTATGACTACCTGGACACAATTTTTTGGGGATTTATCATATTGCCATGCAGTGCCAAGTGAGTACACACTTCTGGCAGGAAGCAATTCACAGTGCTTGTGCAGAGCCTGAAATATAAGGGACTTCACACACAGCAACAACCACTCAGGGCTACTGTAATGCCAGCAACAGAAATACAGCAGGGGTGTGATTTTGCAGGATCAAAAATTTAACTTTAAATTTAACTTACACCAGAGCAAGAGGAAAGGCAGTTCCACAGCTGAGTTACCAGTCTGTGGTTGCCTGCTGCAGATCTTATTTCCAACATCAAGGATGTCTCTTTTGCCTGAATTCACCCCACTTTATGCATTTGGAGCCTAAAAAATAGAGTCTATCTTGGTGATACACCCACACAGTGTGTGATCCACATGCCAGAGAAACTCTGGTTCTGGCCCTTCACTGCAGGCTCCACCAGGACCAGTGGGCACCAAGACTCAGGTTAGGTGATTTAATTAAGATCTGAATGTAGGCTGGATGAGTTAGTTCTTCATTCCCATCACAGTCATTACAGAACAAAGTGAAAATTTCACTCATCTACTCAGTGGGATTTGGGAGGTGGAAATTGGCCTCCTGATGAGCCTTTGGGGCGTCTGAACAGGTGGGACTTGGCATGGCTTGATCCGCTGGAGGGAGAGCGAGGATCAGTCAGGAAAGTTCCTCAGTGTGATGGGACAGATGCGCAGAAAATACACCCAAAGCCTGCTTTCCTGAGTACAAACAAGCAGGATGACAGATTTCTTGCTTAGAAATCCACATCTCCTTGCAGCGGAAGTACCTGACCCACAGACAGTCTCCTGCAGGGCTCAGCTCATGCAATCCACACAGTCAGTGGCCACCTTCCCCCTTGCAGTGCCCCTTCCCCAGCTTTGTGAGGCTGTGCAGGGAAAATGCACTTTTACCAGGCCATTTTTCAAACAACCAAGGAGTTTTGGGACTTCGGCTCAGCCCCCCATACATTGTCTGTGCCTTCTGTGGTGGCCTTCGCTGCTTAGTTTGTGGCAGAAAGGAGATGCAATGGTTCCTGCCATTTAACTTGAGCATTTTTACCATCTCATGGGATTTTGTCAGGTTTGTGAGTGACACCTCAGCTGCACAGCTGGGTGGCTCAGGTACTGCACCACCAGAAGCACAAGCTAATCCCCTGACCAAGAAAGGGCTGGAAACCCCAAAGCTGACTTGGGTGACTGACAAGTATCAACCAGCTCTGCTGGCTGTTTTCCTTCACGGATGAGTGTTCATCCACTCCTAAAGACCATAGCTGTTGAAGGAAAGAATTGCTAAGAAGTTTTTCCTCCTTGGAGCTCTGCCTTCCCACCCGTCCGTGCCGGGGAGTGAAAAAGCCCGGTTCTCTGAGAAGCACCACTGGAAGCCAGAGCTCGCACAAGCCCGCAGCACACCCCCAACCAGCCCTGGGGCTACTCATGTTTCAGAGAGGCGGTGCCTGGCAGGAGCTCCCACATGCTCCCTGCTCTTGGACAAGGTTTGCTCTGCTGCATTGATTCAGGCAGGGCAAATCCAGAGCTTCCTCTGTGAGCCCGGAAGCTCCAATCCGATGGAATGTAGGAGATGTCATTACAGCATGCAGGTCAGCTGCTTAAAAGCTAAAACACCTCAAAGGCAGAGGAACATCACCCTGCACCCACCCCCTCTCCTTGTGGAGTCCCCCATCCTCACCAACGGCTGCCCAGGTGTACACACCTTGTGTTTTGAATCTACATATGGGAAGCTCCACACTGATCCATTAGAGAAGAAGAAATATCCATTGAATACAGAATCAATGATTCTGTTCTATCCTAGATTCCAGCCACAGCTGCAGCCAGTACAGAGTCAGTGGTGCCTCTCAACACAGGACACAGACATTTCGCTCGTACTTACTCATAGACAGTTTAGGGGAACCCAACTGAATTTAGGGGAAGCAAACTGAAACAAATGCAATTGGGATGGAGAGAGAAAGGTTTTGAATTAATTTCAACTTTTTATTTTGTAATTAACCAACAGCAAAGAAACTGACAGTGTCCCACAGTGGCACAGACTTTTTCCTGCCTCTTGGAATATAGAGGGAGTTGCAATTTCTCCCCCTGCTTACAGCTGTGTCTGAAAATTATTATATTCCATAGAACAAACCAGATAATTTGTCCCAAACCGAAAAAAAGACCAACAAAACAAAACCCAAGCAATCGAAAATAATTTTGTCAGAGCTTGCCCAATTTGATTTTGCTTTGCAATCGTTAACTTTCCATTGCAAAATAATTCATATGGGAAACTTTTTCCAGCCTAATTCTTGAACCTTGCCCTTCTAATTAATCAGATGATGGTCTTACAGCTTCATTCTGTTTTCTGTTCTAGTTAAACTATTTAGAAATGTGCTAATGATTCATTCTCATGCAATTAGATTCAGCAGCCAGAGTCTTTACTACGGTTCTGCAAAGTTTGCTGTGTAGAGGAGCACAGTACAAAGAAATCACTCATAGATCCATAAAGAAAATCGGTGGCATTTGGGAAAATACATTTGAAGATCTGGACCTGTATTTAATGCATCTCATTAGCTATTTGCAAGAGACAAATGACATGAGGGAAAACAGCTTCTTTCCGTCTGCAGAGAGCTTAAAAGATATTCTTCAACCTTTCACATCCCACTTCTCTTTCATAGTAAGAATCCAAGTCTCTAAAGGCCCACCTTGTAAAATTGCCACTGAACTGTAACAGGAGACACCGTGAAATTCCGGCACTGCAAAACTCAGGGAAATGAATTTCCATCGTGGCTCTGCATAAATTTGTTCTTTGCTGAAGCTGAGTCTGGGAAGTGACTGATGTTTTCATGCCATGTGTGCGCAGGGCTTTGAGGCTTGGATTTCACAAGAAGTGCAGATGCACCACTGGGAGCTCCTTGGAAGCTGCCTTGTTTACAGGGCTCAGCCTGGCGGGGCTGTGTTTAATCCAAATCAGGTCATGGGAGATTGTGCTCCAGCCTTCTCATCACAGTCCAAACTCCATGCTGATATATGCTACTGCAGAGAAAACCTTGTTTGTTGGGGAAGGGAGAGCACAGCATCTCTTCATGCAGTAGGACTTGGCCCAAGGTCAAGCCAAGAAGTCCATCAGAGGCCAGGGACCAAACCAGAGAGACACACTGGAGTGTGGCCATGGCTGGGATGTGGCTCGTGCAGTGGCCCCAAGGACAGGAGTCTGAGCTTAGAGGCAGCTCTGGGGACTCCACAAGGCTTCTCACTGCCCTGCCCTCACAGCACCCCAATCCTGGATTTGGCATGTGCACACCCACCAGACCTGGCCTTGGATCCAGGCAAGTAAGCCCTGAGGAAGGGAGGCAGCTCTGTTTGGAGACCCACATCCTGGAAAATGATCCTTGTGTTATGAAAGCCATGGGTGCAGGCCAGGAGGGAAGGCACCACAGGCAGCTCCAGAGATCTGTGCACTTCAGGCACAGGCCACTCAGGCTCAGGGGGCCATGGATGTCGCAGCACGACACAAAAGAAACGACACTCACACACTGAGATGTCCAAGACAAAAAAAGGTTGTTTATGTACAGACCTCAATATTTATAGAATTCCAACAGTGACCATGGATTGGAGGAAGAAAATCTTCCTTTCCAACCACACTGGTCAACCCAACAGTCCATTCCTATGAGAAGAATGTAACAACAACAATAGGTTGTTTATGTGAAAATCGTGAGAGATTCCATTACAAAAAGTAAATAATCAGAAAGCTGAAATAGCACTTTAGAAAAACTTTAAAAAAACAGAGGAGAACAGAAAAAACCCAGGCAACACTGGGGGTCTCTGAGGGATCATGGGGTCCCCAGGGCTGGGAGTCTGCTGGGTGGAAATGCCACATTTCCTCATGTGTGGCATTTGGTCTTTATTAAATGGTTGCTCTATGACAATGAAGCTTTTCTGTGACCACAGCTGGCCAGTGGTTGTAGTGCACACCCGGAAGTTTCTGACCCCGTTTGTTGCCCGTCCTTGGACGAGGGGCCTGTTGGTAGCCAGGAGGCAGGAAACAGTGCAGAACATTTGCAGCACTGGGTCTAAGGGCTAGCAGAGATGGGTTTGCTGTGATAAATGAATACCAGTCCTGCTACTGAGCAGTCTGTGCTGGAACATAGGCAAGAAGAGAAACCTCTGGTGTAAGGGTAGCCATGGGCAGCAGGGCTTTAAAGGGATTTTGTCTTTGTTGCAGTAGAGAGATTTAATGTTGCCTGAGTTACAGAGAGCAAGCAGTAGCCCCAAACAATCTCTCCTTCAGAGACCTTGTTTCGGGTTGAGTGGAGGGAGGCTCAGGCAGATATTGCAACACTGAGTCATGGCTGGAGAGGCAGGAATTGTAATGCTCCAACAGCTCATTCTTTTCCTCGGTTTTCAAACATGAGCTTAGTTCTCTAGGAGGTCAGAGATGACAAGAGAGGGAACACTGAAAAAGTTGTCCAGTACTTCTACTGCTCCACAGTTCATCTCACGTCCTTCATGTGCTGAATGCACGTTTCCAAAGGCTTACTCCTTGCAGTGCCTTGCAAGCTAAGCAACAACACTTGCCAAGCCTCTTCATCATTGCAGCCTCCTTCCCTCCTTCCCACCTGAAACCTCCCTGGCCCCAGCTCTTGTGTCTGGCTTGTGCAGAGACACAACTTCATGACGCTCAGCCCCACATAAATACCTTTTCCATTCCAGATTAAGGACTTCATCTGCATGGATTCTGCCTGTGTCTCCCCCACCTGCACCTCCTTTCACTTCCCAAGTCCTTGAGATGCCTCTGACTTCACAAAATCCGCAAAATGTTTGTTTTACAGCTTTCTTCACTCAGATTTAACCCTCCATAATCATAAACGTTTATCTCACTGCATCATCAACTCTCCACCCATTTCAAATTCAATTGAAAGCACATTTTCTCCCTTGCCTGTGGTTCCTAAATTATATACCCAGCTTGTTTCAAAATATCAATTCTGAAACTTGGCAAGGTAATTATTAATAACACCTCTGTTCTTCTCTGGAGGAGAAAAAAATACTAGAAGCATGTGAAATGTGTACACAGTTGTCATTCTCACTCTCCTCTTTTGCCAAACATTCTGTTCTTAACAGGAAATAAAAACAACCCTGCACCCAGTATTAAGTGGCTGAGGCAGTACAATTAGCATGGAACCATGGAATTAGGACAGTATTCCTTGACGTGTCCCAAAGCTTGGCATGACATAGATGCCAATGTCTGCCATGAATTAGTGTTTGGCTGTAAGGGGTCAGCAGCACAGGGGGGCTGAGCTTGAGGGGCAGTGCAGAGTGAGAGCTGAAGCCCAGCGGTTCCTAAAGTCACTTGTGTGGAGAGCTCATCATGGCAAACTGCTTCACTTCTCATGACATTATTCATTATTTGATTCCATGATTTCACGTGGGCTTCCCAAGGACCCAGAGCTGCTGGGAAGCACTGAGCTGTGGTGTGGCCTTGCAAGCACCAGGCACAGAATCATGGAATGGTTTGGGTTGGAAGGGACCTTAAAGTTCATCCCATTCCACCCCCTGCCATGGGCAGAGACACCTTCCACTATCCCAGGTTACTCCAAGCCTGGCCTTGGACACTTCCTGGGATCCAAGGGATGCCACAGCTTTTCTGGGTAACTTGTGCCAGGGCCTCACCAGCCTTACAGCCAGGAATTCTTTCCCAATGCCCCATCTATCCCTGCTCTCTGGCAGTGGGAAGCCATTCCCCTTTGTCCTGTCCATCCATGCCCTGGTCAAAAGTCCCTCTGCAGCTCTCTTGTAAGCTCCCTGTGCACACTGGAGTTAAGTATGTGTTTTTCTAAGTTTTCATTTTCTACCTGTACCTATAAAACATACAGTAATGTCCTGAAGACTTTTTCATTGCCCATAGTGCCACAGGATGTGGAGTGAAGAAGCTCCAGGGTCTCTCCTGAAGCAAACCCAAAACCAAAAATGGGTGCTGCATATTTTGGGACCTGAGCTCAGTGATCCAGGTGTCCCCCTTATCCTGTGTTCCCACACCATCCCACAGGAACCAGGGTTGTGCTTCCCTAACTCTGGGAAAAGAAGGCAAAAAGAAAAGAAGTCCTTGGAGGATGAGGGGGAAATAAAAAGATGGGGTGCCTCTAACTCCTGTGGTGGAGGAACAAAGTGAGGGGTGCCCAAGGAAGGGAGAAGGTGAGAAGTCCTCAAGAGATGGGTTTATGCAAGAAGGGAAGCTGTGCTTTCAGCCTTGCAAGATAAGGAAGACCCAGCTCAGAATCTTTTTTTTTTTTTGAGAGGAGGATAACGTGTAAAATAGCTGTAGAGGTCTCCAGGGGCATTTAATTCTGGAGACTTGTCCTGGAGTCGTGAGGCAAATCCATTTTAGTGGCATTTAAGGACCTGTAGGGAAGAATTGCTCACACAGACAAGAGCCAAATTATTGCTCACCTTACCCAGTAGTGTCAGTGGCTTTGGCTATCATGGGCCCAACAGCTCCTCCCTGGCACCTCAACCTCTATGGTGCTGAGGATCTGCCTCAAGTAAACATAGCACAAAAAGATAAATAAATAATAATTAAAAATTAAAAACTGAAAGTCTCGTATCAGCAAGAGCTTGGGAGGAGAAACTCTGGTGATAGTGAGAGCCTTTGGCTCTGTGCTATGACAGCCAGTGCTTGTCTGGCAGATACATCCCTGCTTCCTCTCCCTGCCTCCTGGAATCCTGTCTCCCAATTACAGCTCCCTGGCTCTCTGCCAGGCACCTCACTCCTATAGAAGTGTGGGGTATTTAAGAAGTAGTACTTCTCAAGTGTTTAAAGTGAAAGGGTTTAAAAAGAATGGAATATTGTTTAGAAGTTGGCCAAATTTTGTGTTCTCTGGCTGGGGAAGAGATAAGCTTCCACTTGAATGGAATGAAAGTAAAAGCTGCCCTGCTGAGAGACCCCCAAAGTGAAGACGTGGAACCAGCTAGGGGGTGGGAAAGGCTTGGGTTGACAGTGAAGTCACTGAACCTCCAGAAGCTCCTTCAGAACCTTTGGAATTCACCTCAGAATCTCTGGAGATCAGTCACTGCTCCGCAGCCTTTCCTGGGTCTGCCCAAGCTGTGTCTGGCCATCACAGCTGGTGGGTTGGCACTGGACCTCCGCTGAGTCAAGGCACTGGTTTCACCCACACCACCACAGCCACAAAGCTGTCAGGTCCCTTGGGCCATTAGCATTACTCCTCCTGCTCCCTTTTCCATGGGTTTCCTGAAGCACCACTGCACTTTTCCCACCCCCAGTCCCCCCTTGCTCATGGCTGAGTGTGCATTGTGCAGTGTGAGCCTGGGTCCTGCAGTACTCCCAGGAGTCCTCCTGGGTGATCCACCACCTCCCACACGGTGCTGGGGCTCTGCCCTGTCGAACACCCTGCCAGGACGAGGACTTCACACAGGTCAGGAACACATCTGTGAGCTGGCTGCGAGCTCAGGGTGCCACGTGCTGATTTCACCTTCTGGGCTGAGCCTTCAGAGGCAGGTGGCAGAGAGCACCAGCAGAACCCACAGCCCTCTTTTTGGGAAAAAAGAAACTTGCTGCACGACACTTCTGCAAAATCATTTGTTCCTAAAAGCCATGTTCGTCCTGCCTCTTCCTTGCTGGGGCCAGCCCTGGATTTTGGAGAGCACTGCATTAACCTACTTCATGCAGATTGCCTGGATCCCTGTTCATGTACCACCATCACTCGTAGAAGGCAGTCAAATTACACACAGCAGCAGTAAGCATGAAGAAGACTTGTGAAACTAGAGCTTTTCTAAAATATCAGTGCAGCCCTTTTGGATTAGGAATCCTGCCCTGAGATGTCCTAAAACTGGAAAAATGCCCTGAATCTGACAGTTCGATGTCCCATCACATGGGTTTGATGCCACCTCGTGGTAGTTCCATGTCCTCATTTGCAAGGCAAAGATTTCATTCTTCGGATGTTTCCCAAGCAGGTTCCGAGAGAGAAAGAGTTTGGAAAAAGGACGAAGGACGAAGATAGCCAGATGTCCAGCTCTTCACTGCTGATTTGCAGCGCCATGGCACTATTAATAAATGTTAGTATGAGTGTAAAACAGAGGGATTGCACATTATTCTCTAAGGTAATGTGGAAATATCTTCAGGATACGGATGTGGCCATCACAGAATATGCTGAGATGTCCTGACATGAAATTTTAGCCACAGTTGCCTCATCATCCTGGGACCAAACACTTCTACTGAATTCACAGTTAGATTTTCAAATTTGGAGGAGCTCTTTCCTCCTTGGAAGAGCAACTTTCGTCTCCAGCCCAGTTGTCATTATATTGTGCTAAGGGTGTAATAAGGAGCTGAATTATCTAACCCTTTAAAAAGGGGGACAGAAAATACTAGGACCGGTACAAATATTTCAACCGAGAATTGGCTCTTTCAGAAGAAAATTATTCCTCCTCCCCTCCCACCACTGTAGCAAAGAGTGATTTGCTAGGTGCATTCATGGAGCTTTTGAGCCTTTCATGCAGTAAATGGCCCAGATTGCTTTTGTTTGCCCTCTGAACTGCAGGAAAGACACGACTTTACAACTGCCAGAACGCATTCTTGGGCTGTTCTAATATAAAACTCTCATGTTCGTTGATTGAATAATCACAGACCATGTACAAATTGTAGTGAAATGACTCCCTGTTCCCACTTTTTCCCCGAGCCTCAGGCACAGTCATATCCTTGACAGCATCATGTCAGGCCCTGCAGAAGCACTGGATCCTGAAGGCAGCATAGCTGGGATATTGCTGCAGCTGAGCTAATTACTCCTAGGTTTCAGCTTGGCTGATTAACTTTTATGTAGCCCTGTAATACCACAGGCACTTTGTTTTCAATTCTGGAACTATCTGGGACAGTGTTAATCTGGGGGGAAAACCTCTGCAAATCCCAGAGCTCTGCCATGCAATGAGACAGATGTCATTTCACTGTCTATATAAATGAAATTACTTTTGCAATGGTGTGTAATGCAATCTCTAGTGTTCAGGTGCTTGTCCACAACTTTTTCACAGGACTGAACACTCCAGATGTGTAAATACAGCTGTTTATTAAGCTGTTCACTATCTGAAGAGTTTAGAGGGGGTGTTACATTAATCTTTGTTAATATCACTCTCAAAAACCTATTTGACTGAAATTCTTCATCTTCCCTCTTTCCATAAAATCTGCACATTTGAATCTGATCACAATATACAAACTGAGTGGAAAAATAGAAGAGATTTTCACCTGTGCCCATCTGAAGAGGCTTTAAAGGCTGAAGTGGCAGAGGCAGCAAGTGAGCAATGATCTGTGTAGCAATTAACCTCTCTCACACATGGACTTGTGAAAGTGGGAGCTGATATTTCCTGGCTAAGAGAGATTTTCAGCAAATTTTCAGTTTTCCTAGAAGAATGCTGCTGTTGGATGTCTTGCTTAGATGCCATGGTCACAGGCTCTTGGATCTCTTCAGAAGAGGGATCAACACCTTGAGTGAAACTGGAGCTGGTAAAAACAACTCTTGCCCCAAGAGAATCCCAGGTTTGGCATAACTGCAAGTAAGTGTTACACCTGTGTTAAGTTTTGCTTAAATCACAGCAATCAAGGCAAACAAAATGCCTTTGCTATATTTACCTTCATTTCCAGAGTCAGCAGAAGAGAAGAAAACAAGGAGCCATTCCAATTGAGGGGAAATACAACTGTCTGCAGGCTCTTCAGTGGAGGAAAAAGCATATAAGGGAAATCACAGAACCCCAGAATGGTTTGGGTTGAAGGGACCTTAAAGCTCATCCCATTCTATGGGCAGGAACACCTTCCACTATCCCAGGTGCCTCCAAGCTCCCTCTAACCTGGCTTTGGACACTTCCAGGGATGGGGCAACCACAGCTGCTCTGGGAAACCTATGCCAGGGCCTCAGCCCCCTCACAGGGAACAATGTGATAGGACAGTGCTAGGATAAGGCTTAAGAATGGCTTAAGGCTGTTCCCTGTTGTGAAAAGTCCCTCTCTAAACTGACCCGAAATCCAACTCAAGACTTGGCAATACAGACTAAAACATGCACAAATCTGCCTTCTCTGCAGTGACTGGCTCTTCGCTGTGTAATGGCTTCCCAGTTGGTGCAGGTGTGTTTAGGATGGTGTATCCCACCCAGCATCCAGCTGCCTGGTGGTGAAGGTGCAGGTCCCACTCCTGTCCTGCCTGCCACCTCTGGGCAGGGGTTATGAACCTCAAGCTTAGCAAAGTCAGATGGATGTGTTCAGGTAGCACAAGTCCCACTTCACACCTGTCAGCCTCTGCTCTCGTTTGTCTGTCAGTGATAAAACCACCTGGATGTTCTGCCATACTGTTTTGGAGAAAACAAACCAGGCCAAGGTGTACTTCTGCTGAGAATCTCACCTCCCACCTCCCAGGTTTTGGTTATACCTGTCCCTCAAATATAACCCTCTCCATGCCCTGCCTTCCTCTGCTGCTGCCATGTTTGGGAAGAATGGGATCTACCTGAGGGGACTCTGCACTGCAGATCACCCAAGGAGCATCTCCTGCTGGGATCTGAGCACTCAGTAGGTAGCTGATTATTCTTGTTTTGTTTGCTGGTTCAATTTATTTTTAGTTGATAGAAACAGCTGTGAGGGGGAGAAGAAATGAGGAACAGAAGCTGACAGCATGATTAACTTTTTAACTCAAATTGCTTCTCAATTAAAAGAAGCTCAATATTCCCTGTGCTCCTGGTGCCACTTTTCCATGTTGGCAGCTGCCGTGCTCCCAGGAGCATAAAGCAGGATCGCAGATGGAGGCGGAGGTGGGGCTGCACAGGAGAAAGGCTGTCCTGTCCACAGCTGCTCCTCTCTCTGGGGTCACCTCACGGGACTGGGGGACAACGCACGAGGTGCCAGGCCCAGCATGGCCAGTGCTGTGGGGTGGGCTCAGAGAAGCCATCAGGCTACCCAAGCTCAGCTTCCCCAACCATAAAATGAGATCTCTAGTGAGATTTCAAAGCAATTCCAACCCCTTGCGGGGTGGAAGGGTGTGGGTGCAAAGAAGCATCCAGAAGTTCATGTCCTAACAATGAAAAAGGCTTGTAAAATCCTCAAAAAAATCTCATACACGCTACCAGGAAGAAACCCCAGCTCTGCTGGGATTGATGATGTTTATTCAAGGTACAGTGCTGGGAAAGTTTCCAGCCACCACTAACTGGGGTGCAGTCATTTCATGTCCTACAAAACAAGAGCCTTTCTTCTCACTGCTTTTAAGCCTTGAGTCTTAAGACTCACAAAAGTCTTCAGCTGGGCGAACTCAATGTCTGCTTTTCCCCACATTGCTTTGTTTGCCTGCCAGCCTTTTTAATACACCTCCTTATCCCACTCTGCCCTTTGCCTTGTGAGGATCAGGGCTTTCCTCTGAATCCTGTAATCAGGTTTGAACTCTGACTCCCAATTGTCTGCCTAATTGACCCTCTCTCTCCCCCAGATGAGGCCAGGAAGAGGCAGGAACAGGGGTGTGCTGGGGAGGGATGGCGCAAGGTTGCAACTCAGGACATCAGAAACAGACTCTGTCCAGACAGCCTCTGGCTCCTTCCCCAAGCAGGAATCACAGAAAAGACAACAGTGGATCAAATGGTCCCACCTCCCTGCTCAAGCAGGGTCACATGGCAGGATTGTGTCCAGATGGGTTGTGAATATCTCCACTGTGGGAGAATGCATCCCCTCTCTGGGCAGCCTCTTCACTGCTCAGTCACGTGCACAGGAAAGTTCTTCCTCATGTTCAGATGGAATATCCTGTATTTTACTTTTTGCCCATTGCCTCTTATGCTGGGCTCCATGGAGCAGATCCTGGTCTTATGCTCTGACCTCTCCCTGCAGACGCTGACAGATATGGAGGAGGGCCACTCTCAGCTGTGTGTCCTCCTGAGGCTGAATAGCCCCAGCTCCCTCAGCCTTTCCTCTTCAGGGAGATGCTCCAATCCTTTCATCACCTTCCCTCTGTGGACCTGCTCCAGCAGGTCCCAAGGAAGCAATGGAGATGCTGCAAGAGCGGGAACCCTCTTGCTCTGGAGCCAGGCTGGCAGAGCTGGGGGTGTTCAGCCTGGAGAAGAGAAGGCTCCAGGCAGAGCTTAGAGCTCCTTCCAGTGCTTAAAGGGCCTTCAAGAGAACTGGAGAGGGGCTTGGGACATGGGCGTGGAGAGAGGACAAAAGGGGATGGCTTCACACTGATAGGGTTAGCTTATTAGGAAGAAAATCTTGGCTGTCAGGGAAGTGAGCCCTGGCACAGGTTGCCCAGAGAAGCTATGGCCACCCCATCTCTGGAAGTGTCCAAGGCCAGGTCAGTCAGGGGTTGGAACAACCAGGGATAGTGGAAGGTGTCCCTGCGATGGCAGGGAGTGGAAGTGGATGGTCCTTCAGGTCCCTTTTATTCTATGATTCTATACCCACTCCAGGAGCTTCCTGGCCTCCTGTCCTGAGGAGCCCAGAACTGGACACAGCATTCCAGATGTGCCTCACCAGGGCTGAACAGATGGGCAGGACCCCCTCCCTGACCTGCTGGCAACATCCTTCCCATCCCAGGACACAGGGCTGGTCAAGGACAGTTGTGACCCCCCGGGGCCTTCTCCCTGCAGAGCTGCTGTCCAGCAGGTCCCCCCCCAGCCCAGGCTGGGACACACAACCACCTTCCTGATGCTTTAGCTCCAGCACGGACACCCTCAGGCGCTGGATGTTCAAGGTGGAAATCATCAGGCAGCAATAAGCCTCCACTGCTCCCCTCAACAGCTCCCCTGGCCAGGCAGCCTCGGCTGGGTATAGGTGACTGAGCGACACAGCACCGGCAGGGACGGCTGGGGCCGAGAGAGGAGAAGGGACTCCTGGCCTCCAGGGGAGCCGGGGCCGCCGCTGTGCCCCAAACCCGCCTCCGGCCCAGGTTAAAGAGACCACGGGAACACGGCCATTGCTCCGTGACGGGAAGCGCTGCGCCCCTACATCGCCGTACCGCCCCGCACGGCAGGGGGCGCAGTGCCGCCCACGCATGCGCTGCTGTGCCAGAGGTTCGAACCGCCAACTGTCCCAATTCGAATTCGCATCCTCGCCGACCAATCACAGCACGGGGGGGCGGGCAAGGCCCCGCCCTATCGATCTCCTGACCAATGACGGAGTCTGCTGTGTTTAAAACAAGTGCGCGCGGCCGGTGGGCGGGGCGGCGGCGCGGCGGGCGGGCCTGGCGGGCGGGGCTCTCGCCGCTCCCGGCGCCCACTGGGCGCGCCCGCGCTGTGCCCGCCCCGCAGTCCCCGCCCGTCCTCCCCGCCCGCCCCCGGTGCTCCGTGCCGCTCTTTTGGAGCCGGGCAGAGTGCTGCGTCTGTCCGCTCAGTCCTCGCGGGCGCGCCGCGATGAAAGCGGGTGGTGAGTGCGGATCCGCCCGCGGGCGCTGCTGTTTCCCGGGTCCTCCTGCGCTGAGGGGCGGCTCCAGAGCGGGCTCTGCCCGCTGGGCGCCTTCTGAGGAGGTCTGAGGGCGGGGGTTAACGGGATACACCGAGCCCGGGCTGAGGGACCGCCGGGACCGGCAGCGGGTGGGGGCCCGGGCCGGCGGCTGCGCGCCCAAATTCAAACGCGGCGGGGGAGGTGCGGCCCGGTCCGGCGGGGCTCGGGACCGGCTGTGCCCGTGCAGTGCGCCCCGCCGGGGCCGTGCCTCAGCCCTTCTGTGACCGCGGGGTCCGTGGCCGTGGCTGGCGGCTGTGCCTGAGCGCTCCTGGCCCCAGAGCCAAGGGGTCAAGACGTGTATTGCGCGTGGGATGACATCTCGGGCATCTGCGAGTTTGCAGGGTGCACAGGAATGTGCAGGGAACTCCGTTCAAAAGTAAGAGAAAATGTTTTCTGCTGTAAGGGTGGCTGAACGATGGTACTTGATTGCCCAGAGTCATTGTGGGATCCACATCCTTGGAGTTCAAACCCAGCTGGACGTGGTCCTGCCCCACTCGGCGGGACGGTTGAACTGGGTGACTCCCGGAGTTCTCTTCCACCGTAAACCACTCTGGTTTCGTGAAGCAACACATTGGAAATGAACCTGTGCCACTTCCTGGCTGTAGAAATGGAGTTTTCGATGAGTTGCTCTTGTATTCCCGGTCCCTATTTGGATGCTCATATAGGCTGACCTGGCATCCCAGTTTGGGTGTCTATTTCATTTCATGGCAATAATACTGCTGAGGATAATACCTTTTGTATACGTATATATAGATGTATATATGTATGTGTGTGTGTATATATATATAAAAATAAAATATTACATTGAAATACTACTTCAGAAGATATAGGAAATGTGTGTGTGTATACATATATATATATAATATTACACTGAAATACTACTTCAGAAGATATAGGAAATGTGTGTGTGTATACATATATATATATATAATATTACACTGAAATACTACTTCAGAAGATATAGGCAATGGATCTTCCATTAACACCTCTGGCAGCAACTGCTTGGAAAGATAGGCTTGAATAGGTTTGGTGGTCTTCCTAATAGCTCTGGTTGTGTTCCAGGGACTGTTGTCAGTTGAGAAGGAAAATTTGGGGCATGGGGGAGGTAAAAGAAGTGGTAGTTGTGACAGCTAAATTACTTGTTACTGCTGAACAGGGACAGCTGAATGGTTTGTCACTACTAAACATGGTCACAGGAGTCAGGGCTCAGAGGGGCTCTTGGTGAAGAGCACTTGAGCCTGAGCCACCTCTTCTGAGTCTCTTGGCTTTATTAGCCAATTTGAACAAGCCCTTTCTGCTCTGTGGCTTAGTCTTGTGGCATTATGAGGCTATATTTCCCTGGTTAATGTGTTAGCAGTGTCCTGTGCTGCAAGAAGAAGAGGTGCTCCAGTGAACACCTGTGTACATGTGTAATACTATGTAGTACCATTTCTCCTTGTGCTGCTCTGTCACTAACTGAGGTGTCCTGTGTTTTTCTTTTCCAGTGGTTCACTGTAGATGTTCCAGATGTTTTTCTTTCCCTTCAAAGCGAAGGATAATAAAACGGCCTCGAGTCCTGACGTTCTTGAACCTCCCCGAGGATGTTCTGTTTCACATCCTGAAGGGGCTCCCTGCTGCAGACATCCTCTCAGTCAGAGCTGTAAGTGCTGCAGCTTCCCCTCTGCCAGGCACCAGTGCTCAGCTCTGCCTTCAGGAGCCTGGGCTGCACACAGAACAGGCTTCTCATGTCACAGAGCCTGAAGAAACCCAAAGAGAGCCTGTGGGGTTGAGATTTCTGCTATCCCAGGGACGGTTTTGTTTCTCACTGCTCAAGTTAAGAGTAGCAGCAGTATTTGAGTGCTTTTTGTACCTTTTCTGTGACAATTGTCCTGCCAGATTGCTGTGGCTGAACAAATTGGTTTGGTTTTGCATCTCTTGCCTTACTGGATATCAGGCAGGCAGCAAGTTAAATATACCTTGTGATTAATTAGTTACTTCTCTAAAATAAGATTGCAAAGACCTGTTTTTCTGTTGGTTCTTTTAATTTGGTAATGATTATTCTGTGTTCCTTCCATGCAGGTGCACTCACATCTTAAATACCTTGTGGATAATCATTCCAGTGTTTGGGCACATGCAAGTTTCCAAGACCTGTGGCCATCTCCAAACCATCTGAGGATGTTTGAAAGGTAAGTTTTAAACATCAAATTTGTCTGGCCTTTTAGAAGAGGAAAGAGAGAAGATTAGCTGTTCTAATCAGTCCTCAGTGTAATTGGGGGATCTGAGTCATACAAAGAGGGGAAATACTTGCTTTGAAAATGAAAAAATGGTTAATTTCAGGTCTAAGCTGCAGCTGGTCTCTGCTTTCTCTTTAACCAGAGCAGGGCCTATTGCATATACCAAAGTTATTTCTCTTCACAGGCATTAATATTCCAGATGGGAACATAACACATTCCCTAAAACCTCTTTCTGGTGCTCCCATGTGAATGAACAAGTGAGGTCAGGGGCTCCAGAGAACAATCCTGTTTCTAAGTCTGAGTTGGCTTGGTCATTTCTTGTGCAAACCAGTGTGTTGAAAAACAGGTGAATTTCAGTAACAAAGTTTGAAAGCTTTAAAAAGATGGGGGACATCTTTTTATCCATGTGATTAGAAAGGGATCCATTGGTGCCAGAGATTTCTTTAGCAGATTTAAATGGCATGATAATAGTTTTGCTTCTGACTGTCACTTTTTTTCTGAAGCAAATCACTATGTGCACATCAGTTTGGGAGGGAGGAACACAAGGGCTTGATGTTTTGATGCATGTCCTCGAGGGCACAAGGTCTAAACTGGATTCTGGTGCTAGGAATGATTTCAACCTCAAGTGCCTTCTGTGTTTGCCCTTCAGGGCTGCTGAAAGCGGTAACTTCGAAGCTGCTGTGAAGCTGAGCTTGGCCTACCTGTACAACGAAGGCTGTGAGTGTGGGAGCTTGTCCTGGGGCTTTGATGAACCTGGCATAGCACAAGGAAGTTTTACATTGCTCTGCTTAGGCACTGGCCACAAAGCTGCCAGGTGTTCAGTGGTGGGGCAGGATAGAGCCTGGGAATTCAGGGTTAGGAGTTATCCTCTGCAAACTTGTGATCAAACTCCACCACTTTGGTAGTGGGATAGATGTATCAAAAGGGCCTGGCAAGTGACAGGAGGAGCCTCCTCACACAGGGTCCTGGCAAGGCAGTTGGTATTTGCAGAATGAACCCCCTAACTTAGGTTAGGTGTTCCTAAAGCCTGTCTGTAGTAAGATTTTTTTCTTCTTTAGCAATCTCCTTGATTTCTAAGGCTCTAAATAACAGAGACAGTTAAACCTTTTCCTGATGGTTTCCTCTTGTCTGTCTTGGTCTGACTGAATGCCATGCAGGCATTGTGAGCAAACTGTACTTGATTCCTGGCTTTCTCTCTGGTTCAGTGTCCATCACGGGTCACGGGCGTGCCGAGGTGAACGGAATAAAGGCATCTCACTACTTCAGCTTGGCAGAGCACCTGAATGTGTGTGCAGTCCCCTTTGTCTGGCTCTTCATCCGTCCTCCCTGGTCCTTCTCTGGAAGCTGCTGTAAAGCTGTGGTCTATGAGAGTCTCAAGGCAGAGTGCCAGCTTGACAAGGTCAGGTTTCTTTCTGCCCTTAGCTTTACCCTACGTCAGTAACTGCGTCTCATTATTTTGGAAAAATACTTTTGTTTCCCCAAGGAGCCTCCTGTGCTCTTGTTGCTTCAATGACTGTGGCTCAGGCATTTTATTGAATTTATTGCCAAACTGCACATGACAGATCATGAGTGCTGGAGGCCTGTACTGTCTCTTCAAAGGGGTTCAGTACAATCTCAGGGATAACAAAACATAAAGAGGAATGACTGAAAGATAAACCAAAACTGTAGTCTGAAATTACTAGCAGGAATTGCTGTGGTTTAACAATGCTTTATTTTGATGCTTTCTTCAGGCTCAGAAAGGATCTATTCTCCACAGCTTGGCTAAGGTTTTGAATTTCTTTGAGGTGAGCAGCATTTCTGATGTGATGGGTTTGGATTTGGGTTTTTTTTTCCTGGTGATGCTAATGTTGTTTACCTTGATTAAAAACATAAATCAGCCAGATGTTCTTTTACTCCTCAAGTGGCCCAGGAGTTTCTGTTCTCATGAGTTTAATTTACTGGTTGTTTAAAGGAGCATTATTAACTTACTTTATTGAATTGTACAAACAGTGAAATTAATTTTGACTTAATCATGGGCTTGCAGTATGTTCAGGTCTCAAAGGAAGCCTTCCAGTTGTAATGCCTAGCAAAACAAAAAATAAAAAGCCTCCAGTGGCAAGCAAGCCAAAAAGCCTTTGTCTGGCTTGAATGAGGAAAAGCACTAACTGAGCCTGCATCTGCAAATGGCAGCACTGAGTGGATGTGGCAGCATTCCTCAGAGGATGAAGGGCATTCCCAAGGGATGGATTCTGCTCTGTAGCTTTAGTATAGTGTTCTGTAGCTTCTGAAGTATTGAGGCATCCACTTATCTGGACAGAAAGAATACCAATATATGCCTTTTGTTTTTAGGATGAAGGAAAAAAGAAAGAATCCCTTGAAATGCTTGAAGAATCATCAAAACAGGGTTGTTTAATCAGCTCCTACCTCCTTTGGGAAAACAACAGAAAAGCTGCTGTAAGTAGTCATTTTTTATCTCCAAACAGCTTTTACACTAACTTTTGGATCTCTGTTATGTGCAAGGAATGTCCTCAGAAAAAAATTGCTGTTCCTCGGAGCTTACCTCTTCATAAACAAGGAGGGTGCTAAGAACTCTCTGAAATGAGCTCTGGTGTCTGCCTGGGTGTTTGAAATGAGGCTACAAGCAGTAGTAGCCAAGGTGCCACAGAGACTGCTTTACTCCAACTCTGCTGAAGGCCTGGGCACTGCTGGCCAGTGATTCCAGGGCTCTGGGGAGCCAGGAGGGGGAGGCTCCTGCCTTATCATTAATAAATCTGCCAAAGCTGTCCCCTTGGAATCCTGAGTGACTGCTCTCATTTCCTATGAGACCTTGGGCAAGAACTGAAAAAAGGTTCTTAAAAACAGTGGTGCCAAGATGAGAAACAGATTTGTTGCTGAAATAATAGATGTACCCTCAGGCGGTGTTTTTTCTCCAGATATTGGTGCTACAATTCTTCTGTTTGCTGTGTAAAGGCCATGGGTTTTTACATCTGTTTGTGTTCCTCTCTGTAGATGGTGGATCCTGGCAGATACCTCCAAAGTCTCAGGAAGCTAAGAGACTATGCAGCCAAGGGCTGCTGGGAAGCACAGGTAAGACTGAGTTTTCCCAGAAAAAGTCTTTCTGTGCTGCCATGATAGGTTTAGATTTCTCTTTTTAGAAGCAGGACCAGCATTGCTGAGTAATGTCTTTATGTGCACATCTGTATCTACTCTGCAGATTCTCTTCTTTGGGAAATTACTGCACACCTGTGGCAGAATGGAGTAAAGATGGATCTTTCAATGTTCTTAAAAGACTGGCCCCAAATAACATGTGTTCTCAACATTTAAACCAAACTAAGAACTGCTGGTTCAAGTAGTTTGCCATGTTCCCTGTTTTCAGCAAGAAAAATAGAGGAGCATCCTCTGCTGCCTTAGTTTGCATTTGGTAAAATAACCATACTTTCTTTTGTGTTCTCTCTACTACAGATAGCTTTAGCGAAAGCTTGTGGGAACGGAAACCAACTAGGATTAGAAGCAAAATCTTCCAGGGAAATGGTTTCTCAAATCTTTCAAGCTTCCCTTCCTATCAGCAAGCAAAGCATCTTCACTGTGCAAAAAGGAATGAATGAAATAATGAGGTAGGAACTTGGATCCAGGAGTGAGGGCCCACAACAGAAACCATTCCTTATTTCCCTCTACATCTCTACAATCCCTTTACAGTTTCTCTGGGCAACCTGTGCAAGGGCCTCACAGCCCTCACAGGGAAGAATTTCTTCCCAATATCCCATCTAGCCCTTCTCCCTTGTCCTGTCACTTCAGGCTTTGTCCAAAGTCCCTATTGACTCCCTTTTCCTGAATAAACACCCACAGCAGTGTCACCTATGTTAGTCTGCCCCTTAATGCTTATGGATAAGTTTCTTATCCTTCCCTAGGTAGACCTCAATACATTCCAGTTGCTCTCTCATGTGTAGGGCTGCTCCACCACTTCCCCTTGCTGGTCTTGCTTTCCTCAAAAAGTTCATTACCACCCATAGCAGCATTCCAACCCCATGGCTGTCCCACCATGGCTCTGTAAGGGCAGTGGGATCATGGCCCTGTGACCACACACATCTCCAGCTCCTTCTGTTGATTCCCCACTCTGTGTGTGTTGGTGTGTAGGGAGGGGATGGAGCAGGCAGGTTTTCCAGGAGGGCTGCAAGAGGATCCACTGCAGCCACAACCCCACTTGAGGGAGTTGGCTCTTCTCTTGGGAGGCATCTCAGCAACACTTGTCACTGCTCTGCTTGGCCTGGCTCATTTCCCAGTTGGATGTCACGGTGTGGGACACCACTTCCCAAGTTCTTAAGTCTCTCTTCCTTTTCTAGGTATATCCTGGTGGATTGGCTGGTGGAAGTGGCTACCATGAAGGATTTTTCTAGCCTGTGCCTTCACATGACAGTGGGATGTGTGGACCGTTACTTGAAGCTGAGACCTGTACCTCGTGCTCGGCTCCAGCTTTTGGGAATAGCCTGCATGGTCATTTGCACACGGTGAGGGTTCTGGCTGGTGAGCAGAGGTGGTCATTGTGATCATCCAAATTCTTTCCTACAGCTCAAACTTCTCCCCGAACCCCATCCCTTGCTTGTAATACTGGAAAGGCTCTTTGACTTCCCCCTACTTCGACTGCAGTTTAATTGTGTTTTTCATGCAAACACAGACTGTGTAAATGAGGCAAAAAAGTAGTTCCTTGCAGGTTTTTTTCTTATTTAAACACATGGTCATAGTTGTGGATTGCTCTAAATGCATTCCATCAGCAACTGGAGTCTTTGACACCATACTGGCATGAGAAAGCTGGAAAGGAATAACAGCAGCAGTGTTCCATAGTTTAGCCTGTTTACGCTCAGATGAACTGCATGGTGTGGTGGAAGATTATCCTTCTGTGTTAATTTCCTTAATATCTTGCATCTTAACCTAGGAGTGGCTTCACAGATAAAGAATTAGGATCAGAGAATCACAGACTGGATTGGGTTAGAAGGGACATTAAAGATCATGTCATTCCCTCCCTGTCATGGGCAGGGACACCTTCCACCATCCCAGGGTGCTCCAAGCCCCAGTGGACACTTCCAGGGATCCAGGGGCAGCTACAGCTTCTCTGGGCAACCTGTTCCAGGGCCTTCCCATCCTCACAGCTAAGAATTTCTTCTGAATTAGGAAGAACATTCCAAATTAGGAATGTTCTAGTACAACTCTGGTCATTGTGGGTGCAGTTATCTGCTGTAAGTGCATAAATCCCCTTTCTGCTGGGGCTAACTCATTATTTAACATTACAGTTTCATCAGCAAAGAGATGCTGACGATACGGGAAGCTGTGTGGCTCACAGACAACTCCTACAAATATGAAGAGTTGGTCAGAATGATGGGGGAGATCATTTCTGCCTTAGAAGGAAAGATAAGGGTGAGTTTGGAAAGCGGCCTTTGGGCTGCTGTTCAAGTCAGGCTGTAGCAGTTCTGATCTAACAACTTGGGGGTTTATGTCAGTGTTCTCAATCAACTGTGGAGCCTGTGCATGTTTCAGAGCATGCAGATACAGAACCCTCTGCCTTCTGTAGAGATAATGTCAATGTAGTGTAGTTAAACAAAAAAGCCCCAAACAAACAAAACCCAGCACCTGGAAACCGCTGTTCTAAACAGTTTGTGCTGGTATTGTATTTCCAACCTCTGTTCTCCTTTTTGCACTAGATGCCCACCATCTTGGACTACAAAGAAGTTCTGTCAAGCATCATCTCGCTGGAGAGAAGAACTCTTCACCTTTACAGCTTCATCTGTGAGCTGTCCCTCCTGAACACGAGCCTCAGTGTGTATTCCCCAGCCCGCCTGGCTGCTGCTGCACTGCTGCTGGCCAAGATGCTGCATGGGCAAGGTAGCCAATCTCACCACAAGTAGAGCTGCAGCACAGAGTGCCAGTCTGCCTCCTCTTTCTAGAGAGATTTTTTGGGTGTTAGTTTGTCTTTAGGCAAGATGTCCCAGTCACTTGGGTGGGGGAGGTGAAGGGAAGGGTGGAGGAGGACAGGTATAATAATTCAGAATGAAGAGCTGAGTTCAGCCTGTTTGGCTGTATTGTAATCGTTGCAGATGATTAGAGGGCTGGAACAGCTCTGTTATGAGGAAAGGCTGGGAGAATTGGGATTGTTCAGCCTGGAGAAGAAAAGCTTCAGGGTGACCTAATTGTGGACTTTCAGTACTTGAATGGAGCTGACAGGAGACATGGGCAGAGTCTACTTACAACGGCCTAGAGAGACAGGACAAGGGGAAATGGCTTCTCACTACCAGAGGGGAGGGTTAGATGGGATATTGAGAAGGAATTGTTCCCTGTGAGGGGGGCAAGGCCCTGGCACAGGGTGCCCAGAGCAGCTGTGACTGCCCCTGGATCCCTGGAAGTGTCCAAGGCCAGGTCGGACAAGGTTTGGAACAACCTGAGATAGTGGAAGGTGTCCCTGCCCATGGCAGGGGGTGGAAGGAGATGGGCTTTGAAGTCCCTTCCAACCCAAACCATTCCATGATTCTCTGATTCTATTTTACCTTTTAATAGCAGTGATGAACTTGAGAATTAGCATCAGACTATGCAAGTTTTGTGTTTAAATGAGACTGAAGATTTCTCTCATTAGGTATAACATCAGTTTGGCAGATAATTCTATTATTCTTTAGGAATAATCCTATTCCTGAAGCCAGTTGTGAACTTGAGCAAACTACAGACAGATATAAGCTTACATATATCATGATCTTATCCTATTAAAAAAAAAAGCTGACTCACTACGGAACTACTATACTTTATGAATATGTAATTCAATACATGAATATGTACTCTCTTCTCCAGCACACCCCTGGACCAGCCAGCTGTCTGAGTGCACTGGTTTCTCTCAAGAAGACCTCTTGCCCTGTGTGCTGAGCCTCCACCAAAAGTGGTAATGGTTTTGGGACTCCTGGGAGGGGGGTGTGCACATAAGTATTTGGATTGCAGCTCTTGCAAATGTGCTGCACCTGTACAGTCAGCCCTTCCCAATAAAGGAGGTGGCCTTTGGTTAAACTGCCTTGCTCCCCTGCCACAAGGCATTAAGGTCCAGTTCAGGGACAGCTATTCTATTTCTGCCAGCTGGTCTGGCCCTGGGTCACAGAAAACAGGGACAGAAATGGAATTGGATGCTCACATGCTCAGAAGCCACCAGGTGCCCTGATGAAGCTGCTGAAACACCAACTCCGCCAGCACAGCACTGAGGGACAGAGGGAAATGACCAAATTTGGCAGGTTTTCTTCATATTGTTTCATAGAATCAATTCTGAGACAGAGGTTTTAATTTTTCTTTCCAGCTTCCATGATGATGTCCCAAAGGATTACAGGCAGGTGTCCCTAATGGCAGTGAAACAGCGATTTGAAGATGAGCGCTATGAAGAAATAGGCAAAGAGCAGGTGGGTGAGCTCTGGCTGCATCTGCTGCTGGCTGACACCCAGAGCAGAGCTGCTGCCCCTCGCAGGCTGTGTGAATAAAGTGAGAGTTAAAAATTGACTGGGAGGGACTCAACTGATGTTTGAGTGCCTGTGGGAAGAACTCACTGGGATAGATTTCTCCTAGAAAACAAATAGTGTTCTTCTGGCTGTTTAGTTCTTATAAGAATCTCATGGTCTAATTCTTTGATTTTTATGTATTTACTTAACATTTTAGGTTATGAGTTACAGCCAGCTCTGCTCATTGTTGGGTGTGAAGCAGGAGGACCCAGAGCCCAGTCTCTTGCACAGGAACGTAGTGGAAATTCAGACTTTCCTCAGCTCTCCCTCTGGAAAGAGGGCTAAAAGGTGAGTACAGCTCCTGGCTGGCAGCAGCTCTGAAGATCAGCCAGAGGCTTTCCTCCTCTCTGGTACCCTGAGGTTTCATTCCTAAATACAATCAGTTTTCCTGTCACCATCGTGACATACCTATTAACAGAGCTGGAAAAGACTTGGCTTTTAACGTGTGATTTCTGGGGTGTTTTGCTACAGGAGGAGGGAAGACAGCATTCAGGATGACAGAGGTAGCTTTGTGACTACACCCACAGCAGAACTGTCCTCCCAGGAAGAAAGTCTGCTGGACAACTTCCTTGACTGGAGTTTAGATTCCTGCTCTGGTTATGAAGGTGATCAGGAAAGTGAAGGCGAGCGAGAAGGAGATGGTGAGCAGTTTATTCTTATAAAAAGCAGCCAAGAGCATTAAACCTGTCTTTTTTGCTTAAAACTTTCAGCTGAAGACCAGTTGGAAAAACTCTTCCCCTTCACCTGTGGTTATAATTGTTAAACTCCCTCAGAGGTATCTAACTGTTCTTTCTCTGCACTGCTTCAGAACATGATGAGGGGTTTTGTATTTGCTCAGCATTTCAAAGTCAGGCTGTTTGCAGTGCAGTAAATATGTGATGAATAAGACACTGTCTTAGGAACACTGTTCCTAAGCTGTTGGGTTTGGCTGACCCTGGGCCTGGCTGCTCATTTTCTATCAGCTCTTAGTACCTGTTCAAATAGTCTGAGGGAAGAAAAGATGCTGTGTGAATAGAGGGTGAACTTAGTTCTGCCCTCCAGGTGTGAGCAGACAGAAGAAGCAGACTTGCTTGGCTTTTTCTGCTTGACTCTGCTGAGTGCCTGCTTGGTTCTGGATTGGGACAAACTAAGATTTCTCTTTTCCCATCCTGCAGTGACCAGCCCCAGTGGGATCCTGGATGTGACAGTGCTGTACCTGGACCCTGCAGAGCACTGTGCCCAGGACTCCAGTGATGAGGACAGCCTGCCTGGGGAGTGGGATGGCTCTGGGGCACCCCACAGGAAGGGGGAGCTGCCAGGGGCATATCTCACCCCAAGGAATCCCAACCCAGAAGGGAGCTCAGGCTACTCTTCTGTCAACACTGCCAGTCCTACGTCTTCTGTTGAAGGCAGCCCTGGAGCTCCTCCCAAACCTACCTCAGCACTGCCCCATGGCAATTCCATGAAAAGGGAGCCGTGCCAGCCCCATTACCTGCATGGGAGGCAAGTAAAGAGAAAAAACATGGCAGAACACACTGAAGAAAGGCTGAACTTGGGCTTCTTAAGCCTCTGATTTCTTCATGCTTTTAACTTGTCCAGGATTCCTGGAAACCATATTTCTGTTGCAGTCATACAGGGATGATAGTGAATAATTGTAAATACCTCCAGAATACCTGCCCTTCAGCCTTGTCTATCTTGTACATCTGGGCTATTTCCTCCCTTCACAGCTGCCTTTTTACGTATCCCCTATTGTCTGATCCTCTGCTAAGGTTCTGCTCTCTCTATGAAATTCATAGCCCAGTTTTATCATCCCTCTTAGTGATAGAAAAGAACTGTCCTGTCCCTTGCTTTCTCTGAGGCCTGGCACTATGAATGAAATGGATTGACATTGGTTCTCAAGTTTCTGAATGTAACACTATGCTTGAATTCTTCCACTTGAAAGACCTATTTTGAGGTTGTGCTGCCTTTTTACTCTGTCCAGGTCTCCCTCAGCTCCCCTCTTCTTGTCTATGGCATTTGCTGCACTGATACAAGGTTTTTATTGAAAAACCCCAGAGGTAAATGAAGGCTCACTGCAGGTCTGAGCTGCTCTCTCACCTACCTCTCACATGGTTTAACCTCCATTTGCCTCTTCTCTTGTTGCCATGTTTTCCTCACCTGAAAAATCCTTCAGTGCCTTAACACGTAGGAATTGGAATACCAAGGTACAAGACTTCAAAAAGATGTCACTGAAGTTAACACTGGAACTGGACTCCAGGACTGTTTAGAAGTTACTGTGGCATTGGCAACAGTTCAGATACACACAGTGTAGTGAGTGTTTATGGACTGTTTTTTTATAAAATTGTTTTGTTAGTAGTGATGGGTCCCGTCTTCCTTCCCCTCATTCCCTGGCCTGAGGTTCTGAGAACTGCTGGGCTGAGGGTTTAGCTCTGAGCTGAGCTCTGAAGCTTAAGTTGCAGTGGCACTGCCTGAAGGCTATTTACACAAATCTCACAAGGAGCAGAGGGCTCAAATCACCCTCACAACCATACAGCAGCTCCAGAAAGGCCTTGAATCTGCCAAATAACCAACAGCAGCCTTGGGTACTTGTCCACAAAGTTTATTACAAAACTATGTACTGCCACTCTTGTTCAAAAGAGAAAATCCCTGATTTAGTTTCCTGTCTCACGGTGGCTCCACTGCAGTTCTTCAGCTCCTGCTTCCCCTGCTCTGCCATGCCAGGAATGTTTTCACATTAACTTGGTACAGCAGCTGCTCAAACTTCAGCACTGGGTCACATTAACATGGGAAGAAAACACTTATAAAAACCTCTCTCATTCTAAAACTGGGAAAAGTAAAAATATATCACTTTTGGGAAAAGTGAAACATATCACAGGGAAAGGCCTCACTGCAGAAAGCTCTGAACTCTTCCTTGATCTGAAAAAAGCAGAGAAGGGGAAGATGAATCAGTTTAATTCCTTCCCAGGAAGAGGAAATTAGGTGAAGAGCTGGCTCTGCATTCCTGCTGCTGGATGCAGAGCCTTGGCTGATGCAGCCCTGCACTAAAACCAGATCTGGCTCTGTATCAAGCCTCACATGAGATGCCTCATGGCTAAAATAGCACCTGGGCTTGAGAGCCAGTGCCTCAGGGCCAAGGCACTAAAACCAGAACTACAGGCTGCTTTCTGAGAGAAAAGCAAAAAGTACAGCCCAGAGCTTCAGATTTAAAAAAGAAAAAATTACCAGATGGCCTGAGTCTGCATTTTGTTATTACCTCCACAGCCCTTTGCTTTATTAACCCTTGTTGTATTCCTTCATGGGTAAGTATTTCCAGAAAAATTTGAGGAAACACAGGCTAGCTAAGCCTGGCTTTGTGTAGCACTGGACTGGTTTCAATAGGGAATGACGTGTCAGGAGGAGCAGGTTGGTCTCACCTGGAGAGATGGCACAGCCCAGCCTGCTCTGTCCTCACCTGCCTGTGGCAGCACAGGGCACACGCAGCAGGTACCAGCACTCACCTCAGGGCACCACTCGGACATCCACGGAGTCGTAAGCTGAAGCTTTCATCTTTTCCAGTGGTTTCCCAAAGAGCTGCCGCAGCGCCGCGTAGTCAGGCTTCTCCTCGTACTCCAGCGCCATCACCTGCTCCAGGTAGCTCCCCAGGGCATCTGCAAAGAGAGGGACTCACACTGGAGCAGAACAGAAACTCCAGCTGCCAAATGGCCATTTCAGGCTGCTTGTCCTGCAGCCGGCTCACCCATCCCCCCAGGCAGCTGCAGAGAGGAAAACCAAACCAAGGCTAATACAAAGCTCAAAGAGTCATGGAATTATACAGTAAAATAGAATCACCAACTTCTTTGGGCTGGAAAGGACCTTGAAGCCCATCTCCTTCCACCCCCTGCAGTGACAACTTCCACTATCCCAGGTTGCTCCAAGCCCATACAACCTGGTCTTGAACACTTTTCAGGCATGGGACAACCACAGCTTCTCTGATCAAAAAATGGGATGGGGGAGTGACCTCTAGCCCCAGACATTTCATTTCTAAACCCACCAGCACAGCTGTCCCTTCAGCAAGGCTGATGAAAGCAGATGATGGAAAGCAGCCCTTCTTCTGTACAGAAAACAAGGGATTTGTTCCCAGCCTGCCAGACAGTTCATGCAATGCTTGGTCATCATCACCACTGGAAGCCATTCTGGACCAGCACCCCGGCACAGAGAAAGTTCTGGCTTCAGGTGCAGATGATCCTCCATCCCTGAGTCCCACTGCCACTGAGAGCAAGCCCATACCTGGAATGGATCTCTGCCTGAAGCACAGTTGGAGAAGGCATCTCACATCCTTTCTGTACCTGGAATAGTCAGCACAGAGTCCTGTCAGGTGAGAAGCAATGGAGCAGGCACCCTAGCACCTGGCTTTGACAACAGGGACAAAAATCCCCAAAGGCTGAATTCAGCTGGCCGTGTTGTGGATGAAACAGAACTTGGGATTCACCAAACACCCTGGGGCCAGGCTCAGCCTTTGCTGTGGGATTTACCACATCCCAACAGTGTATTGTGACTCAGGGATTTCAGTCACAATGCCCCCCTAGCTGCTTTCTGCTGAGCATTTCCCAGAAGAATACATGATTTCTCCTACCTTTCTTTCTGTTCCACCACAGCTTTCACTTTGTCCAGCTCATCAGACCAAGGCAAAATGCCACAGAGCCATTTCAGAAGACAGTAGCCCAGAGATTCCAAGTCACTCCGTCGAGATGGTCCTGATGGGAAGCATGAGACATTCACATATCACTCATGAAGGGGCAGAAGTAAAGAAATTCAAAAGCTTCATGAGGATGTTCTCTGGGATATCAATACTCCTGGGAGCCTGCTAACTCACATAGTTCAGGAATCACCACCTAGCCTCTGGAGGAAGATTTCCTGAACACTGAAAGAGCAGTCACATCCCAACCAGGAGGAGAACAGAGTTTGGCACAGGCTGCCCAGGACAGTGTGGAGCCCCCAGTCCTGGAGGGATTCAGAAGTCATGTAGATGAGGCACTTGGAAATTTGGGTTAGTGGTGACTTCGGCAGTGCTGGGTTTACAGCTGGACTCAATGATCTTAAAGGTCATTTCCAGCCACAGTGATTCTATGATTTAAATGCCTTTCCAGCTCTCATTGCTTCAAGGTCAGAGCAGAACCTGCTGCAAACCTGTTTTGGGCAGGGATCCAGTCCGGCTTGAAACAGATCCCTGCTAAGCCAGCACAAAGGGCCCTGTTTTCTGTTCTCCACACGCCTGCAGCAGCCACGGCTCCAGATGGAGCAGGAACATCCCTGCTGCAGTCACTGAGTGACCTGGCAAGTCCCAACAGAGCAGCAGGAGTGAACAGCCCAAATAGGAACCCAGTTCCTGGCGCACGTGAATGCCTGGAAAGCAGCAGTGCCAGCAACGCCAGTGGGGAGCCCCAGCTCCAGGGAGCAGCACCACAGGAGCAGCTCCAGCGTGCGTCACAAAGCCAGACCCACCTGTGCCCTTGTGGCTGTCCAGGCTGATGAACTCCACTGTGCCCTCGTGAGGGGTCCTGCTGCCCTCACGCCAAGCCACGTGCTTCCCCCCGGGGCAGTACCGGAATGCGAAGCCATAGCCAGCAAGGGTCACCTGCAGGGCAGCACAGAGCACCCACCTGAGTGCAGAGCAGCCTCCAGTGCTGCCCCACAGCCCCTGCCTGAGCGCTGCCCAGCCTGTTCTGCTGCCCTGCCCGAGGCAGGGCCTGGAGGCTGCCTTATCCCATGTCACAATCCCACCTCCGGTACCCTTTCCTGGCAGCGCTGCTCTTGCTCCCTACCTGTGTGAGGTCTGCTGGGTTCAAATAGATGTTCTCAGCAGTGATGTCCCCATGCACATACTCATTCTCATGAATGTACTCCAGACAGTCTAGCTGGGAATAAACGGGGGAGCATTTCAGATCTTTGCAGGCTCCTGCAGCCCCCTGGCTAGCACTGAGCTGGACCTTCCCCAGCTCCCTGCAGCCATGTGGAGGAGCATTAAACACACCACATCTCACAGCCTTCAAGTTCAAAGGCCAGATTTTCCTCATTCTTCTTATCCCAAATTCCTTCAAGGTGACACAGTGTTCAAAAGATGCTACTAAAGTTTACAGTAGGCCTGAAAGATGCTACTCAGAGACCCCACCCAAGCCCCTGGAGCAGCTTTAGAACACCTCTGGGAGATCCAGAAGTTAGAAATCTTTTCTGAGAAAGTCTCTTGGGAAGGATTGGTTCTCCACATACCACACGAATTGCAATCTGAAAAGCTGCCTTCTCCCTCAGCAGGTGCAGGCCATCGCTCAGGACAGACTGAAGAGACCGCCCCAAGTCAGAGAACACCAAAAACCTGCAGGAGAAAAGGGCTTTGCACATGGCAGTACCTACCTGGTTTGGAGACCCTGCAACAGACACTTGAAAGGGGTGATCCACTGGACCCCACTTCAACTCCACGCTGACCTGGGCAAACATTTCCTTGACTTTTGATAAGAGAAAACTTCTTATAAAGGAGACAGGTGTGCTTGTCATGTGTGGCACACACAGCCTGAGTCTCCCCTTTGTGTTAAGTGTCAAGGACCAGAATAAAGTGTCCCCTGGCCTGAAGGGCAGCAGCAGCAAAAGCAGTAACTTCACCAGCAACACAAGGACTGAAGGAAACAAAGTAATGAGAGGCAAAGCATTTAAGAAATGATAGGAGTAGTGCATAAGGTCAGGAGCCCAGGGGACAATGACAGAAGGCCTAGCAGAGAGCAAGTGGAGGAGAGGGAAAACCAGAGATGCTCAGACAGCCCAAGAGCTCAGTCACCTCACCTGTAGCTGTCTGCATGCAGTCCAAAGCCAACGCAGTTGGGGATGCCCAGCAGTGGCACGGAATGCCACTTCTTCCACTTCTCCACTACAAGAGAAGAGGACAGTGCAGTGAATGCTGCTGAGGAGCTCCAGGAGGGAGGTAGGGATGCTCCTCCTCTGAAGGTCTTCTCTGCCCTGGACAGCTGACACTGGCCTCTCATGCTGACTCTGTCCCCAGAATTCCAGTCTGATGTGTGCAATGGCATGACAATGCATACAGCACTGCAGAGCAAGAATGGAACAGGGAAGATTCTGGGAATACCAGAGCAGGCTATGACATGGGATTGCTTACAGAGCTGGGAAAACAAGAAGAGGGGAGAGAGAGGGGGAAAGACAAGCAGATTTTTACACTTTTCCCAGAAGTGTAGATCTGACATAAATTCTTCCATCTCCCCTGCCTACATTCCCTGGGCAGCTTTGTTCTTGCTCAAGTTTTGGGATCAATGGAGTCGATACCAAAGAGCAGTTGACAGAACCACCCGTGGCAGAGGGACAGGAGAATGAGGCAAGGTGAGTCAGGGTTCAAGGCTGGACAGCTCCCAGACACATCAAGACAGAGTGAGGAGCACAAGGAAGCTGTGCTCATACTGCACTGTCCTCCAGCACACAGACTGCTGGGAGAACTGGCATTGACTGAACTCCTCAGCACTCTGGCACTAACTGAGCAGGGGATTAATTTATCCTAGCCTGGCCTTCCAAGAGATTCACATAACTGATGAGAGAGGAATACCAGTTATCCTTAGTCCTCACCCTCCCAAGAAGCACCAACCTGTGCCTGCCTTCGCAGCTCGCTGGAAGAAATTCTGTTCATTGTAGATCCTCCCATCTTTGGCATCCTAAAGGGAACAGGAAGGAGCATTACTTCAGCCACACACATCCTGCTGGAAAGGGAAACTTGGGTAAGATTGCTACAAGACCTTCACTACTCATTTTAAAGAAAGCAAAGATCAACTAACAGAGCTGAGAGCGGAGCTCAGGTGTCTTGGTTCCCTATTTAATGCTGCCCCTAACAACCACATAAACTCTAAGCATCGGCACAGAACAGGAGAGGGGCCATCTCACGTTGGGCCTTTCCAGCAGCCCATTTACAGCTGTCTGAGGGTTAACAACAGCCAGGCAGTGCAGCCCAGGCACAGCATGGAGACAGCTCTGGTTCCACAGCTGTTACATTAAAGGGAGCCAGAGGTGACCTTCTTAGCCGCAGCAGAGATGTGGGCATTTCTACAAACACACAAGTCTCAACAGAGAGCTGTAACATTTATTCTAGCTGTCAGAAAGTGAGACAAGAAAGTCTGCATTAGTAACATTTGAGGTATTGCTGTCATGGAGTGACCTGAACTGCACATAGTTCACACTCAGAATGTCTGTGTTTGCCTACATACACATATCTATTCAACACTAACTCAGGACAGCTGCTATCGTGTGTGGGAGAAAGCAGCAGTGTTATATCCTACCTGGTTTGATACAAAACTGGTATCAAAGATAGCTGGAGGAAGAGCAGGCTGCAGACAACGCAGACCATGTCCCTCACTCTGCATCTTGCTTGTGAGCCCACCTGGGCCATCAAACTCCAAAGCCAAAATGCTCTCATGTGCCATATCACACTCCATAGTGCTCAGCAGACCACCAAGCAGCCAAAAGATGCAAAACAGAGAAGTTGGGAGTGTTCCCTACAGAAGTGATTACAGCTTCCCACCTACTGGTTCTAGTTTTGTGGCACTTAGCAGATTTTTCTCATTCACACTGTATTCGTTCTCCATCCTCTTACATGTCTCCTCTGACAAAAGGCAGAGGGATTATGCAAGTGCCTGCAAGAGCCCCACAGAGCCATCAGGCAGCACTGGCCCTCCTACAGTCCAGCAACCCCCAAGAGCCACAGCAGACAAGAAAACAGACTTTCAGCTCTGGTTTGTGAGCTACCGAAAATCAATTGACTGAATTTCCACCATAGAGCAGCTTTTACTAGAAATAACACATTTCTGGAGAACCCAAGATACTGTCAAGTACCTGGAAAGCTGGCTTGGAACTCCAGCTATAATTCCTATTTGATTTCAAAGTATGCTCTGGCTTTACACAGTGTCTCCATGCTGGCTCTCCCAGTCTCAGCACAGCACCAAATTCCAACCTCTCCAGCTTCCCCAGACTTCAGCAGGGTGTGTGCACGCCGTTGGTGTGACATTCCTGAATCAAGATCTCCATCTCACACCACCAAGTTCAGTTCTGCAGTTTTCTGAGCTTGGTCAGTCAAAGCAGCAGCCCTCTGTGACTATGGTGTCAGGGTTTTTTTAATCCTCATATCAATTTTCTTCACACTTTTAGCAGAAAAGCCAACTGAAATCCCAGCACAACACCCTCAGAAGGTTAGATCCATCTCCTAAGCTAGCAGGGCCTCTCTGACCACTCTCTCCAAATTCCTCAGATACTCTCAGCCAAACAGGTCAGGACACAGTACTCTATACACTATTCTTTACCCAAACAGATCAAAACTCACAAGTTTGAGGGAGTAGCTTTGCTTTTGAGGACAGGTTCCAGATGCTGACTGCGCTGTGGAAGGATGGAACAGATGTGGTTACAGGAGCATGGAAAAGAGGTTGTGCATCATTAAATGCAGCCTGTGCAGCTGGATTAACTCATCCTCTGCCTCTTTCCCTTGAGCTTTGCAAAGCAACCTCTGTGACAGCACCTTCCCACATCACTACAAAATAATTCTTACCTTGCTCGAGGAGCTCAGCCCCATGACATGCAGCAAGTGCAGTTCCACTTAAGTCACAGAAGCATGGCTACAGCTTCTACGGGGGGGGGGGGGCTTTGAGGGGTATGTAAAGAATAGATCATTAGCAGAATCTCAAAGGCATCCCCAAATTCATTTGCTGAGCACTCCCTCCAGCTCACTCCATGGTTTGACAAGTCTGTAAGGAATGTCAAGTCCCTCTGCTCTGTATGGATGTTAGAGCTGTATGTGGCTTCCATTCTCCAAAAGGATTTGTATCCATGACTTGGCCTCAGGGCAGTTCCTCTTCTCTTGCTAAAACCTATTTCTATAAAAGCACCCTCCACTACGGATTTTCCTTTTTATGACTTTTTTAAAAAAACATAGATGTTCAGACTTCATTATGCAACAGCTTGAATAATGAAAACGAAAGTAAAGCCAAATACAGGTAAAACTTGGTAATGGGGAAAATTCCTCCTGGACAGTTTTCAAATAAACAAGAAGGAAGAAGATCAAAAACTCCCCTATGGAAGTTTACAATTAAGACTGAAAAGATCGGCTCTTACTAAATGGCTGAGAAGCAGCCTATGTGGTGTAGTTGCTTTCTTTGGCCCCAAAACAGGATGAGAATTGACCTTTAGTGGGTCCTGACACCACTTACAGCACAGGAGCTCCTGTACAGTGCCAGTAAACAGTTTTTGGACCTAAAAGAACAGAAAGAGGAAATGTGGCCCCAACAATGGACATTTCATAACAGAGCAGCCTGGCCTCGGCTTGATATTATGCTGGTGGCAGAGTGGCTAACAGGCAGATGGCCGGGGAGGAACGGCTGAAGCTGTGCCAGGGAGGTGTAGATTGGATATTAGGGAAAGGTTCTTCCCCCAGAGGGTTGGTTCTGGGGCACTGCCCAGGCTCCCTAGGGAACGGTCACAGTCCAAAGGCTGCCAGAGCTCCAGGAGCTTTGGACAACGTTCTCGGGGATGCACAGGGTGGGATTGTTGAGGTGTCTGTGCAGGGCCAGGAGATGGATTCCAGGTACTCGTGGGTCCCTTCCAGCTCAAAATATTGTATGAATGACGGGTCCTGCAAGCCTGTGGGTCACTGCCAGCGCGGCGGACACTGCAGCGTCACCCACTCCGCGGGCTCTGCGGGTTTCGGGATGTCCCGACAGCTGTCGCCGAACCCAGAGCCGGGGACCCACCGCCTCTCGCCTCCCGGCCCCCCTCCATCCACCCCGGGCCCCGCAGCACCTTCGTACACCAGTCCGCAGCCGCCCTGTTCCAGCAGCCGCACCAGCCGCCACCGCCGCCCGCCCTGGTCCGTCAGCACCGTGTCCGCCGGGAGCGCCGCGGCCGGGCCGGGCCGGGACTTGCGAGGCGAGCGGGACCCCAGCCTGGCCGCGGCCGCCCGCGGGGAGGGGGCGGCAGTGGGGCTGGGGGCCGGCGGCGGGCTCGGGGCCGGCGCTGCGGGCTCGGTGTGCTCCTCGGGCAGCGCGGGCAGCCTCCCGCCGCAGGCCGGGCAGAAGCGGAACGCGGGCTCCACGGCGAGCCCGCACTGCGGGCAGAACCGGCTGGGCCTGCTGGGACACGGACAGCGTCAGAGCCCGTCCGCCGCCCCGCTCCCGCCGCCCCGCTCCCACAGCCCCCAGCACCTTGGGGCGCCGCCGGACACCTCCGTCCGCTCCGGGGTCTGTGTCCGTGCCCTCGGCCCCCGCCGCCCGCGCACCCTCCTGCCCGACATGACCCCGCCGGAGCAGCGGCGGCTCCCCCGCCACGCCGCCACCGCCACCGGCACCGCGCATGCGCCCGCCCGGGCCGCGCCTCGTCCTGGCGGGACGGCGGAACTGCGATGGGGGATCGGGGGTCTGAGGGGACACGGGATCTCTAAGGGAGACCCGGGCTGTGAGGGGACGTCGGGATCTGAGGGGACACGGGGCTTCTGAGGGAACAGCGCGCTTGTGAGGGAATACCGGGCGATGTGAGGGGGCACCGAGGCTCACGACGGTCGCGCGGCCCGTGGGCTCCCCATGGCCGGGCAGGAACAGGGGTGGTCAAGCCGCCCCGGTGGGGGCCGGCGGAGCCTCGGGGTCCCCTCAGGCTGTGCTCCCAGCGCTGCCTTCTGG
Source organism: Phylloscopus whistleri (assembly GCA_017589585.1). NCBI lineage: Eukaryota > Metazoa > Chordata > Aves > Passeriformes > Phylloscopidae > Phylloscopus > Phylloscopus whistleri. Next base: position 100,843 of record JADMLD010000353.1, read on the forward strand.
GGCCGAGCGTTTTCACATTACTTCATAAAAACCACCAGAAAAATACTCAGAAAGGACTCTGGGACTGCGAACAGGCGTTCACAGGTTAATGAGTGCAGGAGTTAATGTGTGGCACAGGGCTGTGTATTCAGCATACGGACCTGTGTATCCCATCCCTTGTGTACATTCTACACCTCAAGCAGGCACCATTTCCTCCATAAAGGAGGTGCATGTGGACTTAAACCTTTCCCAACAGGTGGGCTGAGGCCAGGGTTTGCCTGGGGAAGGTGCCAGGCCCCTGAGCCCCCACAGCAAAGGGTAGCAGAGGCAGGCGAGGTGGGGGCAGTAGAGACCTGGTTCTTGTCCCACATAACAGCTCACATGTGAAGATATTTTTCAAAGACCATCCCAGTGAGCCATAAACACCACCCATTGGGCATGAGCAGGAGCAAAGCGGATTTTGGAAGGTGATTGCCCGTTGCATGAAGAGATGAGTGGAGCAGCTGCTCCCACTAAAACTTAGTGTGAAGCAGGAGTGAGCTCCGTGTGCCGATGGTGGAAGGTGGAGCAGTGGTGGAAAGCAGCATGAAATAACACCTGGGGTATGAACCCCCTGACTGAGCCCACCATGGAGCTGCAGGGCTTGGAAGAGGCATCTCCAGATAGGGTGTCCTGCACAGACCTCGTGCTGCCATGGGCTGGTCACCCCTTCTCAATCACTCCAAACACCAGGGTGTTCCTGACATTCACTAAGCACACAAAAAGTCCCAGCAAAGCCAGCACTCTGCCAAATGACTCTGGGAAGCTTTGCATGTGTTTGAATTGGTTTCTGCAGCCTGTTGCTGGGAATTTTTGAAGCACCTGTTCAATGTCAGGAGCAACAGGGCAGGCTGGAGGGATTCTTCCATTCCTGTCCACCATGGCCATCAGGACACTGCACTCCACAATCACTGTTATTTCCCCTGGCATTGCAGGCAGCAGCAGGACATTGAATTGCCTCACCTCCACTGCCAGCCCCCTCCACAACCACTTCAGTTCCAGCTCTTCCCACATCCCAAACAGGTACAGCCTCAATTCCTTGTTAACTGAAGCATCCCCTCAGAATTTTGACAGGAAAGAAGCAGCCCTTTATCAGATTTGTTTGAAATTACCTTAATAGGCTGGTGGGTGGTGTTTTGTTTCCTGAGTCAAGATCATTGTCCCCAAGCCCTCTGCAGTGACCATGACTTAGCTGGGAGTGCCTTGGTTCAGCAGATTTATGAAGTCTTCCAATTATCATTTTAATTTTTTAAACTTAAGCTGTTAATTCTTGATCATAGCTCTATAATTTCTTTGGTGGTTGCCTAGGGAAGAGTGATCACGACCTGATTAGATCCAATTTGGGGAGAGAAGAATCCATGCAGTAAACAGAAATACAGGGTGCTTTAAAAAGTCAGACCCCATAAACATAAGAAAAACTGAACAAAACAGAGTGATAGGGAAAGGCAGACAGAAAATAGTGGGAAAAGGTAATTCTTTAAGATTTATTTATTTAAGATTATTAAGAGCCACCAAGCCAGCATCAAAGACAAGAAACCTCCATCCTACTTAGTGCTGTATTGAAAGTAGTAATTAGCAATAAAAAAGAAACCCATAATATATAGATGAAAAGGGGAATAATTAACAAATTTCTCAATTTCATAACTAGTAATTTGCATCAGCAGGCTGATCTGGGTGCCTACAGTCACTCCATTAAGGGATTGTGTCTGCAGCATTTCACCTTTTCCCTGGTCTCAGCAGGAATTTGCTCCCTCTTTCCTACCTCAAGCATTGAAAACCAGTCTGGATTTTGGGGTGCAGAGGGCTCTGGCTCCTGGAGAGCCTCTGGAGAGCATGACAGAGCAGATCTCGAGGTGAAGCTTTGGTTCTTTGAACCTTTCAGCTCTCAAGTCCTCGGGTGAGGTGCCAGGGCCTCATCACCCTCACAGGGAAGGATTTACCTCTGGATGATTCCTTGTTGCACTGCCCACCCAGCTCACCCATTAACCATCATTTTAAACCCCTCCCAGGGTTTCATTTCAAGGGTTTGCACCCCAGTTTTGTTTTCCTTTAGCCAGAGCTCATCTCTCCTGGAGATGCTCCCTCTATCCCCCAAGTTTCTCTGGTTTATCTGTAAGCTGAAATTCCACCGCCATAGGCAGCAACCTGCAGCACTGCCTGCCCTGTTCCAGCTTCCTCTAAAGCAGTGGGTTAGGGAATTTCTAACTGTCCCTTGCTCTTGGAAGAGGGAAAAGTATTCATTTTTAGAGAAGACCTGTCTTCCTGTGGCCTTCGTATGTTGAGGATGGTCTGACAGAGTCACAGAATATCCTGCGTTGGAAGGGACCCACAAGGATCATTGAGTCCAACTCCAAGTCTGTGCTGCTGCTGTGCCCTCTGGGAAAGTGCAGACAGCTGGGGTGGTAACAGAAAGATCCCTGTCTCCCCCCTGCAAGAGTTTCCTTGGTGCTGGCTCAGTTACATCTCCCTTATCTCACCCTTGGCTTCCCAGCACACTGCCAGCAGCCCAAACATGTGACTTATCGGATTTAGGTGCTGGCAGAGATCTTTGAGCTTGACAGAATGCCCAAAGCTGCCAGTTCTTCAGCCTCTTAATGAAATGAGGCTGTTCCTTTTCATTTACACACCTCTTGTATCCTGAAGTGATGCCTCTTGAGAAGCCATGCTAAGACTCCTGGGAGAGGCCTTGGAACCCTTTCAGCTCCAAATTGCCAGGTCCAATCCAGCAGCTGTAAGAGGTCCTGGCTGTTGACACACCTGTGGGAAGTGGCCCTGGGGACACCAGCTGCCTCTCTGGGCTGAAGGGACAACCAGGCTGCCTTTGGGCAGTGCAGGCACAGCCTGCCCATGTGCCCCAGGACATGCTGCCTCCCCAGCTCCCACCACAGCAGGAGGCTCACCCAGGCACAGAGGAGCAATGCTGGCTGAAATTCCCAGCCACCTCTCCTCCGTGCTGGTGCTGCACCAGGGTCTGTCAAGGACCTGGAGCTCTGCAATCTCCAGCAGGGACACAGGGACCGAGCAGGGACACCCTGGTGACACTTTGCTGGAGGCTGGTGTGGGCAGAAACTGCCAGGTCCCTGCAGAGCACTGCCAGGGAAATCACACTTGAGAGCAGGGATTGGGAAGAGCAGCAGGTATTCTGGAAAGCTTCCTCCTGTGTCATCCTTCCCAGCCCATAGAGATTTTCCTGTGTCTGAGCACTCCAAGGGGAGTCTCTTTCACTGTGCATCTTCCCAGCACTTAAAGGGCAAAGTGATACACCAGGAGACTCCAACCTAGCAGCCAGGACTGAGGGGCTGCATGCCTTGGGGTGAAAGGGAACAGAGAATTCACCCTAGGGAAAAGAAGCCCAAGAGATCTGGTCCTTGGCAAGTCTAGGGGGAGCAAGAGAAGGTGTTGGATCCACTCACCCATTGTAGTTGGAACCACCATCCTGGCATTTTACTCCTGGACAATGGCACTCCAGGGTAAAAAATGCCAGTCCCAGGGCTGCACTGTGCAGCACTGCAGCAAAGTTAAGGATGGAAGAAATGAGGACAAGATGGAAAATGCTCTCAACAGAAGTTGTTGTGTCTGTCCCTGCACCACAGCTCCTGGGATGTGTCCAAGGAAGCCCTCTCTGCATGTTCCTGAGCCACCAGCTGCTCTGGAGGAAGGTGCTGCTGGGCATCATGGGGTGTATGCCCTGCTCACGCTCCTTCCTCCCTCGCAGGGAGCAGCAGGAGGCTGGGATGGAGGGCAAGGAGCAATGCAGATGTGGTCACACAAGGACAGCGGTAGTGAATCCCAGCCAGAATCCTTGCCTGGACACTGCCCAGGGTGGCAGGGCCGTGGGGAGAGCAGAGGAACTGAAGGAGGAATTACTTAACCAAGTTCCTCTTCACAACATCTGCATTTGGCTGCTGGCTGAGAGATGAGGAGCCAGAGCACCCTGTGCCAGGCCCACGCTGGCATGGCTGGCCTGGGCACTCACTGGCACACACCCCCCTTCCCCCAGCGCCCCTGCCAACCTGTCCTGCATTTGGGGTGTTGTTTGGATGGGGAAGGGGAGGTCCTTGATGTCCCTGATGGACAGAGATAAAATGGTTTCAAGAGCCAGCCAGCACCTCTAAAACAGGTTAAACCCTGAAACCTTGTATGGGGTGAGCAGGGCTGGGGTTTCTGAACCCAGATGGTGTGAAGCAGCAGGATGGATGCAGCAGGAAGCAGCAAGATGGTTGTTCCCACTGCCGCTGACAGGATGGCCCCTGTGGCTGCCCCTTGGGAATAACCCCATGGGAGATAGGGGTGACAAGAGCCAACAAGTAAAAGTGGTGGAGAACAGCTTGAGCCATGATCTCAGGGACACAGATGCCAGCAGCAGGCAGAAGGAGCAGGGTTGACGAGTTTGGCACAGGAGCTGGTTCTTCCTCCAGTGGCTGATGTGAGAGGTTAGAGATGGACATCCCCTGGGCAACTGCTTCCCCAGCTGCCTAATCCCTGCTGTGCCTGCTGCCTCCTCTTTGCCTGATCCCCACTGCTTGACTCCTCACTCCCTGATCCTGCCTTTTTCTGAGTTTCTCCCGTGTTCCTGCTGAGTCTCCTGCACACTCCCAGCCTTGGGTGTGAGCTGAGTCACTGCAATGCCACTGCACCTCATTGCAACATCTCCTGTCTTCTGTTCTAGGCGCCATGAGAAGCCTGTAAATACTTCCTTTGGCAAGATTTTTGTTTTGATCTAATGGCTCAGCCTCCTTCAAAGGCAGGCATGGAGAGGCACTGTGTGAGGCAACAGGGAAGGTCACGGGGAGAACTGAGGCAGCTGTAATTGGGGAGGATCAAACCCAGGCTTGAGCAGGGGTGTGGACAGGTAGCTCAGCCCGGGCTGGCATGAGCTGCTGGCGTGTCACCACAGGCAATGACTGTCCCAGATACTCCCGAGGCCCACAGTTACCTGTGACTACTCAGATGGCTGCTGGCATCACCTGGGACAAGGCCAGGGGCCCTGTGATGACACAGATGCTGGGCAAGACCACACCATTCCCAAGGTGGCCACAGCAGGATGCCGTGCAGAAGGGTGACACATGATGGGGGAAGGCAACAGGGAGAGGACGAGACTTCAGCCAGGCCATGCTTGGAGGGAAAGCACGTGCCATCCCCACACCTGGCCAACCTGCATCATCTGCATCTCAAAACACTCGTGTGGCTTTGCTAAGGGGTAACAACCCTGAGCCAGGCAGCTCCTTCTTGCCTCTGAGCACTGTAATGAGCTTTGCTGTGTGCCACTAAGGACATGAGTGTGAGCAGGGAAGCTTTGCTGTGGTCTGGTGGCTGCTCAGTCACCCATGAGAGACAGCTTCAGTTCCTTTGGTGTCTGTGGAACCAGCTGGGGGAGGGCAGGAACAGGGCTCCCAGCTGCAGCTCTGGGTCCAGGCCTCTCCCAGTACAGCCCAGTGGGAGATGGGATCTGGGCACAGACCAGGCAGTCAGAACTTCAGCTGCCAGCACCCCATCCTGGGCCAGATCCACGGCTGTGATTTGCTCCAGGTGCCCCAGGGAGCCAAAATTCAGCTTTGGCCATCACCAGGATCAAAGGCACCAATGTGCAAAGTGGAGTGTCCCGGCAGTGCAGTCACAAGTCTCGCTCTCTGTAGAGGCCTCATCTTAACACCAATGCTGCTCATTCCTGCTCCCATACCCAGACACCTTCACTCTCGCCCTGGTTCTCAGTTCATTTCCTCCTCTCCCAGGGCCAGCCAGAGTCCAGCAAGCAGCTACAAAAATCCCCAAGATCAGAGAGGAATGGTTTCCAAAGCAGTTATACTCAAAGCCATCACTGTGGCATTCAGCTACATGGAGACCCCCCAAAGTTATAGAATCACAGAATTATAGAATCATTTAGGTTGAAAAAGCTCTCCAAGATCAAGTCCAACTGTTCCTCCAGCACTGCCAAGGCCACCACTAAAACATATCCCCAAGGTGCCACATCTGCATGATTTTTGAAAACTTCCAGGGACTCCACACTTCTCTCAGCAGCCTGTTCTGATGTCTGAATTCCTTCTCATCGCGTGGAAAAAGGCAGTGGCTGTGGCTGGGGACTGCCCTGCTTCCTGCCTGTCATGGCCTTGGGCAGGCTGGAATCACTGGGGCACCCCCAAATCACTGGGGCACCCCAGCGCTCACAACACCAGCCAGCTGCCCAAGGGCCACCCCATGTCCACTGTTCAGCAGAGCTGCCTCGAGCCATGGCTGTCCTTGTCCCCACTGCAGCCCCCTTTCCCCACCTTTCTCTTCCTCCTCCCTCACCCCATACTCTGCAAACTTTCCTCACTCTGGTGTTCTCAGCACCAGCAGCGCTTCTCCTGCCAACTCTGCAGCCAGCGGGCAGGGCGGGCAGGGCAGCCAGACACCAGCAACTGTGACCCCACTCCACCGCCGGCACTTTCATCCTTATCTGGAAGGTTCCACCTGACCCCTGGAGTGGCCCGGGAGTGCTGCATTCCCAGGCACGGGAGCCGGCACCCGCTTCCAAAAACCAGGGCAGCAGGGCAGGGCCCGGTGTGGAGTGCTGCTCTTCGGGAGCGGGGCGGACGGACAAACGGACGTGGCAGCGCTGACCCCGCACCGGGAACCACCACGGCCGCTCACAGCCACTGCCCCCCACGGTGCGTGTGAGCTCCTGGCACACACACAGCCCTTACACACACATAGAGCCCTACACACACATGGCTGCCTGCACGCGCTCGGGTGTCCAAGTGGGCACATGTGAACGTGTGGGTCCCACACCTGGCACACCTGCGATGCCCAGTGCATGCACACACAGCTGTGCAACGCCCAGGTGTGCACTCACACAGTGGCACGGGTGCACACACCCACATACACCTGGCACACGTGCACAATGCCCCATGCACACACACACCTGTGCCTGCAATGCCCAGGGGACGTGTGCACACACTAATTCACACGCAGAGGGATGTGTACACACACACACCCCTCACAGACAGGTTCACAGTGATACACACATGTCATGCACACACACATCACACGCACACATATCACACACACCCCTCAGACAGGTTCACAGTAATACACACATGCACACACAGGATCACACACACACGGGCACGCACACACTGACACACATATAGATGAAGGCACACAGCAGCGCACAGGTGTGCACACAGACACACGTGTGTACGTACAGATACACACACACAGATACACACAGATACACACAGATACACACAGATGCAAACACACAGATGCACACACACAGATGCACACACGCACGCGCACACACAGACGCACACACACACGCACACACACACGCGCGCGCACAGATGCACACACAGATACACACAGGTGCACGCACACAGATGCACACACACAGATGCGCACACACACAGATGCACACACACACGCGCACACACAGATGCACACACACAGGTGCACACACGCACACACACAGATGCACACACACACAGATGCCCACACGCGCACACACAGATGCGCACACACAGATGCACACACACACAGATGCACACACGCGCGCACACAGATGCACACACACACACGCGCACACACACTTCCTCACCCTCCCACGGTCCCGCCCCGCTCCGGTCCCGCCCCCTCCCTGCGCGTGCGCGGTGCCGCGGTCCCGCGGCGGGCGCGGGCGGGGCCGCACGGAGCCGGAGCCGCAGCCGGAGCCGCCCGGCCCGGTGAGTGAGCGGGGGGCGATGGGCGCCGGCACCGGCACCGGCACGGGCGGTGATGAGCACCGGGGCACGATGAGCACCGGGGCACGATGGCAGCAGGAACGGGGGGAGTCGGGCGGGGCGGGGGAGGCGTGGGGCCGCGGCCTCTCGGCCGATCGGCGCCGCCCGGAGCTGCGGCAGCGCCGGGGACTCGGCCGGCTCCTCCCGCTGCCGCCTCCGCGCTCCGGCGCGGCTCGGGCGCGGTGCCCGCGGTGGCTCCTGCGCGGGTCGCGTCCCCCGGTGGCTGCGGCGGATGAAGGCGCGGGATGGAGGCGCGGGATGGAGGCGGTGCCGCGCGGGCTCCGCCGGGGATGCTCGGCCGCGTTCCGGCGGTCGCGGGGGGCTGCGCCTGGCTGGGACCCGCCGGCATCCCGGGGGAGCTCGGGCCACCCCTCCCTGCCGGGGAACGGACACGGGGCTGCGGGGACCGAGAGGGCGTCTGCCGGTCCCTCTGCGCCCCGGTCCCCTGGGTCGGTATGAGAAAGTCTCTTATGCCAAGACAGACCTTGATGAGCTGGAGCGTGTCCAGGGAAGGGAACGGAGCTGGGGAAGGGTCTAGAGCACATGTCTAATGAGAAGCAGCTGAGGCTCAGCCTGGAGAAAAGGAGGCTCAGGAGGAACCTTCTCAGTCCACAACTCCCTGACAGGAGGATGCAGCCAGGTGGGGGTTGGACTCTGTTCCATGGGAACAAGTGATGGAACAAGAGAAAACAGCTTCAGGTTGTGCTAGGGCCGGTTTAGGTTGGATATTGAGAATATTTCTTCATTTAAAGGGTGGTCAGACACTGGAACAGGCTGCCCAGGATAGTGGTAGAGTCCCCATCCCTGGAAGCATTCAAGTAGAAGCAAGGATATCCCTGTCCTCTGCTCACAGCTGCCCGGGTGGCCTGTCCTGCCCAGCCACTGAGCAGCTGCAGGGCAGGAGCAGGGTTGTATAAGGGTTCACGAGAAACCCGAGTGTTGGCTTCCAGACCTTGTTCTTGCTAAATCCATGAGGCCACTGAGTTTGCAGAGTTTTCCATTTTATGGGCAACTGCAAACTCACTGGGCAAACCAGGGATGTTGTTTTTAAGGCAAAGGCGTTGGCTGGCTCTTGCAGCAGCTTCATCCCCCCTCTCCTGCTGCTGCCCCAGCACAAAGGCAGTTACAGACACACCCATGGAGCCCATCGGGCTCCCTGTGCCCACCAACCCACTCCCACTGCAGAGCAGCAGCTGGGCACAAGCCAACCCCTCATTTTGCAAAAAGGATCCAGCCCCAGCTCTCTTCTCTATGTCAAGGCCTGAAGTTCCTGTCTGGATCAAACCCAGGCTCACGTAGCTGTCGGGCACTGAGTGTTTGGTTTGTAGAGGGCTATGAGGTCGCTGGTCCCTGCAGCACGCAGCACCACACCAGCCTTACAGCCTCTTAGAAAGTTTTATTACTGTTTGCACAACCAAGGTGAGGTTTTTATGGTCTGGCTTTGTCGTGACTCTCAGATCTCTGTGAACACTGAGAAGGTGAAAACACCCCAGCAGTGACAGCTGTGTGTCACTGAGCAGTCATGGCTGGTCTGGTGGCCGCTGGCCCTGGTTGCCCTTTGCAGAACCTGGGACTTTCTGGATGCACCCGCCTCAGAAGTCACTCTCTCTTCCTGAAAACGGTGGCCGTAAAAAGTCCTTGCCCTGCTATGGCTGCTTAATTTCCAACACAGACACTGTGAGGAGCAGAGAGGAATTTCCTGTTCCAGTGACAGTGTGAAAAGTACCCCGGGATTGACCTCGCCAGGTGTGTGATGCCACCACCCCAGGCACCATGTGCTCCTCAGCACAGCTGTGGAGGTGCAGGCACCTGGCAGCTCATCTTGTAGGGGTGACACGGTGTCTCTGTCAACCAGCAGGAAGAAACGCCGGGTTTATATTAAAAAGGCAACGTCTGCCGTTTCCAGGGCTGGTTTCTATGGGAACGGGACATCAGAGGAGCAGAAATGCGATGTGTGCTCTAAAATAACCACCAGCTCCCGGGAGCATGTGGCCTCTGCTCGGCCCTTTCTGCTGAGGCGGCAGCCGGGCACAGCCGCCTCTCGGCGATGAGGCGCTGTGGAAGTGGGTCAGGAGGTGGGATGCTGTGGCCTTGATCCCTGCCCATCCTCAGCCTGTCCTCGTCTAAATCCACTGGCACAACAGCTCTGGTCCAGGCTGGCAGCTGGTGCCACCACGTTATCCAGCACAGCTTGGTACTGTGGCAGGGATTGGTGAGGGCCAGGTGGTGAGGACCAGTCTCATATCCACTCATGCAGACTGTGGGTAGGCAGGAGTGTCTCCTGCCTCACTGACCTCCCTGGGGATGGCAGGGTGTGTCCACACTCACCTATTCAGAAGACCCTTCCTCCTGCGGTGGTCTGATGCAGAGAGCAGGGAGAGGAACTGGGTTGTTCTCCCAGAAGCTGGTGGTGGTTTCCTCTCTCTTCTCCCAGATCTTTGGCCCTGCCTCTTGGTGGGAAATTCAGTTTTATCTTGTGGTGCTTGAGGTCAGGTGGAAGCATCTCCAGTGGGGACAATCCAATGTGCTGCCCCTGTCCTCCTGCGAGGCACCTTGGTCCCTCTGAGGTCGTCATCAGCCTGTGGCACTCAGCCCTCCCTTCTTGCCAAAGATGGGCCCAGACATGGACCCTGGGCCCTGCCTGAGCTGCCTTTGGTTGTGGGCATCTCAGGGCTGATCCAGGCAGCATCTCCCAAAGCAGTTTTTCTCTTTTGGGTTGGAAAAAAAAAAATCATGTTTTGGATGCCAGAGCCTGGCAAACCATTTTTACTCTCCAATCTAGTAAGAACTTTTGTAACTTAGCTTCTTCCTCCTCTCATCCTCCAGCAAGTGAAAGATCCAGAACGAGTTTTTTTGGAACACTTAAAAACTTGGAAAATATTTATTGGCAATAACGGAGTTTTCAGCCTTTGTGTAGTGTTTGTGTTACCCAAGAGCTGCTTGACATTTCCCAGCAGCAACCCAAGCCCCGCGGGGGCGGGCGGGGGGACAGCTTGAGTTTGAGGGTGCGGCGGGGCGAGCAGGATTTGGGATCTCTGCAAGGGCTGCAGCCTGTTCCTGCCTGACCTGCAGCATTTGTCCTCTTCAAAGTGAGCCACAACTTTGATTCCCTGGGTTTGCTCTGGATTCCTTCAGGGGGGTGCATGACAAAGGTTTCTGCTTGGGGGTGAGGGGCTTATTTAGGGGGCATTTCAGTTGCTGCTGTGTTCAGATGCATACATTTGGGGTATGTGTGTGTGGGCCTGTGGGACCTGCTAAGGGATCCTGTGGCACAGCATGGAGTGTTCTGCTTGGCCACATGTGGACCAGAGATCATCTGGAGACATGGCATGTTGTGAGGTGCTTGAAGTCCCCATTGCTGCTATTGCTTTCCTGCTTGCTCTGGGCAGGGGTTCTGCTGGACTTTCTGGGGCTGAAGCAAAAGATCTCTTCTGCTTTTTGCTGACTGGAGAAAGATCCTTGAACACAGATGTCCCTGCTGTTGTGGGAGTCTGTCTTCTGTGCATGGAGTGGCAAAGAGACGGTGGGTTTTTTGTGCTCTGAGAACAAATCTGAGTTTAGCTTTGGGGCTGGGAAGGTTCTTGCAGTGCCAGGAGAAGGCTCCTGGGTTTAGGGCTGAGCCTGGGAAGGTGCATGCCAGGGCAGGAGAGTGTTCCTGGGTTTAGGGTTGGGGCTGGAAGGTGTGTGCCAAGGCTGGAGAAGGCTCCTGGAGAGCTCAAGGAGCCGGTGGCAGAGAGCAGGTGAGGCAGGTGGGTGTTGTTGCTGTGCCTGCAGCTCTGTGTGAGTCTCAGGTTGCTCTGGCTGCAGCTCTGTTGCCACCCGAGCTGTGCTCGCTGTGTGCGTTCACCAGCAGCGTCCCGGGAGCCAAGGTCGGCAGGCTGGGTCAGCAACCTCCCCCCCTCTTACTGTGGCACCCTGAAACCCCTGCTGAGGCTGCTGGGTGCCAGCTGCATCCAAGGAGCTGATACCACCCCAAGCAGGGCTGGAGAAGGTGCTGTGGCGCATCTGCCAGGGCGTTGCTCGAGGGTTGTGTGCCCGTCCGTGTCCCTGTGGCAGCTTTCAGTGCTGCCAGGCCTTGGAGCAGCGGCTCCGAGCTGCCCCCGGCAGCTGCCCGCTGTGATCCTGTCGGGATTTGCTGTGCTCAGAGGCTGGCACTGCTCAGTGGGGGCTGCTGAGAATCCAGCAGCGTGGGCAGGAGGCTCTGCTCGTGCCAGGGCTGCCCCTTCCTTCTCCGTGCTGCTCTGCGAGCTCAAAATCCCAGCCAGGCTTCTGGTGGGACAACAGTGCTCCGTCAGGAAATGCCGCTGCAAATGGAGACGCAAACAACTCGAAGGGATGGCGGATACTTCCCGAGAGGGGGAGGAGGTGGCGGGGGATCGTCCTCAAGCACCGACCTTCCCTTGTGCTTCCCTGCCCTTTTCTCGTCCTGGCCTTTCCGAGCACAGTTTCTGCTGGGAAAGCGCCGGCAGTGTTGCAGAACCAACCCTTTCACACGGCAGGAGGTGGAGGCACAGCTTGGAATCTCCACCCATCCCAAAATAATGGGCTGCCAGAGGTTTGATGGCCTTCCTGGGGCTGGTGTTTGTGGTTTTGTAACCCTGTGCTCCTGCAGCTCGAGGAAAGCTGTTCCTGCCTGCTGCTGGGAAGGATCCAGGTTGGGTATTGAAACAGCAGCTTCCATCTCTGGGAACAGCCATGCCAGAAGCCAGGGGCTCTTACTCTTAGGAGAGGGAACACAATGGTCATTTTGCCCTGTTTGGGGTTAAGCCAGCTGCTGTGGCACCAGGCTGGGAGCAGAGAGCTGCCCTGGGCTGGCTGTGGGTGGGGTGTGGGATGCTGCCCTCCTACTGCCCAGCTCCACCAGCACCTGGCACTCACGGCTCTCTCCTCTCCTCTCCTCTCCTCCAGGGTCCTGCGGAGCAGTGGTGGCAGCTCTGGACCCCTTCTGATGGGAGGATGGTTGTGCTCAGGCAGTTTAGGCTGCTGCTCTGGAAGAACTACATCCTGCAGGTAGGCTGGCACTGCTCCTGGGGGGCTGCTTCTGACACTGCTAAATGGGGGTACATCAGAGCTTTCACAGCCTCTGGCTCCACCAGGAAACCTCCCCCGTGGACACAGGACATCTCTAGGAGGAAAAGTGGATTATTTGTGCATGTGGTGTCTTTTGTGCTGGGCTGTGTGACCTTACGGGCTGTGCTGTGTACTCAGTTTCCTTGTCCCCAGCATCCCCCGCCTGGCAATGAGCTCAGCTCCCTTTTCCTGGGACAGGGTAACCCGCACCCCACCCATGTGACAGTGGGGTTTTTTGAGCTGTCTCATTGCACAGCCTCCTCTGGAAGTGCCAGTGCCTCCAAAACCCACTGGAGCCCTGATTTTTTTTTTTTTCCTCCATTGCTTTCTCTCTTTCAGGAGCAGCTTTTAGGGGTCTTAAAAATATTAAACCACTGGCACCCACTACCAGCCCACCTCCCACCGTGGCAGCTGGGTGGTGCTGAGGGATTTGGGGGCCTCAGGGCCAGCAGGTCTGGGCTGGTGCTGGCCAAGGCCCCTTTAAGCAGCGTGTGGGTGTTCCTGGGCGGATGCTGTGGCTCCACTGGGACCTGGAGCCAGCCCTGGCAGAGTGCGGGGGAGGAGGAGGGAGCAGGGGTGGCTGCAGCCTGGCTTTATGCTTTACCCGTCTGCAGCTCAGCACAGCCTTGCTGTAAAAATAAACCAGAGGAAGAGGGAAGTGCTGGCTGCACCCGGCCTTCCGGCAGGCACAGAGCAGGGAGTAGGGCCTGGAAGGGGTGAAAGGGACTGGCAGCAGGGCTGATTTGCAGCCAGGAGCATCCCCCATCCCCTCTGCAGGGGAAAAGCATTGTTTTCTGGGTGTGCTCCAGGGTGGGGACACACCTCAGCGTGTTTTCCAAGGCCACAAGCTGACTCAGGTCTACTGTGCTGGGATACAGCTAAAAGTCCTGCTCCTGATAAAGACACAGAGCTCCCAAGTCACCCCCAGCCTGCTGTGAGGATGGATGGAGGCACACGTGGCTCTCCTGGCTCTCTGGCCAGGCGGAGGTGGTGATTATGGATGAGTATCCCTGTCACCTCTGGAATACAGCGCTTGAATGATTTCTGCCGCAAGGCTGGTGAGTGTGTGCGAGCCTGCGAGTTCAGGGAGGCAGAGAGCTGTTCTGGAGGCAGCCCAGGAGATAGGGAGAGGTTTAGTACGATAGTAAATCAGCAGGAGGCAGCTGGGCTGCCAGGGCTGCATTATAAACCCATCAGACATCTGCAGCGTTCGCTTTTATGAGCGTGGCTGTGGGAAAGCTCCTTTTTCCCAGCCTGCCCGAAGCTGCTGCCTCCTGCCTATGCTACCCGGGCTGGCTGTTGCTGGAGCAGACTGTTCCTCCCAGGGAAAGCCCCAAGAGGTGTTTTGGGCTTTGGCAGTGGGTGCTGAGAGCCAGGGTAGTGGTAGTCCCCGTATCATTTCCTGACAAACTGTCCAAGATCCCATTCACCCTAGCTCCTGCAGGGCTGTCTCCCTTCCCAGGATGTCCAGGCTGTGTTCAGGACTCCCTATCTGCCCCACTGGAGACTCTGCCGACCTGAACCTGCAGACTGGCTGCTGGATAAAATCCAGTTGATGAGACAGCAAAGTTGTGAGACTAAAGCTCTTGGTGCTCCTCTTTCCAGCTTTGCAAAGCAGAGGGTGGAAAATCCCCACCAGCTTGTGAAGCTCAAATTAGCCAGAGGCCTCAGAAAAGGTTAATGCTGCTGCTGCTGCTCCAGGCACGTGCTCTGAGTGAGCAGCCATGAGCCCCCGTGGCCAGGGACATCTCTGAGCTGTCACTGCTGTGGCTGAGGCTGAGTGTGCTTTGCTGCTCTTGAGCCTGGCCTGGGGTGAAGGCAGCTCGGTTTACAGGAGGAAATCATAGAATCCTAGAATGGTTTGGATTGGAAGGGACCATCCATCCCACTGCCCTGCCATGGGCAGGGGCACTTTCCACTACACCGGGTTGCTCAGATGACCACAGTTCCCCTGGGACACCAGTTTGAAATGCTAATTGACCTGGGTTGGATGCTAATGACCCTGTGTTGGTGGGGGGTGTTACTAGGTAGGGGGCATTGTGCAGGAGAGGTAGCCCTGGGGGAATTGATGGTTGAAGCTCCAGAGTGCAGGGCTTGAGTTCATTCTCTGGTTGCTTGATCCTCACTTAAGAAAAAAAAAAGAGCCACTCTGTGTAGTGCAGGACTGGCTTGGGTATGCCCATGGGTGTGCTTGCCGTGCTGTAGCCATCCTGTAGCCAGAGGCTCTGCTGGGCCCCATCCTGGGATGCAGATCCCATGTCCAGCTGCCTGGAGCAACTCAGCTCCAGCAGGAAAAGTTACACTGCTTCCAGCAGTGTTGCTGCACGTGGCAGAGCCCAGGGCACAGGGAAGGAGCAAAGGACCAGCCTTGGTCATTCAAGCCAGCAGCGTGGTGAGGAAGGCTCTGATGGAGGCTGGTTTGAACTGGAGCAGTGCTTAGGGCAGGGGACACCTTGGCTGGAGAGTCCTCAAGGATGTGGGAACCAGCACAGTGTCATTCCTGGCCTCTGGAAAAACCCAGGTTGTGAAACCTTGTGGAATGCAAGAATGCTATTGCTCCTTAGTGTTCTCATGCCCTGAACCTCGTGACTGTGCTTGTCTGCCTTCTGTGTTCGCCTCTTCTTTTTTATCTCTTGAGAGGGAGAGAGAGAGTGTACTATATATGGGTAGGCATCTGTGTGTGGATACATACCTGTGGCAGATGTCTGTGTATCTATAGATACACAGTATATTTTATATCCTTACGCTGCCGTTTGTGTCTGTGCCCTGGCCTGCAGAAGCGGCAGATCCTGGTGACGGTGATCGAGGTGTGCCTGCCGCTGCTCTTCGCCGCCATCCTGATCGCGCTGCGGCACCGCGTGCACTCCGTCAGCCACCCCAACGCCACCCTCTACCCCGCCCAGTCCGTGGATGACCTGCCCAGCTTCTTCTCCTCCCAGCATGCCAGCAACCCCTGGGAGCTGGCCTATGTCCCCTCCAACAGCAGCGCCGTCCGCAGCATCGCCGAGGCGGTGGAGAGAGCTCTGCCCATCAACATCAGAGGTGAGCACGGCTGGGGCTGCCCCTTCCACCCCAAAAATTGGTGTCAATCTTTACTCTGAGCAGCCTGGTCCAGTGGAAGGTGTCCCTGCCCATGGCAGGGTCTTGGAACTGGATGGTCTTTCATGTCCCTTCCAGCCCAAACCATTCTGTGATTCGAAATCCTCATGCTCCTGGAACACCATTTTTTTTTCTGAACTTCAAGACTGTAGTTTGATTTTTTTACTTTTTTCTTTTCGCTAAAATGACAGGATTTTGGGTTGCTTTTTGGTCTCATTTTATCGCAGTTTCTATCTAGAAAAATATCACCCTAAAACAGTTAAAGAAGGTGGCACCGCTTCCCTGTGAAAGAGTATTTTTGGAAGTCTTTTGGCACAGAAAATTTTAGCACTTGGTGTTCCAAACCGTTAGGATTTTCTGTGGGAAAGCTGACTCCTACTCTCAAGGAGGAAGAATGTCTGCATGCGTACACAGGGCAGCATCCTGTGTAACTCCCCCGTGTCTGACAGCAGGCACGGCACATCCCTCCTGTCCTGGACCCAGCGATGCTCCTGGTAACGGCTGAGCACCAATGCATGCTGCATTGCTGTGCTCCATCCCTGCATCTCCCTGTTTGCCCCTCCACAGCCCAGGGCTTCCCCTCGGAGCGGGACTTCGAGGAGTACGTCAGGCTGGACAACCGCTCGGGCAGCGTCCTGGCCGCCGTGGTGTTCCGGCACCGCTTCCCGCACAGCTCGGCCCCGCTGCCCCTCCAGGTGAGCCAGGGGAAGGTGGGGACAGCACCCCCCGCCCCCCTGTCACCCCGGTGTCACCGCTGGTGTCCTCCCTGTGCTCCGTGCAGGTGGAGTACGAGCTGCGCTTCAAGTACAGCCCGCGGAACGCCCCGCGGAGCGAGCAGACGGGGCTGAACCCCAACCTGGACCGGGACTGGCACACCAGTTACCTCTTCCCGCTCTTCCAGCTGCCCGGGCCCCGCGAGGCCAAGTTTGCTGATGGGGGGACGCCAGGTGAGCAGGGCTGAGGCCGTGGGGTCACCTTCCTGCAGCACCTGGCAGGCTCCGAGCTTTTAAAGAAATAGGTTCATTTAAAAGAAATAATTAATACTTCGTTAATACTTCAAATAATTAATGCGTCATTAATATTTCACTATAATTGAATTCAGTTAATTATAGTGAAGTATTGATTTATATTTATACCAGCATTAAATGTATATCTATTTAAGGCAAACAGTTAAATATTTGTTTATTATAAGCATATATTTATTTTATATAAATACAGGCAAGTGAGTCAATTTTTATATAGATATTAAAAATCGTAAATTTACATATAAATCCTTATGAATACATAAATATTTAAATGGTTATATGTTTGTATAGATGTTTATATTCAGTTTTATGCATATATAAACAATTCGTCAAATAATGGCACCATTTTAAATTATTAATATTAATATTTAAGTACTAATTAATTATTAACTATAGATCTTCTTAATATTTATTTATATGTTGAATCATATGTCTTTATTTTGTTGAATTATTATTTATTACTTAAATATAGTTGGACTATATTTACAATTTTGTTATATTCCTTATAGCTATCCTTTATTTAAATTTTATCCTGTGACTTCATGGGCACTGCTTGGCCTCTGGGCACCTCTGCCGAGCAGGGTTGGATAAGACTAAATTTTAATGTGCATGAATAATTTAAAAATTTAATTTTTTTCCCTCTTCGATTTTTAATGGAAATTTTATTTCACAATCCAAACTGCCCAGTGTTTAGTGTACTGCTTAAGTACTTGGAAAGTAAATAGAGCAGTTCTGTGGTTTGAGGTGTTTAAGGGCAGCCAAACCACTGGCAGAGCAGGAGCCAGCAGGGACATTGCTGGAGCTGGCGCTGGCTTAGGACTGGATTTTTGGGAACCTCTGTGGTGGCAAAGGGAATATTTCCCTTAGTGGGATTTCTCCCTCTGTATTCGGTTGCAATGTCCAGGGAGAGTGAGGGCGAGGAAGTGGACAAACGGGTTTTGCTCAAAGTGTGTAAATAAAGCAGAGCCCCAGAGTGTTTGCTCAGTACATGAGTTAATATCAAACAAAGTTCCCAATCTCATAATTCCACTTTTATCTTCTCTCTCTGTGGGTCATTTTAGCCGACTGACGTTCAAAATGTTCATTTGGGGTTTTGTAAGATACCTAAGCTTCTGTTCAGGTAACCCTTGGCAGCAATTCCACTTAAAAATAAACTTTATAAAGTTTATTTTGCGATCTGAAGCTGTGTCAAGAGAGGTTTAGATTGGATAGTAGGAGAAGGTCCTTCTCCACAGAGTGCTGGGCACTGCCCAGGCTCCCCAGGGAATGGGCACGGCCCCGGGGCTGCCAGAGCTCCAGGAGCCTTTGGACAGCACTGCCAGGGATGCACAGGGTGGGATCGTTGGGGGGTCTGTCCAGGGCTGGGGGTTGGATCCTTGTGGGTCCCTTCCCACTTGGGAGATGCTGTTGGGAAATTGAAATATTTTCAGTGTTTTCTAATGCACAAAAATTTAGGCCACATGTGAGTCACAGGATATACTTTTTCTCCCTGCAACCTGTGTAGTACTGTTTATTCTTTCGGTTTACAAAGAAAAAGGGGTGAAACACAAGCCCAATGACTTGTGGTGGTTGATGGTGACAGAGAATCTCCCCATTACAAAGTCACAGCCATGCTGCAGGACAGCAACCATGGGCAGAATTTTCCTGGCAGCTCCTTCTAAATGATGGTTATGAGATGCTGGTTTAGTGTAGTGGAAGGTGTCCCTGCCCATGACAGGATGTGGAGCAAGATAAACTTTAAGGTCCCTTCCAAGCCAAGCCAGCGATTCCGTGAATTTGCTGTGGCATCAATCCTTCCCCAGTCCCCTGTGTCACAGTGATGCTTATATTGCTTTTCCTCTGCACTCCAGTTTTAGTTCCTGTTCTTCATCCCATGCAATCCTTCCCACAAAGGCTGTGTGTCCCTTCAAAGCCCAGAGCCATCTCTGTTCCCGCTGTGGCTCTTGCCGTGCAGGTTATCTCCGGGAGGGGTTCCTGGCAGTGCAGCACGCGGTGGACAGGGCCATCATGCAGTACCACGCCAGTGCCAGCTCTGCCAGCCTGCTGGAGAACATCACCGTGGTGGTGCAGCGCTTCCCCTTCCCGGCCTACGTCAACGACCTCTTCCTGCTGGCCATCCAGAACCAGCTGCCGCTGCTGCTGATGCTCAGCTTCACCTACACCTCGCTCAACATCGTCCGCGCCGTCGTCCACGAGAAGGAGAAGAAGCTGAAGGTGAGCGCTGGCATGTGCTCCCCTCCCTCTGCAGCCTTTCCCAATGGATGATGTCTTCAGATTAGGAACAAAATCCCTGCTGGATGTAGAGCCAGTTGAGCAGGAGGTGAGGATGGCAGCGGATTAGCGAGCCCCAGGGAAGAATCTTGCTAATCCTGCTGCCGTGAGGAGGCTGGGCTCTCCTGGCTGTGCAGCCCGGGGTGCTGGACCACAGGGATGGTGTTTCTCCTGGGCCAGGAGAGAGGGCAACATGTGTGGGTTCCTGAGTTTGTGGGTTCAAGAGTTCAGCCTGTTGGAAGGAAGATTTTTGCCTTTTGCATTGTGCGTGTGCTGCAGGAGCAACAGCAACAGCAGGGCTTGGCTTTCCCCACACATTGCGTGTCCTGCCCAGTGCTGGGTGGCCCTGGTGGCTCCACTGGCACCCTGCTCTGGGTTTGGACTCGGCTCAGCTCGCTGGGGACTCCTGCAGGGGTGGCAGCCCTTGTTTGGGGGACACCATGCCATGCTGGTGGCTCTGCAGGACCACTCTGGTGGTACCTGGGGCTGCCACCTCTTTGCTTGTGCCACGAGGCAAAGCCACCTCCACCTGGCCCCAGCTGTGCCTGGGGAGTGTAGGTGCAGCTCTGGGTGACACTGGGACCTCCCACAGGAGTACATGCACATGATGGGCCTCAGCAACTGGTTGCACTGGAGTGCCTGGTTCCTCATGTTCTTCCTCTTCCTCCTGGTGTCCGTGTTCTTCGTCACTGTGCTCTTCTGTGTCAAGGTGAGCATCTGCCCCCAGGCCATAAGCTGTGGGGCAAGGCACAGGGATGACAGGGCCACTCTGCTGTGGGACTGTCCTGCTGTCCCAGGGCTCCTCCAAAGACTGGAGTTTGGGTTTCCCAGACTGAGGTGGGCAGTGCTGCCCCACAGTTGCATTCATGGGAGGGGTGACTCCCCAGGGAGGGAAGTGGGGATTAGAGCCCCAGGGACACTGCATGCAGAGCAGGACCAACCTGCTCCCACAGCCTCTGGAGGGCCTTGAGCTCTCCCCTCTGCATGTGCCCACACCAGGGGAAGCAGGAGGGGGCTGTCTAGGTGCTGGCCAGGATGTCCCCTGCCCCTTAGACCCTGCATCACATGAGGGTAGTCTGTATTTCCTCCCTCTGGAGTGATCTGGGAGTTTCTGGGTGTTCTCACCCATCTCAATTTGTCTCCAACACTTGGAGAACATCAGGTCTGTGCTGCTAAAGCCACACCTGGCTTCAGCAGCTCTGAGCTTCACAAGATTTTCTTGGCAGGTGAGCGAACAAGGAGCGGTGCTCACCAACAGTGACCCCACCCTGGTGTTTACCTTCCTTGCCATCTTCTCCATCTCCTCCATCTCCTTCAACTTCATGGTGAGCACCTTCTTCTCACGAGGTGAGTCCCCCCACGCTGCCTCCTTTTGTTACTGACCACTCAGACTTGGGCATTTCTTCCCGTTTTTGGCTGCATTTTCTCACAATGCGTAGAAAGGGATGTGGGTACTGTTGCTTCCAGAGCAGGTCCAAGGGCTGGAACTCTCTACTGTGGATTCAGCCTGGAAAAGCTGGGGGTGCTCACCTGGAGAGGAGGAGGCTCCAGGGAAACCTTAGAGCCCCTTCCAGGGCCTAAAGGGGCTCCAGGAGAGCTGGAGAGGGACTGGGGACAAGGGCAGTGTAGGGGTTTCAGGTTTGACAATTTCTGTATGAGAGTCACGGCACCAATTAGCGTAGTGGTTTGAGTGCCCACTAGAATTATTTACTCCTTTCCTGCTGTGAGATAGGGTTAGGAGAAAAAGCAAAGCAGGCTCAAACTTTAAAGGGTATAAAGAAAGGGCCTGGAGGGACAGGATCAGAGGGAATGGCTTCCCACTGCCAGAGGGCAGGGATAGGTGGGATATTGGGAAGGAATTGTTCCCTGGGAGGGTGGGCAGGCCCTGGCACAGGGTGCCCAGAGCAGCTGTGGCTGCCTCATCCCTGGCAGTGTTCAAGACCAGGCTGGATGGGGTTTGGTGCAGCCTGGTCTAGTGGAAGGTGTCCTTCCCCTGGCAGGGCATGGGACAAGGTGGTCTTTAGCGTCCCTTCCAACCCAGACCATTCCCTGGTACTATGACCAGCTCCTGTCTTAGGGCCTCATCTGGCTGGCCTGGCCCCAGACTCTGCTCTGGAATGGGCAGGGGGCTTCTGCAGCTGCCCACCATGGGGTTGGGGTTGGTGTCAGGCTCCTGCCTTGCTGTGGGATGTGGGCATGTCCTGCCCCCACATAACCATGCTTTGTGCACAACCCTAGAATGTCCCTGGATGAGAAGTTGGTGGGGAGTGCTGGGTGACATCACCCTGACATTTTCCCTCCTGCTTTTCCCTGTGCTGGCAGCAAACGTTGCAGCTGCTGCAGGTGGCTTCCTCTACTTCTTCTCCTACATCCCCTACTTCTTCATCTCGCCCCGCTATGACCTGATGTCCCACAGCCAGAAGCTGGCATCCTGCCTCATCTCCAACGTGGCCATGGCCATGGGGGCACAGCTCATTGGCATGTTTGAAGGGAAAGGTGAGCAGGGCCATCTCTTCCTGAGGGGAGGAGCATCCCCTTCCTGGCAGCCTGATTTTGGGACTGGCTTGGTGGAGAGATATCGGGGAGAAGAAGCACTCTCCTTCTTACTAAAGCTGATTGCTCCCCTGCCAGGGCTCTCTGAACTTGTGCCTGTGCCCCTGGGCTGTGAAAAGTGCCATCTTCACTTTCATTACCAAAGGAATTCTGTTCTAGTGGGTGGGAACCGTGGCATTTCCTCCTTCACAATATATATCTTTAATTTCTTTAATTTAAAAGAGTCTGCTGTGGGTTCCAGCAGAGCCATGCATTTACTAAGTGTGGCAGTAGCTCGGTGGCTGTAGTGATGGAGGGGTGATGCTGGAGAAGAGATCGTTTCTTCCCAGGCAGTGGCAGGGAATGGCATGGAAGAAGCATGGTGGGGTGGGGAGCCTTGAGGTGTCAGTGTCTCTTTTCCCTCCATCTGCAGAGGATCATAGAGCTGTGCAGGTGCTCCTGGTCACGGAGCAGTGAACTGGCAGAGGGGCTGCTCTCTGCCTGTCCTGGAGGAGATGGTTCTCCTGGGGATGCAGAGGTAGCAGTGTTCCGTGTGTCTCGCAGGGACTGGCATCCAGTGGAGGGACCTCATGAAGCCTGTCAGCGTGGATGACAACTTCACCTTGGCCCAGGTGCTGGGGATGCTGCTCCTGGACTCGGTGCTCTATGGCGTGGTGGCCTGGTATGTGGAGGCCGTGTTCCCCGGGGAGTACGGTGTGCCACAGCCCTGGTACTTCTTCCTCACGGTGAGCACTGCTGACACCCCTGCCCTGGGCTTGAGGGGGGTCACTTGGGACAGTCACCACCTCTGTGCCGTCAGCAGGCCAGTCTGATGGGTGAGGGTGGCACCATCTGGCCACCAAAGTCACGGGGTCTGCAGCATGTCCTCACTGAAGGCTGATGCAGCTGTAGGTTTTTACTGGGGATGAAGGTCATCTTGGCTTTAAATCTCTCTCCCAGCACCT
This sequence comes from Phylloscopus whistleri, assembly GCA_017589585.1. NCBI lineage: Eukaryota > Metazoa > Chordata > Aves > Passeriformes > Phylloscopidae > Phylloscopus > Phylloscopus whistleri. The sequence goes on from JADMLD010000353.1 coordinate 123,580, forward strand.
CCTGGCCTGCAGGGTGTTCTTAAATGTCTCCAGGCCCAAACAAAGGCATGGGAGAGAAACCCCAGGTGGAAGCAACCAGATCCAAGCTATTTGACACCCCCGAGTGCTGCCATGCAGGCGGGCAGGGATGACCTGTGTCCCACTGCCAGCCACCACGTGCCAGGGGGTGGGTGACAACTGTCACCCCGTCAGCTGAGCTGCCCTCGCTCTGCCAAGCCAAGCACTTGGCATCACCCTCAGCAGCTGCAGCTGCAGTGGGCACTGTGGCTCCATGGCTGCAGAGAGGATATGTTCTATTTGGATACTGGAGATGGATCCTTTGTTATTTGATAGAGAGGCTTTTCCTTCTCCCTTCCAAATTCTCATCCCAGAGTGGCTTCACTTCAGCATCTCACTCCCTCTTGCAGTCAGACCAGGGAAACAGAGATGCAGCCATTGACAAAAGCTGATTTTGCATCCAGGAGTTACTGAATTGTTATTCCCACCAGGATTTAAGGTCCTAAACACTTAGATTCATTCCTAGAGAGCCAGGTCAATAAAAAGGGGTTGTAACTGCAGCAGCTGGACCCCAGGCTGTATTTAGAGTTTCTCAGGGGTTTTGGAGGGAGTGGTTGTCCATGGGCTCTCCTGGGCAGGATGATTCTGCCTGAGTGATTTTACTGGAATTTTTTCCATGGAGATGAAGACGGGGAAAAGCTGCTGTGTAACCACAGGCAGTCCTGCTGTCAGGGAGAGATGGGGGAAGGCAGGAGGGCAGGAAGAGGTGTTCCATCAGGTCAGCCCTGCCTGCTGAAGATGTTCTGGTTGGTAATTCCCAGGCCAAGGAGAGCAGTCTGGGAGATCCTTGGGAGGTGTCTGGGGGAGGAGGAGGGTGGCCAAGGCTGGGAAGAAGAGATGGGCTCTGCCTGTGCCTGATTTCTGCCTCTCCCTTCCTCCATCAGCCCTCATACTGGTGCGGGCGGCCCAGGACTGTTGTGGGGAAAGAGAAGGAGGAGGAGGAGGACCCCGAGAAAGCCCTGAAGAGTCAGTACATCGAGGAGGAACCAGCTGACCTCGTGTCAGGCATCAAAATAAAGCACCTATCCAAGGTACTGACTGCCCAGCAGGGCACAAACACACCATAATGTTGGTTTTGTAAAATCTGTTGCCTGCAGGCAGCTTCTGTATCCTTGTGCTGCCCTAGGGCTGGGTATGGCTCTTCCCCAGAGCTGGCTGCATTTTGTGGTGGGATGAAGTGCTGGGTACTTAGAGATGCAGTGACATCTGTATTTAACTGGTTGACATCTGAATTTAACCTGAATTAGACCTGTTGTCTGCTGCTAACACCCCGTGAGCATCCCAGGCTTTGCCTGCTGGGTGGAGCTGAGGCACTTGCCTGAAGTGAGGCACCAACTCATGGACATGATCTCCACAGGTCTTTAAAGTGGGAAACAAGACAAAGGAGGCAGTGAAGGACCTGACTGTGAACATGTATGAAGGGCAGATCACCGTCCTGTTGGGACACAACGGTGCTGGGAAGACCACCACTCTGTCCATGCTCACAGGTAGGAGCATCCTGCTGCAGGAATTGATGTCTTGACCCTCAAAGAAGAGCCAGACCCTGTCTCTGAGGGCATGGAGGGGTTTTTGATCTTCCTTGGAGCACCTTCAGTTTGCTGAGCTATTGGCCAGGAATGCCAGGGTAGTGAGAGGGAGATGGAATGAGGATGGGGGGTCCTTGCTCAGCCCTCCACAAGAGTGGGGTCAGCCAGTGGGTGAAATGACAGCCAGCACCGTTTTGTGCTGGAGAGCTGTCACAAGAGACTGGTCCTGCTGTAGGATTGCTCTTTGTAGGCTTTGCCATGATAAGGCAGATAAGGTAGAACTGGTGTTTGTCATTCTTGAGCTGCTGGGCTCCAGGATACCTCTTTTGGCACGATGGACACAGTGACCTTTGATGGCCCTTTTCTGTTCTCTACTGCTCTGAGCTGCTCCTGGCAACTCAGGGGGCTCATGAGACCTTCTTGGAGCTCTGCCCTGGCCCTGCCTGGCTCTCTGCACTGCTCAGAACCATGTTTGACCTGCCTGTTCCTCTCCTCTCTGCACTGGCAGGCCCAATTCCCACCTCTGAGTGCCCTGTAGCCCGTCCTGTGGGCAGGAGGAGGCTGTAGTACCCCAACCTGAGCACGAGACAGACTTGTTCCCTCCACATTTCCACTGGCTCTTTGCCACTGGAGTCACCCTGAGGCGCCGTGTCCTGCTCCCCACAGGTCTGCACTCCCCGACGGGCGGGCAGGCCTACATCAACGGCTACGAGATCTCCCAGGACATGGTCCTGATCCGCCGCAGCCTGGGGCTGTGTCCCCAGCACGACGTCCTCTTCGACAACATGACGGTGGAAGAGCACCTCCACTTCTATGCAGGGGTGAGCCTGGCAATGAGCAGGGGGGGCAGCCCTGGGGGAGGCACCTGGAGGTGAGGAAGTGTGGTGAGATCTATCAAGTGGGTGCAAAAATGATCAGAGGGTGGAACGTCTCTGCTCTGGAGCCAGGCTGGGAGAGCTGGGGCTGTTCACCCAGAGAAGAGAAGGCTCCAGGGTGACCTTGGAACCCCTTGCAGTGACTACAGGGGTTCCAAGAGAGGGGTTTTGGACAAGGGCCTGGAATGACAAGGCAACAGGGAATGGTTTCACACTGAGAGAGGGCAGGGTTAGATGGGATATACAGAAGAAATTCTTCCCTGTGAGGGTGATGAGGCCCTGGCACAGGGTGCCCAGGGGAGCTGTGGCTGCCCCATCTCTGGAAGTGTCCTGGAAGTGTCCAAGGCTAGGTTGGATGGGGCTTGGAGCAGCCTGGGATAGTGGGAGGTGTCCCTGCCCATGGCAGGGCAGTTGGCCTAGATGATCTTAAAGGACTATTCCAACCTAAACCATTCCATGATAAGCAGAACAGCCCTTGCATCCTCTTCCCACCTCATCTGCAGGCTGGTGGAGGAGTGGAGGGTCTCAGTACAGCTCCATGAAACCACCCCAGCCAGCTCCTGCAGGAGTGGGCAGGAGTCCATCTCTGCTTCCACATTTCTGTGTGTGGAGGAGGGAATGTGGTGGGGTTTGGCAGCCCTGCAGGTGGGCTCATCCCTCCCTTCCCCTGCCTGGCAGCTGAAGGGATACCCGCCCTCCAAGTGTCCTGAGGAGATCAACCACATCCTGAGGATCCTGAACCTGGAGGACAAGCGCCACTCCCTGACCAAGGCTCTCTCGGGGGGCATGAAGCGCAAGCTGTCCATCGGCATCGCCCTCATCGGGGACTCCAAGGCAGGTGGCTTTGGTGGGCTCCCCTTGCACCTGGGGCCAGTGCAGGTCCTTGGGGTGGCTCTGAGGCTGTTCCTCATCTATGGTGAGCCAGTGGGAGAAGCAAGGACAGCGGGAAGCGGGCAGGAGCGCCCCCGCTCTGAGGGCCATGCCCTGAGGCTCTGCTGTCTGGTCGCTGCTCCCCAGGATCATTGCTGTGAGGCCAAGGCTCCTCCTGGGCCCTGAGGTTGTCCCCTCCTGTGCTGCTGCACCTCTCCCGGCCCTTTCTGACCTGCACCCCTCTCCTGTGTGCAGGTGGTGATGCTGGATGAGCCGACATCGGGGATGGACCCAGCCTCCCGCAGAGCCACGTGGGATCTCCTGCAGCAGCAGAGGAGCAACAGAACCATCCTGCTGACCACTCACTTCATGGACGAGGCAGACCTGCTGGGGGACCGCATAGCCATCATGGCCAAGGGCGAGCTGCAGTGCTGCGGCTCCTCGCTCTTCCTCAAGCGCAAATACGGTACGGGAGCAGCAGCAGGCTGTGCTCCGTGTCTTCTGCTGGCCAGGGAGGAGCAGCGGGGGGATAGAGAACAGGGAGGGGTTCCACTGCTGCTTGCCTGATGGCTGGTTGCTCCCCATCCTGCTGTTCAGCCTCTCCTGAGGCCCATCTCCACATTTGCTCTTGCTTCGTGTCCGAGTCTGGTGCAAAGCGCTGCCTGTGCCTCCCTCTCTGTTCCAGCCCCTCCCCCAGGCTGGGCTGGGCTGGGACTGACCCTCCTCTCCCCTCTCTCATGGCTCCCCCCAGGGGCAGGATATCACATGGTGATGGTGAAGGAGCCCTACTGCAACCTGGGGGAGATCTCTCGCCTCATCTGCCAGTACGTGCCCAACGCCACCATGGAGAGCAATGCTGGGGCAGAGCTGTCCTTCATCCTGCCCAAGGAGAGCACACACAGGTAATGGCATTGTCCTCTGCTGCCCCGCCCTGAGGGGTCCCCTTGTCTCACAGGCTTGCTGGAAAGGGGAACTGCTCCCTGCATCTGTGCTGGTCATGGAAAATGGGATTCAGTTCCTCCTGTAGTGCTGAGGGTGGTACAGATGAGGCAGGATGTTCTGGCTCTGAAATCAGATCTATGGACCCGGGAGGTCAGGGGAGCTGATTGTCTCCATCTGCTCTGTTCTCATGAGACCCCTCCTGCAGTGCTCCCTCCTGGTCTGGAGACACCCACAGGAGGACATGGAGCTCCTGGAACAAGTGCAGGGAGACCACAGAGATGCTTCAAGGGCTGGGGCTCCTCTGCTCTGGAGCCAGGCTGGGAGAGCTGAGGGTGTTCACCTGGAGAAGAGAAAACTCCAGGGAGAGCTCAGAGCCCCTTCCAGGGCCTAAAGGGGCTCCAGGAGAGATGGAGAGGGACTGGGGACAAGGGCTGGAGGGACAGGACACAGGGAATGGCTTCCCACTGCTAGAGGACAGAGTTAGATGGGATGTTGGGAAGGAATTGTTCCCTGGGAGGGTGGGCAAGGCCCTGGCACAGGGTGCCCAGAGCAGCTGTGGCTGCCCCTGGGTCCCTGGTCCAAGGCCAGGTTGGATGTGGTTTGGAGCAGCCTGGTCTAGTGGAAGGTGTCTCTGCCCATGGCAGGGGATGGGATGAAATGGTCAGTAAGGTCCATTCCAACTCAAACCCTTTTGTGTTTCCATGATTCTCCGATAGCTGAGGCAAGAACAAGCAGCAGTGGAGCCCAAAATCTGCCCTCGGGGACAGGGGTGTGCTCAGTGCCACAGGTCGCCCTGGGGTCAGATGCAGGACTCCAGCCAGCTGCAGGACTGATGCTCAGAGGGTCTTTACCCCTGAGTGCCCCCTCCCATGAGTGTTGGTGTCTGACATCTCCCTTCTCTGCTCAGGTTTGAGGCCTTGTTCACAGAACTGGAGCAGAGGCGGGAGGAGCTGGGCATTGCCAGCTACGGCGCCTCGGTCACCACCATGGAGGAGGTGTTCCTCAGGTAGGTGCAGGGATGACCAGTGCCCGTGTGCCTTGGTGATGTCCAGCACAGCTCTCTGGGGCACTTGTTGGCTTTGGTCTCTTGGCTTTGGCTTCCCCAGCTCAGAACAGCTGTTTCCTGCCTGGATCTCTGTTTCATCACCCGCTTCCCCTCCTGGCACAGGGTTGGGAAGCTCGTGGACTCCAGCATGGATATCCAGGCCATCCAGCTGCCTGCTCTGCAGTACCAGCATGAGAGGCGCTCCAACGACTGGGCCATGGATGACTCCAGCAGCCTGAGTGGCATGACGGACATGACGGACGACAGCGGGGCGCTCATCACCGAGGACTGCTCCAGCATCAAGCTCAACACCGGCGTGAGTGCAGCAGGAGAGGGGAGGGGACACGTGAAAGGGGAGGTTTGAAGTAGGGTTTCCAGGTGGAGCCTCCCCCATAGTTGCTGTTGTTGCTTGTGGTTTGGGACATCAAATTGAAAGATGAAGTTGGAATCTGCAAATGATTTTTAGGGTTGGTCACTTCCACTCTCTTCATGTTAATCTTGCGGTCTGAGTTGCTCTTCAGGGTGATTTAATGTGGTTTTCCACCTGCCATTGTTCCGTCATTGGGGTTTTCCAGAAGGAAAAGGAGAAAATCCATCTTCCTTCCCTCGCTAGGCTCATGTTCCAGTTCCCTGGCAGCCCTTCATGCCCCGCTACCTCAGCGCCTGTGATCAATAACCCTTGTCTTCTCAAGGGCGCGTCTCAAAGGCAGAGGGGGAGAAGGATGTTGCTGGCTTTGAAAAGCACAGAAGGTGTTTGCAGGGGCTGGGCAGGTGTCTCACCCGGTCGCTCTGGCCGACAGCGCCCTGCAGTAATCCTGTTTGGGAGCCTCAGCTGCTGGGAGGTGGAGGAAGCTAAAGGTCATGGCTAAAGCTGCTTCTAACACCTGAGATCTCAAAGTGACTGTGGCTCGTTCAGAAGCCGTGGAGCTGGATGTGCTGGAGCTGGGCAGCTGCCCTGCTAATCCCTTTAGAGGCTTAGCTGGAGAGCAGACTCTGCTGCGGGCTGGCAGATGCATACAGGGTGGGGGTGGTTTGGGGTCATCTCCCACATCAGCTGCATGGGGTGATGTGTCCACAGCCGGCAGGGCTCACCTTGACCCAGCCTCTCCCCTCGCAGTTCTACCTGTGCTGCCAGCAGTTCTACGCCATGTTCATGAAGCGGGCCATGTACAGCTGGCGCAACTGGAAGATGGTGGCGGCGCAGTTCCTGGTGCCTCTGATCTTCACTGCCTTTGCCCTCATCGTGGCCAAGACGTTCCCAGGCCCGCGGGACTCGTCCCTGCTGCGGCTGACGCTGGAGCCCTACGGCCAGACCATCGTGCCTTTCTCGGTGCCGGGCACCGCGGGGCTGCCGCACGAGCTGGCGAAGCAGTATGCGGATCTGCTGGATGCCCAGCATCAGTCGCCACTGGAGGTGCTGGGTGAGGGCTCAGGGAGCACCCCTGGAGCAGGTGGTGCCTGGTGGGTGTCCAGGGGCCGCTGGCGTGGGTGGTTTAGGTCCCAGCTGCCCTGTGTCTGATGCTTTTTGTTCCTGCCGTGGGAGTGTCACATCGCTGGCAGGACCTCTCCTCACCTGAGCAGAGCTGTCTTCTCCATAACCCCATGTTGGTGGCCACTGGAACAGGCTCCCAAGGGAATGGTCACGGCCTCCATGTTCCCAGAGCTCAAAGAGCTTTGGACAATGCTCTCAGGCACAGGGTGGGATTGTTGGGGTGTCCTATGCAGGGCTAGGAGTGGAGCTCGATGATTCTTGTGGGTCCTTTCCAACTCAGGAGATTCTATGGATCTGTGTTTCTGTGGTCTGGACTAGGGTGGGCCACCAGGGCTGAGTCTGCTTGGGGTCCTTTCCAGTTGGCCTCAGTTAGCTCTGGTGTGATGGAGCCCACCTGTAACAGCGGTGGTGTTTGGCAGGTGGGCTGGAGGAGTACCTCATCTCCCGAGCCTCTGAGGAAGGAGGAGCCTTCAACGAGCACTACATCGCAGCTGCCTCCTTCGAGGGCACGGGGAACCGCACGCTGGTCACGGCGCTCTTCAACAACCAGGCCTACCACTCCCCAGCCACCGCCCTCATGCTGGCTGACAACGCCATCCTCAGGCTGCTGGCAGGCTCCAACGCCTCCATCACCGTCACCAACTACCCCCAGCCCCGCAACATCACCGAGAAGGCCAAGGACCAGCTCATGGAGTATGTGTGATGGTGGCACAGGGCTCGCTGTCCTGCTAGGGCTCCCATGGGTGCAGGTTGGCTTGGTTGTACTGGGGTCGGTGGAGAAGCCAGGCTGGAGCTTCTCAGACCCAAATGTAGCTGTGATTGCACTCAGGAGGTCAGGGGAGCAAAGCTGTGGAGACGACTTCCCTGCTGAGCCCGGCAGCCACGTCACCCCGTGCATGTCTCAGAGGTTGGCTGTTCCCCTCAAGATACTGGCTGGAGTTAGTTTTTTCCTGGGTGCTTACAGTAGGGGAGGCCATGTGGCTGTCTGCTTCACAAAACCTCACATCCAGGGCCTCTGAACCTCACCTAGACCAGAGGGGCCATGTCTGGGGCCTCACCAAGGCAGGGTGGAGGTTTGTGGTGTGCAGGATGGGCTGTGCCTGGAGGATTATTGTCTCCCTTGAGTGTTTCTTCAGCATGTTGGCAGATTGTAGCCTTAAGAAGCCCAGTGGTGTGGGTGTGCTAGCCACAGCTTCCTCAAGAGGGGCAGCAGAGGGGCACGTGCTCATCTCTGGTCTCTGTGACCAGAGACAGAACCCGAGGGAACGGCCAAAGCTGTGTCAGGGGGGAGATAGGCTGGAAATCAAGAAAAGGTCTTCCCCGAGAGGGTGCTGGGCACTGCCCAGGCTCCCCAAGGAATGAGTACGGCCCCGAGGCTGCCAGAGCTCCAGGAGCACTTGGACAGCGCTGCCAGGGATGCCCAGGGTGGGACTGTGGAGGTGTCTGTGCAGGAACAGGGGTTGGACTGCATGATCTCTGTGGGTCCCATCTAACTGAGACTGTTCTATGATTCTATGCTGTCCGTGTGTAGCCTCAGCATTGGTTTGCTGAGGTGTCCCTGCCCTAAGGTGTCCCCCTGTCCCCACAGAGGCCAGACTGGGTTTGCCATTGCCATCAACCTGCTGTACGGGATGGCCTCGCTCGCCAGCACCTTCGCGCTGCTGCTGGTCAGCGAACGCGCCATCAAGGCCAAGCACGTCCAGTTCGTCAGTGGCGTTTACGTGGTCAACTTCTGGCTTTCTGCCCTGCTCTGGGACATCATCAACTTCCTCATCCCGTGTGCTCTGATGTTGGTGAGTCACCCCTGGCAGCCCGATGCCCTCCCCGTTGGTGGGAGCGCTGGGTGCTGCTCTGCTGGGATGTGTGTGGGTGCAGGGAGAAGGACAAAGCCACTGGCATTGTCTCTGTACAAAGGACCAGCAAGAAAGCTGTCCCTCGGTCCTGCTGGGAGCTGGACCACAGCCAGCCAGCTGGGACAGTTTGGCAGCTGAACACTTTGCTGTTGGGACTAGAAAATGTTAAATCCATGGGATCCTGGAGAGGAATTCCCCAGATCTGCCCTTCTGCATCCCAGTCTGCAGAAAGGGACTCACATGGGGACAGCTGTGGGCTGCTGGTAGGACCCATCCATGAGGGGTTGTCTGGGTCAGTGCAGTGTTGATATTACCCTGGGCCACTGGGACAAGGAGACATCGCCTGAGGTCAAGCCAAATGTGCCTTCTCCCCACATTGCTGTGCTCCAGGTGATTTTCCAAGCCTTCAACGTGCAAGCCTTTACCCAAGACAGCCACCTCGTTGATGTGATGCTGATCTTCCTTCTTTATGGCTGGGCCATCATCCCCCTCATGTACCTCCTCAGCTTCTTCTTCTCAGTGGCAGCCACGGCCTACACCCGTCTCACCATCTTCAACATCCTCTCTGGCACTGCCACCTTCCTCGCCGTCACCATCATGAGCATCCCAGGTGGGTCACTGCCCTCTCTGCCTGCCCAGCCATCACCAACAAGCTCCAGCCCCCAAGGGGCCTCTCTCAGCCCAGGGCTGTTCCCACAACAGCTATAAAATCCTACCACAGGCCATTCCCAACCATTAAGTGTGACAAAATATGTTTGGTTTCCCTCTAAACTTGGCAGTGTCAGGGTTTTTTCTCCTGAACCAGCAGTCTCCAATCCATTGATCCATCTGTTCTCTTTCAGAGCTGGGCTTGGTGGACCTCTCCAAAACCCTGGATAAAGTTTTTCTCATCTTACCCAATTACTGCTTGGGCCAGTGCATCAGTGACTTCTACCAGAACTATGAGTTCATTCAGTTCTGCACCTCCTCCGTTGAAGCCATCTTCATCTGCAAGGCCTTCAGTGAGTCTCTACGTGCTCACCTGGCCACCCCCACAGCATCACTGGGGCTTGTGTGGGGTGGATGGTGGAGCTGGGCAGTATCATGGGGCCTCTGCCTGGGCAGTAGCTGCAGGCACCATTTTAGAGCAAAAACTGGGCAGCATAGTAGGACATACCTAGGAAAAAGTTCCTTAACTGGGTCACCTTACTCATAATTTGGAGGAAAATGTGGGCATGGGGAAGTTTCACAAATGAGTAAAGAAATGCTAATCCCAAGATTGGTGTCCTCTACTTGCTTCCACTGGGCATCTTCTGCCAGATCCCCTCCAGACCCAAATCCTCTTGTGGGAAGCATTGGAAAGAGCTGTGAGCAGGGAGCCAGTGTGGGATGGAGATGAGCCTGGAAAAGCTTTGGGCTCACAGCTTCCTCTGGAGTTTATCTACCCCTCCCCAAAGTGTGGATTGATCCAGGAGGTGACTTTGTGCCATCTTTCCTCAGATATCAGTTACCAGATGAACTACTTTTCCTGGGAGACCCCTGGGATCGGGCGGTACCTGACCTCTTTGGCTGTCCAGGGTTTCTCCTTCCTCTTCCTCCTCTTCCTCATTGAAGCAAACCTTCTCTGGAGACTGAGAACTCTGGTCTGTGGCATCTGCAGGCGGCGGAAATGGGTGAGTGAAGCACGTGGGAGGGAGCTGTGCCCTCCAAGCCCAGCCCAGGAGTCCCTGTGAGCTGGAGACGGGCCCTCATCACCTAAATCATCTTCCCAGTGAGCATCCCCGGAGCTTGGAGGAGCCAGTCCTGTTAAGTGTATGGATTGGCAAAGGGAGTGAGGCATCCCCAGAGGGAAGGGATGGAAGGGAGGGATCCTGCCAGGGCTGGGGACACTGGAGGAAACCATTCGTCCCCCAGCAGCCAGATGACACAGAGCGTGTCTTCCCCCTGTGTTCAGGTGGCCCTGCTGAACAGGGTGTCTGTGCTGCCAGAGGACAGGGACGTGGCAGACGAGAGGAAGAAAGTTTTGGAGTCTCCACCGGAACTGCTGTCGTCTCTCAGCAGCCCTCTGGTCATCAAGGAGCTCACCAAGGTGAGGCGAGATGACCTGAGCATCCTGCTGCCATCTGAGCTGTGTCCTCTCGGGGCTGGCAGAGCCACTGCCTGCCTTGCCATGCCACCGGGCAGTGACACGCGGCTCATCGGGGTCTCCTCCAGGTCTACGACAGCCGGGAGTCCCTGCTGGCAGTGGACAGGATCTCCTTGGCCGTCAGCAAAGGGGAATGCTTTGGTCTCCTTGGCTTCAACGGAGCAGGCAAAACCACCACCTTCAAGATGCTGACGGGTGATGAGAGCATCACATCGGGGGACGCCTTTGTGGATGGCCACAGCATTCTGGCCAACATCAAGAAGGTACCCAAGGCTGCAGGGGCGTGTTGCAGACTGTCCTGTGTTTGGCTGGGCTGAGCCACCTCGCAGGTGCCTCCAGGAGGACGGGGTTGAGTTCCAGAGGCAGAGACAATATCCCAGGGACATTGCGTCCTTGGCTGGCTCAGCTCTCCATTATCTGGCCATGTGGAAGCAGTCTCCTCTCCACTGGGGTTACAGATGTGACACAAATGGAGGCCAAACCTGGTGAGGGTAGCAAACCCTTCATCAAAGGGTTTACCTCCATAGTTGGAAATGTGGAGAATATTGGAGGATGTTCTCTAAAATGAGTGTATCAAACCTTTCCAGACCTGCTAGGGGTCTCCTTGCTGGGAATTGCCCACTCTTATTGGAAGAGGAAGAGATGAGCAGGGGTTAGGTTTCAGTCCAGTCCTTCCTCTACCACTGTCCCAGATTTTACAGAATATTCTGATTTGGAAGGGATCCACTAGGACCATCAAGTCCAACTCTTAAGTGAATGGGGATCCCAGACAAGGTCAGACATGAAGAATATTCCTTGAGAGCATGCCCCAAATTGCTTCCTTCCCTGAAACTGCCTTCTCTCACACTCTTGTCCCTGGAAGTGACCAGGATATGGAAGAGGTACCAGCCCTCCAGTGCTTTCCTTCTCCTGAGAGCCTGGGCACCCCAAAATGGTCCCTCAGAGTGAGGAACCAGCTTGGCAGAGGCATTGTGAGCCTACCCAGTTGCTGTCCAGAGCCACATCTGTCCATCCCTATCAGCCCAGCTGCTCCAGGGGGCATTTCCCTCTCGTTCTACCCATCAGTCCCCATCACTCTGAGCCAAAACCTCAGGGAGGAGCAGCGAAGTCTGTGGGTGCGCGGGCACCTCCGGCTCAGAGTGCTGCCCGTGAGCTGACTGCCGTGGTCTCCTCTGGGCCCCAGGTGCAGCAGCGGATCGGGTACTGCCCGCAGTTCGACGCGCTCCTGGAGCACATGACGGGCCGCGAGACGCTGAGCATGTACGCGCGGCTGCGCGGCATCCCCGAGCGCTACATCGGCAGCTGCGTGGAGAACATGCTGCGGGGGCTGCTCCTGGAGCCGCACGCCGACAAGCTGGTCAGGACCTACAGGTGAGAGCAGGCGTGGGCAGACTGCTGTCCCTCCTCTTGCACGGCGCTCCCCCGTGCTCCTGTTGGGTCTCCGTCCCCGTTCGTCGCTGCCGTGTTCAGCTGAAGGTTGGAGTCGATGGTCTCGTGGGTGGTTTCCAACCTTAATGGTTCTGCGGTTCCTCTGCAGCGGTGGGAACAAGAGGAAGCTGAGTACTGGCATTGCCCTCATTGGTGGCCCCCCCGTGATCTTCCTGGATGAGCCCTCCACTGGCATGGACCCCGTGGCACGGCGCCTGCTCTGGGACGCAGTGACACGGACACGGGAGTGTGGCAAATCCATCATCTTCACCTCCCACAGGTGACACTTGGCTGGGCAGGGCTTGGCATGAGAGATCAGGGAGAGTGGTGGGATCCAAGGGATGGGACACACCTCCGAGGCCTGGTGGGTGGGCATTCACTGCCTGCAGCCAGTGGCTGGCTTTACCCAAATCTCCCCCCTCAAAATGTCCAGAGAGAAGGGAATACACCTCCAGCTGCTCCCCAGAAGCTTCTGCTTGTGTCCTGGTGCTTACGTGTCCAGAGAAGCTGTGATTGCCTCATCCCTGAAAACATTCAAGGGCATACTGGACTGGGCTTGGTCCTGTTCTAGTGGAAAGTGTCCCTGCCCATGGCAGAGGGTGGAACAAGAGGAGCTTTAAGGTTCCTTCCAACCCAGACCATCCTGGGATTCTCTGAGCAATTCCTCTCCTTCCTGCAGCATGGAGGAGTGCGAGGCGCTGTGCACACGGCTGGCCATCATGGTGAACGGGCAGTTCAAATGCCTGGGTAGCCCCCAGCACCTCAAAAGCAAGTTTGGTAGTGGATACACCTTGCTGGCCAAAACCCAGAGTGAGGAGGAGGGCGAGCTGCAGGCCTTCAAGGCCTTCGTGGAGAAGACTTTCCCAGGTACCGTGAGCTGCTGGGGCAGTTGCTGCCAGAGCCGGGGCAGGGTGCTGGGTGTGACCTTCAGCACACTCCCTAACACACATCCTCTCCCTGCTTGATTCCCCAGGCAGTGTCCTGAAGCACGAGCACCAGGGCATGGTGCATTACCACTTGACCAACAAGAACCTCAGCTGGGCACAGGTAAGGGGGCACTGGGCACCTTTCTCCTGTCCCTTCCCGTGTTCTTGGTGCTTTGCTTTCAGTGGTGCATCCTCCCCATGCTGCATTCCTCTGTGGGAACATGGCAGAGGTGGGCATGGCTTCCCCGTGCTGGCACCTCCCTGCTCCTGCCCCTCGGCCCCAGGAACCCCCCTGGCAGAGGCTTCAGATGGTCCCACACGGGCTGGGGGCTGTGGTTTTCCCCAGCCACTGATCCTGAGGGCTCCCAGCCCAGAGCCACTGGTAAAAACCCACAGTACAGATACAGTGTGTAACCCTCTGCATACAGTATACAGAGTTATGTACAGAGTATACATAGTATATATCTCTGTATATACTGTCTAAATGTACTTTATCTATATGTAAATACATGTATACAGAGATATTCATAGTATACAGATAGTTTTCATATGCAGTGTCTAAGTGTATATTATATGCACTAGATGTAGTGTATATAATACACTGTATATTGTATATATACAACATATACTATATACTCATAGGGCATATGGAATACTCGCTAAGTGTATATTATATGCACTAGATGTAGTGTATATAATACACTGTATATTGTATATATACAACATATACTATATACTCTATAGGGCACATGGTAATACTCTACAGATTATATACTCTGGAGTATATACTCTATAGATACTCTATAGACTATACTACATGCTTGATATAGAGAGAGTGCATAGTATAGAGATTATATAAAAACTATGTATAGGATTATATAAAAACTAGAAAGAGTGAGTTTATAAATGTGTATATTATATATAGCTCAATATAAAAATGATGTGTATGCTAGATACAGATAGTTATGTATAGTGTATATAGTATCCTATATAGTTATTTCTATATTATATACGTATTCTATATATACAATGTGTTAGCAGAAACCTTAGGCAGGGATTCAAACCCAGATATGTGTATATACATATATACACATAGATATATGTATGTATATGTATATATGTATGCATTTATCACATATAAATGTGTAAAACAATCATATCCACAGCATATATTTTAAAATGGTGTCAGATACTCCTGGCTTTCCCCCACTCTCCTGCCAGGGAAGGTGTCATTTTCCTGGGTCTCCCTAGAGAAAAAAGCTTTCTCTGCTTTCCCTGCCACAGCCTGGAGGCTCCCCATGGTAGCGTGGTATTCCCTGTCACAGCCTGGGGGTTCCTCTCTCACAGCTTGGGGTTCCCCCTAGGGTCCTGGAAGTCCCTCCACACCAAGTCACACTGCCCTCCTGTCCCTGCCCTCCCTTGCAGGTCTTTGGGGCCCTGGAGAAAGCCAAAGAGAAGTATCGCTTGGAGGACTACTCGGTGAGCCAGATCTCCCTGGAGCAGGTCTTCATGAGCTTCACTCGCTTCCAGCACTACACAGAGGACAGAGGGAAATGAGCCCTCCCAGTGCCCTTGGTCACGGACTGGCCCTCAGCCTATACATAGTATATATAGAGACAGTAATTTATATATCGGCGTGTCTTAAATACTGTATAAATGTAAAACTTTCCACCGGGGAGGGGTGAGAGGATGGCAACGCTCCTGCTGCTGTCAGCGCCGCTGGGCGTGCGTGGGTGTGCCTGTGTGATCACACGTGACATTGCCACTCTCCAGCCCTCATCCATCAGTACAGCAAAAAAAAAAATCGGCCCAAAAAGCCGGGAGGAGGCTGGGTGAGCGGAGAGGGGTGTTGGACTCGGGCTGGCAGAGGAGGAGCGGGATCCCCTGTGCTCCCCTCTCCCCTGCCCGTCGCTCACAGCCAGCGCGACGCTGCCCCGCGGTCCTCACCCGCATGTCCGTGTCTTGTTGGGTGGTTGCTCGTGGTTTAGCAGGAGGCTGTCACAGAGCTCAGATCCAAACCGTCCCTGGGGCAGCAGGATGCGCTGGGATTGCCCGTGGGAGCACTTTGTGTCCAGTTGGAGGGGATGGCTCAGCTCCTGTCTTGGCACTTGCCCGGCATGAGAAAGAGGAGGCTCTGTCTCCTTTAAGTGCTTGGGAAAACTGTCTGCTCCTGCCTGCTTGCCAAGCCTGGCCCCAGGAGCTGGCACTGGCCCCAGCCGTGCAAGGGGAGCTGTGTGGTGCCAGGAGCTGGCACTGGGTGAGAGGTAGCGTGGTGCTGGAGCAGTGCCCAGAGCTCGGCCCCAGGAGCAGCACGTGATGGGCATGGCTGGGGAGCCAGAGCTGGAGGCAGCCAGGGGTGCCCAGGGACACTGCTGGGTGGGTGAGGGCTGCCACAAGGTCCCTGGGGCTGCCGCTGGCTTCAGTGAGAGGTGCTGCAGGGTCTTGGCTGTGCTCTGTAGGAGGGGTGTGAAGTGTCACAGGGTGCCCAGGGACGCTGCTGGCCTCAGAGTTGTGCCCATGCAGGGGTTCTGCCAGCAACACCACCCCACACTGTGCAGTGCAGCCACGGGACCAGTTTGAAGCCAGCGATGCCCTCGCTGTGCCCATGTCCTGCTGAGCTCACCCCTTACACCCCACACAGCTCCAACCAAACCGTATCTGTCCTGCATCTCCCTCCTCATCCCCGTCCCCTCTGCCCCTCACCAGGCTGTGCTGGCAGCAGGCAGGGAGCAAATGCCCTGTCCTGCCCCTGCCTGGCTCCAGGATGCTGCTGGGCACCAGCATTGCCCAGTCCTGCCTGGGCCCAGCTGGAGGAGGCAACTTCTTTTTGGAGTTTCCCAGTGGCTGGGTTGGGGTTTTTTTGTTTGTTTGTTGGAAATCTGTGTTGATTCTTGTCTGTCCTTAACTAGTCCCTGTGTCACCTGGGGCAGCCCTTTGGGTGCTGCCCCATGATCAATGCAGAGCTATTTGCACTATAGTACTACACACAATTGCACATAACTAATTAATATTTATGGCAAGGGGGGCTGATTCCCTCCCAGTGATTGCATTGTCAGGGGTTGGGTTATATTTTTGGGTTGGGTTTTCATTTTTTTCCTTGTGACTGACTCATTCTTTCCTGTTCCTTTTCTCCCTTTGCCTAATGTTGTTGTTCAGAACGATGGTGCATCATGTTACTAAGAATTTCCCCGGATCTTAGAGATGTGTGTTTTTATTAGCAGCCACCAGGTGAATGGCCTCCCCAGACACCTTGGAGCCCTTTGGAGCTGCTGGCAGGGAGGGATTGCACCCTGGGAGCCTCCTGGTGGGCAGCAGAGCCAGCCACTGCCAAGGCACCATGCATGGGGGAATCCCAGCACCAGTGACTTCCCCAGGGAGGGAGGAAAAAGGGAGGATGCTCTTTGCTGGGAGGGTGGCTGAAGTGCTGAAACTCCCAGTAACTGTTTTCTGGAAAGGGAAGTACAGCAGAATGTACTAGAGCCTCCCAGGCTTTGCCTGAGATGGGGAATGTGGAGGTTTCAGGGCGTGAGATGCAAAATTGCCACAGGCTGGCAGTGCCCTGAGCACAGCAGCACAGTCCATGTCCTGTTGGCTCTGGTGCCCCCTGCAAGGCTTGGTGCTGGGGTAACCTCCACACTGCCCATGATGCCATGGCAGAGCTGGTGGCAGAGTCCACGGCAAGGATGACATCCCCTGGCCCCAGCCCTCCATCACTGGGGCCACCCTGGCCTGAATGAAGGAAGTGTTGTGGAAGCAGCATTTCCCTGTAACACCCTGCCTGTCAGCGAGGCACTGTGGGCTGTGCATGGTGCTGCTCCTGATTTCAGTCACAGCCACAGTGCCAGGTGTGCCAGCCCAGGGCAGGGAGCAGCACCAGGGGTGCTCCATGGGCAGGTGCTGCAGGGGCACAGCTGCTGCTGCCACTGCTCTGGCCTGCCAGCTGGGAGGAGAAACACAGCTCCTGGGCAGCTTCTGCTCCCCACTGGCTGCAGTGTGGTTGTTATTCCCATCATAGGAATAATAAAGATGATTTCTTTTTTTCCAGTGGGTGTTTCCTGGCCTCCTTTGGAATCAGACTCTATTCAGGCTGTACTGGCCTCCTGCTCTCTGCTTGGGGAGGAGGACATAGGGGTCAAGGGGTGTCCTATAAAACCAGAACTGGAAAGGTTCAGTCTGGCTTGGAAAAAACCACAGAGGTTTTTTTTGTAGAAGCAGAAGTTGGGGTCCCCATCCTTTCTACCTCAGGCAGCCACAACTATCCTCTCTCAGCTCCCCTAAACCACAGGTAAGGGGGATACCTCAAGCCTGGTGCTCAAAATGCCTTTTGGCCTCCATAGCAGTGGGCAGCTGGCCCTGGCACTCCCATTCCTGCAGCTTTGCCCAGCTACATGCTGCAGCCCTGCTCTGGAGCACAGCCAGGGTGCTCAGCCCCTCTGCAGATGCCCATATGCCACCCCCCTCCAACCCCAAACATCACCTAGGACAGCACCAGCCTCTGGCTGCGCCCTGGAAGATGAGGCAGCATTGGAGCGAGGATACAGCTGCAGGGAAGAGAAGCTCCAACCCCTTCAATCCACAGAAGCCAGGTTCCCACTGAGCCACAAGTCAGCTGGAAGCCTCCCCTCTCCAGGGCACGATGCCGCAGGCCCTGCTTCCCCCTCCTCCCCACCCCACAAGCATGTCTCCACGGGCAGTTTCAGCGCTTTATTGTCTGCCGGTCCTGCTACAGCACCCGCTGTGCTCCCCGTGGCCACGGCTGCGGGGGGAGCCGCTCCCTCGTCCCCAGCGCGGCACCGCAGTGTCCCTGGGGCTGGAGGCTGCAGGAGCTGCAGCAGTCCGAGAACTGGCACTTAAGGAATCCTGGCTGGGGCCGCACGCTGCTCCTCTGCCGGGCACGGGGAGGGCGCGTGGCCGGGCATGGCTGTGGTCCGGTCCCGCTGGGCTGGGTCACTCCCCTGGGGGCATCTTTTAAAAACGCGGTTCAGAAACGCCACCGGCTCCGGGCTGTGACCAGGTGCTCGCAGCTTCGTTTCTCTCACAAAGAAACCAAACGCAACCTTTTCTTCCCTTTTATGAGCAGTTCTCGATTTTGGCCAGAAATTGCTGTGCCCACCACTCCTCCAGGTCGATGGGAACGAAGTCTGAAAAAGAGGGGAGCAGCTGGAGCGGGAGCAGAGCGCTGGGAGCTCCCTTCCGAACCCCAGAAAAAAGAACAGAAATCACAGAATGGAATGGAATGGAATCACAGACCCCCAGGGACCATCCAGTCCAACTGCTGGCCCTGCACAGACACCCCAGAATCCCACCCTGGGCCTGACAGCTCTGTCCAAAGGCTCCTGGAGCTCTGGGCAGCCCTGATGCTGTGCCCATTCCCTGGGGAGCCTGGGCAGTGCCACACCACGCTCTGGGGGGAAGAGCCCTTCCCTGATATCCAATCTAGTAACACCCCTGTGCCATGCCCCCAAAAGGCCAGACTGGGTTTACAGGGACATTCTCTTCCTTGGGGAGCTCTCAGATGCTGCAAGAGGCTGCAGGCTGCTGTCACTGTCCTGACTCCAGGTGCCACCAGAAAAGTGTTGCACCCATGCCCAACTGGTCCTGCTGGCCCCAGGAGAAGCAGGTCCCCACAGCTCTTTCTCCAGCATGATGCTGAACCCTTTGGTGGCAGGAGAAGGCCTGAATCCCAGAGGAGTCAGCAACACAGTGGAACATCCAAGGGACACAGTGGGACATCCCCACCACAGTGCCTGGGGCCAACTGTCTCCCCCCAGCACCCCCAGAGTGACCTCAGCACCAGCAGGACAGACCCAACCAACCCCTCTGGCACATCCAGCACTGGAATCCTCCTCCTCCTCCCCCCCCAGCCCCGTTCAGGTGCAGGCTGAGCCCACAGCCACCCACTGCACCCCAAGCCTGACGCACCCCAAAGTGCCACAACCACTGCCCACTTACTTTTGAGTCCGGGGTTGGGGGTTTTCTCCACGTACTGCACGGGGCCGCAGGCGCTCTCCCCGCTCCGGCTGCCGTCCAGCTGCTGCTCTACCTGCTGCCAGGCTGGGGAGGGGAACAAGCACTGCGTGGGTTTGTGATGGGGCTCCCAGTGTGGGGGGCTGTGGGACAGGAAGATGCAGAGCAAAGGGGGGCAAGTCCCCAGGCTGGGGACTCCATCCCTGCCACCAATGTCCCCAGCATGGTGTAGGTGCTGGGGAGGGACTCCATGTGCTCCAGCTCCCCGGGGTGCTGCCCCAGGGACCCTCTGCCCTCACCTTCATAGACAAAGCGGACGTTCTCCTCGTGGGCCAGGGTGTAACATTCTTCAGGGGCCGAGTACTGCTGCAGCAGCAATGGGGGCCTCTTGCCATTCACTCTGTTGAAGACGAGTTTCTGTGCTGGGCTGTGGAGGGAGGGAAGCAAGGGGCGGTGAGGGCACAGGCAGCTCTGCCCACCCCAGCAGGAACTGGGGCAGTTCAGGTGTCCTGGGATGCCCCACAGTGCACACAGTCACCCACAGCTGCAGTCACCCTGCCCTGTCCCCAAGGACTGGGGTGGAAAGGGATCCAGCCCCCAGGGACAGGAGATTCTGACACAGGAGGGTGCAAGGGGAGCTCCCTGGGGAAAAGCACCAGCTGCCCATCTCCCACCCATCCTCCAGCCTAGCACAAGTGCAGTCCCAAAGATAAAGAATCTGCCACCAAAACTGCAGGAATATCAGGAAATGGAAGTGAAATACAGTCAGGTACTGGACAGGGGTTGTACCATCCTCTGCAGAGTGAGCACCCAGGTTCACTGGAACAGCTCTGGCTCCAGCATGGCCCCAAGGTGCCCCAGGACTGGGATGTAACACTCTGCAAAGTGGGAGCAGGTCAGGCTTCCTCAGAACTGGGATCCCCTCTGGTGAGGGGCACTTCAACCAGCCCCTGCCTGGATGCAGCAACATCCACCAGAGCTAAAGGGATGAGACCTAGCAGCACGTTCAGTGCAAAACTCCAGCATTTTGGCTTTTCTGCCCAGCTCTAGGGCAGGACATGTCTGCAACAGCCACGTTCCTCATGGGACAAAGTCTAAGGGGCCCTAGGAGTGGGTTTGGAGGGCAGGAGAGACTGGGAGCAGGTAGCTCCTGCAGATCTGCAGCAGGGGCTGGGGAGGGCAGTGACCCTCAAGTCCCCACAGCCAGGGTCACTGGGCAGGCAGGAGGGCAAGCATGGCAGAAATCACTCCAGTGAATTCCAGGGATCCTGGGAAGGACAGGAACTGGGAGGGCCGGGGGGGGGGCTCATCCATTTCTTGGAGCTGGAGAGAACGTGCAGAACTAGCGAGGTCCACTGCCCTGTCTGGGTGTGCTTTGACTCCAGCGGGGGAAGGGTCTCCTTAGGGGTCCCATCACCACCTCCCAGCCACTGGAACACCCCACAGCACCCAGCCAACAGCTGCAGGTATTGCTGCTGGACACTGGAGTTCACCCAGAAAGCGTCGCCCCGGCTTTCGGGGCAGAGGGGATGGCCAGCTCCGCGTGGGCTCCGCGGCCCCCGTGGGTGCGCGGCGCGGCCGAGGCGGGCGGTCCCACGGCGGCCCCGCCGCCCGTTTGTGCAATCGGGGCCGCCCGCGGGGGGGGGCCGGAGAAGCGCCCGGCCCCGGCCCTGCCCCGCACCGGGACCCCCCGCGCCGCCTCCCTGGCGTGACCCCACCGCTCCCACTCCCCGCGAGTTTCGGGGCCGGCCCGCGCGGGGGAGGAGGGGCAGCGACCCCGGCGTGTCCCCGGCGCGGAGCGGCCCACGCCACGCGGGTGCGGAGCCGCGCGGGACGCGTGCGGCCACGGGCACGGCCGAGACCCCCGGGGCGAGCGGCACCGAGCGGAGACCCCGGGTCCCCCTCCCCGCGTCCCGCCGGGCGGCCCGGCCGCCCCGCTCCCCTTCCCAAGGTCACGGCCCGGCCGCCCCGGCGCCGCTCCCCTTCCCAAGGTCACGGCGGCGCTCGGGGCTCACCTGGCTGGGGGCCACGGGCCGGGCTGCGGCCGCCCCCGCAGCTCGCCCAGTTTGCTGCTCTCCACCGCCTGCTGCGTGGGACCTGCGGGGGGTGCGGGGCGTCAGGGGAGCGCGGCGAGGGCGGCGCGGAGCCCCCCGCGCCCCCCCGGCCCCGCGCCCCCCGGTACCTGTGCGGCGCTGCGTGGCGAGCTTGCTGGGGCCGCGCGTCAGCGTGTACATCCTGCGGCCCCGGCCCACGGCCCCGCCGCCCCCGCCCGAGTGCCTGGCGCGCCCCTCACCGGGGCCTTTAACGGGCCGGGCCGGGCCGGGCCGGGCGGCCCCGCCAGCACCGACACGCCCCCGCGCTTAAAGGGACCGCGCAGAGCCGCCCGGGGGCCGCGCGGGACACGCGCGGGACGGGTCGGGGGGACACGCGGGGGGCGTGCGGGGACACATGTGACACGTGCGTGCTGTGTAAGGGACGCGCCTGGGCTGTGGGGACGCACAGGGGACACGCAACGGGACACATCGGGGGCGAGCGTGGCATGTGGGACGCGCAGGGGACACGCGGGACGCGCCAGGTGTCCGTTTGCGTGGGATGCGTGGGGCGCACAGGGGACACGCCTGCGACCTGGGGACGCTCGTAGCGCACACGGGGGACTTGGGGACACGCAGCGGACATTCGTGGGGTACACTGAGGGCGCGTTTGGGATGGGGGAACACACCTGGAGACACGCAGGACGTGTCCGGGGTGCACGTGGGGGGGTTAGTGGGGACACACAGGGGGCAAGCGGGGTACGCGCTGGGACGGGAGCACACGCGGGGACTCGCATGGGACACAGGGGATATGTGGGACGTGGGAGATACAGGTCACGAACGGGACACACAGAATGCACACAAGGGACATTGGAACACGCGGGGCTCAAGTAGGGGAGAGGGCAGGGCAGGCACGTGGGACACAGGATGGCACAGGCGCACGGGAGTCACGGGAGTCACGGGAAACTCGGAGGGGACCTGCACGGTGACATTGAGGAGACAGGACACTGGAGCCACGGCACACACAGGGGACAGACAGGGGTCGTTCCTGGGACACAGAGGACCCAGGCAGGGAAAAGTGAAGGGGTGCAGAGGCAGGGGCTGAGGTGCGACCTGCACGGGGACAGCGCTGTGAATAGTCCTGAGCTGCACAGCCCATGACCAGCGCAGGAAGCCGGAGTGGGCAGCACGGTGACCTTTGGAGCGGGGAGGTCCCGCCAAGGTGTCCCCACGTGGCAGGAGGTGCAGAGCCAGGGCACGACCCCGAGCTGGTCCCCGGCCACCCCGCAGTGTCCACCGGCCACCCCTGTTCTGGGGAGAGATCGTGTGACAAACACGCTGGGGTCTCTGGGAGGCTCCAGCCTGGCTCCAGGGGCTGCAAAGCCACCCCACCAAGGCGACCTTTGCCTTTCCGCCACGTTACCACCGTAGTGGCCAGGGAGGGAGGGCTGCAGGAGGGTACCTCCCATAAAAGCCCAGCAGCGCCGGACCCTGGTGTGCACCCACTGCTGTCACCCCCAGCCCTGTTACTGTGCCTAAATACCACCCTGACCCACGGGACGTCACCTCTGGGTGTCATCCGCCCTGTCACGTGCTGGGGGCTGTGCCTCAGTTTCCCCCCGGACCTGCCCGGGGTCTCTAACTGCTGTCGGCGCATCCACACTTGGGAGGGCTGAGCCCCTAAATCCTTGTGCTCCAGATGGATCCCTCCAGACCTTCATCACCAGCGACAGCTGTCGCGGGTAGGGTGGGCGGGGGGTCCCCCTGACCCCCATTTTCCTGCGGTGTGCGCGCAGTTTGCCCCTTGCAGGGGGTGCGGGTGCACGGCGGGGCCGCGGCGGCGGCCGGGCCGGGGTCCCCGCGGGGCCAGAGGCTGCGAGGGGCGGCGGGGCGGCAGCGCTGCCGGCCGCGCCGCTGGTGTAGTGGTATCATGCAAGATTCCCATTCTTGCGACCCGGGTTCGATTCCCGGGCGGCGCAGTTCCTCCTTTTTCTTTCTTTCTTTTCCTTCCTTCTGCCCTTTTGCCCTCCCCGCCGCGGGAAGCTCCGCCCGCGGCCCGCCGGGCGCTGCCGGGAGCTGTAGTTCCCCCGCCCGCCCCGGCCCGGCCATGCAGGTCCCGGCGGCCGCGGAGCGCAACAAGGGCCCGATCCTGGAGGTGCTGCGGGAGTACGCGGGGGGCGGCGCGGGCGCGCTGCGGGTGCTGGAGGTGGGCGCGGGCTCGGGGCTCCACGCCGCGCACTTGGCGCGGGCGCTGCCGCGGGCGCGCTGGCAGCCCTCGGACATCGACCCCCGGGCGCTGCGCAGGTGAGCGGGGCCGGGGCTCCCGGGGTGGGGACGGGGGGACCCCGGGGGGCACCGCCTGCGGGCCCCTCCCGCGGGCCCATGGACCCGCGGCCCCGGTTCCCTGCTCCCCTGTTTTATTTATTTATTTATTCATTCATTTATTTATTTATTTTATTTCGTTTGGGGATTTTTTTTTGGGAAATTCCAGTATCCAAACTCTCCTGCAGCCCGGAGTCTCCTGCTTAGTGCTTTGTTTCCTCCAGGAAAACCCCAATATCCAGCTCTTGGATGAGCTGGATGCATATTTTTTTTCCCAGAAAAGACCCACTGAACAGTGGGCCCAGGCTCCACAATTTTGTTCTTTTTTCAGGAAAAACCCAATAGCCAACTCTCCAGCAGCCCAGGCTTCCCCACTCAGTGCTGTATTCTTTCCAGGAAAACCCCGATATCCTGCTCTCAGATGAGCTTAATGTGGTTTTTTTTTATCCAGCAAAGACCCTCTTGGACAGCCCAGGTTCTCGGCTTGACGCTTTATTTTTTCCAGGCAAACCACAATATTCAACTCTTGCCCAGCCCAGGCTCCCCAGGTCAATACTCACTATATTTTTTTCAATAAATCCCCAATATCCAACTCCCAAACAACCCATGCTCCCCAGCTCAGGACTTTATTCTTCCCAGAAAACTCCCAAATCCAGCTTTCCACTGTAGGAAAAAAAATAAGCCTGCTGGGGAGGTGCTGGAACCAGCACCTGTCCAGGGGGAGTTCTGTGCTGCCCACCCAGCAGCACCCACCACCCTGGGTACAAATAATCCCCATGCTGGGACACTGCAGGAGCTGAGACCTGGATGGTGAATGTGCCAAAAAGGGTGTAAATAACACCAAAATCAGGAGGTGCTGGTGCGTGGTGCCAAGTGGGGTGCCCCACAAGGGGAGGGTGCTCCAAAATGGGTGAGTGTAGGCCCTGGGGCCTCTCCATCCACATGCTGCTGGTTGTCCAGGTGCTTCCAGTTCTCCATCTGCCAGCTGGCAGCAAAGGGCTGGGCAAAGAGCCCCCAGGCTGTGCTGCACCCACGTCTTTGTTATTCCACATCTGGGAGTCCACCCAGGGGTTTGTCCCTGCCTGCAGCGGGTGCTGGGGGCCCGGGGAGGACCTGGCGGGGCTTGAGGTGGGGTTTGGTGCCCACAGCATCTCTGCCTACGTGGAGGCCACGGGGCTGCCCAACCTGCTGCCCCCCATCCTGCTGGACGTGTCGCAGGGCTGGGAGACCTGGGGGGGCACCCAGCCCGCCACCCTCGACCTCCTCGTCAGCATCAACATGATGCACATCGCAGAGCTGCGGTGCACCGAGGTGAGCAGCCCCTGCCAGGGCCCAGGGGGGGCTCCCGGGGGGTGTCCCCGGCCCCCTGACCTGGTCCCCACCCCTCTCGTTCCCCAGGGCCTGTTCAAGGGTGCCGGGGTGCTGCTGAAGCCTGGAGGTGTGCTCTTCACCTATGGGGTGGGTCACCCTGTCCTGCTGCAGGAGCACCCTGGGGTTGCAGGGTGTCAGAGCAGATACTGGGGCAGGTGGGGGGGCAGCTCCAGTCACGGCTTAGGGAGGGGACTGGGAAATGCAGGGGCTTGGGTTTTGGGGGGATCTCTGCCTTTTGGGGCACATGCTGAGCCCTGAAGGGGGCAGTTTTGGATGAGAGGGATCCTGTCCTCCCTCACCTTATCCGAGGCTGGCTCTGGGGGTCCTGCAGAGGGTGACAGGACTCAGAGTGGGTGACAGGACTCAGAGTGGGCAATGGGACTCCTTGGGAGCTGTGTCTCTTCCTGCGTGGCTTCTGTGCTTGGTTGGGACAGCTACCCACGGAAGGGGGTCTGGGGGGACACAGGGTGGCTCATGCCTGCAGCTCCAGCTGTGTCCCACCAGCCCTACGCCGTGGACGGCCAGATCAGCCCCCAGAGCAACGTGGACTTTGACCGCAGCCTGAGGCAGAGGTAGGAGGAGGCTGCTGGGGGCCCATCCTGGCCTCTCTGTCCTGCCCCCACTCCTGCAGCTGCAGGAAGCTCCCTCCCCGCGTGGTCCTTCAAGATAAGCCATGCCTGAGGGCAGCCCCCAGCCGGGGACGCCCCTGGGAGATGGGGCTGCTCCGGCTGTCCCCGTGTGTGACCCACGCCTCCCTCCCCGCAGCAATCCCGCCTGGGGGCTGCGGGACACGGCGCTGCTGCGGGAGCTGGCCGAGGCCAACGGGCTGCGCCTGGAGAGGATGGTGGGTGATGGGCCCTGGGGTGCTCCCCGTGCCGCTGTGCACCCCCGAGCCCCGGCTCTGTGCTTCCAGGTGGACATGCCGGCCAACAACAAGAGCCTGATCTTCCGCAAGCTGTAACCTGCCCTGACAGCACTCCCGGCACTGCTGTCCCCGCTGCTGCCTCCTGCAGGGGCGTCACTGTCCCACCATGGCTGCCATGGGGCTGGGACAGCAGTGATGGGACCGAGCCCCACTCACCCCAGCTGGGGCTGACTTGGCTGGGGGGGTCCATCTCCCCTGGTGCCTTTGGGGCTCCCTTCAGTGGGGTGCCCCAGCCTGGAGCACAGGAGCCAGCACGGCTGCCACGGGGGGCACAGGTGTGCGGGAGGGGACACAACACCCCTGGGCATGGGGGAGACTCCTTGCTCCATTGCCTCGGAGGATGCTGTGCTGATGGTGTCTCCCTTTCCTCCCCTTCCCAGGACTGTGCTGCTGCCCCCTCCAATAAACTCTGTGGCTTTGCCTTTCACACCCCAGCAGCTCCCTGATGTTTTCAGCACAAACACTGGGGGTGGGGGTGTCCCCAGTTCCACCTCCAGCACCAGTGAATGGGTTAGGTCCAGCACCAGGGGTGTTACACCGGCCCCAGAGGCTTTGGTGAGGTGGGAAGATTTTATGAGTTGGGATGGTCCTGGCAGATCTTCCACCCCTCTGCAACCCAACCCAGTTCTCTATTGCTCCTGGACAGGCTGGGGGGGGGGTGGGGGGGTGGGGGGTGTCACACGGTGGGGGGAACATGCGGCAGATAAATTACAGTGGAAGCGGGAGCTGGTCTGGGCTCAGCATGGGGTTGGGGGGATCTACATGACAGTGAAAACCTCAAGACACAGGCCCTGGTGCGGGGGCTCCCTCAGGCTGCCCCCTCCGCGGTGTGCCTGCAGCTCCCCCCGTCGGCGCATCCTGGCTCTCCCCTAGTCCTGGAAGCGGTTCAGGAGGTCGCAGGTTTTCTTCTCCATCAGCTCGTAGATCTTCTTCACCCGTTTGTCGTTGGCCGCCCGGACGTAGCTGCTGGGGTCCAGCGTGGCCATTCCGTCGTGCACCTCGCCCATGATGATCAGGGGCCCGTCCTCCGCCGTCATGTTGGGGCAGGGGCAGCTCCAGTCCATGTCGGTCAAGGTCACCTCCAGGTACTTGATGTTGAAGAACTTGAGGCCCATCTTCTCATCCTTGAGGACGTCCTCGAGGGCGAAGCGGGCTATACCCGAGTCCTGGTCCTCCACGATCTCCATGAGCCGCCCCACGATGGCGAAGTCGCTGCGGCAGAGGCTCAGCACCATCTTGCTCTTCAGGCGGCAGGCCTTGCACTGCAGGCTCTTGGGGAAGGGGCACACGTCCTCGCAGGTCTCCTTGCTCTCAAAGTTGTTGGTGTTGCCCTCGCAGCCGCCGTAGACGAAGGAGTGGCACTGCTTCAGCAGGTGGTTGTACGCCCAGCGCGGCTCCCAGTTCTGGCAGGGCCCCTGCACCATGGGCAGGAGGCAGGTGGGGCGGGCGCTGCCCAGGCAGGCGGCTTGGCACTCCTCGTACGTCTCGAAGTGGTTCCTGTTGGCCCCGCAGCCGCCGTAGCGGAAGGTGAGGCAGGAGCCCTGCTTGGCATCAAAATGCCAGCGCACCTCCGTGGCCTCGCACCGCCGCCGGTCCGGCTCCTTCAAGCACTCGGCGCTGGGGAAGGGCTGGGGGCTGCCGGTCCGCGGGGTCCCCCCGGGCTCCCGCCTGACCACCGACAGCGGGAAGTCGGCGCGGAGCAGCCCGGCGGCGTTCCGGGCCGTGCAGGTGTAGATGCCGGCGTCCTCGTGGCGGGCGTTGTAGATGACCAGCTGGCCGATGTTGGTGACCACCACGTTGCCGTACATCTGGTCCGGCCGCATGATGAAGTTCTCCTCCCGCTCGCTCTGCTTCTCCCAGGTGATGTCGGGCTGCGGGCGCCCGCTCACGTCGCAGCGGAAGCTGACGGTGCCGCCGGCGCGCACCGACTGGTGGAAGGGGTTGGTGTAGAGGGCGGGGGGCACCGGCACCTCGGGGCCGGCGCCCGGCGTGGGTCGCGCCGTGGTCTCCTGCGGCACGGGGCTGGTGTCGGGCCAGGTGAAGATGTGCTTGCAGGGCACGGTGGTGAGGCGGGTGCCGCGCAGACACGCCTCGGCGTCCATGTAGCACTTGTTGTAGTAGGTGAGGCCGTCGGAGGCGCAGGTGAAGTTGGGCTCCTTCTCGCAGCGGTCCTTGCACTTGCAGACGGGCTGCCCGTCCCAGATGTCGCAGTCGGAGCCCTGCTGCGCGCACACGAAGCTCTCGCAGGAGGCGGCGGGCGCCAGCGCCAGCGCCGGGACGCTGCCGTCGGCAAAGCGCGCGGCCACGCAGCTCCGCAGCCCACACACGTTGGTGCAGCATTTCTCAAAGTCTTCACAGTCCTGGTCGGGGAGGGAGAAGAGATTGCGGGGGGGTGGGGGGACGTGGAGATCACCGCTGCGCTGGGGCTGCGGGTGCCTTTCCCACCCCTTTGGGACTTTCGGGTGGGCAGGTGTCCCCCGCGCAGCCCCGTGCACCTTCAGCATCGCTGGGCTCCGGGTACGAGCCAGAGCTCCCCAGCACAGCTGCACCAGCCCCAGCCCACCCTCAGCACCCCCAGGATGTTTGGGGGTGCACCGCAGGGATGACGGTCCCTTCTCCCCCACAGCGGAGAGCAACTTGCCCTTCTCAGCTTTTGCTGGCCGAGGGCAGGCAGAGCTCACACAGATGGATTGTGAAGGAGTCTCCCTGTGGGTTCACACAGCCCTAACCGGGGCGGGGTTGCCCCTGCTCAGCCTGGGGGAGCTCAGAGCCAGGGCTCTCTGGGATGACCTCCCGGTCCGTGGGTGGGCTCAGGCCCTCAGGGAGAGGATTCTGTCCTCGGCTTGATGGGGTCCGTGTCCCAGCACACCCGTTCCCTTGATCCCAGCCAGCCCTTTGGCAGAGTGGAAGCATCCTGGAGCTGCACGAGGAGGGTGTTCTGACCACAGGACACGGGCTGAGGGGGTGACGTGAGGGGGCAACAAGCACTTTCTCTGCCTGTGGAGGACTGGGGAGCCCAGCAGCCGGGAGGGGCTTCGGGGCCGAGCACTGCAGCAGGGCTGATGGAGCCCTTTCACTGCAGTGACTGAACCAGCTGTGCCACCCGGCTCAGGACCCGCGCCCCAAAGCATCTCCTTCGGCCACCCGGGGATGCCCCCCAAACCCCGCTACCGCCCACCGCCCCCGCAGGCCCCTCGCTCACCTGGTCGGCCTGGCACTCCCGCTCGCAGGTGCTCTGGGCGTCCACCCACAGGTTGGGGTTCAGCTGGTTGGGGCAGACGCCCAGGTGCCGCATCCTGCCCGGCTGCAGGCTCAGCCCGGCCGCCGCCGCCAGCACGGGCAGGAGCAGCGCGATGCCCACGGGGCCCCGCTGCCGCCCGGCCGCACGCTGGCTCCGGGCCCCGCGGCCGCCGGTCCCACCAGGAGCCATCGGGCCACCCCGCGCCGCCGGCCTGGCTCGCTGGCGAGGGCTCGGGATAAATCACATTCAGGACGGACGGGATGAGAGAGAAGGCGGGCGGGCGGGGGGGACAAAGAGGAGGAGGAGAGGTCCAAACCTCTGTCCTTCAGCACACCCGGCGCCCGCCGGACCACCGGCGATGCCGCCCGCCGCCTCCATCCATCGCCGCCGCTCGGCTCTCGGGGCGCCGGGGACACGGCGGCAGTGGCGGATTTCTCTCGGGGCTCAGTCCATCCCCGGCACGGCCAGCGGGGCGAGTGGGGTGGAAGGGGAGGACGGGAAGGTTGTAATCTGAATCCCCTCCCTTCCCACTGATGTTTCTGGGTGTTTGGAATGGGAAAGGCGCTGACCTCAGCCTCTAACCCCGGCGAGCCCGGCGATCCCTGGGCAAACACGGGGGGAGATCAAAGGCAGAATGCAGAAAGTCTCCAAAGAGGGAGAGTGAAGGGCGGGGTGGGGGGGACACAAAAACCCGCCCGGCCCACGGAGCCGAATTCCTGCAGGATGAGAAAACAGCCGGAGCCTGCGGTCCCCTCGGACGGGGCGACCGGCGGGAGGTACGCGGAGCCCATGGAGCCCCCGCTGCGGGCGGTCCGGGAGTCCCTCACCCCGCACCGCATCTCTGGGCACCCACCGGCACCGCAGCCGAAGGTGCCGGGAGCGGGACACCGAGCACGGATCCATCCCCGCTTCCCAGCCCGCATCCCAAGAGTGCCGCGCTGCTGGCACGGGACCGTGTCTCGCCTGGCGGGGTGGGTGCCCACCCAGCCTCCCTGGAGGGGCTCCCCAAGCCCCCTGGGGCTCCCAGCCCTCCCTCCCCGATGATTTACAGCCAGGATGTCGCCTGAGCCACACCAGACGCCGGCACATCGTGCTTGGGCTCAACCAGCACCTCCCGCACCAGCCCCGAGCTGGCAGGAGCCGGCCCCGGCTCCCCGGCCAGATCCCCCTAATCCCCAGTGGAGACTGACCTGCAGCAGGAACATTTCATGGCATTTTGGGAGCATTAACTCTTCCGGCTCCGGTGAGAGCCTCAGCCCTGAGGGGGGTCTGCAGCCCCTTGTGAAACAGCAAACTCGAGGGCGTTTTGCCCCGGGAGCAGCTCAGCACCTCCAGTCTCCCCTCTTGGGGGTGCAGGTGGTGGAGGGGACAAAAAAAAAAAAGTCGGTGGGAGCCCTTTCCTTATTTTGTTGGGGTTTGGGTTTTTTTTGGGTGGGGGAGATCCACCCCCACCCCAGAGCTGGTTTTGCATGCAATGGTTTGGTGCTCCCCCAGTCTGTGGCTCCTTGGGGAAGCCCTTTTGCACCAGACCAGGTGATTTGGGGGACCAACACCCCCAGGCTGGTGTGAGCAGGGTGCAGCCACAAGGCCCTGGCACAGTGACCTGCAGCCAGCAGCGGTGACACAGCGCTGGGAGCAGCCACCCCTGCCCCTCCTGGGGCCAGCACACGGCTGCACTGCTGCTGGCTCTGGGCTGCCCATGGCGGTTCTGGGGCTCCCCAGGGCCCCAAACCCCAGAGCACAGCCAGGTCTGTCACCAGCTGGCCGTGACCGAGCACGGAGGGCTGGAGCACATCCACGGCTGTGCCCTGAATCCCGTTCCACAGCCAAGCAGCCACCCAAGGGTCCATCCAGCTGCGGGGGCTGAGGGAAGGTTGCGCTGCCCTGGGACACTCGTGGGGAGGCTGATGTTTTGCAAACAGGGAATTGCATCAGGATAGCCCAGCCAGGAGCTGCCAGGGCCTGGATCCTGCATGCCCTGGCAGCCTGAAACCCCCAGACCCACCCAGCCAGCCCCAGGCACCCGCTGCCCAGAGATCCCCAAAGCACAAACACACAAACTCCAGCTGGGAAGCAACGTGGCAGATGCATGAAACCTTGGTCCCCAGGGATGCAGCCCAGAGGCACAGGGCCACTTTGGGGTGTCCCAGGGTCCTTCCAGAGGGGCTGGTGCAGGAGGGAAGGGGGAACAAGACCTGGAGCTCAACTCCTGCCAACCCCCCCTGGCTGTGCTCTGTGTGGGCACAGCACGATGCCAGTGCCAGGGTCTGGGTTGGCTCTTGCCCCAGTGCCCCTTTCCAGAGAACAGCCCCAGAGGGTGATGTGTCTCACATCAGAGCCCGGGGTGCCTCATGTCTGTGTTCTCAAGATCAGAAGCTCCAAGGACAAGCCAGAACCTTCACCTCAGTGGTGCAAGGGTGGATGGAGGAATGGCAGCTGCTGTGTGGCTCGAAAAGCAGCTCCCAACAACTGGAAACCCCCACCCACACCTTGGGACCCCCACCCAGCCTCTTCTAGTGCTTCCTCAACTGAAGGTGAACGACAAAGCAACTTTTCCCACTCTGACCAAGCCCACAGTAATTCCACCATCTCAACAGTTCCAAACTGTCCACCTCCATCTGTCCAGGCACCAACTGCACCCTAGAACAGGGGTCATTTTTGGGGTCACTTTCAAAGATCCCAGACATAGATGAGGGATTTATTGTTCATCTTCTCCCTCCAAGCCAAGGAATTGGCTCAGCACCAAGTCCTGGAGGGAAGGATGCTGTGCCACATGCCCCTGCTCCCAGAACCTGCTGCACCTGGTGGGCTCCTGCCCCTCCAAGGCACCCATGGGCAGTTGCACCCTCATTTTCAAGCATCTTGCAGTTGCATGAAAGTCACCACCAGTTCCCAGCCTGCATGGGACAACGGGACCAACCCAAGAAACCTCACATCAGAAAGGTGAGTGCAGAGAAACACACAGGGTGACCAAAGACCAGAAACATCCCAGAGCAACCTGCTCCCTCCTCCTTTCTCCAAGGAGCAGAGAGCCTCAGAGCTCTCCCAGCCTTCCCACCCGGCTCAGGCTGTGTGTCAGTGTTTTCCTGCCCTGCTCTTCCCAAGCAGACAGCTGCGGCCCCGCAGCCCCCGCTGCTCCGCCGTAATGGGCTCCGGCTGTCCCGACCCCACCTGAAACCACACACAGCCTTTGTTTCGGCCCTGGGAGAGGGAACAGACACTTCCAGAACCCCCTGAAGAAAAAGGGGGAAAAAAAGGGCTGTGTGCCTCTTCCCTGACCAGGCTTTCACCTTAGCTCCAGGGTTTTCCAGGCTGCAGACACGATCTCATTTCCCCCTGCCCCCTCCCAGCCCCAGCAATTACTACTTAAGCTGTTAAAACAAGCATGGCCAGTCTGGTACGAAGTGGAAAATCTGATCCTAGGGAAGTGAGAAGGCAGGGGGGAAAGGGAGGTCAAGGGGAGGTGGGCTGGGAGAAGGGGATCAGACAAGAAGCCTCCCTCCACCCCAGGATCAAATCCCCCTTCTCTGGGGCTCCTGGTGCCTCCAAAGGCCACCCTGGTGTGACACTGGTGCTCCGAGCTCCCTGCAGCATCCTCTCCCTTTCAGTCCCATTTGTCCCAGGATTGCTCCAGTCTGGGCAGGATGGGTGACTGCAGCCACAGCACTCGCTGCTCCCCCAGGATCACCTGGACCCAAAGAAGGGATTTAGGGTTTGACTGTACTTGTCCTGTCCCCGTGGAGCAGGGACTGGGCACAGCAATTCCTGGCAAACTTCCTCCAGCCACCTATGGGATCAACCCTGCTGGAGATGAGTTTGTGTTTTCTTAGGGCTCCACTACCCCCAATCAGTGGTTCTGTGAGGATCAAGAACAGATTTATCTTCTGCATCTACAGAAAAGGAATCATGGCTCCCCAGAAAATGCAGTTCAAGTTATTTTGTGGATGTCCTGGAAATGGGAATACACACCTGTACCACAAAGAGTCCCAAATTCCCAGGCATGGACAAAACCACCATCTTTTTCCCTTCAACCTCTCCCAGCCCACACAAAAACGGATACAACTTCTCCTCTTTTCAGTTGGTAGTTCAAAACAAACAAAAAGACTTTAATTTATACAAAACAAAACCATGTAGAATCAGTTAAACAACACTGACTGTACAAAGGAATAAAAAAATAAAAGGATAGTCCAAAAAAACCCAACTCAGGAATGGTACAAGTGTTGGAGAGCAGCTACAGACTAGTGTTGACATCAGATGCAAGAATCTTTTCCTTTTAAATTAAAAAATAAAAAAAAGTTTGTTGCTGGGCAATCACTCCAGGGAAATCTTCCATCCCCACTCCAGACAGGATCCGTGAGACTTTACAGGGTGACGAAACCTAAACCAACCACAGGGAAACAGCACTGGGGAGGTGGCACGCGTGGCACAGCCAAACCAAAGCAGAGGTACAGCGAGTTCTGAGACATGCAGCAGCTTGGTGATTTCAGGAAGGATCCCTTTAGCCCTCTCAGTCCCACACAGCGGGGCCGTGGTGCCCGGGGTGATTCCCAGGAGGAGCCACCCTGGCGGTGCCCGTCACCTGTTGGCCGTATATCCCTGCGCTGCTGAGCCAGCGATTGTCTTCTGCTGCGTTTTAAGTGATGGGAAACAGGTGCCAGCCATCCCAGACAGGTTCTCCAAATCCCCCGGCCTTCGTGCCACCGGGGCGGCCCGGCCGCGGCTTTGCTCTTGAGCCAAAGCACCCCTTCAAAGGATTCCTCTCCCCCTCCACCTGCCTGGGGTTTAATTCTGTCCTCGCTCACTTGAGCTGGGTGATAAAGCACGAGAGAGCCGAGCCAAGAGACCTGCCCATGCTGTGCTCTGCAGAGAGGGGAGGGGGAAGCCTCCGGCACCTCCCAGGTTGGCTGGGGAGCAAGGGAAGCGATGTCCCCACCGGGGGACGTGTCCCTCCCGTCCCTGCTGCCTGGGCACAGAGGGTCCGTCGGCCGCGCAGGAGCTGCAGCGGCTTCATTCTGCCCGTGCAGTGCCCCAGGCTGCCTGGAAAGGGGAGCAGAGCAAGCTGACCTCAGGACGAGATGGCAGCACTGTACACTTCACTTGCCACCGTGCTACTCACAATCTACACACCCTGGCCACCTACGAGAACCTGCCACCAAAGCCCAGCCCCACTGCCAGGCTCCCTTAGCTTTTGGGATAAGGGCTGGGTGCTATTTCTCAGTTTCCAGGTGAATTTCCAACACAGGTCAGCTGTGGAACAAAGCCGGGGAGGCAGGTGCAGTTGCTTGACAGAAGATCCATCCCAAGCTCTTGCCTCTCCAAGATCCAGGAGCCATCCCATGGAGCAAAGCAGTTTGCTCTCCCGATCTCCCGGGATTGTCCCAAGAGCCAAGTGATTTTGCCACTGAGGGACCTGGAGATTGCTGTTTCCCCACCCCAATCTTCCACCTTCCCAGTCCCTGCTCCTTCATGCTCCAGTGGGAAAAGTCGCTTCTGCCCTTTCCCACTTTCATCCAGGAGGAGCCACAGCAGCGTGAGCTCAGGCAGCATCTGTGGGAAAGCAAAGCTGGAAGCAGCCAGGATCCAGGGGCTGTCAATGGTGTGCTGTCATGGATGGAGGGCACTAGAAGCAATGGCTGAGGCTTTGCAGCAATAAGGGACAAAATTCAGCATTTTTCCGCTGCTTTAGGCACAATGCTTCCACTCCCTGCTCCCAAATCCCCGACAAGAAAGCACAAAGAGAGCAAGGCATCAGTCTGACCCCAGAGCTGCCTTCTCCTCCTGCCTGCCAAAACACTCCCACCCCCCAGGACCCTGGCCTCGCTGCCCTGCTCCTCCATGCACTGCCATCCCACCCTGCCTTCGGCACTCACAGGTTCTAGGGAACGATAGGAATAGAGCAGCTTGGGGCACGTTCCACATCAATCGTCCTTTCCTTTTGCACATGTACTATTTAAAAACACCAGCACGAGCCCAGAGGTGAGGGAAAAGTCTCTTAAAGCATTTATGTGTTTTCATTGGAAAATCCTCCACTTGTCCGCTTTGCTGACACTGGGAAAGTCAATCCAGTGCTTGTATTTACATGGCTGCATAAAATTTTCCCTGACTCCTTCTTAAAAAAACCCTTAAAAAACAAGTGATATTTATATATATGTATAATATTTACATAAATAAGTGAAGGCGGCGAACGGAGCGCTGCCTTCCCCTTTCCAATTGGCCAACTCTTGCCTTGTTCTCTGGTTTTTTTGGCAACAGCAGGTTAACATCCCGGTGAAAACTGTCTTTAGTCCCCCGTCCCTGTTTCTTTTTGCCTACATCCAACGATCACTATTGCACCAGCAATCTGTTCAGGAGGCCAAGAGTTAAAGTTGCAGCACAGACTCTCCTTGCCTACTCCCTTAAGCCTCTCAATCTTCCATTAAATCCATTGCTCCATTGAGACTGGATGAGCTTTTTTCCCCTTCCCCCCTCCCCAACCCGGCAGCTGCTGAATTTTCCACCCCAGGCCAAGAGGCAAAGCCCAAAGCATTCTTGGAGGGTCACTTGGCAGATCCTCTCCCCGCCAGCGCTGTGGGATCCAGCCGGCACCATGCTTCTTCCTATGCCAAGCCAAAACGTGAGCACATTCCGAACGCTCGTGCGTGCCATTGGAAAAGCAACCGTGGCCCATCCGAAAGGATCCAGAGGGAAGGGGTTCGGTGTGCAAACAGCTGGACATCGGTGGGTGGGCCTGGATCCGACAGAAGCTCAGCGTGCCCGTCCTGCTAAGAGATCTTGCAGTTGTTGCGTGAGCAGTTCTGTGGGGGGCTCTGGGGCGGCCGGATGGATTTGGATCTCTTCAGGCTGTTCCCTTTGCTGCTGCTGCCGCCCCCGCTGCTGGCCAGGGAGTAGGAGCGGCCGTGCATCATCACCGCGTTCATCCCGTTGGCCATGGAGAAGGACTTCAGGTGGCTCTTGATGGTGACGGGCAAGGGGAGCTTGTCGATGAGGTGCACTGGGGTGCAGGACACGATGGCTCGGCAGCACAGGTCCTGCAAGCTGAACACTGTGGGGAGAAAGGACCACACAGTCAAGGGCCAGGAGATCTCCTGGGCTGCCGTTCCCCCACAACTGCTCCTTATGCTGCACAGCTCCTGCTCCTTAGGGAGATATGTTAATATTGATTGCACAGGAGCTGGGGGTAGGGAGCGGGATATTTAGGACAAAGGCTTGGGAAATCAAGGTGACCTCTGCTGTTGGAGGTTTGTGCTTTGCCAGATACCAGCTTTGGTGTGAACACAGAGTTAGGCACTGCCAGCCGTGCTCTGCTCAGCACTCGAGGCTGGCAGGGCCTGGCTCACATTCCTGACAGACACGTGGTTTCTCAGCCCATCCTCTGGCAACCAGGATTTGCCTGAAACAGGACAGTGTCAGCTGGGACCTGCTCAGGGGGCAGCTCTCTGCAGAACCCCCAGGCCCCAACAAGCCAGAACACTCAGAACACCACTCTTCCCTTTCCAGCTTCCCAGCATCCTCCCAGCTCAGCATGCACCATGTGAGCCTGCCTTGGGAAGTCCTTTTCCTTCTGGGGAATTCCCAGCCAGGGGCCACACGAGGGCACTCCTTATCCTCCTGCCTGCCTGCTACCAAAGCCACGCTGCCATTCCCGAGCAGGCAGGTCCCCATTCCCTGCTAGGGAGCCCCCTGTTCATGGAATCACAGAATCATTTAGGTTAGAAAGGCTACCTAAGACCATCGAGTCCAACCATCCCCCAGCACTGCCAACGCCTCCACTAAACCACATCCCCAAGTGCCACATCTGCATCTTTTTTGAACACTTCCAGGGATGGTAACTCCATTGCTGCCCTGGGCAGCCTGTTTAAGTGCCTGACCACCCTTTTTGTGAGGAAATTTCCCCTAATGTCTAATCTAAGCCTCCTCTGGCACCATTCACGGCCGTTTCCTTTTGCCCTCTCCATTTTCAAGCAGGCAGCCTGCAGTTACAAATCCTCTGGAAAAAATTCAGGAAAGGACTGTGCATTCAGCCCAGTCCCTGTCCACTATCCTTCTGTGACCTGCAGACCATGGCACAGCAGCCAGGTTGGGGACAGGAGCCCCGGCAGAAAATTTGGTGACTGGGGCTGGAAAACAGGATTTTCTCACCCTGGTGAGCAGAAGCTGAAAGTCCATATGAGAGCAGGTCACCCCAGAACACAGATCTGCTGCTGCTCAGACTGTAGTGGGACACACTGCTACCTCCAGCCAGGAATAACGTGGGAACTGAGATTATTCTGCTTCAAACTCAACAGGCTGAGACGTAACATGGAATCTGCTTGTGGTTTCCCTCCCTGTGGCACACATGCCTGGATATATGGAATAACCCAGCCCACTGCTGCAGGCTGACAGCAGGGATTTAGTCCCTTTCAGCTCCTTGGGCACACTCTGCTTCCCTCCAAAATGAGGAAGGACAGGCTCAGGCAAGGGCAAGGAGCAGGGTGCTTACACATGGATTTATCCCACACAGCTGTTTGATTGAAGTACTTTCAAGCTGGGAGCTTAATTGCCCTCAGCCCCATCCAGAGTAAGTGGAAAGGTGGAGGATGCCCCAGAGCGCTTCAGGTCCCAGACACGCTGAACTGCCCTCTGGAGCTGCCCATCCCCATCCCCACGCCAGCACAGGCTGCTCCTGGCTCAGCTTCAGCTTGTCTGGCCCGAGGCATTTCTCCACGTCAGGGGGATGCAGCTCCCACAGTTCCACAGCCCCACAGCTCCGGGTGAGGCCAGACTTCCCACCCGGAGCCCGCTCCTGCCCACTGACCTCGGTTGGGTCTCCAGATCTTCTCCATGCCGTGGCGCATGAGGACGATGCGGGACAGCTCGGTGAAGGACTCGATGACGTTGAAGTTGCACAGCGGGCTCACCTCGAAGAAGGTCATGCAGTTCTTCTCGGCGTAGGCGCGCGCCTGCTCCGTCGGCACCTGCCGCTTGAAGGCCAGGTGCAGCCTGTTCCCCACCAGGATGCGAGGGACACCTGGGGCGTGCTGCAGCAAGGAAAGAAGGGCAGAAACCACGGCTGCTCCCAGCGTTCTGCTGAACTGCGACGGCAGTGACGGGAAAAGAAGTAGAATCTGCTCTGTGGCCGAGGGACTGCCCGGCAGCACCTCTGTGTGGTGGGGACAACTAATTTGTCACCTCCCAGTCCATTCCTTTCTGAGGGAACTTTCCTGTCTTTCTTGACCATTCCTGAGCCCTTTTACTTCTACTCCAGATTTACATGGAGGGGGAGGGCAGACACTTACTGCTTTGCTCCACTTATGACTGCACTGCCATCATGTCCCCTCCACAGCAGAGCTGTTCCTGTCCCCACACCAGGTAACACCTTGGGTGATACCTCCCCATGTCTCTGCTATAGGGGTCACTGCATATGTTCTTCCATTCACTCACCTCATCTATTTCCTTTATCCATCGGTCTATCCCATCGAAGGACCAGCGATTAGTGATGTCGTACACCAAGAGGATTCCCTGGTGGAAGACAATCAGAAGCAGTCAGGAAGTTTCATAGTAGGCAATGTAAAAGGGGCAGGACACCCCCGAAAGGCCCCCATGTGCAGAAACCAAGAAGCAAAGGGGAAGAACATTGCTCCAGCTGCACCATTTGTGTGCTGGTAGGGCAAAAATGGAGACAACAGGACTGTGCTAATGCAGTCCCAGGTCATTTGGGAAGGTTTTACTCCTGTTTTGGCTCTGGTATCCCCCAAATAATTTCCAAAGCTGCAGTCTCCACACAGGAGGAGGAACTGCCTTGGTGGCTGTACCTGGAGGTGCAAAACACACCCTTCTCCTGTCACAGATCTGCTACAAACTCACTGAGGCAGAAACACCTTTTTTTCTATCCCCTTACACAGAACTGCTGCAGTCAATGTTGAGGTGGCAGCAGAACAGCAAGGAATTTTCAAGCACACCTCTCTTCTCCAGAACCTGTGTCACTGTGAGCCCTTTGCTGACAAGGAAGAAGATGAATAATGCCAATAAGCACCACAGCATCTCCACAGACTGAGCCCTCAGGACTAGGATCCATCCAGACTTTGCTGAAGGTGCTTCCCACTGTCACTGCA
This sequence comes from Phylloscopus whistleri, assembly GCA_017589585.1. Lineage (NCBI taxonomy): Eukaryota > Metazoa > Chordata > Aves > Passeriformes > Phylloscopidae > Phylloscopus > Phylloscopus whistleri. Next base: position 162,666 of record JADMLD010000353.1, read on the forward strand.
ACACTGACAGAGAACGTTTTCTTCAGGTCAGAGGTACCTACAGCATCCTCAGGTTCACATCCACTGTCCCTGAACACCACCCACATCCATGACTCAATTCCCAGTCACCTCCTGAGGTGCAGCACACTGTGCTGGCAGCAGCACAGGCATGACTCAGGGCAGGAAAGGCACAGAGCAGCTCTGAGGAGTCTCCATCTCACCCCGAGCTGCACTGGCAGGACCCAGGAGCATGGCCAGACTGTTGGCCACCACTCAGGTCCACAGCATTTCCCAGCAAGTGAGCTTTTCTTGAATCTGAGTATTTCTGAGGACAGACACAAGGAAAGGAGGCTGTGCCTGGCCCTGCAGGCACACAAGTCAAGAGCTGCTGCTCGGTACCGGTTGGGCACAGACAGCATTTATGGAATTGTCCTCAGCAGAGCCTTTCTGCAACCCTCCCGTTATTTTTCTGACTTCTTGTCACTCTTCTTTGCAATCAAGGACATTCCAAGTGACAACAGGCACTCCAAGCTGACTTGGCAGAATCACAGTACAAGATGTCTGCAATGGGAACTGGGGAGGAGGAGGCAATCCTGTGCTGAGAGAGGAGGAATCCAGCTGGAAGGCAGCGCTGGACAAAAGGGAACCCAGCAGCAGCAAGGGCAAACAAAACCAGATCACTGAGCACCAAGTTCTGCAGAATCAGCCTTCCCTGAATCAGGAGTATCCTCCAGGAACAGCCATCCTCTATAGCAAAGCCCCAGCATAAGCAGAGATCTTAAATTGGCAAAGGAAGGTCTCAGGTTTCAGCCCAGTCCTCCCTATGAGAGGCCTGGATTGAGCACAGAGCTGAAACACTCCCAGCATCTGTCCTGCTACAAGTCAGGGACCATGGAGCACCCTCATGTACCTGTGGAATTGCTCCTGCTGAAATGGAAGGTGTGCTACACAGAGAGGAAACACAAGCTACCCAGTCCTCCCAAAGCCCAGCTTTACAATCCTTGCAGCTGCCAACCCCTGTGGTGAACTGAGAGCAGCCTGTGCAGGAGTTTTGTGTATGATATACTTCAAATTTATAAAAAAAATAATCATTAACATGAAATGTGGAGCACACAGCAATGGTAAACTGGCATCTGGGCCACAAAGGCATCTGAATCCTCATAATAAAGTCACATCTGGAGCTGGCACTAGCACTGCTCCCCCCCTCATGGAACAGCAGCCGCTCCTGGAATGCACGGGGTGTGCCTCGACCTTGTCTGCATTTCTCTCAGCTCTTTTGGAATAAGCAGCTCTCAAAGCCTGACCAATTTTATAATTTTATAACAACTCAGATTCTTCCTTGTAGAACAATTCTGATTCTAGAGCTGTTGCCCCAGCCTCACTGCTCACTGCTTCCACCCCAGGCAGTCACTCTCCAGGTGAAGTTTGTCTCTTTCTGTCCTCGCTGGCCCTCCAGTATCTCCACATCTGCATTTGTACCCCCACAGAAAGGCTCAAATGCACAAAAACAGAATGGCAGAGGGCACAGAAGGCAAGTCAAGTGTGTTGGCTTCATGTTTGACAGCCCAACACGAAGAGCAAGCCCTTCAAAGTCTGGGTTTGAGGCTGTTCTGTAGGACCTGAAGGTGAGTTTACATAATGGCAGAAGCATCTGGGGGGTAAGGGAAGCATCTTCAGTTTCCTCCAAGGAAAGTCTGGAGCTTCTACCTAGGGTTCATAATTTTTTGTAGTATCATTTCTAGGACAATCCAAAAACTTCATAATCAAAAGAAATGCAGGTAGTTTTTGTTTTGGAGGAGAAAAAGATCTGTTTCTCCTAGATTTAGAGAGGAAAAGTAAGAAGGAAGTAATGATTTTCCATAATTGAAAAATCCTACAAAACCAGATACTGCTTGTCAAGGACCCAATCTAGAAATACCTACTAGCAGGATACATTACATTTTAATTGCATATTGAAAAAAAAAAAAGACTCTGAGCTTTCTTTTAATTTTTCCTCTATTTGTTTTGATTTCCAGCTTCCAAGGCTGTGTGTGAGAATTAATGACAGTCAGGAAATAACGAAGCAAAGGGTTTGATGAGCCCCTTCCAACACAAATGGCCAGCAAGATAAATAAAGTCTACTTGCTTCATTTCTGGATTGACAAGTTCCTTTAGCTAAGAGAAACAGACCCAAGACCTAGTTTGTGACGATTATTTCTGCCAGGAATATGCTTGATGAGGAGAGAGTTTTTAAGCTTGCTGGCAGCTTCTGCCTGGATCTTCTCTGAATAGGAATAAGGATAAAACTTCAGCGAAAACACACCCCTGTGTTCTCAGCGGGGTGGAAGGTCAAGATCACAATTCTAAATGCAAAACACGACACCTTGTCTGCCAGCTGAGCCTCCAAGCCACACCATGGCTCCAGCCCACTTGTTTAGAGTGAAGATTGTGCAGGAAAGCTTCTCAAAGGTCAAAAGACACTGAGGCCAAGTTGCCTGTACCTCGCTCCATCCCTCTTCCTGCCCAGCTGGGTATGGAGCCCAGCTGTGCTGCAGCTCAGCAGGGGGAGGAAGAAGGCTGCTCAACCCCTGGCCAGCTCCTGGTGCTGCCAGATAACCTCACACTGCTTCCAAGCAGCACTGGCACGCTGCAGACACCACGTTTCCAGAGCACGCATCCCAAATCCACTCTGTCATTGCCATTTCTGCCCCAGAGAGAACAGCACTCAGCCATGCACAGGGAGGGAGCTGGCTCCATCTCTGCAGACAGTTCCAAGTCAGATCTGTCAGGCTTTCTTAAAGTCTCCTTTGGAATAACGTGCACAGAATTTTAATTTCCTCAACTCAACAAATGAACAGCTTCTCATTTGCAGCCTGATTTGTTCTCTAAATGCTTAGATGGCTGTCAACACCCTATTATCTCCACAGCTTTCAATTTTTAGTTTCACAAAGCCCTTTTGTACCATTATGTACCCCAGGTTCCCACAGTACAGAGTGAAAAGCTCCACACTCAGCTTCTCAGACCAAGGAGACCTGGACCCCTCACAACCCTCCAACAGCCCTTCCTTCTTTTCCTCCTCAGTCTGCCTACAGCTTCTGTGGAGGTAGAAGATGGCTGGACTCATCCCCAGATCCATCTGAGGCCTTTCACAGTTGGATTTTCAGAGTCCATTCCCACTCTGGTTTTGTTCCACACTACTGGCATTGGCACAAGCCTCAGCAACCAGTGACAGAATTTCCACGAGTGCCTTGCATAGTGAACAAGGAACATAGACAGACTACCAGTTACTGTATCCAGCAGCACATGTGCACACTAACTCTGCCAAAACCCACATTTGCTTCCAGCAGGAGCTTACACAAAGAGCTGTCCACATAACTGAGGTGGTGGTGGGGGAATATCTCTGCCTGCTTGCAACAGGTTTGGACCAGATTTATAATCAAAAACTTTTAGAGGTAAGAGAAAATCAGCTTGCACACTGTCAATGCAAAGCAGGCTTGTCTATAAAGGCTTCCCAGATGCTTTAGGGGCTAGGAGCACACAAGAAGCTGCTAGGAACATTTGCATAACTGCCAGGGACCTCAGCCCAATGCAGGTGACAAGGCGGCCAGGAAAGTGTCACTTGCTGATATTCTCCACTGATGGAAAAAAGCTGTTGCTGAAGAAGGCTGAAGAGCCCCTCAGAGTGAATTTTCTGTCCCAGAGGATGAAATAAACCTTAAAGGTCCAGTGCTGACAGGAACCAGAACACTGTGTCCTGCCTGCTGTCCCACAGTTCGATTCGATCGTGGCTTTCCAGCTGGCACCTCGGACCTTGGCTCATGGGCAGTGACATCCTGCTGCCAAACCTCTTCCCAACAGCACAGCACATCAGGGGGGTATTTATCACTGAGCTTTTGATAAGTATCTTGGCAGGCAGGGCAGGCTCCTCCAGCAGCTGGACAATCCCATCTGAATGACCCAAGGCAGGTGAGGTATTTGCAACAATCAGAAAAGCCATAAGGGAGGGCTGAATCTACACCTGAGTCTGCTGAGCTGCCAAAATTCCACCACCTTCCTGCATACTAAGAAGCCCTGAACAGGATAAATAGCAGCTCCTCAAACCACCTGCCTAAGCAGAACTCAACAATATTCATCATTTCTTTAGGGCTGCAGCTTTGCTGCAAGATGGAAGCATTTTATCACACTGTCTGGGAAGAGTTTGGCAAGCCACGTTTTCAGAAAGTTTAAATCACTGGCATATGAGGACATCAGGAACAATCCTATCACTGCTTTTTCCTGGCTAGATCAGGAAGTACCACCACAACTCTTTCTCCCCTCTGTGATCACTCTTGGAACAGTTTGCATTTGCTCACAGCAGCCAGAACAGTCACAGCTGCTCGCAACAGCCCAGATGAGTGAGCCAGCTCTGCTGGAATGACTGAGACCTTGAAGCCAAGTAGAAAAGGAACAGAGAGCAAAGAAGATTTCTGCAGCACCTTTAAGCACACTAAATACTTTTCACTGTACCCCACACTGTGACAATTAACATAAAAACCCTTCTGCAACACACAAGGCAGCAGACTGAGAGTTGGCCCTGCAGGGCACAGCACTGCTTGGTTTCCATCTCTCCCTCCTGCCTGGCCCTGCAGTCACCATGACTGGCTGCACACTCTGCCTGCCCCAGCAGAGCCTGGAGGCCAGAGCTCTGCTATCCCTGACACAAATGCTCCTCTTTTGCCCCAAAAGGAGACCCTGAAGTGATGTGCTCAGGACCTGCTGGCCCAGCAGACCTCAACAGAGAAGGGGATGAAGTGGAAACCCAACACCTAGGGAAGTAAGAGAAAAGGAGAGGCTTGCCAGGCACACTAGCACCAGCACGAGCCTCCACCTGGAGCCCAAGAGCTCACTGTGCCCCTGGTGAGATCAGATCTGCTAAGGCAGGACAGGGAGGAAGGCAAGAGGCCCGGGATGCTCACAGCAATCACAAACCCTGAGGCAATCATGCTGGAAGAAGGGGCTGGTTCTTGCTCAAAGCCAGTTCATCAGGGGCAGCAAGGATGGTTTACTGCAGATAATTTCCAGAGGAAGAAGTTCCTGCTGAACATGGAAGTCACATGGCTCAGGACCCAGGCCACTGGTGTGGAGCTGAAATTGGGGAAGGCATCAAGGTATTTGAGTCCTTTCCCTGGGGAGGGACAAGCCAGAAGTTCAGCCTGAGCACTGCACCAGGCTGTGCCATGGGGGAAAAAAGAACTCCCAAGAAGGTCTTCCTGCTGCCTGGAGACTGTTTTTCCATGTTGCAACCTCTCTAGGGTCTACTTCAGAAAATTGAATTCTTATCACTACACTTGAGAAACAATAAAGTGTGTGGGAAAGTCAGGCATGCTTCTCTGGCTTGGAGGCATTTTTCATACCAAGTATTCTCTTGGGCAATGGCTATTCAGACCTGGGTAAGGGCTGCCAGGCTGCTGAGCCAGCCTCCTGCTCTCACAGCCAAACTGTACAAGTCCTCTCTGGAACCTCATTCTTCAAGGTCCCCTTGTGCTCTTTAGTCCTTCACTCGGTGAGAACCTTCCACTAACTCTCAGCGTGAAGGTGCTCAAGGGCAGTTTACACCAATCTGTTCCTGTATAAATATCACACTGAACTTCAAACAGAGCTTTTCCCATGCTGGCACCTCTCCTCTCTGCTGGATTTGTTCTTCCTGAGCTTTTGGCTTTTCATTTAAATAAGCTGTTTCTCTTGCCTCCAAGGGGATTTGTGTCAGCCTTCCTCCAGCAGAAGTCTTGAAGTCTGCTGATTCCAAGACAGTAGAAAGGAAAGCAAACAGCTGCAGCTAAGAAGCCAGTACAGCAAAGGCTTGAATACATCCTAAAAACCACACCTGGAGTACTGCACCCAGCTCTGGGGCCTCCAGCATGAAGGGATGTGGACATCTTCTAACAGTCCAGAGGAGGCCATGGAGATGCTCCACAGGACTGGAGCCCCTCTGCCCTGGAGCCAGGCTGGGAGAGCTGGGGGTGCTCACCTGGAGAGGAGAAGCTCCAGGGAGAGCTCAGAGCCCCTGCCAGGGCCTAAAGGGGCTCCAGGAGAGCTGGAGAGGGACTGGGGACAAGGACCTGGAGTGACAGGACACAGGGAATGGATTCCACTGCCAGAGGGCAGGGCTGGATGGGAGATTGGGCAGGAATTGTTCCCTGGGAGGGTGGGCAGGCCCTGGCACAGGGTGCCCAGAGCAGCTGTGGCTGCCCCTGGATCCCTGGCAGTGCCCAAGGCCAGGCTGGACAGGGCTTGGAGCAGCCTGGGACAGTGGAAGGTGTCCCTGGACATGGCAGGGGCTGGAATGGAATGGGCTTTAAGGTCCCCTCCAACTCAAACCATTCCATGATTCTAAATCAGAGAATGCAGAAGCATTTCTGTGTGTCTCTGCCAAGAACACACAGGTTATGCTGTATTTATGCTAAGGCCATGCCAGAAGAAGTCAGCTTCTGCATACTGAAAATAACTGGAGGTATTGGAAGTCCATCCTTGCAGTCACACAGGCATTTGTTATTCAGAACAAACAGTCCTCTTGCTTTGGTTAACCATTCAGAGTATAAACTTAGATACTTTCTTCTTCCATTGAAAGTGGTGGTGACTTATTTAAGAGACATGGTATCTGTATTCCTGTTAATACAGGAATAACACTGGAACATCACATGGGAGCCAAGCACTTGTTGCTGAAAACAATCTGAGTTTTACTCCAAGCCACCTGGAGAAGACTGTACAAGGACTCAAGTCATTTTCAAGAGGCACTTTCCCTGTGCTCATCTCCTGGGCACTTTCAGAAGGCGTGGAGAGACTTCCCTTGGGAATTACCTCTCCTCCTCCTAGGCAGGCTTGCTCCTTAGGGCTGGTTTGCTGATTTTAAGCATTGACTGTTTTAGGCAGACCAGGATTAAGGCATCACAACAGCACTTTGGAAAAGGCATTTGTTGCACTAGCAGAGGGCAGGTTTGAGGCAAAGGTGTGAGCTACACCTTGCTGTGCAAGTGAGCTCCATTCCCCAGCATTCAGCAGTGAATTGCTCTCTACAACTTCCTGAAAGGAGGTTAGGTCAGGTGGGGACTGGTCTCTTCTCCCAGGTAACAAGAAACAGGGTGAGAAGAAACAACCTCAAGTTGTGCTAGGGGAGGTTCAGATTGCATTATGGGGTAATTTCTTCACTGAAAGGGTGGTCAGGCATTGGCACAGGCTGTCCAGTGCACCAGTGGAGTCACCATCCCTAGAGATGTTTAAAAAAATACACATAGAATGTGGTGCTGAGAGACATGGTTTAGCTGGGGCCTTGGCAGTGCCGTGTTACCAGTCTGACTCGATGATCTGAGAGGGCTTTTTCAACCTTAGTGATTCTGTGATTCTATAGAGCACTCCCATTAGAGGTCTGTGAGGTTCACTGTCTCTCAGACTCACTCCTTGAGGGGGTAGACAGTGAGATGGATGAGGCAAACCTTGCTGATGTTCAGGTGAGAGCTCCTCCAGCAATACTGATAAATACAGCTGAAGAAGGTCAAGAGCTTCACTTTGAGGAAGGAAGAGAAAATCAACCCCTTTGAAGCCTGCAGACAGCCAGGTACATGACACCTTGTGGCACCCAAATGCAGCGTCCAGGGAGAACAGTCTGCAGGAACCCCATGGAGGGGCTGTGCCAGTGCCTCACAGCTCCATGCAGGTTCCAGACAGATGTGTGTCTCTCCCCATCCAATCTGAGTGTTCTCATCACTGCTCACTTCAGCTTTGCCCTGTGCCCCAGTTTGCCCTGTGGCAGCAGCAGGCACACGTTCTGGCGTGTGGGCTCAGGCTCTGAGGGTGCAGCCCTGCCAAGACACAGCACCTGCTCTGAGGAGCTCCCAGGTCACACCAAGGTCACTGTGCACAGTGGCTGCACACAGGGCTAAAAACTCCCAGGTGGCATTCCTGGACACAGTAGTTGCTGCTTTCTGTTCCCAGTTTGAGCTGAGCATCTGATACAGCAAGGTCTTAGAAAGAGCCTGACCAAAGCTGAGTTCTGTGGTCACCAGAAAACCACACTGACCAGTTCTGTTCACTTCTAACTGGTGAGGGAAGCAACATGGCCTCAATCCCACAGATTCCATGAGGAGGTAATGGATTCCTGAAAGTGTTCAAGCCCCAGGTTGGATGGACTGTTCTAGTGGAAGGTGCCCCTGCACATAAGAGGGGGAATGGAATGAGATGATCCTTAAGCTCCCTTCCAAGGTGAACTGTGATTATGTGACTGGAGTTCCAGATTTTTCTGAAATGCAGCAAAGGCTGAAAGAAAATGAAATGCAGAAGTTGAAAGAAACTCAGACACAGGACTGAGCATGTGAACGGGAGATCCTGCACTCTCCCACTGCAGAACTCCAACTCTCCTTCCCTTGCACTTCTCTGCAAGCACCAGGAAATTGGCCTCTGCTTCAAAGGAGCTGCCTCAAAGCATCCAGACCACCAGAGATGTGCAGTAACATGAATAAACAGGACACAGGGAGATCTCAACAGCACACCTCAGATGAGGTGCACCGATGTCTGTGGCACGAGTGAATTTGCAGGAAGTCAGAGGAAGGGAACAACATGGATTCTGCCAGTTAGCAAAGCAACGCTCTACAGATACAAGGAGCAAAAAGCCAAGAGTGGTAAGAGCTTGAGTAGAAGTACAACATTTCCCAAAGGCTGGGAACCTCCCAGGATACTGGCATGCTCAGGAGGCTGATATACAGCTTCTGACTCCTAATGTCTAACAGAAAAGGAGTTTTCTCAAAAGTTTTCCAACTTGAAAACAATAAGGAAAATAAAGTAACTCATTTAACCTGGGTAAACTTTATCCTGGAGGGACCCTGCCAGTTACTAAAAGAACAACAGCAGAACTGTGAGAAAGCACTATTAAATAGCAATTTTCCAGAGAACCACAAGACTTTTGTGCTGTTGAAGATCTTGATGCTATTCTGGAGCAGGGCCCAAAGGAGAAAATCAAAATGTAACACTCTGCCTCATGTTTTGAGGAACACACATACTTCACGTTCCAATTGAGCTGCTCTAGTTTCAAGCCTGCCTCAAACACTCAAGTAGGAGCCACCCCTATTTTTGGAACTGACTCGAAAGCAACACAGACTGGAAGAACTCCACTGGGAAAGCCAGTACCATATTTAAACAAATTTTAAAAACCTCAGAAAGTAGGAGCTCCCACATTAAAGCTAAGGCAGATCTAGAGCGAGAATTGCCTCATCCTCTCTAACCCAAACCTCTCAGCCCTCCTCTAGAAATTAAGACTGAATATTGTCTGCACAGACCTTTTCTGTAGGAGTTTAGCAAAGTCTGCCATTCACTCCCTTCTCTCCCACCACTTCATAAGAACAGAATCCCAGGCAACAAGACAACATTCAGTATCTCTTGCCATCTACAGAGATCCTTTTGGTGATCAGTGCATTCCTCTCAGAGCTCTTTACTATGGCAGGAAAGACTTACACAGCCTAAAGAAAAAGCAAATGTGTCCCACCAAAGCCCTGAGAGCAGCACTTACCTGGGCTCCCCTGGAGTAGGATCTGAAAATGGTGCAAAATCTTCCTTGCCCTGAGGTGTCCCTAAAACACAGAAAAGTTACAGCTATGAGATTGGAGAATTGACTCCCATACAGCACATCTCCTACTGGCCATAAAAAATAAAATAAAAATCAGCATCAATCTTGTCAGATCTTCAGGACGTGCTTGGTATCCAAAGTGCTCTGCATGGTGGATTCTTCTGGGGAACAACTGGTGGGTACATTCCTACCTTTGGGTAGAGGTTGTCACTGTCACTGTGCTTCCCATGGAGAAGGTACGAGCCCAAACCACTCAGCTGCAGCTCTACCTGATGATGTGTGAGGGTGTCAGTCATTTTATTCCCTGGGCAAAGGATTTTTCTGCCTAGTTCTCTTCAGTCCACAGGAGTTCAAAGTCAGAGTGAGTCTGCAGAGGTCTCCCAGCCATGGAGAACAGCCAACCTGAATGTGACCACTGACAGGAGGAAAATTGCCTTGCACTAGGATTTGCTTATTTTTCAAACACATTTTAACCAAAAATAAACGGAATTCTCTTTATACCCAGATCCCTGACAGACTGGGTCTACACACCCTACAGAAGGCTGAGGAACAGGAGTGGGGTACAGTGTTTCTAGACCACTAGGTTCCTAGTGTTCCTAGACAACCAGGAGCTTTTCAGTCACACCTGTCTGGACAAGGTTTGATAACATTACCAGCACCCCTCAGTGCCCTTCTGGAACAAGACACCAGAGCCCAGCACTGTGATTTAACCAGGATATACTGAAATGTGTCAGGCTAATCAGAGACACATTATGGCCTTTCTCAAATCTATTCCCTGGGCCAGGATAAAAGACACTTGAATGACCACTGAGAAGGCTGAGGAATCCCTCAGCCCCAGATTTGCAGCTCTAAGAAAAACATACCGACCTCACATGCAGGACAGTCATTTTTTCAGATCTAAAGCTTTGGAGGATCCTGGACATCCATGTAACAGCCTGTGCTTACGTGTCCTTCTCCCTCGACAATCAAATACCAGGTAAATAATGGTAAAAGATTACACTAAGCCATCATCAATCAGTGTTATCAGCTTTCCAGTTCCTGTGCTGTTCTCCACCTCAAGAACTACAGTATAAAAAGACGGTTTCAAGAGGAAAGCACTAAGTTACTACACACTTGGGGCTGAAATGTTAAAATAGGCATCTTACAGGAGAGACAAGAATGCAAGTGGCACATAAAACCATGGAGGCTAGAAGAGATAAATTAGCTGCTTCTGTTCTTTTTTGTAAGAAAAATGAGGACATTCAGCTTCAGAGAGCAGGGGTGTAATTAAACCACCAAACTACACACTGCCAGAGTCAGTCACTGAGGCTGAGAACATGGAGTTCATTCCTATTTAACAATTCACAGGTTACTAATATTCCTGTTACTTGACCCAAGCATTTGTAAGGGGATATTTAACTCCATGTTTTAGGAGCTCTGTCATTCCCTACAGGATCTGTGTGAAAACCAGGGTAGGGACAGACTACCTATCCTTACCTATCCTGTCCTGTACTTCCCTTCCTCTTTCATCTCCACAGGCTGCTGTGTCAGCTCCTCTGCAAGTTAGACCTCAAAGCTCAGCCAGAAGGACTCCAGCTGTCCCTCCGGTGCTGACAGATAAAGCAAGGCTTACTCCTCCCATGCAGTGTTCTCCCATCTCTGTCCCAGTGCCTGGTCACCCCAGCCAGTCCTGCTCTCCAGGATTTCACCCCACCCTGATGCTGTGACGTCTGTTCACAGCTCGTTTTAATTTTCTACTCAAGGCACTGAGAAATATCCAGCTGCTGAGGGACTAAGGGCTTCACCTGTTTTATTCTTCTACTTTCCTTCTCTTGTTTCTATTTCTCATCCAAAACAATACTAGTCCTTCAGTGATCAAGAACTGTATGGGAACACAGAATGATGTTATAGTTTGGGAATGGATATTCTACAACAACCAGTTCCAACCCCCTGCCATGGGCAACACCTTCCACTATCCCAGGTTGCTCCAAGCCCTGTCCAGCCTGGCCTTGGGCACTGCCAGGGATCCAGGGGCAGCCACAGCTGCTCTGGGCACCCTGTGCCAGGGCCTGCCCACCCTCCCAGGGAACAATTCCTGCCCAATATCCCATCCAGCCCTGCCCTCTGGCAGTGGAAGCCATTCCCTGTGTCCTGTCCCTCCATCCCTTGTCCCCAGTCCCTCTGCAGCTCTCCTGGAGCCCCTTCAGGCCCTGGCAGGGGCTCTGAGCTCTCCCTGGAGCTTCTCCTCTCCAGGTGAGCACCCCCAGCTCTCCTAGCCTGGCTCCAGAGCAGAGGGGCTCCAGTCCTTGGAGCATCTTCATGGCCTCCTCTGAACCTCTTGTAACAGATCCATGTCTTCCTTGTGCCAGGAGCTCTGGATAACAGAACTACAGGCTGGGTCTCAAGTAACAGTGAAAGTGGTCAGCTATGACAGACAGTGGCTGAATTCAGACTATTCCAGCAAAGAGCAGCACGGTGCTTGTGCTGCTTGACTGACAGAAAGGAATCTTACTTGCCAGAGTAACTTTCTGGTAAGAACCAGAGAGCCAGGAAGTCCCACCACACAGCCAGGGATGGTCCACACTCTGCATAGCCTGGTGCAGCATCGCCCCAGCCCTGTCTCCCTGCTCACCTGGCCTGAGCTCCCAGGGTTTGGGTTAGAAAGGCTCAGAACACTCACCAGAGTTCCAGCTTGACCCTTCTGCCGTCCAACAAGATAGTAGTGGTCTTGTAGTCAATTCCTGAAAGAAAAGCAATGAAAAGCTGAGCAAACTCTGAGAACATCTTCAGAGACGCACAAGAACCTTGCTCTGCCCACACAGAGCTCTCATTTCATGTTTGCTAAAGGGATGTTTTCTCCTCCTTGCTCTGCTGCCTCTTTGAGGAGAGCTGCAGAGACCTGACCGGAACAGACTTCTGCTCCATGGCAAAGACTGATCTCATGGAGCTCTATCCCTCCTCCCTGAAACCCCTACACTGCTTCTGACTTCTTCATTGGGGTTTTAAACCTCTTAGAACTTGAGCTGTAGGAAAGGCTGGGTGAGGCTTGGAACAACCTAGGAACATGTCCCTGCCCATGGCACAGGGGATAGAACAAGATGAGCTTTAGGCTTTCTTCTAACCCAAGTCACCCCATGACTGTCTGAGATTCAGTGATTTGTAGCATTATTCCACATGGCAGTGATAAATCAGACTTTTGGGGAGTGAGCCACAGACAGGAACAATTTAGATACATCTCTGCTACATCAGCATGCAGTCCCAGCATCTCTCAAACACCACTGCCTGCAGCCACAGGACATTTTGGGAGATGTTACAGGAAGGCTGTCCAAAGACTGCTGTCTCTTCTTCCAAGCAGCTCTGGGGTGTGCATCACAGAGGGCCAGGTAAGGCAGGACAACTCCCCCCTTGTGAGGGGCTGAGAGGCTGCACAGACACACCTGCTTTTGCTTTTCATAGAGCCACAGCACCAGAACAGCAGAAACCCCCAAACCACAACACCCAGCTGTGCTGGCACACAACTCAGTCACACAAGGGGTGTCCACTACCTTCAGATAGGCAAGAGATTTGTTAAAACTGGGAGCCTGTCTCACAGTCAGACTGAGAAGTTTAAAAAAAACCAACTCCCCTTGCAAGCAACAGGCCCAAACCACACTGAACACAGCATTCCCTGCAGCCCCAGGCAGAGGGCAAGAGGCACAACTGCACCTCCCATCTCCTTCCCAAAGCCAAGGGGCACCAGGTGCCCAGGAAAAGCAGCTTCTCTTGTTAATAAGCTTCAAGTGTCATGAAGTTGCATAAACAAAGCACAGAGCACCATTACTGCACACCCACTGAAGCATCAACTAATTTACAACCTTTTAATAAAGCAGAGTCACTTCATTCTAATTACATCAACTTTAGTTTTTCTTCTTGCCAACAGATATCAAACTTTGAATCTCGATTAAAACCCCACACTGTTGTGTTATGACCTGCATTTCCCTTTTCCTCCAAGGAGAACACTGCCCTGACAACCAAACAGACAAGTTTGTCAATAAAGCAAATGGATTTTTCTGAGTCATCCACAGGAGTTCCCTGTTAGTGAAAAACAAATTAGAGTTCAGCCTTCATAGGGTGCTATAAAAAGCGATAAAGATAATTATCTTAAATTCTAACTATTTCCAGTGCTGTATCACAGAAAATAGGCAGTGCACATTTTATCTTCCTCCAGAGACAAGTGAATGATCTGTATTTATTTTCAGGCAGATATAAATCTCCCTCATCCCCAGGGGTGGCAAGGAATAGTGGGAGTAAGGCTGCTCTGCTACCAGAAGGGAGCATCCAGACATCTTCCCCTACCAGTTCCTGAACCAGATCTGACAGGCTGTTAGGGAAGGGGCAAATTAAGCCCATTGCTCTGTTTCAGATGCAAAATGCCCAGAGACTCTGCCCCTTCCTCAGGCACAAGAGCTCTCCCTCAGCAGTGAGTCCCAACCACCCTCAGAGCCAGCAGTGCACGAGTGGAGCAGCTGCATGAAAGCACCACAGAGTGGGGACAGGGAGAGTTTTCAGGTCATGGAGGACACATCCAAAAATGCCAGTACTGAGCTGAAACAAATTGCTTGACTACAGCTTTTAAAAGTGAGAGAGGTTCAGCTTAACTGGGAAGAGAAGGAATCTTGTTAATGGAAATGTCAAATACATAGATGTCTCATTATGCTCCTTGCCCACTAACTGCCCAGCCTACACCCCCAGAGGAACATGGGTTCCCTGCCCTCAAAATTCATGACTTGGTCACCAGAGAAATGCTTTAAATAATCTATGTCCATCTGAAACTACACCATATACTTTAATCCAGAAGGACACCAGTCTTTGGGCGTTACATACACTGGCCCAAGGAGCTCACACACACTCCAGTTAAAAGCAAGCTCATATCTGGTAATGGGCTGAGGAAAGTGCTGCACTTTTAAAAATGCAAACACCCAAACTGAGACAAGGACTGAATTTACAAAAGGTTTTGGAGCAAACTCTGCCTACAAGCTCACTGATGAAGGACAAAAACCTGCACAACTGCAACGTTTTGGAGAAAATTTCCAAAAACACTCAGTGCATCAGGACAGCTCAAAGGCACTCCCTGGTTTTGGTCTGTTATTTTAGTTGGTGAGCACTGAGAAGGCTGCAGTTCACAAGTACAGCTCTCCCATGGCTCACTGGTGCCACAAAATCTGCATCAGTTAGAGGTGCCCTCAAAATCGTGGTACTCACCATGGTGGTGAACACCAGTACTGGCCCCTTATATTTCAACCCCAGTAACACACAACCATGTCCTGAGCTGCAGCCCAAGGCACTCCCACATTTACGGCTCACAGGGAAGCTGAGCAGTCGAGCTCTCTTGCCCAGGCCCAGCCTCAGCCTTGGCTCTCCCCTTGTCCCAGGGACCTGGGGACAGAGGGTCACAGCAGCCACTAGATGCCACCTCTGCACTGAGGCTGCTGGCAGCATGGCCAAACCAGGGCTGCCCCTCCGCCTTTACATTTCAGGCAGCTCAGACACAAGTTAAGGGAAGTTTTTAGAACTTCTTTTCTGCAGGTGGCAGGGTTTCCCCTACTCGAGCATCACCTCTGCTTACAGCCCAGCGCGGCTTATCTGGGGGCGGGCGCTGCTCTGCCGGAGCGGCTCCGATCCCACTCCCCGGACAGGGAGGGGCAGCCCCAGCCCCGGGATGCTCCTGCAGCACACACAGCTCAGAGAACCGGCCCTGCCCGGCCCCGCGCAGCGGCGCTGGGGGGGAGAAGAAAACACTCCTCTTTAAAGCCTATTTTATATCAACTGATCTCTTTCTGGACCGATATCAGCATGATGCAACAAAGCCAGTGAGGCTCAGAGAACAAGTCTGGGCTGTTCTCTCGGATTTAGCATTCAGGCCGACTCCTGTGTTACTTTTTCAGCCCTGCTTTATACTCCTGCTTGCTCTGATGCCATCCCAGCCCCATTCCTGGAGCAGAGAGCCAACCTGGCACAGGGCACAGTGCAGAGGGATCTGCTGCACCAAGCCTGATGTCAGACACTTGATTCTCCTCCACGGAGCTGAGTTTCATGCTCCCGGGCAAGGCTCCAGGGAATCCCAAACCTTTCTTTCTTTTGCCAGTTGCTATAAGGAAAACATAAGAAAGCAAGTCATTTTCCCATGGGAATCCACAGGATGTGTTATAGGAAACTCTGATCTCTTCCAAATTATTTATGCCGGGCACAACACACTTCATGGCAACAGTATCACCTGAAAATTCCACACCCAACCTGAGCTTACTTAAAGCTTTCACCCAAAAGACCACACTTGATGTGAACAGGAAAATCAAAACCCCTCCAAGAGAAATGGTAACTTTTTCCCAGCACTTGATACTATTTTGTATCAGGTTGTTCCCTTTACCCCTGGGAATCCAGGGCTTGGACATGGGTGTATGTCCACTCTGCCAAGCCTCTGCCCTGCACCTGCATGAGCAGCAAAAACACAAAGGAGAAGGCAGCAGCCAAGCAGGTACATGGATCTGGAAGTCACACTGGAAAAGGGAGAAACACAAGGGAGATGTGCATTTCATGCTCTCCCTTTAAAGAGGCTGATCTCTCAGGAAAATTGCTTTACACAGCTCAAGTGAGCAAAGCTCTATAAATATTTACTACCGAAACACACGGACCCTGGGTTTTGTGTGGGTCTTTGTTTCAGAGAAAAGGAGACAAGTTTGCAGTTGCAGACTCACCAGGTGACTCTGCCCTAACGCCTGGGTGGGGGCCAGAAGGGCACCTCCCCTTAAAAAGGCAGGTTTGAGCAAAACCTAAGTGCAGCATGTGCCTCTTTCCTCCTTCAGCTTCCCAAGGTGATTCCAGCTCCCAGGGTAATGCCAAAGCCAACACCACATTTTAGGTTATTGGTCCAAATCAAGTGTCCTCTTCCAGGGATGCTCCAATGATCCAAGACCCAACTAAGAGTTCCTGTGCCTACACAGACATCACAAAGGTATAACCAGGACTTGCCCCATGACAGGGATGAAGGGTTCATCCCACATTAACCGAGCCATCAGCAGGTTTTCCTGAGACCTTCCCCAAAAGCTGCCAGCACCATCTCCAGTTTGCATCTGCAGTGTCTCTAAGAAGATAACTTATTCACAAATCTGGGACAAAAGGCATTCCAGGTGATGCTCAAAAATCTCTTTCCAAAGGAAAAAAAAAATTAAAAAGTAGTAAAAATAAATCAATGTACTCAAGTGAAACACTGATAGAGTTTTAAGATAAGCTTGCTTTCCTTCTGAGAGAGACTCCTTGTCACTTGCAGTCATTTCCAGTTTGCATGAGTCAGATTGGCCAAAGATGCTTTTGCCACCTCATCTCTTACATGAATGTTTCTGCTTGTGGGAGTGCGGAATCCACCTCGCTGTTAGTCCACCCACAAAAAAACCCAGTGTGCATTATTTTAACTTCATTAAAACTCAGTTCCCCCAGCTTACAGACACGTGCTATATACTGCAACCTCAGCTTTTTTCCTCCTTTTAAAAATTAAATTTGGTTTCATTTATGCATAATTCAAAAGAAGATAACCAACCTGCTTGCAAAGTGATACATAAGGTCAACAGGCAAAATTGGAGGTGTACAGTGATGATGAACCAAGGCCAAGCCTTTACTCAATGCATCATATAAATAAGAAGTAAGATAAAGTGAGTGGACTTTTGTTACCTGACTAATGCTGCAATTCGGTGGATTGTTCCTTTATCTACAGACATAATTAAGTCAGAGTGGCTGCATTCTGCAACTCTGACAGCATCTGAACACTCAGAAGAGGGCTGAGGGTGAGCTGTGCCTGGTTTGTTGCAGCCCTACAGAAATGCTCTGCTGGATTTGGAAATGTTAAGACTGGCTCAGGAGCCACCAGAAAGACTCACTGTGTCACCACAGTGCCTCACCCAGCCAGCCTGGTGATGGACTTTGATTTGTGACCGTCATTAGTGCAGCTGAAGCCACCACACCACAAATGTCTAACTGAAAATGTTGGATTTTCCCCCAAACCTCCAGCCTCCTCTGTTTGCTCACAGGTCATCAGCTCTGCCGAGTGCAGAAGGTCTCAGGCTCTTAAAAGGTCTCCCTAAATGTTTGTAGGTTTAGTGCCACAATGACCACTGGCTGCTGGGAAGAGGGGAGAGCACAGGGCTGGAATGAAAACATAGAGAATACACATCAAATATTTAACTTGCTGAGATTTCACAGTGAACTTGAGTAACCAGCTGTGAAGGGCTGGTCGTGCTGTGTGGCACCAGAGAGGAGCCTTGGGAGAGAGAGATGCAGAGCTCTGAGAGCAAGGAGCTAGCAGATTCAGAGACATGCCATGATTATAAAACAGGCCAACACCAAGAGTATCCAGCCAGGAATTTGTAACCTGTGTTGTGACAATCCTTCCTTACTGCACAGGGAAGGATCAAAGTTGCAATCACCCACTGTGCAGCTGGGCTTAAATGCATGTTCTCACTGCCACAACGGTAGATAAGCACCTAGGAACACTTTAGAGTGGGTCAATGGACTGCAAAGCCTTTACTGTGTGTTTGCAAAAGGAAAATATTAAAGATGAATCTGTGGTGAAGCTTCTCAGCAGCAAGGACTCCAGGAACTGTGACAAAGTGGCAGAGATGGGTAAATTTGGTTTTAAACCTTATCAACAGTTTAGACAACACCGTGGATGCCAAGAACACCACAGCAATTGTGAATTTTTGTGAGAACATAAACTCTGCAGACCCCCTCCATGAGGGGTCTGGTCAGGGTGTCCCCTCCTCTGAGCCCTCTGGCAGGGCTGGCAGAGCCTGGCTGGGTGTTACTCAGGCTCCCCCTGCCACAGTCCCCTGGCACGTCTTTGGGGACATACCAGCATGTTTTCTGTCACATAAACTAGCTGTCATCTTATTGGTGTGTGTGCAAGACACCAGCTGCTGAAAGGTCCCTCCCTCTCCCTCCAAAGGGCCTGTGCCAACCTTCCTGCTGGATTAAAAAAGGAAAAAAAAAACCAATCTGTGCTGCACAGAGTGCAAAGGCTGCCTCTCTGCCTGTGTTGTTACTGGAGCCCTTCTGTGCTCTGCTAAGTCCAGCCTAAGGCAATTAGTGCAGAAATTCATTTGTCCCAAATGCCAGCAATACCCGAGCAGTGTCCAAAGGCGATTTGTTTATTCCACCAAGTCCCTGGGTGTCACAGATGCTACCAGACCTTTCCAGGATGTTACTAATCCTTTCCCAAGATGATCCATACCTTTCCAAGTCATGACTGATGTGCCTGGGGCATGGGAAGTCTTGCCCCTGTGTGTCCAGGCACCATCTGAGGCTGCCCAGATCCTCCTGAAAGCTGGAACCACTGTGGGGGGAGAGCAGCCAGTGGCCAGACACCCCCACCCCTGCTGAGCATGATGAAAAGGCAGAAGCAGCAACATGCAGCTAAGTCCCATCTACAACAAACCCAAGAGAATAAAGGAGGGAGGAGAAGTGCTGGGAGGTCACAAAATTGAGGCCAAAAGGTGAGAATAATAGCTCCAGATCTGCTGGCAGATCAGCTATGGAATAAGAACATCACTCCCACTTCTAGTCTTCAGCATGCAAAAACCTCACCCCAAAACCAAGGCAAAGACCCCAGACCTTGCTCCACAAGCAAACCACATTTACACACGGGGCTCAGCAGGAATCTGGACAGCAGGGACACTGGCAGAGGAGCCCTGAACCAACACCCTCCTGGTGAGGTTATTTCAGGGTGAAACAGCCCCCCAGCCACAGGGTGTTACCCAGAGGCAGAGTTTCCAGCAGAGCCTCTCCAGTGCCCAGCTTTGGGGGTGTACTGGGAGCACTACACAAGGTGAGGCTGGGAGTGACAGAGCTACTCCAGAGCAGCTCCACAGCACATTCCTCCCAACAGCCAGGGCCATACAAACTCACTGGCTTCTCCACAGGCTCTCCCTCACCCCAAAGTGGACACTGACCTCCTGGGACTCATTTTCTGGCAGAACCATATTCCACAAGACAACAGAGACTGCACCCCCAACACCACATTCACTGCTCCTTCTCACCACACCCCATATCTTGCAGCTTTTTGTTTAAGAACCACTTATGGTGGAGATGGTCATGAAATATCACCTACAGCGACTGAGGCCAGTGCCCAAGCTGCTCCAAGAGCAGCATACAAAGCCAGGACACATTGTAAACGTGGTTTAAAATGTCTTATTTGGGGGTTTTGTTGTTTTGGGGTTTTTTACAAGCCTTCAGCGGCCTGTGAGTAAAAGGGCAGAATTCAGCTATCAGAACTGGTTGGTTGTGGGCAAAAGCTGATAGAGAGAGACTTGTTGCTTCACTTCTAGTCAAACGAGGCAGACGGGCATGGAAATCAGAGGTGGCCAGGAGCTGCTGAAAGCATGTTCAGAGCAAACAGGTTTAACCAAATGTACTAATCCAACACCAAACCCACTCCCAGGCAGAAGGCAGCTGCTGGGGCCAGCACCCACAGATGCAGGTTTGAGATCCTCTCATTTCATGAGCACTTTAAAAACAGGCAGCAACATCTGTAAGAAGACACTACAGGTGGATTACCTTCCACCCCAGCTCCTACTATGCACTTAGAGGAGTAGTTACTGTCTCTGTCATCTGTAAGTGATACTAAATTGTTCAGAAAAAATGTGGCATGAGGGCATCAACAAAGCAGATGAAAAAAAAGAGAATTCAAGCTATTCAAATAACAACTGATGAAGTCACCCAACCTTAAAAAGTGTGTACAGCAGCACATTAACAGCAGCAATTTAACTAGTCAGCTCAGAGCTGTGAGCCATGGGAAAAATCCCTTCCAAACAACACATGAGCTCATCCATTTGAGTCATGCATTCAATTACCTACTCTTTAGAGAGAGAAACAAATTGTCATCACCAACAACAGGGGTCAACCAAATACAGGTGGATTGATCCCAGGTCTGTGCCTTTCAGTGTCACAGTTTAGCTCACAGCATCACTGCTCTGTTTTGTGCAGGATGGTAGAAGTTCCCCAACAGCACCACTGCAAAACAGCCCAGTTCCTGCCTGCAGAGCTGGGACTGAAGGTCAGCAAGCATGTGATCTTACCTCTGTGATCCTGCCCTGCACTGTAACTGAGCTTTGGGAACAGGATCAGGAGGTCTCAGCTGCCATTGGGCGTGCAGGAGACCAGCACCACTCCCGCCCCCTGCTCCTGCCTTCATCCCCTCCTGCTCACGGCAGCTCACACACAATCCACCCTCACACACAATCCACCCTCGCTGCTGGGAGCCAACAAGAGAGCTCCCCATTACTTCGGTGTGCCGCAGAGGAGCAGGAGCTGCTTTGGGCAGGAGGGGAGCCCCATGCAGAGCCCACGGCTCCATGAGCTCTGCCAGCCCCGGGGAGCTGCTGCGGGGCTTGGCAGCTCGGTGAGAAATCCAACGAGCTGCCAAGCACCTCGTACTGACACACATGTTGAAACAGAGAGAACAAACGCCTTTCAATTATCTGTAGTTACCCAGATTTGTAGATTTTCTCCTGAAAAACATACTCCCATCTTCCATTCATAGACGCCTCATTTCAGCTGAGAGGGATTTCCATTTAGCCTGGAATCCTTTCACAGATAGTCTGCTCACATCAGTTCCCTGGCATCTTCATCTCCAGCTGAGAGGGCTTGTAGGTGGGGATCTCTGGCAAATAATTGCTTGTTTGGTTTTGTAACCAGCCAAAAGGAAAACACTGATTTAGAGACCTCTAAGAAGCCCGGATTTGAAGATTTCACTTGTCCACTGCCTGCTCCAAGCCCAACAGCATTTCAGCAGCTATATGCTCCTCACACAGAGGAAACTCTGTTCTGGGCACGCTTAAGGGGGACAATTGCATCAGAAAACAGCATTTGAAGCCAGGAGCAAATCTGTTCCTAAAGCTCCAACAATTTCAGCGGACACCCGGGAAATCCCAGAAACAGTCCAAAGTCAGTCCAGAATCAGCGATGTGAAGTGGATTTGTGCTTTAGAAGAAAATCAAGAACGATTTTATGCACAGAAGCGACAACAAACAAAAGAGTTTCTTCATGCCTTGCAGTTCAGATCTCCATAAAAACTACACAGCTGCAGGCAGAAACAAAGGCAGCCTGTGAGGGAAATCAGAGGGCACCATAACAGTCTGCATTGTTGCTGGATGACCGTACAAACATCAAGATATGCTTGGAGAGAAAAAAAAATCCCCAACACTCAAAAAAATCCAAGTCTTTTGTCCAAAATACTTTGAATATCCTATCCCTCTATAGTTACATTTCTGTGGACACTGTGCAGGGAAATGCTGCTCTGCAGCATCAGACCCTTCTGGCATCCCCACACCATGCCTGGGCAGCCTGCATGGTGCATGCCAGGCTCAGGTGCACACCTGCTCAGGGATCCTGCAGAGGCTGGCTCTGATCCCTGGGATCCCCATCCACACCCCAGCTGGCATCTCCAGGTTTTGCCACCAACAAAACAGCATCTCAGACCTACACTCCACACCTGAACATCCAGAGAGAGCTGCAGCTCCTCAGCTGGGTGTAGGTTAAGCAGACACTTGCAGAGTTCCCAGAACAGCTACAGAGATTCCACCCCCCAGCAATTTCCCTGGCTTCCAAGTTTGGTCTCGCTGCACCAACCACAAGCCCTATGCCAGGAAAGGGCTGTTCCACACTGGAAGCACCAGGACAGCTGCTAACACTGGTTTCACCTTCCATGTGCTGTTTCCAATGACAAATCTCCAGGGACCTGACATACAGTGCATGGCAGGTGTGCTCAGTTCTCCCTCCTTGTCCTTGAAGGATGGACTGGCCCTGTTGGCACAGCAAGCACCTCACTACACACCTGTAAAAACTCTGCTGCCTCACAGCAGCTCTCACCAGCCTGAAACCAGGTTTTCAAAGCCCAATCTGGAGCCCCCCAGGTCCCCTCCTGACCTAGAGGACAAAGATCTCACTCCAGCTATCCTGGCAGCCTCTCTGGAGCACTTTTGCTGCCACCAGGGAAAAGCCAGCATTTGTCATTTTTAAAATAGAAGAAAGCATTGAATTTCAGCCTTTTAATGCAGATGAACACTACAAGAACACAAGTGTGTCTCAACCCACAGAGGTGTTCCAGAGCAAACACATTTGTTGGCAGGGTGAGCAGCACAGGTAAGGCACAGGTAAGATCTACCCTGCAGAGTTTCATGTCCTTGTGCCACGGCACAGGCCTGCAGTTTCCTGCACGGATTTTATCACCAAGATATTCAGGCAGTTTGACAATGTAAGAAAAATAACAACTCTTGGGACAAGAGAGGATTTAAGATTAAATAAACGATAGGCAAAATGGGGTGAGAGGGTGGGTTGTTGCATTTTCTTTGCTCATTGTTTGGTTGTGTTTTTTTCCATCTTGTTCTGTCTCCAGTCCACTCGGCCTCCACTCCAGAACCTTGGGCAAAAGGCCTGTCAGAGGTGCTGTTACAGCTGGTACCAGAGGAAACAAGGCAGGGAAATCTCTGCATCCAGGACTGAGCAGGGAGCAGGGGCAACTACCTGCACAGAGAGGCAAACAGTACAGTAAAACCCCCAAATGGGCCCAGGAACTCAGCAGCTGGGCTGGAAACAAGTTAAAATCCCTAAAAAAAGAAACCTTTTTAAAACTGTGCATTTTATTTAAAAGGTTACCCCAAAGATGCTCAGAACCTTCTGCTAAACTGCCATCTAAGTACAGCCTTTCAGTGTCCCCTTTCTGCCTGAGTCCTCAATCATTGATAGTTTAAGCAGCAAAAATTATGTTTGAATTGCACGAGGACTTTTGTCCCAGTTCAATGACCAATACTGCACAGAACATACAGGACCTCAAGAATTTCAGGTGTTATATTTATAGGAGAACAGGTGTCAAAGTTTTAAAATGATCTAACAATGTCTAGAATGGGCTGATGGAAATGCAACAAAGATGAAGTAGAAAAGAGGAAGAAAATCTAAAAAGCTGTGGCTAAGTAAAAACACTTTCAGCAAATAGAAGCTCTATAGGAACAAACAATCTCTGAGGAACAAACAATCTCCGAGCTATGTTGCAACCTCACTATTTACTACAACTTTTGCAGAAGCAAAGGGACTCTGATGGAGGTTTCTTGCCTTAAGCCACCACCCTCTGTGCCCCAGGGTAATTTTCTTTCAGGTGAGTCTCACCTTACAGCAAAGCCTTTAGCAAAACAAAGCTGAAGGTTTTCACATTGGAGCTTCCTTCCTCCTCCAGTGCCTGCAATCACACAGGAATTGATATGACATAATGCTCCTGTAGAGCTCAAGCTGGAGTGCCAGAGGATAGCGAGGGGCAAAGGGAAAGAAAACCAGGTTTTAACCAGCAAGGTTCTAGAACCACAGCTCAAAGCCTCAGCTCAGAGCATAGCTGTTCTCAAGTGCAATGGAAAGATGCTCTGCTGTTCGGAGAGAGTGAGCCTGCAGAGGAAAACATGGCAGGGAACAGCTGGAAACAAAAGCTGAAGAAGGAGGAGGAGACTAATTTCCATGGTCTTTCCTATGCAGCTTAAATACTGAATCAACCAAAAACCCCCACACCATGAGAGGAGTGGACAATGTTGGTGTGGAATCTGGAGAGACCAAAACCTGCCTGCTTTTTACAAACAAAAAACACAGAAAAACTTTTAGTCCCCGTTGTTAGAAGAACATTCCACCCATTTCAGCTTTGTACTGCTTGGCTCACATCACCTTTGTGCATTCAGGGCTCTGGAACACGTTAACAGCCATAAAAGCACAGCTTTTATAGAGGGATTAGAGGTGGTGAGAACGCTGCAGTGCAAACCAGCATTTTGCAGAGTATGTCCCCAGCTTTATAAAACCCCAACAAAAACACAACCCTCCTCAAAAGTTCTGTGCATGTAACAACTATTGAGCACCTAATCCTGACTAGAGAGAGACACCAAACCTGCAAGGCACTCGGTTCAGGGGCTGGGTTTTGGCTTGATGGGGATCTTTTCATTTGTTGGCTTTGTTTGGGGATTTAAGTTTAAACCACAGCTGGTTAGTCCCATAACAAGCAGAGCTGGAGGTTCAGCACTGTATCTTTGGAACTATTTTTCACACAAAGGTTGTGTAGTAAACAATGGAGAAATAAGAGATGCTGGAGCTGTTTCCGAGTTGCCTGCTCTGATGAGATCAGCTTTGCATCTCTGATGACAGGGAAGTGAACATCTCTGAAGGACATTGATGTAAGTGCTGGCAGACAGCAGGAATTGCTGCAACAACCACTCTGCAAGCCATCCAAAGAGGCTTCCAGCAGCACAACCAGCACAGTCCAGCTCAAACATTTCCCGCACATCACTTGTGCAGCCACTACAGGAACGTGATGGCTGAGCTGCACTTGGAACACTTTGCCTCAATCCTCCTTGCATCAGAGTGCTAAAGCCTCAAACTGAAACATTATTCCAAACATTATTCCAAAGAATACAGTCCTGCCAGAAAACAAAGAGCAGTTTCCATTGGTGTGCAGCAGCTGAAGCAGTGGGGCAGCCCAAGCAGCCCATGTCTACCATTGACAGGGACAGGGCTGCTCCAGCAGAGCAGGACACGCAGGGTGGGACCGGGCCAGGTGAGGAGGAGGAGGCAGCAAAGCAGCACCAGAACCAAGGCTTCCCTCCCTGCTGATGCCAAAGAGAGCCCTGACAGTGCAGCAGCACCAGGATGAGGACTCAGCTGCCATGTGAAACCTGGGCTCAACACCTGTGGCTCTCATGTCTATCTATGCCCAGAAGATGCCCCATCAGTGCTGGCCCTGAGGTTTTACTGCACGTGGGGTCACCCAGCAACTCTTGTCTGCTCAGGAGGGCGAGCCAGTGTCGAGAGAGGTCCTGTGCTTACAGGAGTTCAAGTTTAGAGCAGAGCTGCTCACTATACACGTTTTAATGCTGTGAAAAGTGAACCAGTGCAGCAGGACCTCCAGCCAAACACAGCAGCACCATGGAGGCTGCAGATCAGAAGGAAGAGACCATCTTCCATGGTCAGTCTTGGAAATCCAGCAGGCAAAGAAGCAGAAGCACTGGAAAACATCCCTTCATGCCTTCCATGGCAGCAAGGAGGATGACACAAAGTGTCTCTTCACTCCCTGCCTATGCAGGCTGCTGTGGGACAGGTTATCTCCTGGTTGGCATGGTGCTACCAGGGAGTTTCTGGTTGCACACTGCTGCCTGAGGTGTCATAGGACATACCGGGATAGGAACTGCTGTAAAGGAAGACTTGAAAGAGACATCTTAGGGATCTCCAGATTCAGACAGCTGCACAGAAACAACCAGAGGGAAAAGACATCCAAAGCTGTGGATCACTCAAATAAACAACCTGGTAATTAACAACAGTCCCCAGGCAAACAGGGGCAGCTGGAGGGGACTGACCATCTCTGAGGGCTGGGCAGTCTTCAGCTGCCTCTCCTGTTCCTCCTGGCCAGGGAAAGGGCAGGAAGCTGCACTGCCCCAGCCCTTGTTCCTGGCATGGAACCCCAGCTCTGGTAGGCTTGCTGCTGCTGCTGCCCAGGAGCTGAGTTCCTGCACTTCTGCTATAGGGGAAGAGCTCTTGGGAAAGATCCAGTTTTCACCTGAACCATAAAATCTGTCAGCAGCTATTGCATTGAGCACTTCAGGTGCCTTTTCCCTGACATTGCCTGTCTGGACAGCAGTGGGATACAGAGCACCTAAGGATGGTGCTTGAATCAAGGTACTAAAACCCAGCCAAGAGACAGGGTTGAAAGGAGGTGCTGGGGCTCAGTGCATTAGGGCTGGCGTCAGCACCAACTCTGCAGGGCAGGGCTCTCATTTTAGCTTTTGCATGCTCATTGCAAGATCAGAGTGAGGACACTGGCTGCATCCTCACCACTTTCTTAATACAAGCTGAGGACAGGGAAAATAAAAATAAAAATCCACCCCCTTTCCAGTCAAAGCCATCTGCTCCAAAACATGCTCTACTCTCTCCCTAACACACATTTCTGCTTTCCTGTGGGAACAGCAGCAGGTGAGGGGGAAGGCAGCTGCAGAAAAAGCCCTCCATCATGTGAGAAGGGAGCACATCACCCTCACGTCTGCGTGGTGAGCCCAGCCCTGGCCCTGCTCCTGGGGCACCCTCGTGCCCGCCGAGCACAGAGCGCTG
This sequence comes from Phylloscopus whistleri, assembly GCA_017589585.1. Taxonomy (NCBI): domain Eukaryota; kingdom Metazoa; phylum Chordata; class Aves; order Passeriformes; family Phylloscopidae; genus Phylloscopus; species Phylloscopus whistleri. Next base: position 189,343 of record JADMLD010000353.1, read on the forward strand.
CCCTGACTCAGCCGGGGCTCGGGGCTGCCTGCTCCAGCAAGCCAGCAAACCTGCTGGGTGAGATCATTTCAGCACATGAGTAACCAGCTATTGGAGAGTGCATGTGTGAGTGACACACTGGTGACAAAGCCACGGGTCCCTCAGGTGAGGAGCTGCCTCGTGCCCCCAGTGCACGGCATGCACGCCGCCCCTGCTTTCACGTGCAGCTCCACCACATCTCATGTCCCAAACCCCCCTGTGACCACAGACGTTTCTGTCCTGCTTCAGAACGTGGGGATGGATAAGGACAGACCCCAAGTGAGCTGTTTAAAGACCAAAGTGATCTGTGTAGGGGACTCATATCCACAAGTAAAGCACAGCTTCATTCTGAGTCTGGTGTAACTCCGTGGTTCATGGCACAGGGGCCAGAGCAGCCTCTCCCTGCACCTGGGGAGAAGAAGCTGGCAGCAGAGGGCATTCAGGGAAAATGCAGGATTTTTGGTTCCCAGGTGAGATCCTCCAGCTGTCCAGAGCAGCAGTGAGGCTCTAAGAACAGATCCTCCCTCCACAACTACAGATTTGGGGAAGGGAGGGTGAAAGCTGGGAAGAAGGACAACACTGGAAGCCCAGAAGAACATTAATGTTCTCCCTGTCAAAACAATAGTAGGAAGGCTTAATTCAGGGTCTTCTGAGGATGGCCAAGAAAAAGCAAAAGCTAAGTCCAAATCAGTTACAATATCCAGCCACAGGGACAAAAACAACACTCCCTGTTCTTCACAGGGAGTGTGCTTGGCTGATGCTCCTGGAGACTGATACACTCCATAGTTCCAGCATGAACTTAGGAAGGAACACACAGCTGACAACTGGACCTCAAATTCCTCCTCAAAATGCCACCTTTATGTTACTAAAAGTTCCATACTCAGTGCCCTCACAGCTTGGTGCAGCAATGGTCAAGGCATTGCTCACATCTCCTGCACCAGGAGTAACAACCACCTCTGCTCCCACAGAGCAGGTTTATTTGGCCAGCAATTTAAAGAAAGGACATTGCTGAGGCCTTGCTATGCACCACAGGAAATGCAGGGGCTAATTTAAGATGTGCCCGATTTAGAAGGAGGTGCCAAGCTCCAAGGCTGTGCTGAGAAGTGACACTGCTGTTCAGGGATCCTGAAAAAGGATGGGCAGAGGCACCTATGGTGCTGTATGACAGACACAGCTCCCACTGCATCAAAGGCTCTCGGATACTGGACACAGGCAGGCAGAGGCTGCTGACAGCACCTAAAAGCCAACAGAAAAAGGGCTTTTCATCTCTCAGTTGTGTGCTGATCCAACACCCAGATGCCCACGGAGCAGAGAGGAATCCCTCAATCCCTTTCCTAATAGGCTGGGTAAGAGCAGCTAAAATACAGAGCTACATTTACAGAGCTTCACTGCTAAGGGTGTGCCTTCCCCGAGCTGGAAAGACAATCCATTCCACGCTGCACCACAAAGCCTGGCTGCTTACAACTGTTTCCACACAACAGAGTAAAAGCAGCAGACCCCAAGCAGACAGAGAAGGCAAATGCTCTCTCCCCTGCCTGCCAAGGTCAGGGACCTGAGCTCCACACGAGATGTCCCCACCACAGGAGCAGCCCAAAGCACACATCAGCACAGGCAAGTCGTGCTTTCTGCACTGACCAAAATAGTGGTAAGATGATACAACACTCATTTTAAAATTGGGATGTGGGATCTGGGAGGGGATGAGGACGAGGACAACGTGCTTACAAGCAGATTTACAAAGACAACCTCCACATAACATTCTGGCATTGCTGTTTTGGGATGGCATTAGGTGTCAAAGAGGATGCCAGGCTCGAGCTGTTCTCAAAATCCACGAGCCTTTGCTCAGGGGATGGTCTCTGTCAGGACAGGGGAGCAGCACACCCTGTTCAGCACGTCCCAGCTGTGCCAGAGACACACGGAGTTCCACTGCCAAGGCTGTCAGCAGCATCAGCAGGATCAAATTCACTTGGATATCAAAGCCACTCCAGCTGATTATCCTAAAGGTGCGTCGCCTCCCAGAATCAACAGAAGCAGAGACTATCAGAGCATATATTACTGTGAAACAACAGTATGTGACCTAATTCTCTAATTAGGAACGGGCTCAATTGCCCACTGAGGACAAGGGAAGGTTCTGAAATTATTCACTGAGATTTCTTTTTACCAACAAAAAGATGCTGCTATTTAGTTGCTACAGAAGAGTGGGTTCTGAGACAAAAGGTCTATAGCCATAGCCAAAATCCCTGTTCCTCGTGTTTCATGCTTATACCAAAGACCCCACTGAAGTCACTCCTTATTCCAACCCTGTCTGCTTCAAAGGCACTTCAATCAGGAGACAATATTAACTGTAACACTTCCCTTAGAACAGCCACCCCGCTACACTCCGCACAGTAAACACCAACCCCACGGAGCAGCTCCCCAGCTCCCAGGCGAGGCAGGTTCTCCAGAAACACAAACTCTCTTCAGGGAAGCTCTGAAGTGCCCAGCACCTCCTCGAAGGCAAACCACACCAGCCCAGCCAGCCACCCGAGGAGATGAACGATACCAAAGCCTGCTCCTTCCTGAAGCGCTGCTCCCATTTCACAGGCAGCTCCAGTTATGAGTCACCACCTCCCCGTAAATCTCCGTGGAGCAGGTGTTGCACTTGCATCAGCTCCTGGGGAGCTGGTGGTGGCTCCAAGGACCGAGTGTGGCCGGAGCCACACGGCTCTGCACGCTCCGAATCTGGCCAGAGCAGAGCACCAAGGAGCTCCCGATCCCCGATACAGGCAAAACTCGGCGCCACCTGCTCCTGCCCTGGGCTGCAGTGATGATGCAGGGTCTGAGCCCTTGGGGACGTTATTGTGCACGGAGGAGGGGGAAGGATGACAGATTGAAATCCTCAGCAGGACCCGCACCCCGCCAGGCCGTGTTACACCGTAACTGCAGGAAATGCACAGCGACGCTCCTTGGCTCTTAATTACGGTCTTGTGATACCGTAGTTAATGGTCTGCCATGGGCTCCATTAGGAATCTCGACGCTGGCAGGAGGTGGATCAGCCAACGCGGCCGCTCCCGGTACAGCCACGAGCCAGAGCGACTCCGGGCTGGGAATCAGGCTCCAGTTCTTTTGTTACAGCCCCTGCTTCCTCTGGGGACGGCTCGGTCCGTGTGGCAGCCGGGGAGAGGGAGGGCAGCCCTGCCCTGCCAGCGGGACCGCTTGGGAAGGGTCCTGCTGCGCATCCAGGGATTACATCAGACACCAGCCCCTCTGCCCACATTCCCCTCCGGATTTGGGGCATTTCAAGGAACTGAGGAGGCCTCTGAGCTGCCTGCCACGCGCTGCGCTCCCAGTTAATGAAAAAAAAAAAAAAAAACAACAAAGGAAAAAGCAAAACAACCCCTCCCTGCCCGCCAGCTCGGCGCTGGGGTACGGCCCTCGGGAGTCCCCGCGGGATGCGGGTGACAGCAACGGCGGGGGGAGGTGACAGCCACAGGGGTGTGACAGTGATGGGGGTCCTGCGGCCCGATCCCCCCAGCCCCCTTACCGTTGCTGTAAGCGTAGGGGGACTCGGAGGCGCCGTCCTGCAAGCTCTCCAGGATTTCCCCCTTCCCCACGTCGCTGTCGCCCACCAGCAGGAACTTGAGCAGGTAATCGTAGCTCTTCACCGGGCTGCCCTGGGTGCCCATCCTGCCTCTCATCGGCGGGGCGGCCCGGCCCGCATCCTCCGCCCGCCAGCCTCGGGCTGCGGCCTCTGCCCCGCCGCCGCTCACCGCCGGCCGCGCATCTTCCGCCGGGGCCGCGCTGGGACCTGCGGCGGAGGAGGAGAAGGAGGAGGAGGAGGAGAAGGCGGAGGAAGGGCCCGGCCCGACCCGGCCTCGCAGCGCCCCCGCCGCTGACACGGCCCCGCTCCGCCCTCCCACTCGCACAAAGCGCCGCCGCCCCACCGGGCCCCGAGCCCGCCCCGCTCGCCCCGCCGGGCCGGCCGCAGCACCGCGCCGGATCAGCCCCAGCTCCGGTCCCGCCACCCACCTCAGCCGGGCCGGGCCGGGCCGCCCCCGCCTCACAGACCCGCCGCGTCCGCTCGAGCCCAGGCGGTGCCTCGGCCCAGCTCTCGCCACTCCCATAGGCTGAGTTGTGTGTCAATCAGAGATGGCCCCGCCTCCCCCGCACAGCCGCCGCTTCCATAGGCTTAGTCACACGTCAATCAAAAGCGCCCCGCCCCGATGCACCCCTCAGAGCTCAGGGGGCAGGGCCAGGAGACTGCTGGGCTGCTGCCGACTACAGCTCCCGGCGTGCCTTGCGGGAAGCAGGGCATGATGGGATAGCGAGTCGGGCGGGGGAGCACCCGGCGCGGGGAGAGGCACCCGGGACTGGGAAACCGGGACTGGGGACCGGGATTGGGGACCGGGATTGGGGACCGGGACTGGGGACCGGGATTGGGGAACCGGGATTGGGGACCGGGATTGGGGACCGGGACTGGGGACCGGGATTGGGGACCGGGATTGGGGACCGGGGCCGGGGAACTGGGACTGGGGACCGGGATTGGGGACCGGGAAACCGGGATTGGGGACCGGGATTGGGGACCGGGATTGGGGACCGGGACTGGGAAACCGGGATTGGGAAACCGGATTGGGGACGGGGATTGGGGACCGGGACTGGGGACCGAGATTGGGGACCGGGATGGGGACCGGGACCGGGGAACCGGGACTGGGGACCGAGATTGGGGACCGGGACTGGGGACCGGGACCGGCGAACCGGGACTGGGGACCGAGATTGGGGACCGGGATTGGGGACCGGGACCGGCGAACCGGGATTGGGGACCGGGACCGGGTAACCGGGACTGGGGAACGAGATTGGGGAACCGGGATCGGGGACCGGGATTGGGGACCGGGATTGGGGACCGGGACCGGGGAACCGGAACCGGGGACCGGGATTGGGGACCGGGGAACCGGGACCGGGATTGGGGACCGGGACCGGGGAACCGGGACCGGGCACCGGGATTGGGGAACGGGGACCGGGATTGGGGAACCGGGACTGGGAACCGGGATTGGGGACTGGGATTGGGGACCGGGATTGGGAAACCGGGACTGGAGAACACCCGTGTGTGCGGGGCACCCAGGTGTCATCCAGGAAGAGGGGCATCCAGATGTGAGCTGAGCATCCAGATGGGAAGGGCACGTGGATGGGGGGGGCATCCAGAATGTGTGGGCATCCAAGAAGATGCGGCACCCAGGATTTGGGGGCATCCAGGTGTAAGAGGTGGCCAGGTGGGTGGGTAACGTGGGAGGGAGGGCATACAAATGTCCTCCTCCAGATATGGGGTGGGCATCTGGAAAGAGAGGCAGCCAGGATTTGGGGGAATGCAGGTGGGTGAGCATCCTTTTTATGGTAGGTAGTGGGTTCTTGGGGTGGGAGGTGTCAGTGGGGCAGGGGCAGCCATGGTGACATCCAGCATGTCCCCAGGGGATGGGGATGGCAGTGGGGCTGTGGGTGCTAGGCTGAGCCTGTACCTGGGACTCCTGGATGTTCTCCACTGCAATCCCTTGGCACTGGCCTGACATCCCTGAGGAAACACTCCCAAACCCAGTCCCAGGGCATTGCCAATGGGAAGGTGTGGAGGATCCTCTCCCTGCCGTCGTTGTTGACAAATCCCTGTGCTGAACAAAGATAATCTTTCCAGGGCTGGGCAGTTCACCCACGATGTTCCCAGCCTGGCTGCTTCCAGTGGTTCCCATTTCAATGACCCACGCTCCCCAGCCCAGCGAGCACCACGGGCCCCTCACCCTGCAAGGATCCTGCGGCTCCTCGGGGAGCTCCTGGTGGCTGCTCGTGCCAGAGAGCCCTGGGAAGGACTGAAGAGCATGGCAGGGTCACTCATAGATGGAGAGGGAGAGAGGATGGATTGAGGGGCGATGTTTTTATTGAATCACAGAATGGTTTGTGTTGGAAGGGACCTCACAGATGACCCAGTCCCATCCGTGTGGCAGAGATACCTTCCACTGTCCCAGGCTGCTCCAAGCCCTGTCCAGCCTGGCCTTGGACACTGCCAGGGATCCAGGGGCAGCCACAGCTGCTCTGGGCACCCTGTGCCAGGGCCTGCCCACCCTCCCAGGGAACAATTCCTGCCCAATCTCCCATCCAGCCCTGCCCTCTGGCAGTGGGAAGCCATTCCCTGTGTCCTGTCCCTGCAGCCCTTGTCCCCAGTCCCTCTCCAGCTCTCCTGGAGCCCCTTCAGGCCCTGGCAGGGGCTCTGAGCTCTCCCTGGAGCTTCTCCTCTCCAGGTGAGCACCCCCAGCTCTCCCAGCCTGGCTCCAGGGCAGAGGGGCTCCAGCCCTTGGGGCATCTCCGTGGCCTCCCTGGACTTGCTCCAGAGTCGTTCCCTCCACACTCACAGGGAGGGGGGGCTGCCCCTCTTTGGTGGTCTCAGCCTGGCTTCCTTCCCCTCCCACAGCCTGAGGGCTTGAGCTCCTGTGCTGCCCTGGAGCCACAGGTGGTGAATCCCCTGTGGGGGGCACTTTAGTGAGGGGTTCATGTCCTGTGGGCCAAGGGGATCCTCACCCTCAGCTGCTCAGTTTGGCTTCTGCACTGGAGAGGCCAAAGAGCCCCCTCTGTGCCCTCTCCCAGCTGCCACGGCTGCTGCCAAAGCACAGAGCATGGACAGAGGAAAAGGAAACAGCAGCTAAAGCAAACCCAAAGAGCTGATGCCCTCCTGCAGCCACTGCCATTCCTGGCCACTGCATTCCCAGGGTCAAGGGGCTTGCAGGGTAAGGCCTGTGGAGAAACATCCACGCCAGGGCACAGCCTGGTGAGTGGAGCAGGGGAAGGGGAGACCTGTGGATGTTTGTTTTCCCCAGGAGGAGAGAAAAGCCTCAGTTCTGCCCAACAGTCCATTGGATCCAAAGCAGTGGAAGTGGACAGGAGGGGGCTGGGCAGGAACCTCCCCGATTTTATTTCTCTTTTCTCAGCCTCTGGGTCTCAGTCCTGCTGCTCCATGGGGCAGCCAAAGCCCTGTTTATGGCTCGTTCATTCAAGGGATTTCTCTCATCTTTGGTGGGATGGTGGAAACCAAACAGAGCCCAGACAGGTGGGAATTGTGGCAAGAGGTGGGAGACAGAGGGAGAGGGGTGACTTTGGCAGGGGCTTGTTGCAATGTGGGGACTTTGTCACAGCCGTACATTCAGCTGGGAGAGGGAAAAAGAGAAAGGAATGGAACTCAAGGGAGTGACTGCTCTGGTGTGAGGAGGGGAGGAGTGGCCAGAAGGACTCGTCATTCCCAGGCCCAGCTTGGGCTCCTGCTTGGATTGTGCTGCTGCCCCCCGTCCTGCCCCCTGACAGTGAACACACCACATGGGCAGGCTCATGGGAAACCAAGGAACCTCTGAATCACAGGAACACCCCGAGCTGGAGGAGCATCACCTCAACCATCTCCCAGGCCTGAGGTGGCATTCATTGGATCCTCCTTGCACAAGCTTTGTGGTTTGGCCTTGGCAGAACAATTAGAGCTGGACAAGTGCTGAAATACCCGTGTGTGTGAGAGCAGAGGTTGAGGAAGTGCCCAGCCAGGCCCTGGGATGGGGATGAACATCCTGCCTGGATCAGCTGAGCCTCCAGCAGCCGCCCTGCCCTGTCCCTGTGCTGCTGACAGCCACACTGTGCTGGGGGTGAGGGAAGGGCTGGATTTTTCTTTATTCTGGTGTAATCAAAATCTGTTTAAGTTCTGATTAAAAGGTCGAATTAACCAATAAAACCAATCAGTAGAACAAAGCTCTCCATCCCTAAACTCACACACAAGCACTGGTGTGTGCAGCCATCCCTCATCCCCACTGCAACTGGCACTGCTGGCACTGTCCCTGTGCTGCTGGCTGCCACTGCTCTGCCCAGCACTCCTGCCTGCAGAACTGCAGCTGCCATGAGCCTGAAGCCAGCGTGGTTCCCGAGCCAGGGCTTGTTCCTGGACTGCTGCACGGGACTGGTCTGTGTTTCACATCACCAGGCTGCGTTTCACATCAGGGCTGCAGTGGGAAGGAAGTCACCTTCAGCTGGGGTGAGTGGTGACATTTCAAACAAACAATGTGTCACTGCTGCAGGACCACTCTGCTGCTGCACGTGAGGGGAGGAGAAATGCACAGTGGCTTTTCACTTCCTTGCCAAACCTCACTCACAAACACTCACACACTTTTAATGAAACTCTCAGTGAGTCAGTGCTCTTTTATAATACTTTACTTAAAACCAGAAAACACTGTGAGGAGGATTGATTACAAGAACTGTGGAGTTCTCGTGAACTTCCCCAGTGCCAGATGTTAAATAACACAGTGGATGGGAGAGGAGCTGCAGCCTATCCCTACCCCGAGCTGGGCCTGGGTTCTGCAGCTTCCCCCAAACACCTGCACTGCTCCCAGCCCCAGCACCTGCCTGGGAATGCAGCGGGGGTGTTGTGTCACCTGCAGCACTCATCAGTGCAGGAACACTCCTTCTATTTAGCTTGCTGAGATGGTAAATGAGGAGTCTGAGCATTCCTGCTTTGAGGCCCAGGCGTGGATCAGGACTGGAACCAAAGGCGACAGACTCTTGCAGCAACTCCTAATGCAAAATGGTGAGCCAGAGGCAAAGGTGGTGGGCACTGTGTTCTCATCCAGGAAGGCAGAGCAGCTGCCCACGTGGGGCTTGGATTGCTCTGAACATGTTTATCCTGCACCCAAAACTCCTGATCCAGCTGGGAAGCCCTGTGGCCTCCTGTCATGTGGAGGATCAGCTGAGATCCACACCCTGTGTGTGCACAGCACACTCACCCTGCAGAGCCCCGGGGCTCTTCCCTGACCCTGCAGACCTGGACACTGCCAGGTTTGGGGTTCTGCTGCCCAAGCCCCCAGAGCTCCCACTGTGAGCTCAGCACAGGCATGAGTGTGGCTGGAGGGAAAGTGCTCTCTGCTACCAAGTCCAAAAAAGGACCAAGGAGCAGGTCAGGGATCTGAAGCAATGCACAGGCACCCCCCTAACCAAGGCTTTAGCCCCCAAAAGGCAAAGGGGCTGCTGAGCAGTCCCTGAAGAGGGGGAAGAGGAGCAGAGATGACACAGGTCTGCTAACGTTCACATTCACTGAGGCAATCTGAGTTATGGTGTCACCGAGCTCTGCACAACACAAGTCCAAGGGACACAAACTGAAACACATCAAACCCTGCCTGAGAGCAGGGAACTCCTTTTCACTGTGGGGGTGACCAAGCACTGGCACAGGTTGTCCAGGGAGGTGTTGGAGTTGCCACCCTTGCAGATATCCCAAAGCCATCTGGGAAGCCTTGGGTGGCCCTGCTGGGGCTGGGGCTGGAGCAGACGATCACAACCTCCAGCAGTTTCCTGTGATGATGCAACCAGCAGGTCTAAGCATAAAGGGTAAATCACTGAGGGCTAGAGTTAAGCAAGAGGATGGTGTTGTAGCAGCAGGAAGAGACAGCACAGGGCAGAAGGAAAGGGGCTCTCTCTCTGCAGGGTGAAATGCGGATTTTCCTGCCTTACACTACTGAAAGTCAACATATGGGTTGTATATTTGTGCAAGTCTTTGTGTGGGCCTGAACAGGGCACAGTCCAGCTGCAGCATCAGGGAAAACTCCCAAACCCATAACCAGTCTGCAGTGCAATGTAATTACTGAGGTTTCCTTTCAGCATCGTCACATGCTGTCCTGGTTAGGGGAAGAAAGTATTTCTCCAAGACAGAATTTCTCTCTAGGATACAGCTTTTCATGCAGTGAATCACATTTTCCTTCACAACCCCCCTGCCTAAGTAAAGAGGGGGTTTGTGGCAGCACTGGGAACCAAAAGGTGGGAGAAATAATAATAAGGAAATGCAGCATTAAAAAAAGTCTGTAAGATTGGAGTCTTTGACTGACGGCTGGCAAAGCCTGCTTGCTGCCTCTGCTATAAGGGGTGCGTGGTAGGAATGGGAGATCTGGAATTTTTAACTACTTCTCATCCAAGGGCTGCACTGGATAATATGGATCTGAGGAGAAATCAAAGCCAGAGCCTCTTCCCTGAGGAAATGCCAGCGCTGGGCCAGTCTGTGCTGCCCTGGAAGATGAGGCTGATCCTAACTTCTAATTAGAGACATGACATAAGGTCAAGTGTTCTTGAGCAGGATGTCTGCTACGCTGTTGTAACGTCTCTGCACAGAGTCGGAAAAGGGTGGGGGAAGACTCACAGCAGAGAATGGAAAGGAAGAGGAGAGACATGGCAAACATCCAGCAGAAGCAACTCAGATGCTCAGATACCACCACAGGCAAGGAGAACACCCAGTGTGAGGAGCAGAGAGGCAGCTCAGGCACCAGCTCTGGGTGACACGGGAGAACTGCACCCACAAGGAGCTGCCACTGCCCAGCCAGGCTGCTCAAGTTCTTTGTTGCAGAAGACTCAGGATCTCAGGTTTGAGGAAAAGTTTTTTCCCAGTTTGGTATTTCCCCACCCCAGAGTCAGTATTAGCCTTTAGTAAACAAACCCAGCACTGGAACATCTGATACATCTGGCAGGTTACCAGTAGGAAGGTCACAGCTGCTGGTTTTCATGGCTCTGTGCTGTCCCTGGGGCTTTCGTGGCAGTTGAGCCCAAAGGACCATGATTAGGACCATCATGAACTGTCTGGTCTCATAGAAAGATTTTAAAAGTGAGGATATTAGAAACATTACTTTCACAAGACCAAAAATAACAAAGTTTCTCTCAGCAGTCAGCAAACTGAAGTGTGCAGGCGTGGGAGGAACCAGGGGATATCATTTAGGAGCTCCAGGGGAAAGATGAGAGGGAGGTAAGGTGTAAACCTGCTCTGCTCAGTGCCAGGTGAGGATGGCTCATGACTGACTTCAGCTGAAGTGAAAATGTTATTTAGACCATTCATCCACTAAATGCATCACAGCCTGCAGTTATTCCCACCCGGAGTGCAGAGAATTACTCAGGCAGTGATAATTCCAAGAGAAGAAGGTGCTGCACGGGAGTTTTAAGCACAGATCATCAAACAAGCTCTCTCCAGTTTCTGCAGGCAGGGATGTCCCAGCCAGAGCCTGCAGTGGCAGATGGTGAGGGGGGGTTGCCACACTGGCTCTCCCCAGTGATGTGCCCTGGCTCTAGGGGACAGGGCATCATGTAGTGCCCATGTGGTCCTGCCTCCCTCACATGTCCCTAAGAAACCTCAAAGGCCTCAGAGCTTTGCCTGCTAAGGAATGTCTGGATCATACACCTGCCTGCAGAGCTTCCTTGTCTCCTGCTCAGGCTATGCTTGTAGAGGCAGTGACTGCACCATGAGGGCCTTTTAGCAGCTCCAGACAACCAGAACACATCTGGCCAGGGATGTCTTAAAGAGAGGGGGCATAACCCTTCTCTTCTGTGACAGCTGCCAGCACATGGATGAGACACAGGGCTGGAGTAGGAGATTCTGACCCTGTCCCTGGGAGTGCTGACTGAAGGATCCCAAAGCCCCAGGGCACCCTGCCCTGCCAACACCCACTGCAATCCAGAGGCAGCCACCCAGAGAGAAGGGCTGGGCACTGCAGCCACAGCACCTTCTCCTCTTCCTGCTCCATCCTTGGTTCCTTGGCCACCCAGGGGAAAAGGAGCAGGATCCAGCACAGCCCTCACCTGCCAGTGCAAAAAGCAGGGTACAGTGACACTGACTTTGTTTGAGCTGGGGCAGAGGAACAAGGAGAGCTGGAGGAAGTGTATTTTGGGCAAGGACTGTATTTAAATTTGACACAGCCACAGCATGCCCAGTGAGACATCACCCTCCAGTGCACAGGCACCCTCTCCAAGAGACAGAATAGGAGACACATCAAAATGAGACCAAGACATGGAAAGCCAAGCACTGATGCACTTTGGAAACGTACCCAAAGCAAAAAACTCCCCTAAGAGAAATCACAAAATCATGATACAACAGTCTGTGCTTCTAGGCCTCCAGCCTCACCCTTTCAACACCTTCTCTGGTGCTGCAGTGAGGGTGAGTGCAAGCCCTCCTCAAAAGAAATTAATAAATATCCCATGAGCTCAGATACCCAGCTGTTCAGCTTTCAGTGTAGGACTCCACAGGCTGATTCTCCACATGGCTTTGATCAGCTGGCTTGAAGGCTGAAGCATAAAAGGTCCAAAACACGCTCTGGCTGAAGGCACCACAGCATTGTGGCTCTGAACCACCTGAGGGGCTGCTTTGCTATGGCCCTGTGAGCTGACGTGGAAGGAGAAATTCATCACCAAAGCATTTGGGAGCTGCTTCCTCCATGACACTGAGTGCAGGTTTCATGAGGCACTGACAGGTTTAACCCTTTGCTTCCAAAATAATCATTAGCATAATATACAAACACAGTGTAGGGGAAAAGAAAGTGGAAAAATAACATTTAAAAATAATTGCCTTTAAAAATTCAGCCCTTCCTATGTTACCAAAATCTGTTTAAAGGGATGGAGCAGTTGCTGGCTCTGAGCAGCCTTTGGTCCCAAAGCATCAGGAGTCAGTATGTTTTTCAGGTCAAGTCACTAAGTTCTTCCACTGTCTTCAGTTCTGCTTGTCTCCTTTGTGCTTCCAAGGGTAGATGAGCTCTCCAAGGAACAGCTTCTTGCAGAGAGATGCCCAGGAGTCCCTGGGATAGCAGCTGTAGGTGGGCAGTCTGTATGTCTGGACCACACCTCCATAGGAGAGGGGGTTGATCTGTGTGGAGAAAGAGGGACAGCAGCAAGGGAAGCATCAGCCCTGCTCCTCACACAGCATCAGGATCCCTCCCTGGCTGGCTAAGGCTGTTTCTCCTGCTCCAACATCCCCCACCATTAACAAATTGAGCTTGGCAAGGGGTGTTCCCAGAATCATTCCCAAGCAGAGGGGCAGACAAGCACCAGCATGCGAACTGGGGGAATGAGAGGGGCGTGTGTTACACACCAGAGTGGAGGGGACAGTGGCTGGAGAGACAGCAGACAGCAACAGAATCACAGAGTCATGGAATTTTTTAATTTGGAAAAGACCTTTAAGATCATTGAGTCCCACCCTTAACCCAGCACTGCCAAAGCCAACACTAACCCATGTCACCAAATGCCACATCCCCACTGTTTTGAGCATCTCCAGAGATGGTGACTCCACCACTGCCCCTGGCAGCTGTACCAGTGTCTCACCACTCCTGCAGTGAAGAAATGTTTCCTAATATCTAATTGAAACCTAGTACTGCACTGGGGATGCACTGGGCCTCCAGGAACTCCTCTGGAGCAGACCAGCTTAGCTGTACCTGTTATGAGTCCTCAGCCCACAGCTGTGTGTTAAGTTAAACCTGGTATCACCCAAAACCACCCAGTGGAACCAAGTCCCAGCACGACAGGATCACACCACACAGCTCCTCATTACCATTTCAATTAAGTCTCCTCGGCTGAGTTAATCTTTTCTAATTTGACTTCAACCACCACCCCAAGTCTGTGCCTACAAAAGTTCTGCCCATGGCCCCCAGTTGCTGTATAGACCTTTTGAAGACAGGGATGTGAACAGACACATTAACTGCACAAGGGGTGACAGAAGCACGTCAGAGCTTGGAAATGCTCATCCCAGTGAAGCATTCAGGGTAGGGAGACAGGTGAAGCCCACGGGATGGATCCAGTGTGGCCAAGACTTAATGCATGAAAAGGATGCACAGCACAGTCTCCAAAGGACCAAAAAGAAATGGTGGGGCTCAGAGCACAGACCATGAGAGATGCCCAGGGGTGAAGACTTACAGAGGCAGGGAAAGCTTGGCCAGTGGAGAAAAATGGAAGGACATCCTCCAGTAAAAGGGTTCAGCTCTGCTGGAACCAACCAAGCAGCTCTGGGAAAGGAGACTGTAATTCCCAGCACAGAATCCAGCCACAAAAGGAAAGAGAGACAGCAAAACCCAGGCACAGAGTCACTACTTAGTCAAAGCTGAATATTTCTTTCGCCCACTAACAAGCATCTGGGTTTCTGGGAGTTTGCCTGAGCCACCAGCTTGCTTCAGCCGCCTGGAGCTCATGGAGCGATGAGGGATGAACCCCCAGTGCCTACAGAGATGGAGCTCTTGGAAAGCAGGGTTGAGCTAAGAGTTCATGAGAATGAATCCTGGAGATCTCTGTCAAGTTCGTTTCAAAGTACAAGATTGCTCAAGCAGAAGGGGGAGACGCCTTACACAGAACATCCATAGGAAGTTTAGGAAAAAGGCCAGGGCAGCTGTTTGCAGGGAAAATGACAAGAAAAGAATAAACAGGGAGGGGGAAAAAAGGCCGAAGAAACCTATCCCCAGCACTAACAGCTGTAAAACCAGAGTAACTATTTCTGCCCATTTCCTCAGCTGTAGGCAAAGCAGAGTGTCTTCAGTGCAAACATGCTGGGGGAGGAGGACAGGAACTGCTGGTCTACAAGGGAGGGACACAGCCTGTGTTCCTTTGACTGTTGGCTGTGTGGGCTGGAAGGTCTGCACACATTTCTTGTTGAGAAGCTTCCCTGGGTGATACCCAGGAGTAACACTGGCCACTGGAATAACCAGGGCTTTTTACACCCAGAGCAATTCATGTCTCTGCCTCTCCTGTTACAAATGGAAGCAAAAAGGCAAAACTCATTACTAATGAAGAGGCAATATTTGCTCCCCCTATGAAAGTTCTGCAGGTCAAAGCTATAATAAACCCTGCTAGAATATCCATCCTAATGGAGATGTTCCCTTTTCCCTTCCTCTGTGGTTTAACCCTTTCCAAAGCAGTTGCTGGAGAAGATGAGACTTTCAGCAGAAGGTATGTAAATGGATCAAACTCATTGTGTCCTAGAATCCCAGAATCTCAGACTGTTTGGGTTGGAAGGGACCTTAAAGCCCATCTTGTTCCACCCTGCAGGGACATCTCCCACTATCCCAGGTTGCTCCAAACCCTGTCCAGCCTGGCCTTGGACACTTCCAGGGACCCTGGGGCAACCACAGCTTCTCTGGGCACCCTGTGCCAGAGCCTGCCCACCTTCAAAGGGAAGATTTTTTTCCTAATATCTACTCCAGACCTGCCCTCCTTCAGCTTAAAGCCAGTTTTCTCCTGGGTTATTGGTTCAGTTGAGCCACACTACCAGAAATATTTCTTCTTGTGCACCAAAAGAAATTACTTTAAACACTAATGAAAACACTGACCTATGTAAGAGTTCCTGAAGAATATTAAATAGCATTTGGAATGGAAATATCATCCCCCATCCTCTGCCCTCTCCAGGGTCTGGACTTAGCATGCCAGAGACACTATCTTAAAAATCAAAAAGAATCCCTTGGCCAAACCAGGAGCTGGTTTGGAATATCCAAGCCAGCATTATTGATTTCTAATCCATTACCAGTGCTCTGCAGGACAGCTCAGACTATCACCTACAGCTGCAATTATTTTGGGCGTAGGTCCATGCATCCAGCCTGACTTCCACCAGGCACTGCTCCAAGAGGGCTTCCACACAGAGAGGGGGCAAAGCCACTGCAGATTCTCAAGAAAGGCACATCACCATGTACAATAAATAAGAATTTCACTTAAAAATAGGTTTTTTAGATTACCCTCCCCAAAGGCCTATCAGAAAATGGGATATTCAGCAGGATTTCTGACACAAGCCCATTTTTCATTTCCAGCAGCACAAAGAGAGCAAAAAAGTGCCTTTTCTGACTGTCTGCTCATTATTATTGGAAAAGAAGGCTGGGACAGACATCTACTGCAGCACTTCCACCTTTTGAGGTGATGACTTGTGCTATATTCCAGATAGAAAATGGATCTTCCTGCAGTGGTCCAAGGAAAATTCATCACAGTCATATGACTCACTGTCTCTGCTCTTTAAGTCGTGGTCTTTTCCCTCTGGAAATTCCATCCACCTCATCTCTCACACTCACTGATGCCAAAGCCTCTGCTCAGCAGCTCCTCTGCCTCATCTCTGGTGTCTGGTTTCCTCTTCCTGGAATCTCCTGGCCACGGAGGATGGCAGATTTTGGTTCTTACACCACTATCCTACTGAAAGGCAGGAGCTGGGAAGACAGCTTGCTTTGAGAATGCTAGTTTTGCCCTTGAAGACAACTGTAGAAGGGATTCCCTCTGGAATTGCTACTAGCTGGTTTGCTGGTTCCCTGCTAGTCTGACCTTTGCTGAAACAGGGTGGGACTGGTGATGGAAAAAGCAAAAGGACTGGGAAGCTGCAGTTAAATCCTTCCCACACACTCTCCCAGTGTCCAAGTGCTTTTATAAGTGCTGTACACTACTGGCAGTCTCTCTTCCTTAGGATGCAGAGAGCAAGAAAAGCCACCCTGGGTCATGGCTGTGTTCCTGCTGGGTCAGGAGATGGAAATTTCACTCCTGAAAGTGAAAGGAGAACTTCCCTGCTGACAACACCTCATTGCTTTTCAGGGGATAATTTCCTTTTGGATCTTTGATGCCAGAGCGTGGGACTGGGGGTTACAAAAGCACAGGTAAGCTTTGCCTGTAACTCTCACCAGGGCAACTCAGGAGAAAAGCAGGAGGCCCATTCCTCTCTCATCTTGCCCAGGCTCTCGTCCTGCTGGCCTCATGGAGCAGCCAAGGCTTTCCAACACCTCTGGAGGGGAAGAGCTTTTCCTGCTACTTCATCCTGGATGGTTTAACTGCCTTCTTTTGCTTCTCCCAGTGTTCAGCAATTATCACATGAAGCTGCACAGAGCCAGGAGGTGATAATGGCATGAGGTCCTAATCCCAGAAGCAACACAGCTCTGTGTTTGTCCTACCCTCCCTTCTTCTGTGTTTCACTTCACACCATGCAGGGCACTGCATTCTCTCCAAACACAGGACACAAGCAGGGCATCAGAAAGCACAGAAAGCAGCAGCCAGCCAGAGCAACACGAGATTATTTCCCTTGCTTCAGCATTTTACAGCTGATAATTTTGAAGTGGAGCCTTTCAGTGGGAGCAGCACAGACGGGCTGGGTCACTCTGGGGGAAGGCACAGGAGCCTTACCTGCATAAGGAGCCGCAGGGGTTTTCCATCCTGCTGCTCAAGGACTCTGAACTTCACTCCAGCTGCAAAGACACAAAACAAGGAAAGCAAACCCATGGTGGGATTGTTGGGGTGTCCTGTGCAGGGTCAGGAGTAGGACTCGATGATCCCTGTGGTCCTTTCCCACTCAGGATATTCCATGGTTCAAATGCCTGGAGCACAGATCATGCATTTGCTGCCCAGTGCTGTTGTCTGAGCACTGATTCCCTAGAAATTGTCTTCAACCTTTCTGGATTTGAGAACATGGCCCATTTTCAGCAGGAAGCATGGATTGTCTCTACAATGCCTTAAGCCTAATGACACAGCTCTATTACAAGTAACCCCTCTCACCTCTAGCTTGAAAACTCAGTCCTAGAGCAAGCACAAAGCCTAGAAATCAGCCAGCCAGACTTGAGGATGACAGAGGGACTGGAAAAACCTTCCACTTTTCCCAAACTTCCATCAGAATGGGAACTCCATGTTAGCAGCAGGCAGAGAGCCTGCCTTTAATTTGTGCTCATGAGGACAGAGCCAATGTGCAAATCTGTCCCTCTTTCAGGCTGAGGGAGGGAAGTGGCTGACCTGGAGGCATTAAAACATTTCAAAGCAATCCCTGCCCATTAAGCCCAGCATCCACATGTTTTTAACAGGCTAACCCCATCAAACCTGCCACTCTCCTATTTCCTCTTGGATTTGCCTCACTGACAATACTGGAAAGATAAACAGGAAAGATTTTGGATTCCAAGGGTGACACAGTGCACACACAGATTTAATACAATGTTTCAAAGGTAACAGCTTGGACCAGAGAGGCATTTTTCTTACAAAGACATCAAGTTACTTCACAGAAATAAAACCACCAATTCATCTCTGCAAACCTGTTCCAGCCAAGCATGCCCTGTTATTCTTTCCTGCAGGTAAGAAGATGAGAGAGACCAAGGCACAGATCAAACACTGACAGGAGCACAAACAGAAATAAAACTCTTCACCATTGTAAGTGTAAGTGCCATTGCTGCAGTATCTCTATGACTCTTGCACACTGAAAAACCAAAATGTTTTCCCTTTTTCCTCATGCTTTGAATTAATTAAAATCATACAGTTCACTCCTGGGATGGAATGCCTTTCTCTAGCACACAGCTCTCTCCCCAAATCATGAAGTTTAAACTCTCTCCCCAAATCATGAAGCTTTTCCTGTCCAGGACAGGAGGGATTTATCTGCATTTTGCTGGATTATATTGATAGAGGAGCTTCCCCAGTGGCTTGAAATAGATGTTTGAGTACCCTGGGCCTCAACAAACACATGTGCTGGATGACCAAAGTGCTCAATGTGATTCACAGAGCTTTGGCTATGAGGAAGTGTCTAACTCATTCCAGGAACTACTCTTCTGGCAGACTTTGTCAGAGGGAGACAGAAACAAGCAGGCACTGAAGGTTCAGCTATGTGGCTGAGCACTCTGGAGTCTCACCCCAGGAACAGTCCATCATCCCACCAAATGCTGGTTCTGTAGGTCCCAGCCACACACCTCCCTTCTAAAGCTGCACACCAACACTTCCTTAATTAGATTATTTATTTGCTCAAGAGTCTTAAACTTCTAGGAAAATACAAGCACAAAAAGGTTATAATTTCATTTTAGAATGACCTGCAGATGATTGCAGTGCTCAGGACTGTGAGCAGTTCCCTTCTCACAGGAAGAGCAGGAAGGCTGAGGCTCCTGCAGATCACTACAGCACAGAAGAACCCTGAACTATTCCATGACTTCCAGCCAACTCCAGAGCTCAGGGGTCTGCTTTTCCTGTACAAAGGCATCAGCAATGGCACAGGAGAGGTCAGGACATGAACTCATTTGCTTTTTTTCACATGACAGCACACTCAAGTGAGGGCACTGCTGGTTTGTACTACAGCAGTTGTGGCAGATCCTACAGAACTATGACAAAACCTGTCCCAACATTTCCACTGTGAATGTTGGGAAAGGGAAGTACAAGAAAAACGAGCTGGGCTGTTCACAATCAATGCTGGTAACCTGTGTGTGGGCAGTCTGAGAGCCCTGAAACACCTGCTGTTCCATTCCTCATGCTGTGAATCCACATCCCAACCAAGGTGGCACCCCTTGAGCTGGCACTGGCTGCACAGAACTCTTGCACAGAGGACATCAGCTGTGATCTAGATAAAAAAGGCCTTTGGAAGCCACAAATATTTCACTTTGGATGTGCAGAAACAATAAAATGCATTTAGTTTCTGGTTTGTGGGTGGATCATTCACCTACCCCTGGCCTGGGCTTCATCAGTGGAGTATTTTGTCAATTCAGACACTGAATCAAAGAACTTGGAGGCCACATGCCACAACTGAAATGAGTTGAACTCAGTCCCCTTCCTACCTGCAAAAACTATCCATTCATGTTGGTAGAACCATCTTGATGGTGCCTGTAAAATCAGCTGCCCCAACAACTGCCAGAGGATGTCTTCTCCAAGTTCTATGTCTGACAAGGGAGGCAGCACCTCAGCAGTGACAACACCATGTGATTGAAGGACTGAAGTCCTTTGGATTCAGTTGCTCCATCTGTTCCTGTTGCCATGCCATGGTTTTGTGCTGGGGCAGGAACACAGAAATGCTCAGAGATGCCTCCTCCTCTCACAGGCACCAGTGCACTGCAGTGCCAGTTAAGGAACTCAGCTGAGAGGTCAATCTCCTGCTCGGGTGGGGGCTTGCTTCCTGCAGCAGAGATCTGGCTGAGCAGGAATGAGGAGAAGTAACCTGTGGCCTTACATAACCTAAAGGAATTTATGGTCTTACACCTCTCAGTGGCACCAAGATTTCCTCCTGCCCTACATCCTGTTCATTACTGGGTCAGTTTTCTTCAGCAGCATCTCCTGTTCCCCAAAGACAAGCCCTGAAGGGTTTAAGACGTTTCTGCCAGGAAATTCATAGGAACCTGCTGAAGGCTCCCATGGAAAAGCAACAGAGTTGGTAACACAGCTCAGCTCTACCTTCCCAAAACTGAGCCTGGCAGCACTCCAGCAGACAAAGCTGCTGAGGTTGCCTCGAGCTTTCTCTGCCTTTGATGACTGGCCTTGGTTTACTGATGATCAAGCTCTTTCTTCTATGCTAAATTCCTGCTGCATGCTCTTTAAAAGGATGGAAGATAATAATTTAGATGTGCTTGATTGTAACTAGATCAACCATAGCTGTGGACAGTCAAAGGCATTCCAAAATAAGTCCTTACTCTAGTGCCAGCCATGGTTTATGGTTACCCAAAGTGGAAAAACAATGACTGCTTCCAAAATGGTGACAGACTAGTCTCAAAAAGGGAATGATTAGCTGAACTCTGCCCAGAGCTTTGAAATTCATCCAAACACGTCAGGTCAGGGCTTCAGTCAGTCAAAGTCAGCATAGAACTGAAAGAACTCCACTGATTTGCAACCACTGTAGATCCAACCCTTTGGAGCAGCTGATATTCCAAGTATTTTTTTTTTTGATTTGGCTTGTTTCAAAGCCCAAAGACCCAAAGTTATGAGCTTGTTTCACAGAATTGTGGAACATCCTGATTTGGAAGGGACAAGATTATCCAGCCCAGCTGCTGTCCCTGCACAGACCCCCCCCAACAATCCCACCCTGGGCATCCCTGGCAGTGCTGTCCAAAGGCTCCTGGAGCTCTGGCAGCCTCGGGGCCGTGCCCATTCCCTGGGGAGCCTGGGCAGTGCCCAGCACCCTCTGGGGGAAGAACCTTCTCCTAATATCCAACCTGACCCTCCCCTGCCACAGCTCCATGCCATGTTTGACTCACAGAAGTTTTACGTGACCTTCTAGAACTGGAATAAAAGATGACCTCGTTTATATGGTGCTTGTTTGGACATCATTTTTAGTGGCCAAGGGCTTCCTAAAGCTGCTCCTGATTCTGCTTCAGGTTCAGATTTCTTTCCATTGACATCCTTCTCCTGCTCCTTGCAGGAACTGGTTCACAGTAGGGACACCTGCACGACTCGAGCCTCGGGTTCTTTCCTACCCGCTCTGCACTGCATCCTCAATTCAGGAGTGACCCAGTGCACCAAAATCAAGCACATAACGCAAAATGCTTGAAGTGCTGCAGGGGCAGAGCTGAGGGACTCACCTGCAAGCCTGTAGGATCTGCAGAGGCGAAGGATGAGGGAATAAAGAGGCAGGGAGTCAATCAGGTCCACCAGCAAGTGTATGAGGCCCTGCACAATCACCACCAGCAACCGGAGCTACAAAAACCAGTTTAACAGAACATCTCAGGAAACAGGAGATTAAACACTTGTAAATTCCTGAGCTGAGCTGGGATCTAACACTGCTGTGGGCTAAGATAAAGCCTCCCAAAGTGGGTGTGATGTCTGGAAGTGCTGAGCTTCCAGACCCTGAGTGAGGGTCCTCAGCAATCTGGGTTTAAGGTATAACTGGAATGAAGCTCCTACAGCTGGAGATGCTGTGACCAGCAAGGACACGAGAACTATTCCACTTTCAACAGCCACAGGTGAAAAGGAAGCCCAAATTCTCCCACTTTGAGTCAACCCTATCAATGTAGACTTTCCTCTTTCCAACAGCCTGAAGAAACCCCACGTAGAGTTTAAGCAAGAGCAGAGCAGGCAGAAATGAGCTTCCTGCTCTGTCTTCTGTCCCTGACTAAAGCACCTCCTTTTGTCACACTGCAGTTGTTTTCTGCTGCCAAGCTCATCTGAAAAGAGAGGGCTCAAAAAAGATGCTGAAAGCATGTGATGGCCACTCTCTGGAAAATTTGGCTCCGGGCAGACCACGTAGAGGACTGGTCATATTGGGGGAACAAAAGAAAAATAAAGAAGTTCCAGCCTCTGAGGAAAGCTTCGCTGAAAACGTTTACAGTTTTTAATACAGCAAGTTAATTCCCTGAAAAAAAAGTTCTGGATCAGACTAAAGAGGCCATCACTGCAGATGTGGATGGAAACATAAAAAAAACTTCTGAGAGAAAGAGAGGGGAACAGTTTGTCCTGCCCACCAGGACTTGCTGGAAATTCCCTTTGGAAAAACACAACCATGAGCTGTGTGAGAATCCTTCCTAAGACACCCACATTTTTATTTTCCTTATGGATAATCATAAAATGTTTAGGAAACCATTTTTTACTACCTCAGAAGAGAGTGACTTGTTTCAAGGGTTAAATCTTACCAGGGTAAACACCAAATAATACAGTGCAGTTGTAGGCAGGAGGAACAGCAGGATTGTGAACAGCAAAGTGCCAATAAATAACTAGGGAAAAAGGAAACAATCATGAGCAGAGCAGTAGCAAAATAAAATACATTACAAATAAAAAATAGGAGACTTTGAGGCAATGGAAGTTTGCAGGACTCCTTAATGTGTTTTTATCTTGCCTATCTGAATAATGCTGTTACCTTGGATATTTTCAGTATTTCTCCTCTGACTGTGCCTTCTTCTAAACTCCTTATTATGGGAGTACATTTGGGAAGATAAATAAAAGCTGGATCCTGACAGCACTTTTCATTTACAGACAACATTCAAGATTACCTGTTTCAGGTCAGCCTCCTTAGGAAACAAGACTTGTGTGATGTTGCAGCTTTTACACTCTCTGTCCCCAAAGGTTTTAGAGCCATTGAGCAGATTTGACCAGAAAAATGTGGAAAAAACCAAAGAAGTGGTAATTTGAATGGGAATACTGGAAATAATTAAGAAGTACTTTTGTTCCTCCTTGTTTTAGCAGTGCAGGCACCTGGTGCAAACCTGACAGAATTGGGTGATAAACATTCCCCAAGGCAGCAACCAGCTGAACTGTCCAGTCACAGGAATTCTGCCTCTTGCTCAGTAGGAAGGTGGGAGAGAGGAAGAAGTTCGAGTCAGGGAGCAATACTTAGAGGAGGAAGGAGAAAAATCCCCAAGGAAGCAGGTGTCATTAGCTCCACTGTCCACAAAAATGTTATTTTTATTCTAGGTCAACCCAGTTGGCGTAGGTCTAAATAATTCCAAGTGGGAGAAATTCAGATTTATACCAAACAGGGACCTGACTCTTCTATTTCCAGTCACCACTTCCAGACCAGAGAGGCCAGAGGAGCATGGGGCAGTGCAACCTCTGCAAAAAGGGACCATGGCTGCAGGATATCACGAAAGAAAACAACCCAGCAGCCACCGAGGTGGATCAGCAGCTTTAGGGATGTAACCAGGAATAGATCACAACCCAATCCATTCTCCTCACAGCAGTTGTTTCTCCCTTCTCCTGTCATTCCACTGCAGTTGTTTAAAACCTCAAGAAGTCTTTTAAGGTCTGCTTTGAATGTCTCTTCCTACCCAGCCAGCGACACAATTCCCACTGGTCTCCAGAGCAGCGGGATGAAGCCTGAAGTGCCAAACAAATTCTCCTCGAAGTACACAGGGAGTGAGCCCTGATGCAAACCTGGCATGGAGGCTTTTAATCACCAAAGAAACAGAAAACCAGCTCTCAGCTGTGGTGCAAGAAGCTCAAGGTTATCTGTTGTAATAGAGAGAGGCACTGACCCTGCAAGTTTCCAAATATTATTGTATTATTTCAGTGATGTTTGCAGCTGCTGGCCTGGAGCAGTTCAGGCTCTGCTGGACTTTTGCATGGCATTTCAGAAATTAAAAAGAGCTTACAGCACTCCACAAAAAACTGCCTCTGCCTGAGTAAGAGTGTGTGGGCCAGGCTCCAGCACAACGTGAATGAAACGGGGCCTTTTAATAGAAACGCTGCCACGGCTGTTACTGTGGCAACACTGCTGGGCACCACATTTCCAACTGCCTCCATCCCTCCCCCATTCCCACTCCAGGCTCTGGGAGCTGCCAGCATCTGCAGCACCCACCACAGCTCACCGAGTGCCTGGCAGGTGCTCAGGGCAGCTCTGCCCTTGCCAGAATTTGGCCCTCTGGGCAAGGGAAGGGGTGCTGGAGGTCAGGGAAAGGGGAAGGATGCTGGAGATCAGGAACAGGGTGCAGGGTAGGGAAGGGGTGCAGGGCAAGGAAGAGGCGGGGAAGGGGAAGGGGAAGGGGAAGGGGAAGGGGAAGGGGAAGGGGAAGGGGAAGGGGAAGGGGAAGGGGAAGGGGAAGGGGAAGGGGAAGGGGAAGGGGAAGGGGAAGGGGAAGGGGAAGGGGAAGGGGAAGGGGAAGGGGAAGGGGAAGGGGAAGGGGAAGGGCTGCTGTAGGTAAGGAAGGGGTGCTGGAGGTCAGTGAAGGAGTGCAGGGCAATGAAGGGGTGCTGCAGGCTAATCAAGGAGCGCTCTAAGGCAGCAGAAGAGCCATGGGCTCAGTGTCAGGCTATGTCCTTGTTCTGGGCATCACAAAGGCTCCTGTGTCTGTGTCCCAGTATCAGCCAGAGCAGGACAGGAGGGATCCCCAAGGGCAGTGCCCTGCAGTGGCCCCAGGGCTGTGGCACTACCTGGTCCAGGTCATAGGAGCAGGAATCCACCCGCTGCCGCAGCACGTTCCACTTCTTCCCCCGGAACAGGCGCCACAGAGAGGACAGGCCGTAGATCTTCAGGCAGTAGAGCCTGAGCAAAGAGAAGACTCTGCAGCACAGCTGGCAGCTCCCAGCTCCAGCACCACCCAGCTGTCACCAGCACAGCCCCACGCCCACTCACCCACCTGCAGAGCCAGGGGTGGCAAAAGAAATGCACAGATAAAGACTCATGGCTCAGCCAAGCCTGTCTGGGCTGCCCCTGGCACGGGGGCTACTGCAGCCAGCTCTGGGCCACTGGAGGGCAATGGCCAGGCCATGCCCTGGAGATGCAGCAATTGCCTGCCTCATGGCAACATCTCCCCTGCAGCAAAAGGGTGCTGAGGCCCTGGCACAGGGTGCCCAGAGCAGCTGTGGCTGCCCCTGGATCCCTGGCAGTGTCCAAGGCCAGGCTGGACAGGGCTTGGAGCAGCCTGGGACAGTGGAGGGTGTCCCTGCCCATGGCAGGAGTTGGAACGAGATGAGCTTTAAGGGCCCTTCCAACCCAAACCATTCCAGAATTCTATGAGAAGAACAGCAATCCTATTTCCCCAAGCTCACCTGTGTCTCCCCAGTTCAGATCTGTCCCTTCCCCTGCCTCCACACCCTTCCAGACAGGGCTGGCCAAGGTCTCACCCCATACCTGAGTCAAAGAAATGCAATTGTGCCTCTACAGCAGACACACAAGGGAGAGGAGTGGAGCCCCTGCAGCTTCTCCAGTAACCACAGCTCTAAAAATCCCTAAGAGTGGGAAGAGACCAGTGAAATGGGCCTGGTGGCCCCTACTGCACCCCTTCCTTAGGCTCTCAGAACTTGGTGCTATGAGACTTGGAGCTACTTCCCTCACAAAAATATGACAGCAGTGAGGGAAACTAGGGGTGACAAGAGGTGGGAAACAGACACCTCTTCATGGAATAACATCAAGGAAGAAAGAGCCCTTGGGATGGAGAGGAGGCACAAAGTGCCCTGGGCAGCAGTGCCAACATACAGGGATGTAAAGAAAGGGTACATGGCCAATGTGTGGGGCAAAACAGAGTCTGGGAGAGCCTGAGCCACAAAAGCCAGACTGGCAAACCAGGCTAGCTAAGGTGTGGAGGCTGCTCAGATTTCACAACAGCAATGTGAAAGCAGAGGCAAGGAGTCTCATCCAAGAGAAGAATCTGGTTTGAGGAACACCAGCTGCTTCAAGGAATTGGCAGGGTGCCTCCAGACTGGCAGGCACAGCTTGGTGCACTAATCCCTAGGCAGGAGGGAGCCCAGGACAGCTCCTCCAGGTTCTAGCACACACCTACCTGCCCATGGCTCTAAGGCCAGGCTCTCCCTGCACTCCCTGACATGACACCCAGTGGGTGTTGCTGCAGTGGCACCTGCCCCGCCTGCCCTGCTGCCTGCACACACATGCCTGCCCTCGTTTCACTCTGGTTTGTTCCACAAGGAGATCTCAGGCTTCACCAGCACCTGAACCAGCACTCCTCCTCCTGCCAGCTGCAGGAATTCAAGGGGCTGAGGTGGCTGTGGGTGACTGCTGACTCTTCCTGCCTCTCCATGGGGACAGCACACAGCTCTCTGTACTTCTGACAAACACAAGACAGGTAGGCTGGCTCCCTGCAGCTCCAGGGAAGAGCAATCAGCTGACAAAATGCTTTTCCTACTTCCTACTACCACTCTGCACAACTAGGATGAGCAAGGCCAATCCTCACAGACCAACAGAGAAATTCCAGTAATCAGAGGTGTTGGGAAGAGAGCTCCCACTCCTGACATTACTGATTCTGGGTGTAAGACCTCTGCTCACAACAGACCCAGCTCAAAAATCAGGTCTCAATATTCCCAACCATTCCCTAAACTACCCATATCTAAAGATTTACTATTTCTTGTGTTGTTTGCTATGTAAAGCCTGAGGAGGGAGGATGGCCATTTATAAGGCAAAAAAGTCCTTTATCTCTTGTATCCCATCTCCCTGGCAAGCACATCCTGTGGCCTGTGGGACTCCTTGGTGCAGCACAAGTTAGAGCAGAGCAGGAACAGAGCACAGTGATGGGCACCTCTTGCACAGGAACCCCAACATGCCCCAGATGTGCCCCAAAGCCCCCTGCACTCCCCCTACTCATTCAGAGCCTCTCCCCAGCTCTCAGGCCACAGGACCCTCCAGACAACGACACCAGGATAGTGTCAGACCCCCTGTAACCCCAAACCTGCCACCTGTGCTCCACAGTGCAGTCAAGGACCTCTGAAGCAGGGCAGAGACAAGGATTTTGGGGCTTTTCCACAACTACAGGGGTTCTCTCCCTCCTCCTCTTCTTCCAGTTCCTCCAGTTCTCCAAATCTCTAGCAGGGTGCAGTGGAGGAGAGTACTATGAGGCTGAACCAAAGGGATGGGGTGAGCTGCTTTCTTGTCCTCTGCCTGTCATGTCATTTCATTTTTCCAGGTCACTACCACGACAGATAAATATCTAAATGCAGGAGAAATTAAAGATGGGTTGCTTGTACTACTGTGGCAATCATTTCTACAGGCTTAATTGACTGCAAGAAATTAATTGCAGGTTCAAATGTGAATTCAGGAGAACTACACCAGGACTGAAAGCCTCACCACAGCCTGAGGTGTTTCCAAACCAACCCCAGAGAGGGAGGGGGACTCACCTGGCCCCATAGACATAGAAGCAGTAGATGTGGAAGGTCAGGAGAGCGATGATGTCGGAGAGGATGCAGAGAGCCACGGTCAGGCCCAGGCACGCTGACAGCCCCACGTACCACAGGATCATCTCAATGAAGGGGGACAGCAGGTGGATGTAGCCTGGTGGACATGGCAGAGGGTCAGTGCTCAACTGGGTCATCTCCCTCTTGACCCTCTCAAAAGGCTGATCCCCTCACCCTAGGACACTGCTCCAGAAATCAGAGCCATGAGCACATGGAAGTGAAGCTGGAAAACTCCTTTAGATGCCATCTTCTCTTTAGGAGGGCCAACAAAAACTCTCCTCCTGCCCAAGTTTCTGTCCCAAGGTGGGGCAGCACTGGGAGGCTGGGGAGGAGTGTGCATAGCTTGAACACAGCAGTCACCTTTCTCCACATGGGATTTCATGGAATTAGCATGGCATGGCTTGGGTTGCAAGGCACCTTAAAGACCATTTAGTGCCACCTCCCTGCCATGGGCTGGGACACTTGCCACCAGACCAGCTTGTTTCAACTCCTATCCAATCTGGCCTTGAACACTTGCAGGGACGTAGCATTTGATTTTCTACATTTCTGTCCATGTTCTTAAGTACATTTTTAACTGCACACATCAACCTTTACTGCAACCATTCCTGTTTATCTGCTCTTCCCACAAAAGCCACTTCATATGGCTCTTGTAAAAGAAAGCAGTGTGGACAAACAGTCTCTTTCAGGAACAAAGTGGGGCAAAGTCACAGAAACAAGACCATACTTGACTGGTGAGCAAAGTAAATCAGTAAAATAACTACGGAGCTCATGGCCATCATGCCTGCACTCCTCCAGCAAGGACAACAGGGGTGTGTTATTTCAAGGAAGAACCTGAAATAATAAAATTGCAGTAAGCTGAAGCTGGCGATAGGACAGGGTTGGCATTTGCATCCCTGCATATTTCTCATCCCTATCCCAAGAGCTGCCTCTCATGTGGCAAAGACCACAAAATCCTACAAAAGACCTCACAGCAGTGCCTTCCCTTGGACACTCACCACAGTGACACCAAGGAACTAAGCCCCACTAGGATCTGCACTTCTTGCAGAGCATCAGTACCAGCACCTTATTTAATATGCATGAATTCCTTGTGTGGGAATCCAACTTTGGCTTCAGTTCCCACAGCAGGAAGACTCCCAGACAAGTCTGTACTTGCAGAAGTGCATTTTGATTCATTACTCACCTCTAGGCAAACATTAAGCACTCAGAGGGAAGAAATGAAAAGGGAGGCTGGGAAGTTAAACAATTTCACTTACTGATCCAAAGATGGATGTGATAAAGGAAGAAGCGGCCCAAAACTTGATCCAAGGCTCGGTTCATTTTCAGCCCAGCTGGTGCTCCCATCAGCCACTGGAGCAGGTCCTGCAGCTCTTCAGCCACGTGCTGCAAACACAAGGAAGCCAGGCCGTGGAGAGGAAAGACTGCAATCTCACTGAACAGGGCCAGTGTACTGCAGCTGCTGCCCCCTCAAGTCTGCTGCCCCACCACAACCTTCCAACCAATGGGAAAAAATCCAAACAACTGCTTTACAGACAACTCCCTAAATCAGAAATGCACCTTCATTAACTCCTCACTGGATCAAACACAACAGCTGAGAGGAACCTGAACTGCTTCAGTGGCCTCTGTGCTGGGAATATGGAACTGTGTTACCTCTGGAAGGCTTGCACAGTGGGACTTGGGGTGATGAGGGTTCTGGAAATCAATGGCAAATGCTGGTGCACAAATCCACTTCTGGGGATAGGCAGGAGAAAAGTCAGAGCTGAGTTTGGGGAAGGCTGTCAGGATTTTAAAAGGGGGGAAGATGGCAATGCACTAATGGGCAAAAAAGAGTGAATTTTTATAAACAATCTGTGTTTGTTTAGAGCAGGGTAGAAAGCACAATTACATAAATGTATTCCATGCACAAACTCTCTTGATACTTTGTGGTGTACTTGGCAATAGCCCTGATCTTGCCTATCACTCTCTGCAGGCTTCATGGACAGGTACTCATGGCATCCCAGCAGCAAATCAGCCTTGGAATCACTGAGGAAAAACACCAATGGAGCTCCTCCCCACATCACTGAATCAGAAAGTCATTATGGTTGGAAAAGCCCTCTAATATCATCAAATCCTATGAACCTAATACTGCCAGGTGCACCACTAACCTACATCCCCAAGTGCCACATCCACATGGCTTTTTGAATACTTCCATCAGTGACTCCATCAGTGTCCTGGGCAACCTGTTCCAATGCCTGACCATCCTCTTCATAAAGGAACTTTCCCAATATCCAATTTAAACCTCCCCTGCTGCAACCTGAAGCTGCTTTCTCTCGTCCTGTCCCTCGTTACCTGGCTGCCCCCTCCTGTCAGGGAGCTGTGCAGAGCCAGAAGGTTCCCCCTGAGCCTCCTTTTCTCCAGGCTGAGGCCCTTTCCCAGATCCCTCAGCCACTCCTGGTGCTCCAGCCCCTTCCCCAGCTCCCTTCCTGTCTCTGGACCTGCTCTAGCCCTGTGTGCTGTAATTTCACTGCTGCAGAACAAACCAAACCCCAGCTCTGGGCTTGTTCCTCCCTACCTCAAATGTGTGATCCAGACCCTTCACTGAGGGCTGTGACTCACAGCTTCTGGTGATTTCAGCCTAGGCCAGTGTTATTGATTGATTTTCCTTCTGCACTCCACTACTCCACACTCCCCTTGCAGTTGGGTGATTTTTCTCCCCAGACCTTCACACCTGCCCTGCTCCCCTGAGCTGAAACCATTGCTGGGCTCCAGTTACCAAGCTCTGAACTGAGGGAACTGATAACCCTCAGCAAACAGGTAGGGAAAATACTTGGAAGAAGTGACCTCTTACACTGTCCCACACAGGCAGAGACTGTGAGGAAAAGCCCCCCTCCTCCAAAAATCCCACTTACAGCCCAGGCAAGTGAAAGGCACTGAAAACTGCCCACGTGTGGAACCACCAAGCCATGCTCCCTAAAGCTGATGCACTGTAGCCTACTTTCCTTACCATCCACATGTATCATTTCCCTAAGGAAAAATTATTTCCAAGGAATGATTCCATTTTCTTTATTAACCAACACATCCCAGCAAAATCAGTTTGTAAACATTTACTTTTAGTGCAGCGGCAAAATTAATGGTTCCATTTTCAACTTCTCCAAAAGGCTTAACTATTTCCTTCCTTTTCCCTCTGTCTCACTGCAAGTCAGGACTGATTGGATCCCATGGAGCCCAGCTCTGTGGCTGAGAAGCCTTTGCTGCTTTATAAATAGACTGGTTTTAATATTTAAAGTCTTGGACTGGTAACTTAGAAAAAGCATTTGGGGATTTTAATGAAATATTTAAATGCTTGAAAGCAGTCCTTCAGCAAGGCTGGGTTTTAGCAGTGAGTATTTCTGGAGGCTGCCAGTCCCAGAGGTGCTGCTAAACCCTGACAGGGGCAAGCAGCCCTGGGAAGGTGCCCTACCTTGCAGTTACTTAGCTGGGCAAGGCATCTCAAAACAGTCCTGAAGCATAACCTTGCAGGTTGTTTCCCAGACAGATATTTTAGGACTGATCAATAACAAGTAGAATCAGGAAAGGTGACTGTGAGTCCGATTCTCCTCCTGCAGTCATGAATACTGAATGTGGGCATATTAATAAATCAGATACAGTGGCTTGGAAGTGTTTCATAACAGGGTGCTGGGACATGACCAAACTGGAGAGAGACTAGAGCTAATGAGGGTTAGATGAGCTCACTGTGGAAATATTCTCTTTACTGCCATGCTCTTCTTCCTAGCTTCCATGTGCAGAGCACTAATGCTGATGTGACATGGATGGAGAGGGACATACAGGGTGCTGTGATGCTCCAGGAAAGGGAATGGAGCTGGGAAGGGGCTGGAGCACCAGGAGAGGCTGAGGGAGTAGGGAAAGGGGCTCAGCCTGGAGAAAAGGAGGCTCAGGGGGCCCTTTTGGCTCTGCACAGCTCCCTGACAGGAGGGGATAGCTGGGGGATCAGGCTCTGCTCCCAGGGAACAGGGACAGGACAGGGGAAATGGCCTCAAGCTGTGCCAGCAAAGGTTTAGATGGGACACAGGGGAAAGTCCTTCACTGAAAGGGTGGTCAGGCACTGGCACAGCTGCCCAGGGCAGTGGTGGAGTCCCCATCCCTGGGGGCACTTGTGGACAGGGGTTAGTGGTGAACACAGTGGTGCTGGGCTGATGGTTGAACTTGGTGATCCTAAAGGTCTTTTCCAGCTTTAAGGGTTCTATCTGGTGCAAGTCAGAGCAGTCAGAGCCAAAGCTCTCCCTGTCAGACACACCTGCCCTGTGTCTGTTGCAGGTGGTTGGGGCTCTAAGATACACTATTTAAATTAACATCTAAAAATATTTTTCAGGAAGTGTTCTCTCTGCTTGCTTTGTTTATGGATCAGTGGAACAAGACTGAGTAGGAACACGCATCCAATTATCTCCAAGCCCCAGTAAAGCTTTTGCAGGCACAATCTATGATAAATATGTAACTGTTTCACACAGATTGCAACTTAGGAAAAAGAGACATCGGCAAGGATAAAAGAGATGAAGGGGAAAAAAAGGAGTTTATAAGCAGTTCAGTTGTTTAAAACCAGTGCAGAGCTTTGAGTCAGGTATTTCTGAAAGAAGGCTGTCTTGTGGAAGGCAAAAGCAAGGACAACTATTGGGAAGCCTGGTGGGATCAAGAGAAGGAGGAAGGTAGGAGTTGTGAGGGCACCTACAGAGAGAAGATTATTCAAGTTTTCCATTTTTGGATTTGAAAGCCTGCTTCAAAAATCAGTCCTTCCTAAATGCTCCTTGCCACTTACTCCCTGCATGTCTCTGAATCACATCTGCCTCACTGAGTGACAAAACCAACTTGTTATTACAGCCAGCACAGCACAGCTCACCACGCTGGGAGCTGCACTCAGTGATGTCTTGTGCAGCATCAACAATTGCCACCCAAGTGCTGATTTGAGATCCATTTTATCAGAAGACGACAAGGGATGGCCAGGGAGCACAGCTTGAACTCCTGGCAGCAGGCTGAGCTTGTGACCCTGGCAGTGCTGAGAGTCAAAATAACTCACCTGCACTGCTTCCTTCCAGAGAGATGTTGGTTGGCAAAAAACCAGAGCACTATCCAGTGCTGGGGTTTTGTCAATGTTAAAATCAATCAATCAAACCAATAAGGTTATGTGTTATATAAGGGTAGCCTGTCAATATTAAAATCAATAAGGTTAAAGTGAGGTTATGTATATAGCCTTATTATACATAACAATCTTATTATAACAGCAACACAGAATGTCCTGAGCTGGGAGGGACCCACAGGGAACATCCAGCCCAGCTCCTGGCCCTGCCCAGAACCCCCAACAATCCCACCCTGGGCATCCCTGGCAGTGCTGTCCAAAGGCTCCTGGAGCTCTGGCAGCCTCGAGGCCGTGTCCATCCCCTGGGGAGCCTGGGCAGTGCCAGCACCCTCTGGGGCACATGAGATATCCAGTGTTCTATTTACCAACAGACACAGAGGTGTAGGGTCACTGCTATCAGCATATCTGGGCACAGCTCAAAGCAGAAGAGCGTTAGGGAAGGCACAGGAGCTCTCTGCACACAGGGAATGCTGAGTTACTGAACTTGGCAACAGACAAGCACTTGAGAAAGCCCAGTGATGGGAATAATGCAGACCAGATGGACACTCAGCAGCAGAGAGGAAACCTACTGCTGAATGGCTGAGGGGAGATTTTGCTGTCATACTGGAAAAGAAGTGGTGCTGGCTTGCACACCACATGCTGAAGTCATTGGTATATTTTGGGATCACTCAGATCTGCATTTTTTAAGGCCTGCACATAATGCATATAAATCAATGCCCAGCAAAGGGAGTAAAAGGACTCCAAATGATTTTATGTCCACAATCTCACATGCCTGGAAGAAGAAAGTAAGGCGGGAAAAAAGAAGAGTTGTGAGTGGCCTGAACTGATAAACCTGGAAAAACAGGGAAGAAAGGCACTGACTGGCTATCAGCTCCCCCAGACATGGAGGAGTCAGCACTTCCAGGAAAGAAAGCAAACAGCTCCTGGTGATAGCCAGGTAACAGAGTCCAAGAGGAGACTTGGTGAAGACAGCTGTCACTGTGATGCAAAAGTTGAGTGACAGATGAGCCAAATTACAGAAAGAGGAACAAACAAGCAACCCTCACAAGAAAGCCTGTCCAGGACAGGTGCTGGGGTTGGACACACCTTGAGCACGGCGAGCGTCCATCTGCCAAAGACACTGGGCAGATGGAATCCCTCCCAGAGCCACCTGTGCAATGCAATGCAATGCACCAGGAATGCAGCCAAAGCCACTTCCCTGCAGACTTGTTAAGAAATCAGATTTCTGAGAGCTGGGCACTTCCAGTAATCCCAAAGGGAAAGCTCTAGACAACTTAAACTTCTCCAGCTGAAGTATCTGTAAGGGAAAGATGTAAGAATAAGGCCTAGAAGAATATTTGCAGTTCAAACACAAGAGCAGGTGTCCTGCAACAAATGTGGTTCTTCCTACCCACCACCACTGCTGAGCAGTGTCTACAACAAACATGCTGTCCTTAAACATTTGACTACGGAAGGTAAGAAAACCAGCAATAATCCTGATTCACAGCTATGCTGGACACTCCATACATGCTTTCTGAAAGCCCAGCATGTACAAGAATGATTAGAGACCTTGTAATAATTAAGGAGTTAGACCTGGACCAAGATCATCGTCAAGGGAAACGTGAGCTCTTCCCAGGAAATGCAGCATAAGTAGGAAAAATAAACTGCTGCTGGAATTCTCTGATCAAAGTTAAATTCTTCCCAACCAAGAAGCTAGAGAAAGAGCAGAGAGAAGACATTCTCCAGCTGCTAGAAAGAAAACAATGGAAAGACCCATTCAGAAATGAAAGAAAAGTGGGCAGAGAAAGGATTAGGCTGTGCAGCTGCATGGCAGGGCTGAAATTTGGCTGCACATGTATTCCCAAGACACAGAAGCTCTTAAAACAGAGCTGACCTCAGATTAGTGGTCTGGTCTCCAGCCTCTGAAGTACATTATATGTTCCTTACTGCCACTAAACAGATAAACTGGAGCTCTGCACCTAAAATGAACCACCAGAGGAGCAGGACAGTGTGAGTCATACTCGCTATCCGTGAATTTCTGCTGATGTTGAGGGATCTCAGTGGGCAGGTGGAGTTATGTTTAAGAAAATCACAAGACACAGCAAGTTTTCCTAGTTTAGCATCCATACCCCAGAGCTCTTAGGCAGGATTTCAGGTGTTTGTACCCTGACCAGCAAAGCCTTTGGACTTCCCCACGAAACTCCTTTCACAAGGCACTGCTTATCATGTTTGACTTTCCAGCAGTTTATCAGATTCAACCCAGGTTACAGCTTTTTTTTCACCACAAACAACTCATATAGCAACATCTTGACGACACTTTCTGTTGACTTCAGAAAAAAATAAAAGCACTGTGGCTCCATAACCACCCAACCTGCAGCTGCAGAGCTCTGTCCAAGCCATAATTGTTCCTTTAGAAGTTGGAGGAGCCCTCCCATAAACATCTAATTACTATTCACAGCACATGCAAAGCAGAGCTGAGTTTCTTTTGAGCAGCCCCAACAGGCTTGATTTGAAGATTTCACTGTTCTTGAGGAGACCTAATTTGCATGACTTCAGACAGGTGTCTCTGAAACCCTTGAGTGTGAGGCACTGCCCCCTCACAACCACAGCAGGCAGGAGCTGGGCAGTGCCCAGAGCAGTGACAGGGGATCAGATCTGGCCAGACTTACGTCAGCCACGGGGATGAGAGTGTCAGCAAGGTGACCAATGCGGTTCTTCCTGTACAGCCACGACATCAGCAGTATCCCCAGGGCCACATCAATCAGCAGAGACACAAAGATGTTGGCTTTCCTGCAGGCAGGGCAGAGAGAAACGGAGTTAGAGGAAGGACATGTGTTTAATGTTTCAATGACAGTTGTTGGCTTTGCTTGTGTAGCACCTTTAATGTCCCAGGGACACCAGGACAACTCACTGAAGGGGAACAATTTTGGAAACTTTTCACTTCCACTGGTGTGCTGCTCCTTCTGTAGCCAAGCACAGGACAGGTTTGTTCAGCCTGGAGAAGGGAAGACTGAGGGAAGACCTCACAGCTGTTTACAGCAGCTCCAATCTGTGGCCAGGGACAGGACCCAGGGAACAGCTGGAGCTGTGCCAGGGGAGATTTGGGTTGAATTGCAGGAAAAGGTTCTTCCCCCAGAGGGTGCTGGGGCACTGCACAGGCTCCCCAGGGAGCTCCAGGAGTGTTTGGACAACACTCTCAGGGATGCCCAGGGTGGGATTGTTGGGGGGTCTGTGCAGGGCCAGGAGTTGGACTGGATGATCCCTGTGGGTCACTTCCCTCTCAGGATATTCTGTGATTCCATGATTCTAAACTCAGAGCCACTCAGAGCCACACCATGAAACCTTTCTTGGTAAGGAGCAAAAAGAGGATTGAAGCTACAAAAGGAATGTTAGACAGAAAGGTTTATACACACTCAGGGGGGATTTACCAATTACCAGTACCGAGGGCACCAGCACTTGGCACATCCACACTGAGATCAGATGGCTTTCCCAGACAAGTGAATAAAGTGGTTTTGGGTTCATACACAAACACAGAAGGCCTGCTGAGCTGCCCCTTCCTCACTAGAGTTTCAGAATGGAATTCCATGACGTGAGTTATTCAGGAAATCAGACTGAACAATCACAGTTACTTTTGGCCTTCAAATCTGCTAATCTATTTTAAGTGTTCCCTGGGAGTCTATTACTGCAGGATCAGAGAAACACACAGAACAAGACTGGCTGTGGAGGAGCCTTAGGGCATCCAATATCTGTCTCAGATCTCTGCTCTGTTCCTCTCACTATGCTGCATGTTTGCTTTTTCTCTTACACTTTGTTACTGTTCTAACAACTTAAGTGGAGTCTCTGGTCTGCAGTTTCTGCATAAAAAGCTTCCCCAAAAGAGTGGGTCAAAGAGGGGAGCATTTAAACCTTTCTGCTCTTATGGAAAGTGCCACTGAACACTGATGGATGGCCGTGGTTGACAGCACCACATGTGAAAGCAATGAGCCTGTGGGTGTAGTGACAGCAAAGCACTCACACAGGGGTGCAGTACAAGTTTTTGGGGTGCAATATCCCAGCTGCCTTTCCTGGGCTAGGGAAAAAGGCAGGTGTCTGGCAAAAGGCATAACTAACATATAAAAATACAGATATATGTGCATATGAGTACAGTGCAGAGTAAAGATGTGCAAACCAGTAGGGAGTAGAGCAACATGAGAGGGTGCAGTGAGGACCTGGCGCTGTCCAGGCACAAGATCCATGGTTTGGGTTCCCCACAGGAGACAGGAATAGAGCCAAGACACACCTAACTTTACATGTACTCCATACCTCATCAGCTGATTTTGGTTTTGAGCCTTCTTGTTGCTGCTGATGACCTGGAGGTGCTGCAGGCGATGTCCCAGCTGCTCACAAGTTGAGAGTTTGCTCCACAAGAAAGACAAAGGCCAAAACTTCAGCACCCTGCAGAAACACATGGGAATGTCTCCTTTTGCCTTTGCCACGCAGCAGGCAGGCCAGCATCCAACATCCATGCAAAACAGTCAGTGTTTAAGTTAAAGTTGTGCAACCAGAGCTGGTGATTAGATGTTAATGACTCTCTGAAAGGTTAACAGAATTAAGGCAGCCTTGCCAAACCAAGACATGCACACAACCCAAGCTCTCATTTGCACTCAGTCAAACCACGTCTCACTCTTCCAAGGAAGCCACAAGACATTCCTGATTCCCACCTCTGCTTTTGGATACATCACTGGGCTTGCACAATGCCAGGAGAGCATCCAATCTCCAGGAGAGCAGAGTGAAGTTGTGTTCAGTGCAACAATACAACAGGGTGTAACTGCTGCACAAACCCCAGTGTTACTCATCATGGATCATGGAATGGTTTGCGTTGGAAGGGACCTTAAAGCTCATCTCACTCCACCCCCTGCCATGGAAGGGACACCTTCAACCATCCCAGGTTGCTCCAAGCCCCACCTAACCTGGCCTTGGACTCTTCCAGGGATCCAGGGGCAGCCACAGCTGCTCTGGGCACCCTGTGCCAGGGCCTCCCCACCCTTACAGGGAGCAATTCGTCCCCAATATCCCATCCAGCCCTGCCCTCTGGCAGTGGGAAGCCATTCCCTGTGTCCTGTCCCTCCATCCCTTGTCCCCAGTCCCTCTCCAGCTCTCCTGGAGCCCCTTTAGGCCCTGGAGAGCCTTTGCCTCTCCTGGTGAACAGCCCAGCTCCCCCAGCCTGGCTCCAGAGCAGAGGTGATCACAAGTCTGTGTGGTGTGAGCCTGGTATAACAAACAGCTGTGCCCTCCGTGCACACCCCTTTCCCCTCCTCTTCTTTTTTCTTCCACTTGACTCTTCTCTTCTTTTTTTCTTTATTACTTCCGAATTCCTTTTTCAGGGTCTTCACTTCTATCTTGTCCCCACTGCCTTGCAGTGACCAGCATTATGTAGATGACACAACACTTAGCATTTAATTAGGTTTCAAAGTTAACATCCACATTAAGCTTGTAGGGGAGGAAACAGTCACAAGGTTCTTTTCTTATGACTCAGAAGAAAAGTACTAAATGCTCAATTATTTTGGGGAGTTACTTTTATTACCACACAACCTATAAAGCAAGGACAGATGGTGATTTGTGCAGGCTGAAGTGACACAGTACTGGGTGCAGGCTGGTCACAAAAACCACAGCAACACATGGCACCAGGTTTGGTTTGAGGGATAAATTCTGATGTGGACCCAGAACGCTGGGAAAAGTGAACAAAGCATAATGGACATAATTTGGATCACTTCTCTCCTGTACACAGGAGTACACTACACCAGCCAGTGCAGTTGTTGCACTATTTTCACTGGTTTTTATTCCAGGTCCAGAAATCCATGGTCACTTTTAGTCACTTCACCTACTCTCCCCTGTGCTACTTTGGCACCGTCTTTCAGGTTACATTCATTTCACACACTACCATTATTCCTCGTATCCTGCTTCACTTTGGAAATTGCACAGCTGCTTGGATCATTACTGAGCACGGCCTGCAGATGGATGTCCATGCAACCCTGTGTGTGCCTTCCATGGATCTCACCTGGAGCGTGCCAGCCCGTGCCCAGCAGCAGATGCCTCCAGGACTGGGCAGGCTGGGCACACTGGGGTGCCCACTGCTCTTTCTACAATTCACACCAATCACAGGGGTACAGCTCCTCCAAACCCTGCTCAGTTCCCTGGGGCTGCTGTCCCCTTCCTCCCCGCATCCTCCTGAGCCCTTTGAACCCCTCTTTGTGCACAGTTTGTCAGCTTAAGGACCAGAGGGTTGAAGTGCCCTCCTTCCCCCTCCCTCACCATTCAAATTTCAGACACATTGGGTTTGAAACACACGCACTGTACTGTGAATCATTCTTAATTTGAGGTCTCCAAGTTACTCAGCTCTGCGCTACAGCCTCCCACCTTGGAGACAAATGAATGCACTGTTCCTCAGCTGACTTGGCAGGGGGAGGGACCTGAGGCGGTGGAGAAAAGAGCACCGTGCAGGGGAGGGAGAAGGGGGTGACTGCTCTGGCCACTGATCACACACACCTGGGCTCACAGATTCACCCAGACACAAGAGCAGACGAGTTTTCCCTTCCAATTATGCCCCAGCTCAGTGGTTACAAACTCTGGTGTGGCAAAACTTGACTAGAGCAGAGAATTGCACTTGAAATGTAAAGAAGGGGAAGGAGGAACGCTCTACCTGTGGGATTATGTACAGATGGCTGAAGGTGAAGAATTATGGGTCAAGCACCAGCTGCCAGACCCTGTCAGCTCAGGCAGAAAGCAGCAGCTCTGGGGGGGCTGTGCTACACTACACACTCACTGGGTGGTAGTGCTGTCCTCTCTCAGCAGTGGGTGTCTCTCACCATCCATGGCTGCTCCTCAAGCTGGAGGCAGCCAGCCCCTGGGTCACCCCCAGTCTGACACCCCCAGCCAAGGGAAAGGACAGGCTGCTGTTGTCTGCTTGGGGAATGGCTTGCAAAAGTGGGAATGATTCCCAAAGCAGCCTCATCCCCAGAGCACCACAACACTGTGCAGCCTGCAATGGTTCAGCTCCTCTACTGGACACCATGGGCCCAAAAACACATCAGAGGGATGTCCTTGTCTGTGCTACAACTGACTCTCTTTTCACTCACCATCACAAGCACAACCTCTATTCCACTCACATATTTTCTTTGGAAAGGAAATATATACACATACTTATTGAAATAAAAACACAAACATACTGCAAAAAGCTCAATAGAGCAGCTGCAAGATGTGCTATGGGAACTCTCCTCTCTGTGAGGGCTGAGGAAGAAAGCAAAAAAATATTCCTTGCGTGGTTTCCTACCCCTTTGCACATCGACTGTGCATTGCCAGAAATACTCCCACTTGTTTACCACACATTATATAGAACAATTTTCAGAAGTTCAATGGAAAACCAACCAGATAAAAAAAAAACCAACAAAAATCCAGTGACGTTGTGTCATTGCATTATTTAAGCAGCAGGAGATCTTTGGGGTATTTCCAAATATATGGAATTACAGCAATAAATTAACACAGCCTCCATGAGTAAAGCTTGATTTTCCAATTCAGTTTTTTCCCAAGAGTGAGAGGGGAATTTTCAGATATCAGATGAGAAGCAATCTTTCCAAATCTGGATCACATGCAATTATTAAGCTCCATTAACCAGAACTCCTTCTTGGAGTTTTCTTGCTCCTTGCTAGAAACTGCAGGAGCAGTGCCTCCCTTTAGATGAGGAATTGGAGGTGCTTACAAACAGACTTTTTTTTAAAGGAGCACATGGAATTTAGTGCCTCAAGACTGAAACATCCTAATGTCCCCAAGAGCAGAGGCCTTCAGGGATAATGGGAGTGCTGCCCCCCAAGTTCCTCTGAAGCAGAATGGCAATGGCCACCCCTTAGCACACGGTGGTGCTGAAGAAATGCCTTAATTCAGGACATGCAGGACTTGGGAGCACCGGGTGAGCTTGGAGGGATGGCAGCAACTCACTCCCTGAGATTTCCACCACTGCTGCCCTGCTTCTCCTGTGCAAATACATCCAAAAACCCCCAAGCTTCCCTAGCCTGAGAGGACATTACTGATCTCTTTCTTTAGCCTTTCAAAGCTGACTATTCCTTAACATCACAAAAAACAGAAAGAAAGAAGTCCTGTGACCTGAAGGAGAAAAAAACCAAACAAATCTTATTTTATGGAATGTCCTGTCCTAGCATGGGGAGAAGGTGACTGGAAGGACACCTACATGTGACACCTTGAATCCTCCCCTCGAGTATGGCATGAAGGAGGTTGTACCACACATCATGTGCAAAATGGAACCAAAGTCCTTTAAGTGACTTAGAAAAGGTCAAGCAGGAGACTTGTTATAAAGCCAGGTACTAACCTCTGTTCTCCAAATCTGATATTTTAAAACACATGTGAGATAAGCAAATATAAAGCTGATACTGTGGGTGAATAAAACAAAGGAGAGAGAAAGCTCTGCCTCCCAAGGCTAAGGCAGGCTCAGTGCAGGTTAATGCACAGCAAGCCTTGCATTCTGCCTGCTGCCAGGTACAGCTGGCTGCTGCTCTACCTCAAAACATCCATCCTGGCCTTAGGAAAAGCTGAAGTCAGGATTCCTGAGAAGCTGGGTAGCAGCTATATGGGCCCAACCTGCCAGTTGAGCTTGAGCTCCCAACTTGTTTAGACTGCAGCCTCCTGGATGCCAGCAAGGCTTGGGCTTAACCTGACTCCAAGCCTGGCCCCAGTCCTGGCACCAGTCGAGGTGGGACCAAGTGAGACCAAGTGCCTGTGCAGAAAAGAATCATTTTGTTTGTTGGTGGTGGCACCACCAGACAGAAAAAGGACATTTGAAGCTGACTCCAAATCTTCTGCCCAACCACAAAGTTGTGACTTAATCAGCATTAAGAACCAGTAACACACAGTATCTACAGAGCAGTCCCAGGACAAAGGGGTTCTCGATACCAGGTTTGAAACTCAATCTCTTCCAATAATCCCAAACTGGACAGTTTTCCCTTTGTGTACCAAACAGTGTAACCCAACTGCTCAGAAAATCTTTGCCAGGGAAGAGTTTCACTGTAATTCTTTTACAACAATATCACACAACTGGAAACCTGTTAAAAACCTCCACTCCCTCAGGCTGTATATAAAAAGATTTATCCATGAATACAGTAGTAGCTGTTATCAAAATTTCATCAATTACAGTGTCCCCTTGCAGCTTAGAACCAGAACTCCACTCCCCTCTCTGTCACCACCTCTCCTGGCAGCTGCAGTGGTGGAATGACCATCCCTGCAAGTATGCAAAAAACATGTGGCACTTGGAAACACAGGTTAGTGGTGGCCTTGGCATTGCTGCATTAATGGTGGGACTTGAGGATCTTACAGGGCCTTTCCAAGGTAAATGATTCCATGGTTCTAAGTTTCACCCCTTCAAATCTGCTCAGAATCAGTTTTCAGTTCAAGCACTTGCCACGTGTTACATTTGGAAAATCCTGTTCAGGCTCATGGTTGTGAGAACAGGATTCCACCAAGGACTCACGCTGAGCAGCAATCCCTCTAAACATCTATAAAATGCCAAGGTTGCTGTCGCAGTCACTGGCACGTGTGCCAGTCGACACGGACACGGCACTCGAGGTGCTTCACCAAAATCATCAGAAGGCTTCACATATCTATACCTTGTTATTCAAACAGTCTCCTATATCTTTCTTCTTTGTTGCTTCTAAGAGCAGCTCCACACAGCTCCAGCATTGTCTTTCTTCTGTTCCAAGTCCAGCTCCATCCTGCCCCTAGCACGGCCGCCTAACCCTGTCTATCCTAGGTACAATATCTTACAGTGTCTCACCTTCTCTGGCCCCTGCCACGACCTCCTGTCCCTGGGTCTTCACAGCACGACCAGCAGACTCCAACTGACTTCAACTGAGTTAACTCACTACTTATCATGCCCAAGGCTGTGAGGGCAAGGTGTTTCTACTCTGAGATAATTAACACAGCTGTAACCTGTTGGATGGGAGACTGCCTTCTGCAGCATCTCTTTTTGCATTACCACAGGTTGCAGCACCACAGTCTCTTGAAGAGAGGATGGATTTAGAAACAG
Source organism: Phylloscopus whistleri (assembly GCA_017589585.1). Classification (NCBI taxonomy): domain Eukaryota; kingdom Metazoa; phylum Chordata; class Aves; order Passeriformes; family Phylloscopidae; genus Phylloscopus; species Phylloscopus whistleri. The sequence goes on from JADMLD010000353.1 coordinate 231,573, forward strand.
TATTTGCTGTTGTTTCACAGCTGCAGAGGGCCCTGGAGCAAACAAAGAGGAAGGAGTCCCCAGCTATCAAGCCATTAAGGAGAGCCTCATGTCATTCTGTCAGCCACAGAACAGCTGGAAATCCACTGTTCCAGTTGTGATGAAATTGAAGCAGGGCTGAGCTATCCCTGATGCAAATGGGGAGGACGTGAATGCCTCCCCAGAAAACCTCCCAGCACCACGAGGAGCTCTGAGGGAGCCTTTGGCCTTGTGTTTTCAGTGGACCTCCAACAGGACCTCTGTTTCCAACAGAACAATTTTGTATCACATTTCTCACTGGGGTTGAGCAGTAGTCCTGCAATGCCTAAATGTAAATTACATTGCCAGGCAAAACAAGCCGGGTGATTGTCCCATCAATGACAATGATGTCCACATCACCTACCTGCTCCTGCAGATCCCAGAGAGCAGTGAGAGCAGGAATGTCAGCAGCATGCAGGCAGGCACCGAGGCCTGCTTCAGCAGCTCCACGATGATACTGGCCTCCACCCCATCCGACTGCCAGTGGGTCAGCTTGATGGGCCCCTCGTCGTACCTGTCTGTCATGAACAGGACCTGGCTCCTGGCCACCGTGTCAAAGATGGCCGAGAGCTTTGAGGCGTCCTCTGCCCTCTGGCCAGCTGTGTCCAAAGGGGGGTGCAGGTGGGAAAGCATGACCTTGCGCTGGTCATAGTACACCAAGATGATTTCTTCCTCCTGAGGGTTCTTAGAGTGTTTCTGAAGGGTAGAACAGCTCCAGAACTTGCTGTCTCCCTCTTTGCTTATCTGGATCCATGGCTCATGACAGAATATGGTCCCAAGGTCTTCCAAGAACTCACTGAGACTCTCCTCTTTCTCCTGTTTGCTGTTGCTCCATGAGCCAAGCACAGAAACACTGACTTTAGTCACACGCTGAACTTCCCCAAGGTACTGCTTCACCTGGACAGGAATAAAGGGGAAGTGCACCACAGCAAGGATGACAGCAGAGTTCTGCTCGGAGATCCAGCGGCCGATCAAAATGCCGCTGTCTGCTGAGGAGCAGCACGATGGGAAGAACACCTTCAGCACCATGGCAGTGACCCTGGAGGGACGTACACCTGACAACAAACACAAAAATTACACTTGAGGGTGGTGAGTAAATGCAAGGAAAATCTGAGCTGGCCAAAGCCACCAGAGAGGAGAACTATGCATGTTTGAAAATACTAAGCCCAAACACTTGAATAACGACATTAGTGACAGCCAACAGCCATACACACACTCAGGAGCTTCCTGATGGTCTGCAGTCTTTGAAGTGAGGGAAGGTGAGCCTGGAGTTTCCCAGTAAAGCCCTTCTTCCAGTGCTGGAAAGGTCTTTCATGGTGGTACACAGATAAGCACAGCCCATCAGACCAGCCACGATCTGGAATTCACCCAGCCTTGGATGTGCTGGAGCACTTCCTAGAGAAGGGACTACATCATAGCGCACTGTGGTGCCTCTGGGGAGTATTTCCTGCTGCTACCAACAAACACTGGTTCAGTGTTTAAATGCTACTCAGTCTCCTTTCCCACCTTATAACCCAGAGCTCTGATCTGCAGCAAACTCACAGAGCAACCTCGACCCCATCACTCAGCCCCTCCTGCCTCACTCCTCTCATCTGGAAACTGCCACGATCGTGTTGTCAGAAGGGACTACAGTGATTAATTGAAGTAGTTTTAATTCATTTGATTCAACAGCCTAAAAAAGGAGAAGCATCTCTGCTTTACCAGTACTCTTTATTCAGTGCTTTTCTCCCCATCATTAAGAGCACATCGCCATGGCCTTGGGAGACTTTTCCAGAAAGGAACTTTGAGGCAGTTGACAGTGTCTCTTTAAATAAGGTGGAGGTTTCTAACAGGAATATAATTGCGGTAAGGAGGGCGCTGGCGCAGAACAGGCGGCATCCGGCGCCCGTTGTCCTTTCTGTCCTTCAGTGCTTTGTTAGGGATGTGAAAACTCCCCAGCCCCCGAGGCTGCTCCTCTGCCAGGGACCCAGTCAGCTGGAAAGGGAACGCTGGGTATTTACAACAGGGAGAGAGGATGTGCAGCGGGAAGGGCCTGGTGGCTTTGTTTTCCCCTGCCTTAGTAGAGGAGAGGTGAGCCAGTAAAGCTCAGCACGTGGGGATTTCCTACAGCATGGAGGGATGGAGGAGCAGCTATGGGGAGTGATTAACCTCTGGGGTTAATCACTCACAGTGGGGTAATCTGGGGACTTGTGGACTCCCCATGCCTGGAAGTGTCCAAGGCCAGGTTGGATGGGGCTTGGAGCAACCTGGGACAGTGGAAGGTGTCCCTGCCAATGGCAGGGGGCAGATTGAGATGGTATGTAAGGTCCTTTCCATGTCAAACCATTCCAGGGATCTATGATTCCTCTGAGATCCTGCTTCCTCACAGACTCCAGGTCTCTGAGGTTATCACTCTGTGGCCTCCAGATCTTGCTGAGGGTTGGAGATCTCTGGAGCAGCAAGGGCCAGTGCTGGGTGCTTCCAGTACCACACTGCCAACAAAATCCCTCAGGAGAGGGAAGCCTTGGGATACACTTTGCAGTTTTGCAGTAAAAGGGAAAATTCAGTCCAAGGAAAAACATCAAAGACAGCCCCATGATGTTTTTCCCATCGAAGGAGGGAGAGTTGTTGTGAGTATTGCCACAAGAGACTCTCAGTGTCTGTGCATGCCTGTCCTTAAAGGTCTGTCCATCCACTGGACATTTCACAGAGGAACTGTCAAATGACTCTTCATACACAAGTTTATTTTTCACTGAGATTGTTTTCAAAGACAGCCACAATCCTCTGGGAAAACTTCTCATGGAGCAGAAACACTTCTCATCCTTATCTTCTCTAGTTTGTGAGTTTTTCCTCTTACACCTTCCCCAGCTTTTTCAATTAACATAGTTTTATGCACCAAACTACTCTGGCTATAGCTCAAATGAGCTGCCCTTTGGCTGCTGGAGACATGGCAGAGAAGATTCTGATATGATTTTCCAGCTGTACAAAACATCTTGATAGCTGAAAACCTGGCTGATCAACTATTGTTATGTTAATGTGTCTCATATTCCCAAATCCACGACTTGTCATGCATCCACCTCATTCATTTCAATAGACTGAAATATCAAATGTCATTGCAGTCAACTGCTTCACTGCTGCTAATTTTAACAGAAAAATCCTACCAATGCTCATGCAGTCCCTGCTTACCAAGTGCCTAAAATCTTCGAGATCCACCTCTTTCTGCTGAAAACATCCACCCTTCCCTGAGATCACCAATGCAATGATCTCAGGTCACCAAAACGAACAAAATAAACACCACCGAAAATGTGTTAATGCAACCAACAAATGAATACAGGACCCCAGAACTGATTAGTTCCAGAATTTTTGTTAGAAAAGCAAAGTTGAATGCTGGCCTTGGTCTCACCCCAGAGGCTGTCCTGTGGCCACAGGGTGCCAAGGGGAACTGATCCCACAGCAGACCTAAACCTGAGCATCCCACCTTCCTTGCAGGGGGGTTAGGGCCAGGATATTAAGTGTAATATTTGTTAATTCATGTTCCCAAAAATATAATGATTTCCTGACAGGGTGATACTGGTGGAGAGTAAGAATATGGTCTCTGTAAAGCTTCAGGAGGCACTGCCAGCTCTGGCGGGAACTGAATGGCAACCTCACGAGAGCCTCTTTTACATTACCTTTGTGTATGTTTACAGATTATATTTTATACATGTAATATCCTCGGGTGCGGGTGATGGTGAATTATATTATTTCTGAGTGCCAGGAAAATCCTTTGCAGCACAGAATCCTACCGAGTCCGGGAAGGAGACAAAGGAATTAACATACCAATACAAGGAACAGAATGCTGAAACCAGGTGCGGTAGATATCTGATAAAGAGTAATGACCCAACGGAATAGGACCCAGCTAAGCCATCAGGGATTCCCGGAACCACCCATCTCACCCAGAAAACCTATGGTCCCCGCAGCGACGATATCAGCAGAGTCATCGAGAGATAAAGAAGCTATAGAAATTCAGAACTGAGCAGTGGCACCAACATCAACTCAAAGAAATTACATATTCCCCCTCGATATTTGGACTATTTTAAACATGTTTAACTTGTTCCGTGAACTAAGGGTATAAAACTGGCAGGCCGGGACTCAGACATTGGTGGGATCTGGAGAGGGAGTGTCCCGTGCCACTCCAAGGGAGATCCCACCCAGGGCGGCCCTGTCCATTTCCTTGCTCCGCAGGCTGTGAATTTCGGTGCTGCTTCTGGTAAATTTCGGTATTGGCTTTGTCAATTCCGTGCTCACTGACAATCTGGTAATAAACTCTTGTTTATTTTAATTGGCTCTACTTATTTATAACATTAAGAATCATAGAACTGCGGAATTGTAAAGGTTGGAAAAGCCCTCTAAGACCATCAGGTCCAGTCATTCCCCCAGCAGCACTACCACCAATCCATGCCCTCAAGTGCCAAATGCACATGGCTTTTTGAACACTTCCAGGGCTGGCATTCCACCACTGCCCTGGGCAGGTTTTGACTTTGCCTGACCATGCTTTGCGTGAAAAAAATTCCCCATCTATCCCATCTCTATACATGTTAAACCTCTCCTGGCACAACTTAAAGCAATTTCCTCTTATCCTGCCCCTTGTTCTCTGAGAGTAGAACCCGACACCCTCCCCCTTCCTCCCCCCGGCTGTCCCCTCCTGTCAGGGAGCTGTGCAGAGCCAGAAGGGCCCCCCTGAGCCTCTTTTTCTCCAGGCTGAGCTCCTTTCCCAGCTCCCTCAGCCGCTCCTGGTGCTCCAGCCCCTTCCCCAGCTCCATTCCCTGCCCTGGACACGCTCCGGCCCTTCAGCGTGGCGAGGGGCCCGGCGCTGCCCCCGGCCCGGCGGGGCCTCCCCGGTGCCCGCGCAGGCCCCGCGCCCGGCCCGCCCCGCTCCTACCGCCCGCTCCGCTCCGCCGCTTCCGCCCGCGGTTGCTCGGAGACGCCGCTGCCGCCGGCTGTGCAGCGGGACGGGCCCGGCCGGCGCCGCCGCCCGCCGCCCGCGTTCCGCCGTGCCCCGGCTCCCCGCTCCCCGCTCCCGGCCTGTCGGGCCCCGCCGGCCCCGCTCCCGGCAGCGCCGCTCCCCCGGCTCGTCCCGGCGCCTTCCCGCGGGCCCCGGGAGCGGCGGGGCCGCCTGAGCCGCGCGATAAGGAGCGGCAGTGCCCCCCGCCTGCCCTGCCACCGCCCGGGCTGGAGCGGGGCCAGGGGCTCGGCTGTGCTCACGGGACACTGTCGGCTCCATCTCCAGGGCTCACCTGTCCTCGCAGGACCCCGCTGTCCTCTGTTCCCGAAATCGAGAGACTCTCTGTTCTCACGGGACGCTGCTGCCGCTCATCCCACAGGCCAAGCACTCACCTTTCCACTCGGGACCCCATTGTCCTTCATCCCTAAAGTCCAAGGCCTCGCCTTTCCTCAGGGAACCCTGTTGTCCCCCATGCCACTGGCGAGGGGCTCAGCTGTGCTGATGGGACCCTCTTGCCCCCCATCCTGACCGCCTCAGTGGGTGCCTGGCCCAGCAGAGTCCCACGGGTGCCAACAGGTGCCCAAGAGCTTTGTCCTGTGATCCGGCCGAGGGCTTGGGCCAGTGAGCTTGGGAAGATGCTGGGCAGCATGAGAAGGTCCCACATGGAAAGGGAGAGCAGGTGCAGAAGTGGGGGTGGGCTAGAGAAAAGGTTTGGGGTTTTATTTTTGTTGTTGGATGCCACAGAATTGGAAATAAAGTAGGGGAGATTAGGTATTCTGGGAGGGAGCTCAGCTTCCTGAGATGGGACAGGCTGATCCCCCGCCCCGTTCCTGCAGACCATGCAGTCCCGCTCCCTGCTGCTGCCTCACTCTGCAGGGAGAGCGGTCCTGGAGGGCACCACGGCGTGTCTGCTGTGTTCAGTGCCTGTTCCAGGGCCAGGAGGGAGCAAGGTCCTCTCCAGGGATCATTTAGGATGAGAGGCGGTGACTTGGGTCTGGGACATCAGCAGAGACCGAGGAGTCGTTGAGCTCCGTGCCCACACCGAGGGCTGGAGCGGGGAGAGGAAAACGCCCGTCCCTGTGCCGGCACACCCTGCCCGCTTTCTCCTGGTCCCCGCCGATAAAGGCAGCGGACGTGGTGGCTCTGAGCCCTCCTCTCCAGAGGACAACACGGCAGCCCCAGCCCCAGGACGTGGGCAGTGTGAGGAGTTCCAGGTTTCCATATGGAATTTACTCCGTGCAGTGGTTGTTGCTTCCCTGTAGAGGTCAGGAATGCAGCACAGAAGGAGTTAGTTACCTTCATCTTACCCTTTTCCTGAAGTCTGCTGCAGACCCAGTGGGACGTTCTCTGATTGCAAAACCCACCCTAAGAGCCTGGGAATGAATTAGGACAGACCAGTTGGCTCAATCATGCCAGGCTGGACAGGGCTTGGAGCAACCTGATCTAGTAGGAGGTGTTCCTACTCATGGCAGGGTGTAGAACTAGGTGATTTTTAAGGACCCAATCCAAATCATTGTGTGATTCCATGATTCTGTGATAGAACATGGACTTCTGGCATGGCCTTACCCCTCCGGCCATGCTCTGGCATCAGGAAGATGGGACCATGGCACATCAAAATTGCACTGAGAGAGGAGAAATATTTATATTAGCTCTGGAAAACACACAAGGAATCGAGGGTGTGGGGATAACAAGTTTGCCAAGGCACCAATGCAAGACCAATTCTGAGTAGCAGGGTCATCCTTTACCTATTCGGGTGGGTCCAGAGCTGGTCTAGTCCTGGAGAAGCTGGGGGCCACCAGGCAGTCAGGTCTGGGGCAATGTCCCATCCCTGGAAATGTCCAAGGCCAGGTTGGACAGGGCTGGAAGCAACTTGGGATAGTGGAAGGTGTCCTTGCCGTGAGATGGTCTTTACAGTGCCTCCCAACCCAATCCAATCCAACCCAACCCATTCCATGATTCTACTGCATGAATCTGTGAGAGCAGTGGAGCTCTCAGCCCACCAACAGATGCACAGCTCAGCGGGGCTGCAGGGGAATCACCCCCCCTCCCCACCGGTGTGTTTGTTTGGGGTCAGCACATGGTGGGTCTGTATGGGGGCCTCACGCAGTACTTAAAGACTTTGACGCAGTTCTCCACCGTGTCTGCCACAAAAAGGTGCCCAGAGGAGGAGCAAGCCATGCCAGCAGGCCTCTGCAGCCCTGTGGACACCAGGCAGATAGGAGCTCCGTGCTCTGGGAACAAGTGGACTGTACGGCGCTGCTCGTCTGCCACCAGGATGCTGCCATCCGTGTCCACGCAGACCCCGGCAGGGTTGCCGAACTGGTGTCCGTACTTGCTGCTGAGGGAGGAGAGCAGCTTACGGCTGCTCATGAAGACCTTGACGTCTCCACACTCCTCACTCACCACAAAGCCTCCCCTGGGCACCGGACTGACGTAGCGAGGTCCCTGCAGATTGTGGACAGACTGGACACGGAGCGTCCTGAAGGCATGGTCCAGAGCAAGGCTGTGCACTTGGCCTTGTGCATAGTCTGCTACCAGGATCTTGCCCATGGAGTCCACTCCAATACCCCTGGGGGAACCAACCTTCCTGATCTTTATCCATTCCTCCTTGGAGAGCCTGGTGTGAGGGTTGAAGATCCAGATGGCTTCGTTCACCATGTCAGCTACAGCCACCATTCCCGTCCTAGTCACAGTCACATCTTCTGGCAAGAAAATGCTGCCTCCCTTGCCCGTTTGCCGGCAGGGCAGGGCCTGCAGGGTGTGGCCTGTGCTGCTGAGGACGTGGACCCAGGGAGCACTCTCAGCTGTCACATAGATGGAGCCATCGGGGGAGCAATGGATTCCACTGACACCCCCATAGCGCCTGCCCGTGGGGTTGGGAATCTGCCGGACCAAATCATCCTGGCAATAGTGGAGGAGGTTCTTGATGTTGTCCAGATCTCCACACAGGCTTTTGGCCTTATCTGCCAGCTGGTGGACCTGGTGCTGGGTCACCATGCCCATGCCACGCTGGCTGTGCAGCAGCGGGCTGGCTGACTGCAGTGTGGTAAATGACTTCAGCTGGAGGCTGTAGATGGTTTTCAGAAGCTTCTGCTTTAGCTGGCTGGTCTCCACCGTGTAGTCCATGACAAATCTCTTGTCCCTGTTTGGGAGAAGCAGTTAGGACCATGCCTTTCCCTGCCTGCTGCCATCTCCAGGGCCATGCTATGGTGCTTGCTATCTACCCAGGGTCAAGGTGTTGGTGCTAGTCTGGATTCACTTCATGCCAGAGAGACCACATCAGTTATTGCCAACTAATTATGAAATAAAGACAAACAAGGACCATGGCACAGAAATGAAAAGGTCACCAAGCTGGATCTGCAGCTGGAGGAACAAGCCAAAACGGTCCAACAGCTCCAACAGCTCAACTGGTGTCAGATGTGGCCTGAAGATTTATGTGTGAAGGTGAGCCCTGTGTGTGAACATATTGAATGGGACCTCAGACTCTCCAGTTCCTGAGATAGTGGCTTTTTTCAAGTGTTTGATACCCCTGTTTTCTGTGAGCCTCATCTCTCCAAACCAAACTCAATCCATAGTAACACTTGAGTCACTCAGGGTGACCATTCCTCAACTCCCGCATGTCAGATGTCAAATGTGGCCAGTGCATGTCTTTCCTCAGGGCAGCCCCTTTTCCATCCAAACAGTTTCATAGAATCCCAGAATGTCCTGAGTTGGAAGGGGCCCACAAGAATCTTGAAGTCCAACTCCCAGCCCTGCAGAGACTCCCCAACATTCCCACCCTGTGGACCCCATGCAATGACATCCAAAGGATCCTGGAGCTCTGGCAGCCTCGGGGCTGAGCCCATTCCCTGGGGAGCCTGGGCAGTGCTCTGGGGGAAGAACCTTTCCCTGATATTCAACCTAAACCTCCCCTGGCACAGCTCCAGCCGTTCTCCTGGGTCCTGTCCCTGTCACAGGGAGCAGAGTTCAGCACCTGCTGATGAAGTTATTTCTGAAGTAGCCAACAACTTGTCAGGAAGAAAAGGGGAGGTTCTGCTCAGAAAGATACATTCAACCTTCACCGTTTTTTTCATACAAGAGAGCCACCGTGAGAATCCAAATTTCTCTTTTCACACTCTCCCTCTGTTTTAAAACCAGGCAGCGATGGGAGCCCAGCTTTGCTATGTTCTCCACAGGCCTGGCTGGAGTTTGGCTTATAGTACACAGCCAGGAGCTGGCAAGGGAAATGTTAAGAGAAATATGACCTCATTAAAGCTCCTGGAGAGGCACAGCTTTATGTTGTTTTAAATATGATTATAATTAATATTATAATGAGCACACTTGGCTGTTTTGAGTTGTTTGCAACCCATTGCTCTGCTTTTATTGCCCCATGTCCCATGATTGCCTGGATCATGTGCCTTATGCTGCTCACAAAAGTGACATTTCCCCAGACCACAGCTGAAGAAAGCTAAGGCATATGCTGCCAAATGGTCCTTCTGATGTGCAACTACTACAGCTAGCTAAAAGCCATCCCTGAATAATTGCAGAGTTACCAAATGCAAATACACAATGGTGGGGATGCGAGAATACAGAATACCAATTTCTGCTGTTCTGGGGCCTGGGAACAGCTTTTTCTTCCCTGTGGTAGTTATGCCTTGTGTCTCCAGCAGCAGAGATCTGCTTGGTGGAAACAAGCCCTCCATATCCCAGGATTGCTTGTCAGGGTCCTCCTTCAGAGCTGGACAGAGTCCTCAGTCCAAGAAGCTGGATTTTACAGATGGGGAAACTGAGTCACTGCTAAGGAGACAATGTGCCAGCTGCCACACACCCCTCATCAGGAGCACCCATCTCACTTCCTGGGCACTGGACACCCAAAGCTGCCATCAGACCCTTGATGGTGTATCCTGAGCCTAGCTTGAGCTGCTTGGGGTCCAAACACAAGAAGAGGGCTCTGACACTGTCCCCCACACAGCTCAGGCCAACCACCTGTGGATACAAGCCCAGCACCGCAGATCCTGTACCTTGGTCCTGCTGTCCTGGGGGCTGCCTGTCCTTCCCTGGCAGCGCTGGCCTCCCACCGGCTCTGTCCTGCCCGCTCACCTGGCTCGGGGCAGTGGGACCCAGGGATGTTGTGTTGTTAGTGACGGGCGATTGCCCTGAGGTCTGGGTAAACACAGCTTGTCAGGCACTCCTTGTGCTGACAACCAGAAGCAGCAAGACAAGGGCTGAACCACATGGTTTTTGCTCCGTGCTGGTCTCCTGGCAGAGACAAGGTGCCTTTCCCCCAGGATCATTCTGTGTCCCAGCTGCATGGGGGATTTGGGGCTTTTATGTAGAGGCAAAAGGGCTGATTTTCTGCTCCTCACCCTTGGCAGCTGCTGGGGTGGGACAAGGACGCTCACGTGGCGGATCAGGGCTCCTCACAGCTTCACCACTGCCTCCCCATGTGCCCCAGCCTGGGCACGGTGCAGGTGTGTGCCTCAGTCTCCCCACTTACCAAAAGGAGATTGGTGAATTTTGCCATGTCGGGCTTGGAGTTGCAGTGATGGAGAAGCATCTCTAGAAGAGGCAGATCAGCCAGGACTGCTGGAACAGCCCCCCTTTCCATCTCCATGCTGCTCAACCCAGGCTCCCCACAACTGGACAAAACTGTGCTTGTGGTTGATGGTGGCATTTGTTACTTCTGCCCCAACAAAGAGGGTCAGGAGTTAAAGCAGAGTTAGCAAGAGCAGCCTGCAAGGGGCTGCTGATAACCTGCCCTCCCTCCCTGGCAGTGATTCCTGGCAGTGCTTCCTGAGAGTGCCCTCTCCGCCTTTGCCCGCAGTGAGCTCAAACCACCCCCACCTTAAACCTGGCCAAGTCATGAAGAGGCTTTGTATCTGTTCATTGTTCAGAGGGGTCAAATGTGAGTGAAGTTCTGGTCAGGCTCACCCACCTTTTGGGATGCTTGGAGGGGCTGCACCTGCTTCCTTTGGACTAAGGAAATAGGTTGGGGTCCATCTGGCTGCAGTAGCTGTGGGATGGGGGTCTGCCTCCAAAGCCCCAGGGCTGGGTGCTCTTCTCACCAGGTGTTTAGGTCCCTTTTGGTCCTGGATCAATGTATCCCTGAACCTCACACTGCCTGCCTCAGACCTACAACCAGCCAAAATTACAAAAATAACTTGACATGACAAGCGCTGGGGCCACTCCATCCGAGCCCCAGCAGGACGGGAGGCAGCTTCAAAAACCATCTCCCAGGGCAACAGGGTCTGACCTTTTGTTTCGCTGTTGTGTGCTCCATCACCAGGATAAACAAACACAGCCTGGCCCTGGGGCTCCCGTTCACCTTTCCAGGACCGTGGCTCTGTCACAACCTGTTCGGAAGCCACCCCGGACCCCGGAGAAGCCGGTGTCATGGCAGAGCCCTGGCACAGCCCCTGCTCACGCCAGCACCAGGAGCTGCAGCCTTCAAGGACATGGGCACGGGCAGCCTGCTGCTGCCAGAGATGGGCCAAGGGAAAGAGAGGCTGGGTTCAGTTCAGGTTTTCCTGAAGCACATTCCTTGCAGGTATAAGTGGCAAACTTCACCCCTTGTGGCTTTTTCCTCCCCTGGCACAGGGGCAGCAGCTCTTGGTTGTGTGTCCACAAGGAACACACAAGCCCTGGGTCTCTGCCAGTCCCTGTGCCCAGGGAGACAGGCACAGTGCCTGCCTGGCATGCTGCAAGTGTGCAGGGAACCAGCGGGAGATCCCACAGGAGAGGTGAAGGTCATTGCCCCAAGTCACAGACTCGTGGGAAAACAATCCAAAAGCCATCCACTGAGAATATTTCCCCACCTAGGGCACAGCTCTGTGACTGGGAGGAGTGTGGGGGAACCCAAAAGTCCACGGTGCCAGTCCAGTGTCAGTTGTGGGGCTGCAAACCCCTCCTGTGGCTCAGGTCCCTGCTGGACACCAGAGCACTCCGGCCCCGAGGATCGCGGTCCCCAGCCTGCTCCACACCACTGTCAGCGCAGGAAGGTCGCGGCCGAGGGTTGTGGTGGTTTGGGGAGGGAAGGGGCGATGAGGAGGGGACGGAGCGGAATGGCAGCGGGCTGGACACGGGCCGGTCATTGCTGTGCGCGGACACCAGGCGGCCCCGTCTGTCCGAGCAACCGGGAGTGATGGGCACCGAGCATCGAGCAGCCGGAACGCGCCGTGTCTGTGTCTCTGCGGGTCTGCGAGGGAAAGGCGTACCCCGGGACGGTGCAAGAGGTTTCGGTGGGAAGCTGGAGCATCCACTGCACGTCTACAAACAGAAAACATGATCCCCAGCCTGAGCAGAGCCTCTGGCCTGGCCGCACTCCCCCACTGTCCGTGGAATGCTTGCAGTGTCCAGCTGGGAACGTGCAGGGTCTTGGGGACACTGGGGGACACATCTCTTGGAGTCTGATCCCCCATGCAGACTGAGACTGGGCTGGGGCTTCCTCGACTGGGTTCCATGGAGGTGAGAACAAGAGCTCAGCTCCTCTTCAGGCATCACAGAAATCTGTCTAGAAGGGAAAGCTGTAACTACTCTGTCTCTAAAACTGACCTGGCCTTGTCCTCTGGCCAGCGTGGACACCCCGAAATCCCTGTTGCTGGTTAGCTAGCCAATGGAAAAGATTCTCCAGAGTCTGACAAGGGCTCAGCTGAGGCCTCAGCTTCTCCCTTTCTCCCTCCTCCTCTGAAGCCTCTCTTGCTCACAAGGCTCACAAGAGGATTAGGGAGTTAATCCTCTTTGGGACATCAAGCTCCCTGTTGAGCCTGCTGGGAAGGGCCAGAAGCTGTGAAGCACAGTGAGGTGCTTCCACAAAGCCCCTTTCATGCCAGGAACAGCCCTGTGGATGAATCCCTGTCCTGGTGGCAGCATCCCCATTGCCACGCCCTTTTCCACCCGACTGGGGTACAAGCCTGTTCCCAGGGCCATGGGAGCTGGGTGATGGTCTCACCAGGCTCTCAGCCCACCCCATCCTGGCCTCTCCAGCTGGTCTGGGAGGGTGGTGGGAGGAAAGAAACATCCTCCTGTCCTGGCAGGGAGCAGCATCCCAAGGCCGTGCAGGAAGTGGGAAACAAACAGAAGCTTTCTGCAAACACAGCTCCCTGCTCAGCCCACTGAGGAGGGCTCTGGATGTCCAGGAGCTCTGTAGAATCCCAGGGGCATGGCATTACTGCAACAAAGTGATGTGCTGGAAACCTTCCCTTGTGGATGGTACTGAGCCAATTGGTCTTCCATGAGGGATTGCTCCACTCTTCCTCTGGAGAGGAGGAGTGCAGGCTGGCACTGCTGGTGTGCCACAGGCTTTTGGCTGTTGCCTACAGGTGGGCAAGGAAGCACCTACACTTTCTGTTCCCACTTCCCAGCCAAACCACAAACTATCAACATCCTTGGGTACCCTGCACCTAAAATCATGGAGAAAATAACAGCAGCTGAGTGCTTTGAGTCCCTGAGCCCTGGATCTGAGAGAATGATGTTTGGCTTTGCAGCAGCTGCTGCCTGGGGTGGGGAACCAGGGCTGCCCAGGCACAGTACCCAGCTGTGCAGGTGCTCCTGGGTCTTCAGGAAGCTTCTGCCTTGAAGGAATGTTTGCTCCTTGTCTCTCAACCATTCCACCCTCAGCATCTTCTCCTGCACCCCAAGGCAGCAGTGGGGAACAGGCAGCCACCGTGCCCTGGTACCACTTGGCATCTCCTTTTGCCCCAGTGCCAGCAGGCAGGGGCCCTTCCAGGCAGGGAGGTGGGCAGAAAGGCAGGAGCTGATCAAACAGCAGCAGCAGCAGCAGCAGCCGGGATCTCACCCTGCCTTAGCCTGCAAAGCCTGAGGGAAACCTCTGCTCAGCTTGGCTGCCTTTGGAAGCATCAGCCCTGGTGAGACCCAGAGCACTGCTCTCACCCAGAGCACTGCTCTCACCTGCCCCAGCTCTTTTAAGTACTTAAACCCTCACTGCTTCCCTCCATGGGCCTTTGATCCAGCTCCAAAGCTAGAAAGGTTCTGCCCTGGGCGAACACCCCAGGGAAATGATCCATCCAGAGGCATCTAGGAGCAGGGAAGGGAAACCTCCAATTGCAATAACAGATGGGAAAACGCAGCAGGGAAATTTTGTAGCCTTTTGTACTGTTTTTCCTCATTTAAAGCTGTGGAGATGGGATAGCTACACCTCCACACTGGTTACATGCTATGGGGGGATGGAGAACACGGCTGCTGCTGGAGCATATCTGGAGCTGCAGTCTCAGGGACTGCTCTGCACTTCAGTGTTTGTGGCTGATGGGGGTTGAAGAGTTCATGTGGGACTCAAAATACACCAGCAGTGCAGCAGTGTTCCCGTCAGAGCTGGGGGACAGTCACCAGGGCACAGCGAGATGGCTCGAGGCAGAGATGCCACCACAGTGGTTATGGTGGGGAGAGTGGTGAGGAGCAGTAGTGCTGCTTCCACAAACAGCTGGGAGCAGAGCATCCAAGATAAGCCACAGGCAATGTGTGGAGTGATGCTTCTGGCTGCCTCTGCTCCTCTTCCTCCCACAGAGAAGCTCCCATGAGGATCAGGAGGACTTGCTGTTCCTCCCCAGGAGCTGCAGTCTGGTTGAGAGCAGGTGGAGGCCTGGGCTGGGCTGTCCCTCTGATCAGCATTGCTCTGGCAGATCAGCCCCTGCCAGGTCTCAGCGCATCTGTGCTGCTTCCCTGGTGTGCTACCAGCCCTGGGGGCAACATTTGTGCCTCAAGGGGAGTCACAGCCTTCCCTGCTTGCTCCTACTGTGCTTAAGCTTCCAAGCAAAGGGAGGAACAATGCTGAGAAGAGGTGTGAGGAAGAGACAAAGGGTGTTCTCCTGGCACTGTTCTTACCTTTCAGGACATTTGGAGCTCCCAAGAGCACCACCAGTCCTTACTTAAGTTAATGGGGAAACTAACCCCCAACATGCAGTGATTTGACAGAAAGAAAACCTTCCCAGCCTTTCCCCAGGTGGGAAGTGCAAGGTCGGTTGGGACAGGCTCTCTGGAGTGATGAGACCCCCTTGGGGTCAATTCCTGATTTGTATTCCCAGCTCTAGAGTCGTCTCAGCCTGGTATCTTTCCCTTCCCTCAGCTCACAGTTAAAGTTGCCCTGTCACTGCTGCAAGACCTGGTCTTTGCCTCCCTCCTGCCTGAGATGGAGCAATTCTGCTCCAGGTTCTCTTTGCAGCTTCACATGTCTGCTTGGAAATCTCCCTGCCGACCTTGGCCCTTCTTGAGCCCACGTTTGGTAACTTTCCACTGCTCCGAGCTCCGGCCTGCCCACGTTGGGGTAAGAGAAAACTGGTTGGGCTGGGCAGGAACGACTTCTTGTCCCCAGCTGGTTCCACCTGGTAGCCCAGAGTTCCGAGTGAGTGCCCAGCTCCCCGGCCTGCTGCAGGTGGGGCCCGGGGTGCCCTGGCACAGCGGGGTGGGGCACCTCAGCACTCACCCTCCTGGTCATCTCAGCCACTGGATTTGTGTGGTCCCAAACCATTTGGATCTCCACCACCCAGCTGCACATTGCGGTGTGCAAGGGGTGAACTCCCCCTGGGAACAAACGTGTCCCCATTTCTTGGTGTCACACCCAGCACTCTGCCGATGCTTGGCAGCATCCAACTCTGGACATGGCATTGGCTCTTCCACATCTTCTACTTGTGGGCAAACCCAAGGGAGTTTGCAGCTCCATCCCGTGGACTATGGTTTCCCTGCCAGGCTGGAGTGCAGTGGGATGAGGTGATGTCCACCTCATGAGGACATCCTCATGAGGTGGACATGATGAGGAACTTCCACCCAGGTTCTGGAGTCTGTTCTGGTGGGATCTTCCCACTTTCCCTTCCACTCCTTGAAGTCTTGTTGACTGTACCTCTGCAGCAAATGTCCTCTTCCAGCATGGGATCCACCCCCAAATTTTGTCACCTGCCCTTTGCTACCAAGTTGAGGAAATCGGGGCACAGCATTTTCAGGGGTCTCTGGGATGTTCCCACCTCGTGCTCAGGGCTGCCCTGCTCACAATGAGCAGTCTGACATGATGTTCTGCCACCCTTCCCCAGGAGCTCTGGTTCCATCCCTGTGTCCCAGGGTGTCTGGTTTGCCCCCGTACTCTCTCCCCTTGTTGCTGACCCTGGCAGGGCATCCAGCCAGAGCTCACAGTCACACCAGCTGTGGCTGGAAAACTGGTTGGGGATACAGCAAACCCACCCTCCGTGCCCTCCACTCCCAGCTTCCCTGGGGCCATGTCCTTGTGCCAATGGGATTGGGAGCATAACAACCTCCTCTTTTAAAAGGAACCTTGGAATCTGGTTCCTTCCCCTGCCTTGCCTGAGATAAGCCTTCCCTCAGGGTTTGTTTATTAGGAAACTTCCCTCCCTCCCAATCCCTGAGCTCTCTGTTGCTCTTGAAGCTGGAGGAGAAGGAATCCTTGAGCAGGAGCAGCTGTACCCACCTGGGGTTAGAAACCCATAAAAATTGTGCAGCTCCATTGACCAGGACCTGCTGGGCTCTGAGCTGTGCCAGGGACCTGCTGTGACCCCATATCCCCCCAGCCCAAGGAGCAGGGGGGCTGCTGCCTCGTCAGGGCAGGGGAGGGATTTGGCTGGGTCCTCCACCTGTTGATTGGGAGTGGGCTTGGATGGCAGGAAAGTGGGGGGGACATGCAAGCAGGGGGAGTGTGGTCAACCATGGCCAAGAACGATGGCTATCTCTGGGTGGGCCTGTGTGGGTAATGTGGTGGGTAATGGCTCACTATCAGATGCCCTTAGGGTGACCAAATAGCCGTGTAATGGGTCCTGTGCTGGAGTGGGCTGAGGGCCCTGGGGGTGCAGATTGCAGCCTGGATAAGCCACCCCTGTAGCTCAACTCCCATCCATTATTTAAATGTAAGGGTAAATGCTTTCATCTTTTCAACTGGAATGGTACCACCAGCTCAGCCACCTCCCTGGTGGCCTGCAGGCAGGAGTCCCTGGGGAAGGGACTGCCTTGGACAGCCATGGCACGGCAGAAAGGGGAGCCATCCCTTCTGTGGGGGTGCTACCAGCAGCCCTGGGGACAAGGTGCAAAGGCTGATGGACAGGGTGGAACTGGGGACATGGGATATGACCCTGCACTCTCTCTGCTCTTCCCTGCACCAGAACCCAGGGTCTGGTGTTGTGGTCCCAAAGTCCAGCCATGGTAGACTGTAAAGGAGATGGAAGGAAAAGGCCATGTGTGTGTGCAGAGACTTCTGCAGGAGCAAGTAGTGTTGTGACAGGACTTCAAACTGAAAGAGAGTAGGTTCAGATTACCGGTTAAAAGGAAATCCTTCCCTGTGAGGGTGGTGAAGCCCTGGCACAGGTTGACCCATCCCTGAAAGTGTCCAAGGCCAGGTGGGATGTGGCTTGGAGCAACCTGGGACAGTGGAAGGTGTCCCTAGTGTTCATGGCAGGTGGTGGAAAGAGATGAAGTTTAAGGTTCCTGCTGACTCAAACCATTCTGGAATTCTGGGACTCTACGAATTAGGACACCCATGGCTTCGGTGAGGGCATATCTCAGCCTGACTTCTGCTGTCAGACAGTGGGCAGCCCCTCTCCCCAGCACAGGACAAGCCAGTGGGATCCTGGTGTTGATCCAGTAGAATGAAAGAGTCAAAGCTCACCCATGTAAACACAGACCACACTCAGCCAGTGTCAACATCTGGCCACATCCTGCTGGTGCCTCACCTGGCACCTCAAAAACAGAGACTCTGTGATAGGAACTGTGGCATGAGACTGCTGCAGGATCCAGCCAGAGCAGGCAGAACTCCCAGGAAAGAACAAAGCAGCCAGCAGCAGCTCCCACTCGGAGGTTTTCCCTTTAATGGTTTGGTTTTTGTTTTGTACATTCGTAAAACTGTGAACAATAAATACTGTGTGATTGGCCCCCAGCTTCCACTTGCCCTCCCAGCTTTCTGCAGAGGTGAGGGACACAGTGAGTGACACAGGGAGGGCTGCTCTACTCATTGGAGGTGCCCAGCTCACAGCATGGGCACCACAGAGCAAGGCAGCATCCGAGCTCTGGCAGCAGGGTGGAGTCAGGGTCTGGGGACAGAGAGGTGACAGTGTGCAGGCAACATCTCAGCTAAAGAGGGGTGAAAGGCAGCACTGCCTGGTGGCCTGGGTGGGGATCTCTTGCTGAAGCTCAGGGCTGATGGTCCCAGACCTCAGCTACTCCTCTGGTGTCCTGGGCCTTCAAGGTGCCCTCGTTCAGATGGGGATCTGCTAAGAAATACAGGATGATGCTTGGAACTGGGAAGAGATGTGGTTTCCAGGCAGGCAGAGAGACCTGCATGACTTGTTCCTCAGAGGAGGAAAGGCTGGGTGGGCAGGGAAGGATGTCATGGGAAAATGGGACTCCAACTTCCTGGCTGTGCCTGTGAGTTTCCTGCTGTGACGGGGGTGAAGGTCCAGGCATGGAAGGGGGTGAGGGGGGAGAGTAGGGAGCCCTGAGATATGGGAACAGGGTGGTGCTGGCAGGGGGGTATGGGCTGCCAGGGCAGTGAGGGAGCTGGGGAGAGGAGGTGACAGCAGGGCATGGGGTGATAGAGGGGTCAGGAGGGCAGAAGAGGCTGGAGGGAGACTGGGAGGCTGTTGGGGAGAGTGATATGAGCAAGGTGCTTGATGTGGAGAGTCTGCTGTGCTGATGGTGTTCTGGCATCCAGTTCACACCCAGAAAGGCTGGGCAATGCCACCACCCTGGGCTCTGGGGTTGAGGAACTTCCACCCAGGTTCTGGGGTCTGTTCTGGTGGGATCTTCCCGCTTTCCCTTGTGGGACCAAGGCCATGCTGGGAAGCAGCAGCACATGCCCATCAGGAAGATCTGAAGCAGGCTCAAAAGGGCTACACTGCTGAGCTGAGCATCTCTCCTTCTGAATGTCCTCCTCCCCCCACCCCACACTCTCCTTCAGAGAGAGCAGACCAATAACCCCACAGGGCCCTGTGTCCTAAGAAAATTCTTGCAATGAGAAATAAACCCCTTTGATGACGTGGAAGCTTTGTCCAGAGAGCAATCAGGTGAGAAGAGCCTTCATATTGTCCTGGGTCCTGAGAGTCCCAGGTCCCACATGGGGCCTTGCCTTCTTCAGCCACCACAGTGGAATTGTCCTCTTCCAGGGCCCAGAGTGTGTAAATCTCCAGGGACGTGCTGTGGACATCCTTTATTTGTGGCTTTGCCACTGTCTCCTTTGTCCTGCCTTCCTGGCCCCCAGCCTAGCACTTCCCATTTCAAGGAATGAGCCACCAAGCTGGTGAAGGCCCTGGGTGCTAACAGAACACCCCACCATGTCCTGAATACAAAGTGTGGATGGGAGAGGAAATGCTTTTCCAGGAGAGCACTACAGGGAGGGACTCCAAGAGTTTCTGGCCCAAGCATGAGGACATCCTGAGCCAGAACAGATGTTTCTCAGAAGGGTGGTGGGACAGGGACGTGTGACTGCCCTGCAGTGGGTCCCAGTCTGCCCAACTGTCAGGAGCCCCCAGTGAACACAGGGGAGAAGGTGGTCTTTTGGGAAGGCCAGTGCTGATCCCACAAGCAGCAGGCACCTGCCTGGGTGGTTTGATCTCCAATGCTCTGATTGAGGGGTGGTTGCTCAGCATTGTTCCAGCTTGGGACAGGCCAAGTTTGTCCCTTCACAGTTGTTTTGGGGGTTTGTGTCCCTTGACCTCTGTGGTTCACAGCAGCATCCTCTCACCCATTTTACTGTCCCATGTGTCCGTGTTTGGGGGATTAGGACTAGTGGGCAGGAGCTCCTGGGAGCTGGACTCTGCAGGATCGGGGCCTTGTGAGGAACATGCATAATGCCTGCATGGGGAGAGAGGGAGGGAAGGTCCTTCCTGTGTGAAGGCAAAAGGAGCCCCAGGACACGGGATGGTCAGTGGACAGGAACAAGTCCCCACAGCCCAGCATTCCCTACACATGGCAAATGGCCCAGGCAAGTGAGCTCAGGACCCAGGTGTGGAGCTGGCAAGGTGGCTCCTGTGTCGCACTTGTCATTGTGACTGGCAGGATGTTCTTGTCTCCACAGTGCAGAAAACTCTTGGCCTTTGGGTCAATCCAGTTGGGCATCTGGTTCCTGGCTGTGACCCTCCAGCCTCAGTGGGACAAAGCCACTGTGTCTTTGCTCTGTACAAGGTGACAGCCATGGTCTGTTTGAGCACAACCTGGACCAAGGCTTGGCCCTCTGTAGTCCCTCCCCTGTCCACAGATTATAGGAACTGGTTTGCAAATGTCCCTGAGTGTCCCTGATAAAAGGGCTGGGTGAGCCTTTTGATGAAAACTTGGTGCCTTTAGCAGTTTTCTCTTAGTGCCTGCTGGTGTCTCCCCTTCTGCAGGGAGTTCCAGGACTGGAGTGCTGAGGCTGGGAGCATGCAGAGCCCAGCAGCACTGTCTGTGGTTGACTGGGGAGCACAGGGACTGGGTATTTACACCTGGTGGATTCAGCTGGCAGAGCTGCTGGAACCCCTC
This sequence comes from Phylloscopus whistleri, assembly GCA_017589585.1. Lineage (NCBI taxonomy): Eukaryota > Metazoa > Chordata > Aves > Passeriformes > Phylloscopidae > Phylloscopus > Phylloscopus whistleri. The sequence goes on from JADMLD010000353.1 coordinate 252,031, forward strand.
ACAACGTGGTCCCAGCCAGGCAATGGTGGAGCTTTCATCCGTGATGAAGAGGAGGAGTGGAGAGGTGGGACACCGGGAAAGTGAAGCATGAGGTGGTCAGTGAGATCCAGGAGCTTTTGAGCAAGGTGGACTTAGGGGTCAGCATGCAGAGGGCTGTGGACACAGGCGGCGTCGGTGTCCCCGGGGAGGCTGCAGGACAGGGAGCGCTGCACGGCCCGGCAGCCCAGGGGCCCCTCCTCGGCAGTGCCCGGGAGCTGCGGGCCCTGCGCGCCGCCGGCCCTGCCGTCGGAGCAGAGCAGGACGCTGGAGTCCGCCTCGCACTTGGTGGTGCGGCTGTAGTAGGGCTCCATGACGTGGCGCAGCTCCAGGGGCAGGCTCAGGGGCAGCACCTCCGCCTTGATCACGGCACCCAGCGGGGCCTCGCAGGAGGCCGCCCGCAGGCTCTCGGGGCGGCTCATCTTGATCAGCAGGTCAATGGTCTTGTTCTCAGCCTCCAGGAGGCAGTCGGGCAGCCCCTCCCCATCTCCGGCCTCCCCGCTGGCCGGACATTTGCTGAGGGGCCCTTGGTCTTTGCCGTGAAGCTTCTCACTGCCCAGGCTCACGTTGCAGGACTCCTTCTTGGCCTGCTGGACCTTCTCCAGACCTTCCGAGGATCTCTTCACCGACAGGTCCAGCGGCCCCTCGTGGGGTTTGGTGGCTTTCTCCAGTGCCTGGTGGATGTGGTAGAGCTCCCTTCGGATTTTGACCAGCTGGTCCCTCAGCTCTTTTTGCCCAGGGGTGTCCTCCTTTGCCAGATCTGACAGTTTCTTCTCCACCTCTTGGTACTCCTCCAAGGTTTTGGACAGGTCCCCAATAAGCACAGTTGTGGCCTCAGAGCCTGTCATGGCAGAAGTCTCTTGGGGTCTGCTCTGCTTGCAGAGACCGTGGTCCAGGGCAGCACCTACAGAGGGAAGGACTTCAGTGTCATTGCCCCTCTCTTGTTCTTCAGGCTGGCCTGTGAGGACATCTGAGTGCCAATGGTCCAGAGCCGTGGAGATGTGGCCAGGGTTGGCCCTTGAACCACTGCAGAGAAGAAGTGGATACAATCAGCAGGGAAAAAGACAGGAAAATCCTCTCACTCACTTATGTCCAGGGCCAGCATTACCAGATTCAGATGGGTCTCCTCCCCTGGCTGCTGCCAGCACGAGACCCTTCCAGGAAGGGCTTTGGTCAGAGCAGGCAGAGCCCTGGCTGGACCTGCTCCTGGTGCTCTTCTCCGAGAGGAGGATGGATCCTCCATCCTCCATGTGCCTCCATCCTCCAGTGCCATGAACTATTTCATGGCACTGACAAAGGGAGAGGCCAGTCTAGGGAGGTGGTGCTGATCCCACCTAAGCCAGCCAAGCCTGGATTCCCCCTCTTCTTGGAGCACTGGAGAATGTTAATGGAAATGACCATCCCACAGTCCTGAAGGCCCAGTTCCAGGGAATCTGTCCAGCCAGCCTAGGAGCATGGAAAGGGCAGGTGGAGATAGAAAACCACAGAGATCTCCTCCACAGAAAGCTCCTCTGGGTGTCAAAGCAGTGGGTTTACTGTGACATTTTTCTTGGAGCCACAGCTGGACTTGCACAACCAGGGGAGGAACTGAAATTCTGTTTCAAGGAGCTGTGCACATTTCTAGCCCCAGGTAAAAGGAAATGTTTGGGAACGTGACCCTCCTTCTGGGCTCTGAAACCAGAAGGTGAATCAAAGGAATGTAAATGTGTATGTTTAAAAATAGACGATTGTTCCTGCAAACCTGAGATATCTGGGGACACAAGAGGTGCTTTCCTGGTAGCTGGGGAGCACAGGTCCACCCCACACAGACACCACATCACCTCTGGCTCCATATAGACCAGGGGAAGGCAAGGGACAGCAAGTGTGACACAGCCCAGGTGCTTGGATGCACCTGGGGGCTTTTGAGGCCCTGGAGGGCAGGAAGCTCTGCTGGGGTGGGCACTGGTGTGGCCTATTGGCCTGAAGAGTGCTCAGCTCTCTGGGGCTCATCCCATGGATTAGTGGGGGGAACAGAGAAACAGCAGGATATGGAGGTAAACCATGTCAAAGGGAAGGGGCAGGGAGATGTCAGGCACCTTACCTGCTCTGGTAGCTGAGCTTCCCAGGCATCATCCTTTCAGGTCCTATCAAATCCAACCCATTGGCAGGGAACTTCCTCTTCAATGGGTTTCCTGGAGGGCTGCTGGTCTCCAGACAGGTCATTACTGGCAACTCTGTCTTCCTGACACTGCTGTGAGTGAACGGGCCTGTCCTTCATCCCCACCACAGTTTGGTAGATGTCAGTGGCTGGCTTCTTGCGTAGGTTGCTGAGGCCCAAAGCTGGGTTGCTCTCCTTCTCCTGGGACAACCATTTCTCCTCTTCTTCCTGCCCCAGCATGGCAGAGTGACCAACCTCAGAGCCTGGCTCCTCCCGGACACCTTTGGACCAAGGAAAACCTGTCTTCAGCATGGGAACTTTCAGCAGCCCAGGTTTGTTTGGCTCACTGGAAGGTTTGGTTTGGGATGGCGTGGGCATGACTGAGCCCACCAGCTGCTGGGGGTCTGGCTTGCTGGAGGACATCTTGCTCTCCATGGAGCCGAAGGTGTGCTCGAAGAGCAGGGGGTAGTAGAAGCGAGGGAGGAAGGCTGAGCGCTCCGGGCTCTGCAGAGGCTGGAAGTGGGAGGCATGGGGGTGCATCAGCTGGGCTGTGGAGGCCAGGAAGGGCAGCTGAGCCAAGTGAGGGTGCGTTGTCGGTGCTGTTGGCCATGGTGGGGCTCAGGTAGGAGAAGAGACTGGGGTTCAAAGGGTAGTTAATACCCAGCAGTGAGAGGTTCAGGCCCTGAGGTTCGTGGTAGTCACTGTAGGCTGGAGGGGGGTAGCACGGGATGATGTTGCTGTCAGTACAAGGTGGGGAGACCTCAGGTGTGTTCCTCCTTTGCCCATTTGCCACCAATTTCCACTGCTCCATCAAGATCCCACCGCTGGCCAGGCATTTCTTTGGCACTTTGCAATGCTTTGGCTTTGCATCTAGGTCGGGGGAGGCCATTTCCCTGCTCTTCATGACATGGTTCTTGAGGGAGAAGACATCTGTGATGATGAAGTCGGGCTCCACCTCCTTGCAAGGCTTGTTGTCTCTCTTGTTCTTGAAACCGAAGACCAAAGTGTTCACTTCTGGTTCAGCTGGGTCACCTTGGCAACCCGGCTCTTCGTTCCTCTCTTTCTTCTCCCCCGCATCCATCTCCCTCAGCAGGCCAGCAACATCCTCCTCCTCCTCCTGGAACTGGCCACCTTCCTCACCAGCCCCTTCAGCAGGCAGGATCTCCACCCCTGTCATCGGCTTCTCCTTGTGGCCATCCCTGCTGGGGCCGTGCTTGGGCCGGACGGAGCCCCCCGGGGTGGCCGGGGGGTCGCAGGCGTCCTGCTCGTCGCGCCGCCCGCGCAGGCGGGAGCTCTCCGTCCTGCAGCAGCCGCAGCTCCGGGTGCAGCAGGTTGCCCTTCTTGTAGGGCCAGTCGGACTCGATGAGGAGGGACAGGGAGTTCTTGCACAGGCTGTACTTCATGTGGTTGTAGAGGTGGGACTTCTCCATGCAGGTGAAGGGACACTGGAAGCATTTGTAGTTGTAGGGCTTTGCCCCATGGCCTCGGGATGTAGTGAGGCTTCTTTGGCTTCCTCTCCTTGTGCTTGTAGACTGAGGTCAGCTTGCAGCCCCCGTCGTCCTTGGACATGGTGGAGGCTGCCTGGGGATGGCTCCCGGTGGGAATGGAGGGGCACGGCAGGTGAACCGTCCCACGCCTCTCTGGGAAGCACAGTGTGCCCTGGAAGAGGGACAGCATGGAGTAGGTGAGCTGTGCCTGCAGCTCCCAGGGAGATGGCTCTGCTCTGTGGGCACCTCCTGACCCCAGAGAGTGGAGCCCCAGAGAGTGGAGCTTCTGGGACATCAGTATGGAGCTTTCAGGTTTGAGATGTAAACCCAGGCCAGTGATGGAATTTTTGCCCAAACCCTGCAGTGCCTGTATGCACTGATCCCATTACTGACCCTCTTCCCTCAAACCATCCCAGAGGAAAAGGAAAATAAACATTATTAAAGGCGTTGGAGCTAAACCACCTCCAACTGACATTGAGGTGCCCAGGTGACTTGCCTGGCCAGCCAGAGCCTCTCTGGGGCAGCCCCAGCCCAGCTCAGGGACCATTTCCCTGCTGAGGGCAGGGGATAAAAGAGAAAAAGTTTCAGCAGCCCCAATACCATGCTGGGCACAGACTCATTTGTCGTGTCCTGGGGTACAGGCAGTGCCAGAGCCTGCCAAGGTGTTCCAAAGCCCTGGCACCAAAACCACTGCAGAGCTGGGCTAAATCTGATACCTGCAACCCTGCATGTGAGCGTGTGATTGAGGTGCAAAGAGGGCAGTGGGATGGATGGACTGGATGGGAGAGGCTGCAGACTGACTGCCTGTAACCTGGTGTTACTGCTGGAAAAGCAGTCCAGCCTCCATGGCCCCTGGGACTGACACTGTCCTGTGACAGAACAGGGATAATCTGACATGGAAAACCAATCCAGGCTAAACTACACCTCCTCACTTCCAAGTGGTGCCAAGATCAAAATGTCCAGGCAATATCTCCTGTAGAACTCTGACACTGGGCTGCCCCCTCTGTGCTTCCCACCAAAACCTCCCTGGGGACAGCAGTGTCATGCCTGTCCTACAGCCTGGCCCTCACCAGCTCTGAGATGGGCAGGGGGCACAGCCCCCCCACTCCTCATCTCACAGAGGAGGCAGACCTGCACAGGCACCACGGTCATGAAATTGGCTCCTTCACAGATGGCCAAGCAGTCACAGGGCTCCCAACACTGATGCACAAGCCTGTGTCACCCCTCCAGACACTGCTTTGCTCTGCAGGGACTTGCTAGCTTCTCCTGGGGAGAGCAGCGAGTTTGAGGGCTCATTCTGTGTGTCTGGGGCTCATTCCTCAGGGGCCAAACCCTTCCCCCATGTATCAGGTACCAGAGCAGAGCTCTGCCCCAGAGACCCTGCAGCCAGGCTGGTATGGAAATGCAGAGCCCAGAAAGGAGAAGGCCAGAAGCAGCTCCAGATTGGCACCAATGTGGCAGCTGGAGCCATTTGGGGGAAAAATCTGCTCCCTGGCTTCTGGGAAGAAGGAGACAAGATTCAGAGGATTGGAAGGGGAACAGCGTGTGTCTCTGCAACTTTGGGCAGCTGGGACAGGGAGCTGCCTGGGGACAGGCCCAGGCAGTGGCTCAAGAACCTGACAGCCCCAGCAACGGGCCCTGCTCCCCAGTGGCCTGGAGTGTGCCTAGCCATAGCCCACATCCTCCTGGGGGCTTCCCTGCGGGGCTGGGGGAGATCATTGCAGCTCCCAGGGCAGGGGGATTGGCACAGCAGTGCCGAGGGGCTGGGATGAGAGTGGGATGGGCAGGGAAGGGGCTCCTGCAGCAGCACTACGCCAGAGGATGGACTGCCACGTGGCTCCACAAGAGTGCCCACCTCCCACAGCTGGATGGTATTCCTGCTGCTTCCCTTGGTGAGCCCACACCTTGGGGCTGGCCTCTCGCCCACAAACCCACTGGCTGCAGCCTGCAATACCAGTGACAGTCCCACCAGACCCGTGCAGCGGCTGTGCTGGGCTGAAGGATGCTCCCATGCTCAGGTACCCACTCTCCTCACCACGGGCACCCAGGGGCATCCCCTTCCCCTGGCAGCAGGGTGAGAGCATTTGTGTGACAGAATTACCTGCACAAAACCCTTTCAAATTCCCTCCTGAGGTTTGACATCAAACAGTGGAGTATCTCCCACCTGCCATGGGGACAGCAAATGAGCCATACTGCGGCGTTCCCAGGGGCAGGCTGAGCTGCAGGCAGAGCTGGGGCACAACCCCCTGCGTGCCCACATTGTGGGCTGAGCTGGTAGTCGACCCTGCCACTAAGACCTGCTCATGCAGAAAATAGGCACAAACGTCCCCTTGTAACAAACCCGCATCCCCTGGGATGTGGAGGAGAGCCCGGGGGTGCAGCCCTGACCTGATCAGCCCAGGCTGATTTCTCCCGTCACAGTGGGATGTGCGGGCACAGCTCGGGGCCTCCCACCTGCGGGTTCACCTCAGCACTCCCCTCCTGCCCGCGGGGACACTCCTGTCCTTCAGCCATCAGCGATGCTGTGTGTGCCTGTGTCACGCCTGGGAGCTGTGAGAGCTCCGCAGGCGCTGCGCTGCCCAGGGGAGCAGAAGGGATGCAGCAGCAGCTGGGCAGGATGGGGCCCCTCCGAGCATCACTCCCTGGCTCCAGCCACTGAGCCTGGGGTGCCCTGGGCATCCTGGACCTGCTTGTCCCTGCTCCCCTGCCCCATGTCACCCTGCTAGAGGGCAAGAAACCAAGAGTGGCGGAGCGGGGAGCGGGGCGCCTCGGCCCCGCTGCGATGCACGTCGCCTGTTTGCAGGTCAGTTGAACAAACATTTGCTGTTTATATGCCAGAGGCAGATTAAATCTTTGCTGGAAGACTGGAACTGGTTGTTCCATTCCTGCACACCTGATCCTCCTCCTCCAAGGTTGCCGCCGTTTGTTCCCCTCCTGTGCCCGGTGGTGCAGAGGATGGCAGGGAGATGTCCCGAGTAGGGACGGGCAGCTTGGCTGCTGCCACATCCTTAGCGCCGCAGAGAGGAACAGCAGGGGAAGAAAAAGGGAAAGAGCCAAGAGAAAGAACGGGAGAGAGCGGGGAAGTGTCCTCCCTGCGTGTGAGCCGGGCAGGCTCCGGCAGAGCGGAGGCATCCCCAGAGCCGGCTCGGGCCCCGCGGAGCCGGGAGACAGGCGTTGTGGCTCCTGGTTGCTGAGCAGTTCCCGCACCAGCAGATCTTCGTGGTCTGCTGAGTCTCTCTCTGCCACAACACATTATTTCCAGTGGGCTGTCAGCTGCGGCGGTGGGGGCCGTGCCTGGGGGCAGCGCGCGGCGGGGACCGCGCACCTGTGCCTGGGAATTGCAGCATCCCCGCTCTCCTCCCCGGGACTGCCGAGGGGAGAGGGGCACGCTCCGATGGAGGGAGCCGATGGCAAGGGGAGAAGAAAGAGAAGAAGAGACAAAGGGAAGGAAGAAGAGAGAGATGCCCACGAAAGAGATCTGCAGTCCCTGGTGCTCCAGTACTTAAAAAATCCCAGCCTGGTTTCCAGGCACAGGGATGCAGGGAAGGGCACACAGCCACTGGGGTAGCTGAGCCACAGCACCTCAGTTGTCCATCCAGCTCGTGTCGAATAACAGCCAGAACTCCAGGATGTAGGACAAGCATCTATGGTACTGCTCAGATTTTCCTAACCCATCAGCCATCCCAGCAGACTGGGTGCCACTGGGTGCAGCACAAAGAATGCACGTCCCCACTCTGAATCTGCAGGAGCTTCTCTGGAAGCTGTGCAAATGTTTAGCCCCTGAAGCACGCTGCAGCAGGGAGTTCTTGGAACACCACACGGAGCTTCATCCCCCAGCTTGTCCCCACAAGTCTCATTTGATGCCCTCCAGTTCTTTGACTGGTAGAAGCAGCAACCACGGTCCCTGTCCACCCTCCAGACACCACATCCCTGCTTCACCATGTCCTTTCCAGGCTGAAACTGGACACAGGGCCAAACCCTTCCAGACCCCATCCGCTTCCCTGAGCCTGCTCCTGGGTGTGTGGCAGCCACTTGCAGGAAGGGGCTCAGTCCAGTGGGTTTCCTGTACCAGTACAAACCCTCTCTGCCCATAGGTGGGCATGGGAGCTTGCCCTGATCTGCTTTTGCAGACTCTCAAGAGCTTTTCTGACTAGAACAAAGACCCCATCTCTCAAACTGACTTCCTTTCTTTGCTGCTGACCTCCAAGTGCTCCAGTGCTGACTGGGAGGCTGCCAGGGAGCTGCAACGCTCCCATGGAAATTGGCTGCCCTCAACCTTTCCCAGATGGCTGTAGGACATGGCATGGAGGAATGGGCTCAAGAAAGGCACTGAAGTTCTTCTTCAGTCAGTGATATGATGAACCTCCTGCCGTGCACCTCGTCCTGCAGCTGAGGATTCCTGTGGTCTCTTACAAGCTGCTCCTCCCTCCGCAGGTGGGATTTCATTGGTGCTGCCCTGCACACCCAGCACCAACCACAGGCAACTCTTTCCTGCTCCTACATCCACCAGTTGCTTCCTTCCAAGCTGTCCAGACCACTCATTTCCCAGGGCTCGGCATCATTCCAGTCTGTGTGGCCCTGGCGTTGCTGTTTGTCATCGGGAGATGCGCTGCCCTGGTGACTATGCCGGCACAGGACAGCGTGGAGCAGAAGGATGGCCCTTTGATGGGCTCTCACACCAACCCCACAAACCTTCCCGCTCCTGCCTGTACCCGGACTCTGCCTTTCTGGAAATCCCCGTGGGGTTTTCTCCCGTTTTCCCAGCGCCGTGGCCGGAGCAGCCGGGCAGCGCCGCGGGAGGGGAGCGGTGGGCCGGGAGCCGCCGATCAATGCAAACCACTTTCCCTACACTGCACGCTTTTGCCGCAGGGGCTGCTCGGCTATTAGCGGCTATCGGGTCCCTTTTCGTTTTCATAGCCCGGAGTTGTGCGATTTGAGCTTTTAAGCGTTTATCGGAGCCGGGATGAAGGCAATTTGCCGCGGCAAAGCGGCGGGCGCTCGGCAGGGGGAGGGAAGCGGGGCTGGTGGGGATGGGAGCTCTGCACCTCCCCAGCCTCACCCTGTACAGCTCCTGTGTGAGTGCCCGTGTGAGGCCACCCAGCACCTCTGCCTCTGGGTCCTTACATCAGCAGCTTTGAAACTATTCCCACCTCCAGCTGTGCCTTCCTCCAGCTTGATCTCAGTTGTTGCACCAAAATCTCTTCTTTTCCTAAAAGCACACCTTCAGAAGAGCTGGGGTCTCCTGTCTCCTCCAAACAGTCAACCTTTCCACGTCTGCCCACCCACCACATCTTCGTGTCCAAGGCCAGAGGCTGTGGCTCACGTCCTGTGGCTCTGCTGCTTGGAGGGTTCTTCATCACCACTTCTGTGTCTCCATATGTGGGCTGACCAAACCATGTGCTTCCCATCCCAGGGGCAAGACAAAGTCAGAGTCATGGTCTACAAATCTGACAGCATTTGGTTTCCCAGCCTTTGGGTTTCCAGCATTTGGAGGGACCTGGAGCTTCTGGCTGGGGAAGCTTAGCTCTCTTCACAGGTGGATTTTGGTGAGACCCAAACCCCAACCCAGACATGGTGTGGATCCACCTTTGTGAGCATTGCTGCCTTTGGATGTGCAAGTTGTCCCTTGCCTGGCCTTGGGGTGTTCTTCAGCCAGAGGATGAATGTACTCCCTGTAGTCCCAGCCCCTCCACATGTAAAGTTTTCCCTCATTTTGGGTCAAATCTTCTCCCATTTGTGCACTTGCTCAAGAAGTGTTGCTATGTCTCTGACCTCTCCTCCAGCCTCCACCCACAAAAAGTTGGCCTGAAGGCTCCCTGTGGCAACCCCAACACCCCGTGAAAAGCATTCAACCAAGTGGCAATGGGCTGGAGTCATCATCGTCTGCCTGTGACACTCACAGCACAGCTCACAGGCTCCTTGAGAGATGAGATCAGGCCGTCACAGCCTCCAGGCTACTCTCCAGAGACGTGAGGGTCCTCCACCGCAAAAGGCTCTCCTCCCACAGCCTTTCCTGCTGCAAACCCTTCGGGGGAAGAGGCAGGTCCTGGTGAGGAGATACAGGACTGTCTCTCCTCATTATATCAACCACCCGCAAAGCTTCTGCCTCGGCCCCACTGTGGGAGCTTCCTACATCTTCCTCCACCTCCCTCTACCTGCTAATGGAGCCTCAGGAGACCACAGGCTCCCAGCCATGGAGTCAGCAGCTCATTGGCAAAATGATCTCCAAACTTTTTAAGACATCATCAGTGTCCAAATGAAAATGTGCCGCTGGATAGAGGGGAAGGTGTCTGTGCAACTCAGGAGGATCAGCAGTGCGGTTGGCACGAAGGGATGCGCAGAGGAGGTGGTGTCCAGGCTGGCATGGTGAGCATGGGAAGATGATGGACAGCTGGAGAGAACTTGTGGGGCTTAGGAAGTGTGTGCAGCTGGGAGAGGAATGTAGGTCCACCATCCTTTGTGCTAAAGTCTGTGTCATACTTGTAATGTGCAGGGCTTTCCTGTTTCCAGAAGAAAAATCCATAGTTTCTTCCAGTTTCTATGACCTCTAAAATTCCTTTCCCCACTGAGAACTTTCTCCTTTTCCTGCTGGTGTGACAGCCAAGGATGGATCCCACTGCCTGTGACTACCTGCACTGGGAGGTTCCCTTTCAGCCTTCATCTGGAGGACCTCTGGGGATGGTGGCAATCTCCAGAAGCCCTTTCTGGTCACCGGCACCTGTCCTCTCTCTGTGCTGTGGCACACCAGCAGCAGTCCAAGGCTGCCAATGTGGGGCTCAACTCTGCTCTGCTTACCAAAATCCTCTTCTCCAAACCACATGAGTGTCCTCAGTGTGGACACAGAGGTTACATCATCATCATCTCTGCCCACAGGAGCACAGATCCCAGTCTGGGGATGGACAAGATTCCACCTCCTCTGCCACCTCCCCTGCAAAGCAGCGAGCTCTGCCATACACTGAGGTGCCTTTAGTCACTCCTTGACCAAAGGCTCAAAGGCTCCCTGAGACTCCCCAAATTTCTACAGCCCAGTTCCTCATACCAGAAATGTTCTCCTCCACTTTACACTTATCCTTGGACAGTTCATGTTCCATAAATGCCCTGGGGATGGGAATGACAAGAAAGGAAGGAGATCTCCACTTTGCTTTTTCTGGCTCAGCAGAGCCCAGCCCTTTCAGTGTCTCCTAAGACACACCAGAGATGGCCAAAGGTTCCCATATTGATACAACCTTGCTCACACCCTGAGCTCTCTCCCACCTGCTGTTCTTGTATTTGCTGCTCAGGTGTCCTGCTCCACCACAAGATGCACCTCCTTGCAGTTCAGGTCCACCCAATATCCTCTGGGGACAGGAACAGGGAGTCTTCACCCCTCCTCTGCCTGCCCCCCTCCTGCCTTGCAGCCCAGCCCTCTCCTGCTCCTGGATGTGTCCACAGCTGTGTCCTCACTTATCCTTTGCTACAGGAGAGGAGCTTTGCACGAGGACATCCCAAGCATTTCCCTCACCCTTCCCTGTCTCCATTATTCCTGCTACCTTCAGAGCCTTTCCCGTCCTCTCCTCCCTTGGTCCAGCTCCTGGCAGTCAAGATTCTGGCTCTGCTTGTGTCTTGGATGTGGCTCCTTTCCTGCAAAGCTGCTTTTCAGCCCATATGCCAGGACATGCCTGCTGCAGGGGGTTACTGCATCCCAAATGCAGGACTTTGCCATTCGCTTTCTGCAGCTGGAGCTGCACCTTGCACAGCCCATTGGGCCTGGCAATCCAGACAGGTTTTGACCCACCTTGTCTTTACATTTCCAGTTTGGCCTATGAGGATAGTGCAGGAGACTGTGTCAGGGGCCGTGCTGAGGTCACTTAAACAGGATGCCCTTCTCTCCCTCCCCTGCTCTGGCAGCCAGTCCTCTCCTCACAGTGGGCAGTTGTGCTGCTCTGGCAGGATTTGCCCCCGGTAAATTCACCCTGGCACCTTCTTGCCTTCCTCGAAGATGGAAAGGACTTCAAGGAGGGCTCACAGCTGTCCCAGAGATCAAGATTATGTTTGGCTCACTCTGGGTGCTCCCTGATGCGTCGGAGCCATGTGTGCTGCAGGGCCAGGGGCTGTTGTGTCCCTGCAGGGACCTCTGCACCTCTCAGCAGAGACTGGGATGGAGCTAGCAGTGCCCACAGCTGGCCCTCTTGGGCCTTTCTCACGGGGGTCAGTGTCCCCAGGGGCTTGCAAAGCAGAGCATTGCTGGTGGCAGCCACCCAGCCCTCGTCTGGGATCACCCCACACAACCAAAGAGCTCTGCTCAGTACCCCCTCAGGATACAGACCTGCCAGCAGACACACTCAGTCACTGCCTCCCTCCTCATGGACTCTCCTGCCAGCTCAGGAGGGCAGGGGAGGGCAGGAAAGGGGACCACAGGTCACAGGGAACAGACCCTGCCTCACACATAGGACATCCCTTCATTTTCTTGGCTGGGGTGTTGTTCTCCCAGGGTAATCCCCAAAGATCCCCCCTCCCCTAAGTTACAGGACAGGTCTCTTTTGAGCAGAACATGGCCAAGATGGGGCCATGATTTCAACCACTCCTAGAAAAGGGGGGGCTGCTGCAATGCTGGGGCCCCATGCAGGAGGACGTGGGCTCCCAGAGCTGGCTCCAGCCAGCAATTTTGGGATGGAGCCCTTTAAATCACGACAAGGTCTAACCAGCCACCAAAGCACTGCCACCTGCTAAAGGACTTGATATGTTTAAGGTTAAAGTCAATGAAATAAACTGGGGATGGGGGGGGGCTTGATATGCTGATCCGGCAGCGACACCGGTGCAGTTTTGTGACCACATCCATGAAATCCAGCCCGCTGTAAAACCCATTTCAAAATGGTCCTAAGTAGGAACATCCCCTGCTTCTCCCTCCCCATTCTTAGGGGAGCACAAACAATTCCACCTGCTGAATAAAAATTTGAAGGGGAAATTGTCCAGCGCTGGTTGGGAGAGCTTGGGAGCAGCAGGGAAATTGCAGAGCAGGAAAGCTGGCTGGGGTGGACTCCAGGGAACGTGGGGGAGCTCTGCCAGGCAGAAGCTTCTCACAGGAATGGGACACCCTGGCACAGCACCAGCACACGAGGACACCCATAAACCCTTCAGGAGAGGAACTCAGACTGTTCCTGGGGATATCCTGCTCCCAGCAGGGAGGAGGGAGGAGGCTGTTCTGCAGGGACACGGAGAACATCACGCCCTGAGCACATTACACATCTTTGCAGCATCTTTGCAGGCAGATTTCTCCCAAAACACATTTTTATTCCTGTTATTTTAAATTATTATCATTATTATTAATTGTTGTTATTATTGTTATTATTATAATATACATATTTATTCTTGGGCAGGAACCTCTGCAGTGCAGTGGGCTGACCCGTGGGCAGCAGGCACCTCTCTGCCTTCTGCCTGGTACTTGGTGGTGGTGTTTGGTTGGGCTTCTAGTGCAGATCGAGGGTGGTGCTGCCTGCTGGGATCCTCCCTGTGTTTCCAGCTCCATCGCACCCAAAAACGGGCCGGGCTAAGCCCCTGGCCCCGCACCGTGGGCAGCGCCTGGTGCAGCGCGGGCACGGCAGCCCAGGGATGCTGCTGGAGCTGGGGGCAGCGAGCGGGCAGGTTGCACTTGGCCATCACATCGCCCAGCGAGGTCTGTGCTGGCCGAGGGATGACCAGGAGGAGTAACAAGGGCCCGAGGCAAAGCCACCGGGAGGAGGCAGGGATGTTATTAGCTGGTGCAGGGAGCGGGAATGCAGCTCGTTAACCTGTGCTGTGCCGCAGGACCAGCAGCCGCGTTCCTGCGGGGCCCGCGTGCCCGCTGTGACAGTCCCCGGGATGTCTGTGCGGCAAGGGGGGGTCTGTCTGCATCCCCCTTCCACACCGGGGTCCCCCCACTGCCTCTGAGTGGGGCAGCGCTCTGAAATTCCTTGGGATCTCCAGGAAAGAGTGAGAAGACCTAAGGGAATGAGAGGTGACACATCCACAGCCTCCTGTCACAGATTTTCAGGGGGGAACCCAAACCCTTGCCATGGAGGAGGAGTGTGAGCGGGGCAGCAGCATCCCGTGGTTGCCAGAAACTTCTCCCCGTGCCAGTCCCAGGATTTGCCACCGCCCTGACGCACAGCTGGGCCTCACTGACCTGATTTCGTTACCTTTTCTTCAAGAAGCCCCTGACTGCTGTGAACTATTCCTTGTTCTGTGACCTTTTGATTTAATTGCCCAAATTCCTGCAAACACGCATTCCCTGGCGTGAGGAAGTACATTCCTAGCTGACACCATTAAGTGTCTCAGTAACGCACCTCCTCTGGCAATTCAACAGCTCAGTTTAGTTTCCACTTCCTTTAAGAAGGATTTAGAGGGGGAAAAATATGGATAACAAGGATAATACTGTCTTACTGCTAAATTTCCCCTGGTTTGTATTTTTTCACAATTGCAAATGCTCATCACATCTCCAAACCTGCAGAAAACCATTGACCTTTCTGATTATTACCCAAACACGGAGAGGTAAATACGTTAAAATTAACCTGCCCTCTGTGCCCTCCCAGGCTGACTTCCCTTTTTTATCCTTTCCTTTTCCGATGAGGAAACCCGTCAGACCTCTGCAGCCGCCACACCGTCACGGGGAAAGCATCCAAAATCCTCCTCGAAGTTTCTATTGTCAGGGACTCGCGTGAGCAGATCCCCGGTGAAGGCAGTCGGACGTGTCATTAGGAGAGCAACCCAAGCAGAAAGGCCCCATATGACCTCCCCGGTGCCGAGTGCCTTTAATAATCAGGAGTTACACGGCTCGCGAAGAGACCGGGGAGCGGGATCAAAGAGCATCCCTCGGGAGCAGTCGCTCCCTGCTCCCAGCGGGCTCGCACATCCCCGCTCCGGGTACCGGCTGCTGCTCCCGGCAGAGCCCCTGCCTGTGGCGTGGCACAGGGCTTCCCCGGGCACCGCCACATGCCTGGAAATTTATTTGGGAGAGTGGAAAACTGGCAGGAGCAGGCGGCTTTTAACAGGGGATTGTTTCCCGCTCCAGGTCCTTGGTGGGTTTTGTTCCCTGCCCAGACCCGCGGTGAGTCCCTCTGCTGCCTGCAGCACCTTCCACCCTCCGCCCACCGCAGCCCTCCCCGAAACAGATTGAAATGTCAGGACTTACAGCTCGGCCCCGGTCCCGGCTGGGTCCCTGCTCAGGGCCGGGAGGCTGCGGGGAGGCTGTGGGAGCGGGGCGAGGGCTGTGCCCCCCGTCTGGGACCCAGCGTCCCCAAACCCCGCCGAGGCGGGGGGCAGGTGATGTCCGGAGCCACTCCTGAGCATTTACAGGGTTGTTTGCAGGAAACATCAAACTCGGGAACAGAAGCGCCAACCCAGGAGTCATCGCCCCCCCTCGCCGTCCCTCCCCACCCTCTTGCTTGGTCTCATTTGTACCGATTTGCCCCGCAGGCTTCGCGCTGATTTGCCGTGTCCCTGGCAGGGCTTCGACCGGGGAGGGGGAGCGGGAGCCAGACGGGGAGCGGATCGGGGGGAGAAGCCATGGGGAGGGTGGTGGGGACCAACAGGAGCCTGGCTTGCCAAAAGCAGTTCAGACCTAGAAAAAGCTTTAATGTGCACAGACGGAGCAGGCTGGGAGCAAAACCAGCTGGGCTGGAAGAGAACGTGCTCGGCAAGAGGCTGGTTTGGGGCTGGGTGCGTGCGTGGCTCCGGGCTGGCTCCCCGCTCCAGCCCCCTGCCCCCGGAGGGAAGGCAGAGAAGGGAGGGGGAGGTTACATGTGAAAATTCCCCTTCCAACATCAACTTTTCCTATCGACCAGCGATGGGCCGGATGCCAGCCTGGTTTTCTCCGGCATTAATGATTTACCTGCTCCAGCCACCACCCTTGCCCTGACAGCTCCTGCGCCACATCTCCGGCTCAAGATCCCCCTCTGTGCCACGAGGTGGGTCCCCTCGGGCTGGGACAGTCCCACCATCAACCCCACGGTGTTCCCACCCTGGAGCTGATACCATCACTGCCCTGTCGTGCCCACCCTGGCGCTCCTGTCCTGCTGAGCACCGTCACCCATGGAGACAGAAACTGCATGTGGGGATGATTCGGAGCTTGGGTGCTTCCCTTCTCCCCTCGCAGGTCCTTTTCTCCCAGAAGTGAGTCCCAGACCATCCAGTTGGGCTGTCTGGCACCTGCCGGGCTGTTTGCCCTGCTTGGAAGGACTGTGGGAAGCTGTATCCCGAGAAATCTCCTCACAAGATGTTGGATCCAATCCAGACATCTGCACTGGGCTGTCCCTGCACGCATTGTTTAATGCAATTCCTTAAAATCAGACCCTTCCAAAACCTCCTGGTGCACTGGGCGAGCTTATCTCTTTGGGGCCAAGAGAGGACGCCCTGTGTCCCCCCTCACACTTGACCCAGCAGCTCCCTGTCACCCATCTCCGCTCTGTGATTTCACAGGGCCCAGGTGTCGGTGCTGAAGCGCTGGATCCAGCACCGGGCACAGAATTTTGGGGCCCCCGCTCGGCTCTGCACCCCCCGTGCCACGGGAGGGCCCCGGCGGGGACGCGGCGCTGCCCGGGCCCTCGGCAGGCAGCCGGCCCCGATCTGCCGTGCGCGGGGCCACCTGTGCTGGCTGCCCACGCCATCTGCGAGGGGCGGCCCGGGGGGGCCGCCATCCCCCCGCCAGGGTCAGCAAGCAGCGGGACAAGTGGGGTGGGAGCAGCGCGGCTGCCCCGCTCCGTGCGGGTGGGTGCCGCTGCACCCCGGAGCGGGGAGGAGGAGGGGATGGGGGCTGTCCCGCCGCAGGTTCCTCCTGGGATCCGCTGCCGTGGGGCTTGCGGGGGCATTTCTGAGCCCTTTGGTTCAACCCGGGCCGCCCTGGTTGGCCGCGGCATCCGCTCCCTGCCGCCTCTGGGTGTCCCCCGGCGCAGGGATGCAGAGGGGGATCCCGGGTGGCTCTTTGGGGGTGTCCTGAATCCGGACCCCCTTGCACTGAGCACGTGGCTGAGCACGGGGACATGCCATCCCCTCCTGTCCCGGGGTGTCCCAATGGGAGCAGCCAAAGGACCCTGGGAGCCTGTTGGCAGGGAGATGTCTCTGCGCTCCTGCTGGCGCTGGTGGCAGCCACCATCCTCTCCTCCCTCCCTGCTCAGGTCCAGGAGCATCCTGAGAGCTCCCGGCCGCGGCCGGAGCCCCCCGCGTGTCCGCAGCCCCACACCCGCTGGGGCCGGGCACCGGCAGGCTCATCCCAGGAACGCCCCGGGCGCCGTGGCCGTGGCTGTCCTGCTCACAGGGGCCGCCGTCCTTTGATGAGCCGATAACGGAGCCTGCCCTGCGCCTTCCTACAGGTAGCCGGAAAGTTTTATTCGTCACCGGCTGCTGGAAAGGTCACGGCGTCCTCCTCCCCCTTCTATTTCTGGCCCGTGCCCTTTCGCCGTCAGTCGGGAAGCGCTCGGTGCTCTGGACCCCGGACGCGCCGGCCCCGGGGGCGGTGGGAGCGCTACGGGGAGGATGCTCCGTGCCTGCCCACGCCGCCCGGGCTCTGCACGGACCAAGAAACCGCTGCAGGGCGGGGGGAGCCGGGTGCCGTCGGCTTCGCGGGGAAGTAATGGGAAATCGGGGATGCTGCAGGAATCACCGCGGTACAAACCCGGAGGGGGTGGGTCTGGCCCCGGCTGTCACAGGCACGGGCTCTCCCGGGGTACCGCGGCTGCAGCCGCCGGTGCTGTGCCCGGAGAGGGGTGCCCGGGGTGTACCGGGGAGCCTGGGTCTGGGGGCATCCCGGGAAACTCGCCCAGGGTCGGCCCAGCACACGCACGGTCAGCTCAGCTTCCCTGCGCGGGCTGGGCAGGCGCCGGTGATGGGCCGGAGAGCCACGGGAGCGTTCCAGCACTGGGGAAACACGGGCTGTGCAGTGCTCCCGGGTCTTACTGCTGCCGCCCAAAAGCGGGGAGCAAAAAGGGAACACCCCTCACTGACAACAGGAGAGTGAAAAAGGGGGATTCGCCCTGAAAACTGCCCTTTGCTCAAGCCCTGCAGGTTTTTTTCCTAACTCTGAGAAATACCCAAACCTTCATCTGAGCTCTCCCTGGGGGCCAGGCAGGATCAGCCCAGGGATGCACCAGCCTCCCCAGCCGCTGTGGCCTGGGATCACCCTGCATGCTCTGCATGCCTGGGTTGACTTTCAGCCGCACAAGGAGCCCTGGAGACCCTTTGAACCCCAGAGACCCCCGTTACTCCTCACAGCATCCCAGCATATCCTGGGAGGGCTGTGAACCCAGGAGGAGCTGCAGAGGAGCCCAGCTCCCCTTTCCAGCCTCCCCAGTCTGCCCGTGCACACTTGCACCTCTCGCAGTTCAGAGCCTTTTCCAGCTCTGGGCCAACCCGGAGAAGGTTGAGAAAAGCCCCGGGGAGCTTTTTCATCCCTCTTTGTTCATGGAGCGAAGATATTCCCAGCCCTGAATCTATAGATTGGCCCTTAAACTACAACGATCTCCGGGGAGCAGAGAAACAAACGTAGATTTTGGTTGCGGTTTGTTGTGTTTTGTGGTTTCTTCTGTTTCTTTTCCTACGCAGACAGTCTTTGCCCAGGAGGGGTTAGCATGAAAAATGCATGTGGGGATAGGGGGAGCGGGGGGAGCGGGAGGAAGGAGCTATCGATCAAGCATCTCTGAAAGCCACACAGCTGTGCCAGCCCCGCCGCCTCTGCCAGCCCTCCCCGGCGCTCCCGGTCCGGGCTCGGTGCCTGCCCTGGCTCGGGGATGGGCGCCGGGTGCTGTGGCCAGGAACCCCCCCGGATCCCGGAGAGCAGCCCGTGCTGCAGGGATCAGCGCCTCTGCCAGCCCTTTCCAGCAGCGCCAGGCTCCGTGCCTGCCCCGGCTCTGGGATTCGGTGTCGGGGAAGCGCCCTGGACCCCGCAGAGCGATGGGATCCTCGGCACTCCCTGCCCTGCGTGCGGCTCCTTCCCTCCGGGCTGGCGGCTCGCTCCTTGCCGTGCAGGTCAGAAATGGGCTCGGTCCCTTTTCCCCCAGACCAGAAGGATTCTCCTCCCAGGCTCCACAGGGCCACAAGGAGAATCTGTGGAACAGCAACAGCTCTGCCCTCTGTGCCTATCAACTCTCCTGGCTGCCCCACACCTCTGTACCACTCTAATCAGAAATAATTAGAGTAATTGCAAATAACAATGATCCTGAGCCTGATGCAAACACGGACACAGCCCGAGTTCGAGGGGCTCCAAGGCAGGCAACCAAGCACGAAGATGGGCAACCCAGCTCACCTCCTGGACCAAGCAGAGCAAGCTGAGCATCTCCAGTTCCAGCAAGAGCTGGTGCTGGCAGGAGATCAGGGACACAAGTCCTGCTCTCAGCTTGGGAGCTGTGCTTTGTCTGGTCCCGGCAGAGCTGGTGCTCCTGGCAGGGTTGGGAGTTCCTACAGGCAGTGCCCTCGCAGCTGTGTCACTGAGAAAGCCAGGGTACAATCCCTGGATCAGGGCAAGGCATGCAGGGGGAAAACCTTCTCCAGATGGTGCTCATCCAGATGGGAACATCAAGAAATGGTGCTGGAGTGGATGCTTCAGCCACCGATGTCTCCCCCACCAAACCCAGCACTGCTAGGCAAAACCAGTCTGGAGCCTGGGAGAACCAGAAGGGCTAATTTTAGGCATCACCTTGGCTGAA
This sequence comes from Phylloscopus whistleri, assembly GCA_017589585.1. NCBI lineage: Eukaryota > Metazoa > Chordata > Aves > Passeriformes > Phylloscopidae > Phylloscopus > Phylloscopus whistleri. The sequence goes on from JADMLD010000353.1 coordinate 271,341, forward strand.
AGTGCCCTGAAATTTGTCCCAAATTTGAGATTTGGGAAGGGTGGGAGAGGAGAAAAAGGTGAGGAGAAAAGCGGTGAGAGAAAGGGATTATCTTGTCCCATGGCAGGGGGGGAAATCCCTGACATCTTTGCTTCTCCCTCTGGCTGGGCACTAGTGTGTGGCACTGGGGACCTCCTGCTTTACCAGTGGCACCAGAATAGGGCACCCAGCAGCTCCAGCTGAGATTTTGCTCAGTTCTTGCCACGCTCAGTTCCTGTGCACCCGGGGGGAGCTGCTGGGTGCCCTGCTCACAGCTGGGATTTTGGGCTGTGAACACAACCAAGGGGGATCAGAAAAGCTGGAGAGGGGTTGAGCTGTCCTCATTTCAGCAGAAAAACCTGGGAGCATTTGCCACCAGGAAGGATTTTCAAAGGTCTGGAGCCAAGGGGGTGAGGTGTTCTCTCGTCCACTGTGGTCTGAGCCAAGGGCAGGGGACTCCCGAGCCCCTGCCAGCCCTTCCTGTGCTGCCTGATCCCCACCATGCTGAGCTACGGGGAGCCCTCAGACTGCCACCCCTCACGCAGGAAAAGCTCATGGCAGCAGAGAGAGAGCTTGGCCCGAGTCACTGCACAGAGCCTGTGTCCATCCCTGCACAGAGCCCCTGTCCCTGCACAGAGCCTGTGTCCATCCCTGCACAGAGCCCCTGTCCCTGCACAGAGCCTGTGTCCATCCCTGCACAGAGCCTGTGTCCCTGCACAGAGCCTGTGTCCATCCCTGCACAGAGCCTGTGTCCCTGCACAGAGCCTGTGTCCATCCCTGCACAGAGCCTGTGTCCCTGCACAGAGCCTGTGTCCCTGCACAGAGCCTGTGTCCATCCCTGCACAGAGCCTGTGTCCCTGCACAGATCCTGTGTCCCTGCACAGAGCCTGTGTCCCTGCACAGAGCCTGTGTCCATCCCTGCACAGAGCCTGTGTCCCTGCACAGATCCTGTGTCCATCCCTGCACAGAGCCCCTGTCCCTGCACAGAGCCTGTGTCCCTGCACAGAGCCTGTGTCCATCCCTGCACAGAGCCTGTGTCCCTGCACAGAGCCCCTGTCCCTGCACAGAGCCTGTGTCCCTGCACAGAGCCTGTGTCCATCCCTGCACAGAGCCTGTGTCCCTGCACAGATCCTGTGTCCATCCCTGCACAGAGCCTGTGTCCATCCCTGCACAGAGCCTGTATCCCTGCACAGAGCCTGTATCCCTGCACAGAGCCTGTGTCCCTGCACAGAGCCCCTGTCCCTGCACAGAGCCTGTGTCCATCCCTGCACAGAGCCCCTGTCCCTGCACAGAGCCTGTGTCCCTGCACAGAGCCTGTGTCCCTGCACAGAGCCTGTGTCCCTGCACAGAGCCCCTGTCCCTGCACAGAGCCCCTGTCCCTGCACAGAGCCTGTGTCCATCCCTGCACAGAGCCTGTGTCCATCCCTGCACAGAGCCTGTGTCCCTGCACAGAGCCTGTGTCCCTGCACAGAGCCTGTGTCCCTGCACAGAGCCTGTGTCCCTGCACAGAGCCTGTGTCCATCCCTGCACAGAGCCCCTGTCCCTGCACAGAGCCTGTGTCCCTGCACAGAGCCTGTGTCCATCCCTGCACAGAGCCTGTGTCCATCCCTGCACAGAGCCCCTGTCCCTGCACAGAGCCTGTGTCCATCCCTGCACAGAGCCTGTGTCCATCCCTGCACAGAGCCTGTGTCCCTGCACAGAGCCTGTGTCCCTGCACAGAGCCCCTGTCCCTGCACAGAGCCCCTGTCCCTGCACAGAGCCTGTGTCCATCCCTGCACAGAGCCTGTGTCCCTGCACAGAGCCTGTGTCCCTGCACAGAGCCTGTGTCCCTGCACAGAGCCTGTGTCCATCCCTGCACAGAGCCTGTGTCCATCCCTGCACAGAGCCTGTGTCCATCCCTGCACAGAGCCTGTGTCCCTGCACAGAGCCTGTGTCCATCCCTGCACAGAGCCCCTGTCCCTGCACAGACCCACTATCCCTGCACAGAGCCTGTGTCCCTGCACAGAGCCCCTGTCCCTGCACAGAGCCCCTGTCCCTGCACAGAGCCTGTGTCCCTGCACAGACCCACTATCCCTGCACAGAGCCCCTGTCCCTGCACAGAGCCTGTGTCCATCCCTGCACAGAGCCCCTGTCCCTGCACAGAGCCTGTGTCCCTGCACAGAGCCCCTGTCCATCCCTGCACAGAGCCTGTGTCCCTGCACAGAGCCTGTGTCCCTGCACAGAGCCCCTGTCCCTGCACAGAGCCACTGTCCCTGCCAGCCCCAGCACGGTGTGGCAGACCCCGGGTCCATAACCCAGGCTGATCACACCCGGTTGCCTTCGGGACGGGCACCTCCCGCCGTGCCCGCAGCCGCGGTGCCCCCAGCAGGCGCAGGGCGCTGCCGGGGTGGCCCTGTCCCGCTGTGGGTGGTGGGGACGGAGCCGCCCCCTCCCGCGGGGCTGGCTCTGCTCACGGAGGTGCCTCTGACTGCTGCGGGTTCTCTGAGCCCCCTTATCTAAATACAATCTTAATGCCGCTCAGGCTGAGTTCTGGTGCTCCCCTGGGCTGACCCTTCCTGCGTGTGCTGGGGCGCTGCATCGAGCGCTGCCCCGGCACGGGGCTGAGCCAGGGACCCCGGGAAGGGAAGAGCAGAGATGGGGAAACTGAGGCACAGAGCAAGGGAGCATCCTCAGCCTTGCACCCACAGAGCAGTTTTTTCATCTCTGCACTTGCTGGAGGTGTATAAGCCCAAACGCCCCAAAACATTAATTTTAATGATTTTGTCCATCTTTACCCAGATTACAGTTATGGAATCCCTTCTACCTGGGACTGCCAGGGCTTGTCCAAGGCTCTGGCAATTCGTGGAGGTTCCCCAGCCCCAAACACACCCAGGGCTCCTCAACCCCCACATCACCAGCAGGCGCAGCGAGCACCCCAAAGCAAACCAACCCCTCCCTGCCGTGAACTCGGCGAGGCCCCGCGGAGCACGGAGCTGTTGCTAGGATCATTTTCCGTTCAGCAGGACACAAACATCCCCGGCACGGAGCCTGGTCCCCTCCGTGGGGCCGGCTGTGTGGTACAGGGACGCCGCAGCAGCTGGGCTGCCCAGACCCCCCTCACAGGCACACAAACCCTCCCCGCACACTTCGGGTTGTGTTTTGCCTCCAGCCCACGTCCCCCCTCCGGTCCCAGCCGGGAACAGTTTCCCTTGCCAAGGAAATTCCAGCGCAGGAAGGTGAAGGCAGCCGGGCGGGCGCTGGAGGCGGCGGGCTGAGCTAAAGTGCTTTTTAAAGTTGTTCGATGATTCCTTTGGCTGCTTTGTCAAATGCAAAGGGACCCGCAACGGGCTCGGGTGGGATGGGACAGTGACGGGCGGGAGATGCCGGAGAGCAGCCGGGCAGGAGCCAGGCGCTTCCCACAGCCCAGGCGGACCTCGACAGCGATTAATGCGAGCAAAGGAACCTCGGCTGGCCCGGGATGCTCTCCCACTCACGGTGTCCGTGTTTGCAGGGACAGAGGCTGAGGCTGGGCTCTGCCAGATTCCATCTCCCGCTCTCTCCACCACTGCCCTGAACTCCGCTGGCACCAAAAAGACTTTTTAAAAATCCCCACTGATAACAGCAACAACTGCCCCATCCCAGCTGCCTGCACGGCAGCCGGGCACGGAGCGGGTCCCTCGCACCTTCCCCCTCCCTGGGACACCCTCGGGGAGCAGGGGACGAGGGGCACTTACCTGCACGCAGGACTCCTCTGCCCTCGCCGCGGCTCGGCTCTGCCTGATGTTGGCTCTGTGGAAGTGGGAAGCGTTTTAGATCCTGCAGTAGGTTATATATTGTCTGCAAGTCTGGCCCTAGGGCGTCCATCAGTTGGTCTTGCTTTGCTCCTGCCCCTATATGGAAGATGCATCACATGCTCCGCGGCTCCCAGCTATCCGCCTGGCGAAAGAGGAAAAGAAGGAGAGGAGAAAGGGGGAAGAAAAAAAAAAAATTAAAAGGATCTTCATCACCATGAAAGAGGCAGGGAGAATTTCTCAGTGGAAAACCCACCAGCCAGAAATCCCTGCCTGACCTGAACTTTCCCTGCTCTCCTTTTGTTATCCCTGGCTCCCAGTGCCCCTTTCATCTGCTGCTCAAGGCCGGGGAGATGTGAAGGCGCCTTCACCTTGATCACTCTCCTGCCTCACCTCCGAGCAGGTGAGGGGCTGCAGCTTCTGCCGAGTGCTGCCGTGCACCTGCAGCTCTCCAGCACCAAACACACAGCCCTCCCCAGCAATCCCCCTGTGCTGCTGGGCAGGGCAGGGCAGGGATGGGGCACTGCCAGGGCTTCCCAGCCAGCCTGCCCCGAGCACACCCAGCGTCCCGGGGCATCACGGGGGTGCAAAGGTGCTGAGGTGGCACCTCCTGCAGGGGGGTGCTGGCCAGGAGAGCTCCCTGTGCTGCTTGGCAAGGGCGCTGCTCCCCTCACCCACCCAAGGGAAAGGGGCTGATGGGGAGCTCCCAGCACAGTCAGGCAGGAGTGTCCTGGCCACCACTGCCGTGGGGACAGCAGGCATAGGCAGGAGGCTGCTGCACCTACTGTCCTGCCAGATGTCCTAATGGTTTGAGGGCATTTCTCCACAAGAATCAGGAGTTTCCTCCCTTTTCCCTGTCTCACCTTCCCAGCAGTGGTGCACAGCTGGCTGTGCAGAGCAGAGGCTGCAGAAATCCCGGGTTCACCCTCTTCTGCACCAAATTTTACCTGGTGGCTTCTGAATCCTTGGTACCACTGCCACCACCCAGCAACTCCCCGGGGCAATGTGAAGGTCCTGCTTTCCTGCTCACCTCCTGTGTCTCTTGACTGGGAGCCAAGCAGGGCACAGCACTCTCCTGTTTTGGGCAGGGCATTCCTGGCTGGAGCTTCTCAGGGAAAGCCTTGGCCTCCCTGTCCTCGGGAAGGGGACACGAGGTGATGATGTCCCTCCCAAACCCAGAGTCATCCTTGGAGCCTGGTGTCTTCTGGTGCACTTGGTCACAAACAGCTCAGATGGGTCATTCCTCTGTCTGTAATGATGAGTTCCTGTTTTAATTATGATTTGGGGGGGGAGGGTTACATAATGTTTTCGTTTGTATTTTCTTAAGGTTCAAAACCTAGAAATTCTTCATCAAAAATGTAATTTGTTCCTTTTCCAAATATCCCAACCTTGGCTGAGCTGACCTTGTGCTCCCAAGGTCCCAGACCCTGCCCACAAACCTGCATCTTCTTCTGAACTGCATTTCTACCTTTTCAGAAATATTGGGGGGAAATTAATTTTGTGTTACACTACTTAACTGAAGCAATTCTGGAACCTTGGGTACACCCACAGCTGAACCTGGGCGAGGGATTCCCATCTTCAGGTGGCACAAACACAGGGAATTTGAGGTGGCATTTGGTAGGACCATCTAAATACAGGGCACCTGGAGCTGAGCCCCATTGAAGTCATGAGCAAAGATTTCCTTATCCCACCTCAGGAGCTGAAGGGCCGAGGGTCAGCTGGTGATGTGTCTGCACTGAAGGGTCTTTCTGGGCAGAAGGCATCTGGAATCATAGAACCATGGAATATCCTGAGCTGGAAGGGACCCAAAATATCAGGAGTCCAACCCCTGTCCCTGCACAGACCCCCCAACAATCCCACCCTGGGCATCCCTGGCAGTGCTGTCCAAAGGCTCCTGGAGCTCTGGCAGCCTCGGGGCCGTGCCCATTCCCTGGGGAGCCTGGGCAGTGCCCAGCACCCTCTCGGGGAAGAACCTTTCCTGATCTCCAGCCTGAGCCTGCCCTGGCCCAGCTCCAGCCATTCCCTCAGGTCCTGTCCCTGGTCACAGAGCAGAGATCAGAGCTGCCCCTCAGAGGAGCTGCGGCCCCCAGTGAGCCTCCCTTCAGTCTCCTCTTTTCAAACCAAGTGACTTCAGCCAATCCTCACCTGGCTTTACTCCCCTCTGTACCATCCTCATAGCCCTCTCTGGCAGCTCTTTAATAGGTTTAGATCTTTTTCATGTTGTGGTCTCCAAAACCTGGCCCCAGAACTCCAGCTGGGGTTGTGTCTACTGCCCTTGGTTCATCAGAGCTGGGCTGAGCTGAGCCCTCCTCCTTTGGAGCTCCATCCTGCTAAAGCTCAGCCTCCCCAGCTCTCATCATCCTGAGGATCTCAGAGGTGAAGCCATGGAGAGGCCAATGCCTGGTCTGAGCGTGCCGTGTCCAGATGGAGCAGGATTTCCTCACAGTGCCATCTTCTCACAGCATGATTGCCTCTGGTGTCTCTGTGTGCTCTGGAGCTTTGTGGTGTTGCTGTGAAGGGGCCCGTGGCAGTGCCAGGAGGTCTGGTCTCCCCAGCCTCAGTTAAAATGGCTGTGTCAGAGCAAAGGATGTTTCCCTGGATCTCCATCTCCAGGGATACCCTGCTGTGTGTCCGACCAGAACCTGCTGGGGCTTTCTGAGAGCTCACAGGTCTTTCCAGCCCCCTGTTGGGACTCCTCCTCTGTGATCTTCAGAGCAGGGCAGTCCCACCCTCTTAGGGATGGCCTGATGGAACAGGACAGGGAAATAATTCCAGAAGCAGAGCAGGTGCTCTCTCTTTCCAGGTGCTCTCATCAGGAGGGAAATGGCACTGCTCCTTTCTCCTTACTTTGAACTTCACTTGGGTTCCACCTCAGCCTCTTCCTGAGGTTCTCAGTGACTTTCAGCAATTTTGAACTCATGGTTCTGGTCCTGGAGTTTCTTACTGGATCCACACTTCTCCCAGTGTTTTGCCACACACGAACAGACTTTCCCAGCCTTGGGGCTGGGTATGGGCTCCATCCCCCCTGCCAGGATCCCCATCCCACTGAGCACCTTCCTCTCATGCTGATGCCACTTTGACATGACCTCCCAGCAGGCTGGAGGTGTCCCTGCTCAGATAACAGAGCTGCATCCAGCTGGGAAGCTCAAAGGCAAGAGAGCTCAGACCCTGGTGGGAGACGCTGCAGGAGCCACGGAATCTGAGTCCTGGTGCAAATCACAGCTTCTCCTTGCTGAGCAGGCTCCTGCTAACAGGCTCAGCCTGCTCCAGGGCATGGGGACAGGAGACAGGATGAAAGCAACCAGGACAACTGCTGTCCTTGTGGCTCTGTGCTTGAGAATGCTCAGGAATGGAATGGCTCACAAGGACTTGGGAATAGGAGGGATGGGCAGACCTGGGCAGGCTCTGCTGAGCTGGGAGCTCCAGCAGGAGTCACTGAATACAGAGAAATCACACCTGGCTCGTAAAGTCCCCCAGCTATGACCAGCAGGAAGCTTGGAGAGTGCCCAAGAGAAGTCTCCTGTGAGTTTGCTCTGCCTGTGTCCTCTCCCCTTCCCACTGTTGACCTTGCTAGAAGGACTTTTTTCATGACCTTGTGCAGCCACCAGCTTCTTGTGTCCCCTGTGGTGGGTTCAGACACTGAAGAAGATGGGGAGGTCTTGGGCCGGTTTCAGAGGGACCCAGATGATATTCTCTAGAATTAGTTCAAGTTTCCCTTTTAGGAAGACCAATTCCCTTGATTATAAACTTTGACAAATCAAATGGACAATTAACAGCTGTGCATATCTGTTTTTTGGAAGGAATTTGTTTCCCTGAGGACCAAAGGAAGGATCAGTTCCCATTTCCATGGAGTCCTGAATCTGGAGGGTTTTGTTCTTCTGCCCAGAACCAAAGACATTTTCCTCTGTTTTGCTTTGTCTATTCAGCTGAAAGTCCCACCAGAAGCGTTTTGCTGAAGGTCTCAGGATTGAAAACTCATGTGTCTACATGTCAGTGCTTAGCACAGGTATCTGTGGTTGGAGCCTGGAGTTATGAGCCTGAGCCTGGTCAAGGGGGCAGAGCCTCATCATCCAAGGAACCAGCCTTGCCTCAGCCAGCCTTGCCTCAGCCAGCCTTGCCTCAGCCAGCCTTGCCTCTGCAGCTGGCCTGGAGCTGGTCAGAGGAACCCCTGGGAGCTGTTGGGGCCCTGCTGGGGCAGGTGCCCCATTGCCCTGTGCAGTGCTGGGGTGGGAGGGTGGGAGGAAGCCCCTGCCAAGAGGGGGGATTTCCATTTTGGTCTGTGGTTCAGAGGTGGTGGAGACCATCGTAGGTGATGGAGAAGACAGAGAGGCCTGAAGGGGCTGTGGCTGCAAAGCCCATCAGCTTCTGCTGTGACAGAGGAGCTCAAGAGGCTGGAGGCAGCTGCTGTGACAGAACGGATCTGGAGCCCACATCCCTCCCTCCTGCAATTAAAAAGGCGGAAAAGGGGAAAAGAGCAGCTTCTCTGGTGACCTTTCCCTCCTGCAAACCTCAGCCCGCCCCGCTCGGTGCAGCAGCACCGGGAGCCAACAGCCGGGCTGGGACCCGGCAGGCCAGCAGCGGCACAGAGCTGCCCGGGGAGGCTGGCCCTGCCTCTGTGTGTGTGTGTGTGCACACCAGAGTGGCTGCTTTCTGCCAGCCTGCAGGCTGCTCCGGGGAGGGGGAGCGGGAAGGGCTCGCTTGCCAGCTCCTCCTGAGGTCCACTGAGAGGTGTCTGTAGGGCTCATCTCGAAGAATGTCAGAGTGCATGTGCTCCGCGAGACGGCCTTTCAGAAGGCATCAGCCCCGCTGTCACGCAGTGGGCCACAAATCGGGAGTGACAGCTGTCTCCGTGTGCACCATCCATCTGTGGCAAATGTGTCAGCTAGCTGAACACTCCCGAGGAAACTGCTACGGAGCCGGGAGAGGAGGAGGAGAGAGAGAGAGAGGGGGAGTGAGGGCGAGGGAGAGGGGGGAAAGCGCGGCAGCAACAGGGGCCGCGACCAGCAACACCTTAACCCAGCCAGGCCGAGGGTCCTGGGTGGTCCTGGAGCAAAGGGCTGTGGTGTGGTGGCACCTCCCGTGCTCATCTCAGGGTGGAGATGCCCATTAAACAACAGCCCAACCGGAGAAGCTCCAGACCACAAATGGTGCCATTAAAGCTGTCACACGAGGTGGTGTCACCGGTGCCACAGTGGAGGGTGTAGGACAGCTGGAGTTGTCCAAGGCCATGGCTGGAGGTTCAGCAGACCTGGGAGAGGATGCACAAGTCCCAGCACCACCCCAGCTGCTGATGCTGCTCGGGACCAAGGAATGGGTTGGGCACTGGGGCTGTGGTGGGAGCTGTCTCTTCTCCTCTGATGGAAATCACCTCCCTCTTTTCTCCTCTCCTTTCCTGCTCTTTCCACCACACTGAAGTCTTCATCCTGGCTGAATTTGGTGCTGTGGGACCTCACAGCCACGGGGACTGCATTTGTTTTGCCATACTTCTGAAGCAGGTCCACATGGTTAACAGAGGAAAAGGTGACTTTCTTCCACTGAGTTTCTTCACTCATCCTGTTCAAATGTGCTTGAAGAGGGCATTTCTTGGGCTGGAAAAAACCTGGTGCTTACAAACCACTCACTCCTTCTTCAAATGATACCCAGGAAGTTCAGTCCCCTCCCCTGGCCTGTGTTTTTGATGCTTTTCCAATAACACCTTTTGAGACCCTCTACCACAAATTTACCATTGGCACGAAAAAAACCTTGGAATTGTTGTACCAGCTCTGGGGAGCTACCTACTAAATGATACATGAACTTTCCAATAGAAAGCTGTTTGGAGTATTATCCATGTATTCCCAGAGACCAAGGAGCTGGAAGCTCCAGGCCACCAGCCTTTAGTGACACAAGCACCTTGTCACCAGCTCACCCCTGACAGTGAACAGCAACCTGAGTCTTTTAGCAGCTGAAAGCCCAGTCTGCATTCCTGAGCTGAGCACTGTGCAGGCACCTTCAGGGCTGTTGGGAAGGGGGAGAGCCTTGCCTTGTTCCTGTGGAGGCTGGAGGACAGAATTAAAAGAAGGTACAGGAGGTCGAGATTGGGTCTCTCTCTGTAGATATTTCTGCTTTGTGGTCTCAGCCTAACTCCAATTTCCAGCTGACAATGGTGAACTGGCTTGTTTCTGGTCGCAGGTGGGCCACAGGAACAATTTAATTTCCAGCCTTAAGTTTTCCAGCAGGACACACCCACTGCAGAGAGGAAACTTGGCCAACACCCGTGTCTGGGTTCTGTAATGACAAAATACCAGTTTCCTGCCCCAGGCCCCAAACTTGGGCCAGATATCCCCCCAAACCTGGGGGCATTTCCTGGCTCAGAGTGCTGCTGCAACGACTGTGAGGAGCTCTGTCCATTCCCCAGTATAGAAGGAGATTGGGATGGGATGGGTGGGATGGGATGGGATGGGATGGGATGGGATGGGATGGGATGGGGTGGGATGGGATGGGATGGGGTGGGATGGGATGGGATGGGATGGGATGGGATGGGATGGGATGGGATGGGATGGGATGGGATGGGATGGGATGGGATGGGATGGGATGGGATGGGATGGGATGAGGTGGGGTGGGGTGGTTCAGCTGGAAGAGACCAACAGTGACCATCTAGTCCAACTGCAGTCCTTTCCAACACGTAGCATCTGGATCTGGGAATTACAGAAAGACAAAACTCTCTTCCCTCTGAGTTCACTGGAGTTGCAAGGAAAACTTTCCAACAAAGGAGGCATGAAATCCCTGGCACTGGCTAGGACAGGCTGGACATCTCCCTCACTGCCACAGCGCTGCTGAGGAAGTCCCCAAAGCACAGGCAGTGACATTTCCATGTTGGCAGCCCCGTGTAGGGGGCTGGGATTACTCACGGGTGCAGAGGAGGGGAGCCAGGGGGGCAGGGAGGAGGGGGCTGGGAGAGGAGCCCACCAGCTGGGAGAAGGGAAAGTCGTGAGGAAGATTAGTGATCTCAACCCTTTTTCATGCCAAAAACTCTATGGAATCAGAGCTAATTACAGTTTAAATCCCAGAATAAGCAACATATTCCTCCTCCCGTTGGGTTTGAATGATAATCCCTCTAGTAGAGCTTATTTATAACACCAGTTAGCACCAAACTGAGCAGTGAACACAGATAAAACCTCGTCTGGGAGACAGGAACCTGTCAGCCAACAAAGCCAGTGAAAGGTGTTTCCACAGGGAAAACATGGAAAAGACATGCAGGTGATTCCCAGCTGGTTGCCAACAGCCAGGGTGGTTGGAGGGATAGTTGCACAAAAAAGTAAATCAGAAAGACAAAGTTCTCGTGGCTTCAGTGACTGAGTTACCAAAAGCCACACTGGTCTGGCAGAGGTGAGTTCTCTGCTTATGAGCAGAGGGGATGAAAGTGTTGAGAACGTGAAACAATTTATAGAAGGATTAATTCTGTATTTCTTAACCAATTAAGGGCCATTGGGAATCGGGGCAGATGAGTTAAAGTAATCTGTGGAATAAAAATTATCCCAGAAACGTGGGAAGGTGAGAGCAGAAGCAAATATAGTCCCAGCATCAGCTGTCATGGGTGACAGAGCCTCACGAATCAGGCTCCAAAAGAGTGACTTCCTCCATACCATTAAAACTGCAGCTTCTCTGATGGCCTTGCTGGCTCTGGGATGCTGAGCCCTTCAGCCCCAGCCCTGTTTGTTCTGGACATGTACAAAGGAGCACATGAGGGGCAAAGCACAGCCAGGCTGAGCCAGCGCAGAGGGAGGCTCCTGCTCTTCAGGCAGCTCCCAAAGGTGCTCCAAAAACAGATGTGCAGATCTGTGAGGGGCTTCCAAAACAGCAGCAAGTGGCATCTTAATTTGGGTGTGGAAGCCTGAAAAATGGAGGGGAAGAATGAGCACTGCAGCCTCCAAGGGGAAAGTAATTCCAGCAATTCAATAAAGCAAGAACTGCTCTGATCAAGGTGTCCTCAATTCCAGATTGAGCAAAGATGGCTGAAACAATGGTCTGAGTAAGGCAGAATGGAAAGCTGAAGTCTCCGTTCTGTGAGTGTGAAGCTCCTCTATCCTGTGCCTGGATCAAACACGTACCCAGAGGTATTTCATGTTACATCTGGGCAACTGAGACCACCAGGGAATGTGCACTTGCCCAGAAAATGCAGTAACAGGATGGGTAAAGAAATGCTCAGTGACTCAGAGAAAGGAACTGGCTCTGCTTTTCCTTTCAAGGATTGATCTCTACACCCCGCCAGGAGTACAGGAGCTGTGAGAGGCTTTGCACAGCACCCACTCAGTCAGCACCTCCCCCATCCAGCTCACCTGGTGCATCATCACTTCTGCCATGTCTTCCAAAAGGTCAGGTGGGACAGAGAGATTGGGAGCTTTTTCACCCATCTGATCTTCTGTTTCATCACTGTAAAATGCTTTCACAGATGTCCTGGTTGCCACAGGTCTTTGGTTGGCAGCATTTCATGGGGACGTGTGACTTGCATACCAATAATGCTCCCCGTGGCAGGTCCTTCCATGCTTGCTGATCCTTCCTCCTCAAAACTCTCCCAGGACTGAGCTGTGGTCAATGTTTGGTGGCCTGGCCATTTTCTTGGCAGCTGGGAGAGATTTAAACTGACAGAGGGCAGGAATAGATCAGTTAATAAGGAGAAATTCTTCCATGTGAGGATGGAGAGGCCCCGGCACAGGGTGCCCAGAGCAGCTGTGGCTGCCCCTGGATCCCTGGCAGTGCCCAAGGCCAGGCTGGACAGGACTTGGAGCAGCCTGGGACAGTGGGAGGTGTCCCTGCCCATGGCAGGGGGTGGGATGAGATGATCTCTAAGGTCCCTTCCAGCCCAAACAATTCCGTGTTTCAGGGGAGCCACCAGTCCGCAGGGCTCTGGCTGCAGACAGAGCTGATCCTTCTCCTTTCCAGCTGGGATGTTCCCCCTGTGTGCCCTGCAGAGCAGCTGTCACAGGCACACTCCTGCCCTATGGATCTCACCACACTTCTCTTTTGGGAAAGTGCTTTTCACCAGCCCAGTAAATACCCAGACTCCTTCGAAAACTGATCTCCTTCACCTTGCCTTCCCTCTCTGTGTTTGGATCTCACAGCTCGGTTTTCTAACAAAGGACCAGGCAGGGGTGTCAACTCCTTTCCTTGGAAAAAAGTATCCTTGCTGGATCCCAAAGTCACACACAGGGACCCATTCCATGTGCTGATTTCCAGCCCCTTCCAGGGGCTTGTCAATCTTAAAGCCACGAGAGAAGCCAAGTGAGGGCCTGCACCTCTGTCACCCCTTCCATCCAGCCGAGCCGGGAGGGTCCGTGTCACTGCCAGCTGCAGCCCCCTGCCCCTCGCTCCTCTGCCCCAATCCCAATCCCAATCCAATCCCAATCCCAATCCCAATCCCAATCCCAATCCCAGTCCCAATCCCAATCCCAATCCCAATTCCAATCCCAATCCCAATCCCAATCCCAATCCCAATCCCAATCCCAATCCCAATCCCAATCCAATCCCATCCCAATCCCAATCCCAATCCCAATCCCAATCCCAATCCCAATCCCAGCTCCTGGCCGTGTCTGGCCCCTGCCGGATGCGGCGTCTCCGCCCAGAGCTCCGGCACCGCGGACGGGTCCTGCAGCCCTGGTCTGTGCCTGAGCTGTTTTGGTTTTCTGAAACTCTTTCCCAGAGAGTTTTCTGTAAACCAGAGCCACGTTTTCCTGACTGTAACCTTTGTTTACATTCCTTTCCCAGGAGGGGCTTATTCTTGCTGTCCCTCTGACTTGACCAAAGTGATGGAAGAAGTTTGTCTTTCTTCCACCCACTGGGTTGCTCTCTGTAGAACAGCATAAAAGGGAAGAAATTCCCGGAAATAAACGGAATAATTGTCAGCCTGCTGAGTCGCAGTCTGTGTCCTTGTGATCTTTAACAGCGTCGGGGTCCCGGGCCAGCAGCGAGGCAGGAGCACCCCGAGCCCTGCGCACCCAGCGCTGCCCCCTCCTCCCTCCCGGCCCTGCGGTGTCTGCGGCGGCGGGAGCCGAGCCCGGGGGCGGCCGTGTCCGCTCCATGCTCGGGTTCCTCTGCGCGGCCTGATGGGCTCCGGCTGCCTTCAAGAGCCATTAACACCGCGGCGGCGAGAGAACAGCACAAAAGGCTCGGAAGTTGTCTCTTCCCCGCCTGGGAAAGTCCTCACCGGGCTGCGGGTGCCAAAACCTGTGTGAGAGAGGTGCTGGACAAGAGTGAGGCTCTCACGGCTGAAAAATAAGAGCAAAATTAAAAATCAGCAGGAGAAAAATGACAAAAGCCCCTGCAGCCTGTCTGGGGTGCTTTTACCACCCAGTGAAGAGGAAATCAGGTTCAGAGGCCAGCAAAAGGGGTTCTAAAGGATGGAAAGGCCACGGTGGGAGCAGCTTTCCTGGGCTGACATCCCAATCTCCTCCCATCTCGTCTTTGCCCTCTCTGTCCCGTGACACATTGCATTCCCCCACTTCCCCAGCTCTAGTGAGACCTTCCCATTCCTGTCCCCTGTCATATCCTACCCTGCAGGACCTGAGGCAGGATCTCCTGCAGCCCTGGTGCTGGCTGGGGGGCCATGCACACACTGCTTGGCCTGGTGCTGCTTCTAGGAGGTCCTGGTGACTTCACATGGCAGCATTTCCTTGGAAATTTGGGTCTTTTACTGGACTAAGCCTGAGAAGCTTCACAAAAATTCTTACTGCTTTTCAGATTTTGGACTATTTTGTCCAATTCAGTTGAAATGGGGCCAAACACTTGGGGAGGGTGAAGGCTGGGACAGCCAGCATGCCCACGTGCACCTCATCCAGCAAGCTGCACTCACAGCCTGACATTTAAACTGTAGGAGAGTTTAATTAAAAAGTTCATTTAAACTGAACAGGGATGGGCTGGTGCTGCTGGGCTGCTACTGGACACCAGCACCTGGCAGAGTCAAGGGTTGCTGGAGCCATGTGATGGGGAATTGGAGACAAGTCCGTGTCAGTTGACACAACCTGGCTTCCCTCAGCTGCTCTGACAGGTTTTTGGGGAGGGTGAAGTTGGCCAGTGGCAGAACAGCTCTGTGGCCAGTGCCTGGGAAGTGCTGCTCTGACACCATGCAGCACACTGATCCAGAGAGAGGGAAGGATAAAATACCCTGCTGCACGTTGAACAAGCCAGGTCCTGGCTGGGGAACATCCCCCAGGCAGGGAGGCAGCTCTGGCAAGTTGTGTTGAGGTTGTCATTTCTCCTGCTCCACCACCCACCTGCTTCTTAATCTAAGATGGGAATTCACAGAAAAATGGCAGAGCTGGAGGAACTGGAGGATGTGAGAGCCACGGGGAAGGAAGAGGGCAGGTCCTGCTCTCTAGTCCTGCACAGAGCCCAGGTGGACAGCAGGGAAGGAGGCACTGTGGGGTGGAAATGGTGAGGAGGGTCTGGGTGAGGGTCTGAAGGAGCCCAGCTGGGCTGCTCCCAGTGCTCAGTAGGGTTGATGGAGGCACCAGGGTGTCTGCAGGGTGCTGGGGAGGGTGTGAGGAGCAAAGGGGAGCACTCTGATCCTTCACTGTGACCCACCACAGGTGTTGGAGGCAGAGCCTTGCAGCTTCAGAGTAGCAAATGTGTGCAAGACAACAGCAGGAGCCGCAGACCAGAGAGAAATGGGAGGGTAAGCAGCTCTTTCAAGCAGCCAGGGAAGAAAAAATAATCAAAAAAAGCACTTTGGCTAGAAGGTGCTTTACAAAGTATTTATGAGGTGTGCTCGTTAAAAATGGATAAGCTGTGCAGTGAGGCTGCAGAACTCCTGCAAGCACCAGGAATGGGAACTTCTGCTGCCCAGGGGAGGCCAGGAGGAGAGAGCCTGAGCTCGGGGAAGCAGCGTGGACATCAGTGCTGTGCAGCCACTGGGCTGCAGGACCTGCACAGGTCCCCTTGCTCTGCTTTATCCGTGTTCAGGATCTGGATTGAAAGGGATCTCTGCCCCTCATCTTCCACCTCCTCTCTGCAGGAGCCGGAGTAGCTCCTGACACCAGGCTTGTGCCCCACACATTTTCGGGGCTACTGCATCCAGGCTGACCCCACCAGCAGCTTTGCAGAGCTGGCTGCTCTCCACAGGGAGAAGGAGTGGCCTTGGATGCAAAGTGGAGGAGCACAGGGCACCCTCCGTCCTCAGCAGCAAAATGCTCCCGGCCAGAACTGACCGTAGGTTGGATGAGCCAGGAATAGCAAAGAAAGGCACAGCCTGCTTGGATGCATCTCTGGAGGCGGCAGATGAGGAGGAGAGAGGAGAGTTGTGCAGGGCGTGGGTGAGGGAACGCAGACAGGTGGGACCGGTGTGCTGGCTCAGGGCTCAGGGTGAGCCCTGCCCACTCCCACACTGCCCCGGCAGCCAGAGCCATCCCTCCCCAGCCTGTCCATCCTTCCCGATCCCTCCCCAGCCTGTCCATCCTTCCTGATCCCTCCCCAGCCTGTCCATCCTTCCTGATCCATCCCCAGCCTGTCCATCCTTCCCGATCCATCCCCAGCCTGTCCATCCTTCCCGATCCCTCCCCAGCCTGTCCATCCTTCCTGATCCACCCCCATCCTGTCCATCCTTCCTGATCCCTCCCCAGCCCGTCCATCCTTCCCGATCCATCCCCAGCCTGTCCATCCTGCCCCATCCATCCCCAGCCTGTCCATCCTGCCCCATCCATCCCCAGCCTGTCCATCCTTCTCGATCCATCCCCACCCTGTCCATCCTGCCCCATCCATCCCCAGCCTGTCCATCCTGCCCCATCCATCCCCAGCCTGTCCATCCTTCTCGATCCATCCCCAGCCTGTCCATCCTGCCCCATCCACCCCCAGCCTGTCCATCCTGCCTGATCCCTCCCCAGCCTGTCCATCCTGCCCCATCCATCCCCAGCCTGTCCATCCTTCCTGATCCATCCCCAGCCTGTCCATCCTGCCCCATCCATCCCCAGCCTGTCCATCCTTCCTGATCCATCCCCAGCCTGTCCATCCTTCCTGATCCCTCCCCAGCCTGTCCATCCTTCTCGATCCATCCCCAGCCCGTCCATCCCGCCCGGGTCCATCCCGGCCCCGCGGCTCCCGGCGAGGCGTCGGCGCTGCCGAGTCCCATCGGATGTGATGGGGAACAGCTGCTCCGTGCAACGCGACCTCCCCCGGGCCGCCGCCCCGCTGCCAGCGCCCGGCGGGGCGTGAGCAGACGAGCAGCGCTGTCAGGGCCCATCAGCGCTGACGGGCACGGGGGGAGCGGCGGGCCGGGGGACACCGGGCTGCAGGGGGGCGGGGGTCGTGGCTCCTCGTCACGCGTGGGGCTGGGACAGGGGCCCTGAGGGCAGGGGAAATGCCCCGGGGTTGCGTTTCCCTCTGTGGTGGGATGAGAGGTAACACAGAAGTGGCTTTGAGGAGGAGGTGAGGCAGAGGCAGCAGGGTCTGTGTCCCTGGGAGGGTGCGATGGGCAGCGGCTTGGCTCGCGTGGATGCTCTCTCTCCGGGTGCCAACCACAGGATCCCAAAGTCTGAGTCTCTCCTGGGCTCCCTGCAGGTCTGGCTCGGAGCCCTCCCGGTGCCCACAGCCGGCCCGTTCCTCTCCGCTCCTCATCCAAACCCCCCCGGCTGTGTCCGGGCCCGGGGCTCCCCAGGAAAAGCCGCTTCCAGCCGGTCAGCAAATTCGCTAAAGGCACGGCTCGGCCTCCCAGCAACCCCGGCACGGAAAAGAAGCTAAAATCCCGTCCGGGTGGGTGAGATCCTCCCTGCCGCCCTCAGCGCGGTGTCAGCGCTGTGGCAGCGCGGGGGAGGGCTGGGGACAGCCACAGATGCGAGCGGCTCCCCGCAGCTGCCAGCCAGAGCTGGGGCTGCTCTGCTGCAACTGGAGCTGAGCTGGGCTGCTCAGAGCGCCCCTGCAGCATCCCCAGCCCTTGGAAAGGCCACGGGACAAACACCTGCAGGAGCCACCCCAGAGAAAGTGCAGGCAGGGAGCTGAGTGGGACTGTCCTGTACCTGCCACGGGACCCTGGTCACTCTTGCTCCCTGCGGGAAAGGCCCTGCTCTGGGGCACTGCCAGCTGGAAATGACCTTTTCTGCTGGGAATTGTGGTGAGGAGCAAGAGCTGCTGCTCTGGGAGATGTTGAGACAAGGGAAGAAGGTCCTCTGTCCCATATCAGATCTTCTCTGTAAAAGGCTCACAAAATCATGGAATAGTTTGGGTTGCAAGGCACCTTAAGGGTCTCCTGGTTCCAACTGCCTTTCCCAAGGGTCTTCTCTCAGCTTCACAAGGGAATGGTTCCCTGGCCAAAACTCCCAGGTCACACCCATGTCAGACAATGCCCCCAAACACTCCAAATCTTCTCTGAGGATCCTGGAGTCCTCACTGTGTCTTTACCCAGGCAAACAGTTATCCATCACTGGCACAGGATGAAATATATATCCAAACCTCATCCTATGAATGTCACCTCCACAAGAACAAACCAAACAGGCTGGGATCTGCTGCTCACCTTCCTCAGCAAAACCCAGGGGAGCAACAGGGTCCTGCTCCGTGAGGCTGGAGCTCTCAGGCTCTGGCCAGGGGAGCTCAGCACCCTGGGGCACCAGCAGAAACCTGCCCCTGTATCTGGTGAATCACTGTTGCTGGGGCTGTGGAATGGGATGTGGAGTCTGGTTGTGTCTGGCCAAGACCAGACAAAAATTGTTTGTAGAGACCCTGCAGCCAAGCCAGGAGCTTTCTGTGCAATCTCACTTGGGATCACAATTTCCATGGAAGTGTGGAAAGCTGAGGCTTCTCCACACCTTTGCCTACCTGCTCCAATCTTTCCACCATCCTAAAGGGTGAAACCTCATTGACTTGGCCCAGGACAGCCCAAGGTGTAGGGGTGGGTTTGATGATCTGGAGACCTGAAACACACAGGGACCCTGACCCTTTTCCCTCAGGCCTCTGAAGTCCCTTCAGGCAAGCAAGAACCTTCAGTCATTAGAAAAGCTGGATTGAAGCTAATTGCCCCAAAAGAGAAAAGCTTCACATCCCATCCCCAGGCCCCCAGGCCTTTAGGATTTCTACGGGCAGCATGAAATTAGTAAATTGCTATTTGTGTGATTCCCTAGACCCTTGCCCATGGGACATTTTTGCTCTGTCATATAATGTGAACTGCAGGCTTTGGATGTTCAGAGAATCAGAAGTAACTGGAAGAAGGAAAGCGAATGTAACGTGGTCCCTTGGAGAGCTGCAGGCTCCCCAGAGCCTCTCTGGGAACGTGGCACTCACACGCAGAGCTGAGGCAGCCCCTGGTCCCTCTGAGCTGAGCACTGCCATTTCCTCCCCTCTGCTTATTGCTGGGGGGAAAAGCCATCATTAACAGCCAAAATTGAATTATTATTATTATTACAAGTGGATGGATTTCGTGGCAAAAGGGTTCCCTGCTGGTTCTGATCCTTGTTTGCCTCCTTTATTCCAGGGTCACCCCACTCAGGTGCAATCTTGGTGTTTCTGTTTCTGGTCAGTGCTGGATTTGATGGTCCATCCATGGGCACGAGTCATCATTCACACCAGAGGAACTGGGACAGACAACCCTCACTGGAAACAGTTCTTGACAGCAATACCAAGCTCCAGGCTGCTCCTGCCCTGACCAGAGACAGGGAAAGTGCTGGGTACACCCAGAGCTCTGCACCTCCTCCCACCTTCAGGCACAGAGTTGTAGAGCATCTCCAGCTGGAAAGGGCCCATAAGGATCATCAACTGCAGCTCCCTGCTCCTCACAGGACCACCTAGAACTCCATCATGGCACTGTGAGCACCACCCAGGCGTTGGGAATTGGGTAAAATGAATTTTGCTCTTTCTCTGAAGATATCTTGTCCCCTGAAGTGCTTCACCAGGTACCTTTGTTCAGGGTAGGTCACTGTCTCACCCACCACCACCTGTATAAAGGAGACCTGAGAGGATCAAAAGGTGGAGGACTAACACAAAGATCATGGAATTGTATGGGGTTCTCTTGACCATGAGATGCTGCTGGGGAAAGCTTGTTCAAAAGGCTGAAAGCCCTCTCCAGAGACATCTCCCTGCTTTTGTTTCAGAATAATTCTAAACAAAATCTGGAGCCCCCTCAGCAGCTCCTCTGGCACCAGAACATGGCCAGAGGGACAAGCAGGCCCTCAGCCATTACCCTGGTGGGTGCTGCACTCCTGGTGTCACTCAGGGGCTGCAGGCACAGGAGTCACCTCCTCCTCTCTGTCAGGTGGTGCCAGAGGAAAGGGGACAGTGGGGTGGACACACACCCTGCAAAGGAGATCTCATAGAACCACAGCACCATTTAGGCTGGAAAGGCCCTCTGAGACCACTGAGTGCCACCATTCACCCAGCACTGCCCCAGGTGCCACATCTACATGACTTTTTGGTCCCTCCAGCAATGGGGACTGACCACTGCCCTGGGAAGCCTGGTCCAACCCTTCGTGAACAGTGCAGGGTGAGGGAGGTGGGGATGGGCTCCAGGATGCTGCAGGAGGGGTTTTGTTCTAGAATGCAGAAGCAGAGAGTGAAGAGCAGCAGGAGGAGCTACTGACAGCAAGGGAGGCAGGTGATGTTCTCTCATTAACTGCTCTCCCCCCTCCAGCCTTGTGCTTGTGCATGTTGAACCTTCTGCCCTGGTTTCTGGATCCTGAAGGCCAGCAGGAAGGGGTTTCCAGGTTATCACCCTGGGCAGCTGGGCAGTCAGACAGCTCTCCAGCCAAACTCGAGGGGTGCTGCTGTGTTTTCCCAGAAATCAGGAGAACAGCCTGAAAAGAGACTTGTGTCTTGACCTTCAAGCAGCAGACTCCATCCCCAGGCCCCACCACTGCCACCCCCACCCTCCTGGCCTGGAGGTGCCTGGAAGAGGGTGAGGAGCTCTCTGGTTCACTGATCCCATCTCTCCAAGGCACAGGAGGCGCCTGGGCAGCGCCAGCGTGGCCGGGTGTTATTGTCACTGCTGATTTCTCTGCTCTCCTGCCTCTTTCTCCCTGACTGGTTTGGTGGCCCTGTCATTACCAGGTTTCTCCAGCTGCCTGTCAGGGTCCTACTGGCCTCAGTGTTGCCTCAGGCTCCTGGATAACAAACAAGGCACAGAAGAGTCCTTGGGCTTCCACGGCCTTAATTAGCTGGTGTCATTTTAGGGATGTGTGTCCTGCTGGAGACACAGGCAGCTCGGGAGGCCTCTTTAAATGCAGCCAATTAGAGGGGGCTTCAGAGACAAGCCAGCAGCTCCTGAGTGCAGGGGCTGCTCTGAGACCCCCTGTCCTCACTGGAGGCTGCAGGGGAGTTGTTCTCCCCCTGGCAAACACCAGTCTCTCCTGGGTGGGACCTGCCACTGCTGTGGCCCTGGTGGCATTCACAGCGTCCTGCCTGGTTTTCCTCTGAGAAGCCTGCCAGTGAATCCTGTCGTGCTCAGAGCTTGGGATGATGCTGGGAGAAAATCAGTGTTTGCTCCAGTTTGCAGCAGCCCTGGATCTCCAAGGGAGCTGCTGCCTGGTGTCTGGACAAAGCACTGTCCCCTGTCCCTGCCCCACTGGCAGGTTCTGCTGATGTGCCAATTCTCACCGTGACCACAGTCAAGGGGTTGGACCTGATGATCCTTGTACTGGGTTGGGCCCTCCCAGCTCAGGATATTCTGTGGCTCTTTGAGAATCTGTGGCTGAGATCCAGCCCAAGGAGTTCCTTTATTCCTGAGGATGGCTCCTTAGGGAGTCTAAGGAGGCACATTCGTGCCCTTCATGGACACCTGAACTCCTCTGCAGGCTGTGGCTGAGGGGTGCCACACAAACACTCCCTCACCACTCCAGCAAACTCCTGCCCAGCAGGATCCACGAGGAGAAGCCACCCTGAGGTGCCACTGAGAGCCACTGGCTTGGGGGCTTCATGTGGAACCTCCACTGGCATGGCAGTGACCTGAGTTACCTTGGAACCAAGTGAGAGGCCAGTGGGGTCAGGATGTGAACCACAGAGCCACACAAGGTTGGCTTGGAAAGGATCTGTAAAGCCCATCCAGTGCCACCCCTCCCTGCAAGGGGCAGGGACACCTTCTACCAGACCAGGCTCCTTCAAGCCCCCTCCAGCCTGGCCTTGAACACTTCCAGGAATGGAGCACCCTGTGCCAGGGCCTCAGCACCCTCCCTGTAAAACCCTTATTTATATCCTACCTAAATCTCCCCTCTTCAGTTCAAAACCATCACCCTTCATCCCAGAACAGCAGGCGCTGCTGAAAGGCTCATCTCTGTGCCATGAGTGTCGTAGGATGTTTTCTGGGATGTGTTTGCTCCTCAACATCTGCACACAGCTGTTTGCAGAGCCCTCATGGGGAGCTCTGCCTTCCAGTCAACCATGAACATCTCCAGCCAAACACGAACAGGCTCCGACTGCCAGAGCCTTCCTGTGCCAGGTGAGCTCATCCCTCCTCCCTGCCCACGTCCTGCCTGTGACAGGTCACCTCTGGCACCTGCCTGTCCCCCGGGGAGGTCCCATCCTCCCCTCCTGCCCCCAGCCTCGCTGCTGCTCCAGGTGACAGCCCCCAGCACCGTCCCTCAGCCTCCACCTCGGCTCCCTCAGCCTCTGCAGCAGGAGGCAGCTGGGTCAGTCCCCTGCCCGGGGCTCAAAAACGATTAAATCAATTAAACCCTGATGGAAATGGGGTTTAACCCCATCCCCAGTCCCGGATGTGCTACTGGGGGCTCCGGGCTCTGCCGGGACCGGGCTGCGGGCGGCGGCTGCCCAGCTCCGGCCTCTCAAAGAGTTAAGGGAGCAGCACCATTAATATTCTCACTGATGGCACCAAATACCAGCCCTGCACGGCTGTCGCTTTCATTAGCGCCGGGAAAATGAGCCCTTCAAAATAGGACAGGCGGCTGGGGGGGAGCGTGGGGAGGAGGGCTCTGGGGCCAAACACGCGATTTTCCGTGCGATTGACGGATATTAAACCGCCTTCCAGTGACGTCAGGGGTGGCTGGGGGGATGGCGAAGGATTCCCCAGCCCCCCTCGGCCCCGAGCCCCCCGGCCCTCCCCGGGTGGGTGCCCCCCGCCCCGGCGCTGGCCGCGGCCCCGGGCGCCGCGCTCGGGAGGTGTGCGGGGGCTGTCACATCGCATCAGCTCCCGGGCCCGCCGCCGTGGCTCGGGTAAGGTCCTTTTGCCGCAGAACCGGTTCGAGAGTCAGCGATTCGCTCAAGCGGCTGGGCAGAGCCAGGGGTAGCCGGGCACCGCCGGGCACCGGGACCTCCCTGGGCTCGGGGATTTTCTCCTTCCAGATGGGGAAGGGGAGCGAGAGCCCTTCTCGGCGTGGGGGAAAGTTCATCTTGCGTGGAACCTGTCCAGGAGGTGCAGAGCCCGCGGCGCCTCAGACTCCTAAATTTTGCTTTAGCGAGTGTATTCCCGGCAAATCTGAGCCCCAGGGGCACCGGGAGAGGACGGCTCAGCCGGGGGCCAGATCCCTTCTGCTCTCCAGCACGGCCTCCAGGGGGATCCCGGGGAAGTTGCCAGAGCATGGATTGGTTTTTTCAGCTGTTGCATCTCCCAGTGCTTTGGCTGCAGTTGTCCAGCTCCTTGGGATGCTGCTGTGTCAGGGAGAGGGATCTGATGACATGGGGAAACTGAGGCAGGGGCCAGGTGTTTGAGTACATGTGCTGCCCAAAGGACACGATGGATGGGGCTCAGGAGTGGGGCTGTGATGCTGTGGGCACCAGAGGAGCACAGGAGGAGCTGCTGCAGTGATGGGAAGCACAGCCTGTGGCTGGCAGAGGCTGCTGTGGCAGTCTGGAAGGACCACACCGGTTTGTGGCACCGTGCCCCCACCCAGATCCCACTGCCCATGGTGAGAAACAAGTCTGGCAAGATGTTGAGTGTGTGCAAAGCCCCCTCAAAGAATCTTGGAACAGTTGGGAAGGGACCTCAAAGCTCATCCCATTCCACCCCCTGCCACGGGCAGGGACAATTTCCACTTGATCAAGTTGCTCCAAGCCCCATCTGAGCTGGCCTTGGACAGCTACAGGGATCCAGGGGCAGCCACAGCTTCATCCTTCCCTTCCTAAATGAAGACACTGAAGCAGTTGATGTTCAAGCCAGGCATTAACTGGGAAATGAAGCTCCACTTTGACCCATGGCCAGGGAGGGTGATGACCAAGACAAACCTGTCCCTGACCCCGAGAGACATCTCTGAGGGCACCAGGAACCAGCCATGCTTCAGGGTTTCACACAGTCCTGGGGGACGCAGCCATGAGTGCTTGTACAGGGGCTGTAGCTGAGCTCCATCCCATTTCTCTGGCCCTCGTGGGCTGGGGGCTGTCCAGGCACAGAGCTGCCCCCCTGCCAGCCCCCAGGCTGCTCCTGCTGGCACAAGGGTGTCCTGGAGGAGGCTGCCCCGTTGTGCCCTGCACATGGTGACAGCACACCCGTGGGCCCGTGGTGCTCCCCTGCACGGCCCCAGCTGCGTCCCCACAGAGCCCCAGCGCCCCTGGGGATGTTCTGGTGCAATCCCCTGCTCACAGCCAAACCCCTCCCTGACCCTTGGGGCGCAGAGCTTGTCTCCTAACCTGCCCAAGCAGTGGCTGTCCCCAGAGGTGTCCCGGCACCCAGGCACGGGACAGCACGGGACAATCCCTGCAGCCTCCTGTGGAGAGGGACAGAGCTGTCCTCGCCGGGCTACAGCGCAGCTGGGGTCACCGGTGGAGAAGAGATACAAACGCCCAAGTCTCAGCAGGGTGACACAGCCGAGAGGAGAGGGGCTGCATCTCCCTCCCCACCTTGCCGCTTTCAAGCCGATGCCCCCGGTGCCGGGCAGAGCCAAACCTGCGGCCGAGGAAGCCAAACCCCGGCGTCTGACACGCGTGGGGCGGGGGAGCGGCGCGGGGCTCAGCCCTGGGCGCGGAGCAGCCTGTGTGACAAGCCAGACCAGCACGGTGGATGGCAGTAATTACCGTGCCGCCCACAGCTGAAGGGGAGCATATGGTAAGGAAAAGGAAACTAACTTGTATTTTTCCGCCCCCCCGGGCTCAGCCTTTCTGGGGCTGTCACAGCCGATTTGTGCTGCCTGAGCCGCTCCGCCCCGGCTCTGCATCCGGCAGCTCCCTGGCAGGCAGCGGCGGGGCCGGGGCTCGGCGCTGCTGCTCCCGAGCCCCCCGTGCCGGGCTGGGCTGCGACAGCCACGGTGCCGCTCCTGCCCCTGCCGGGACACGGCCAGCGCCGGCCGGGGGAGCTGGAGGTGCCAGGGGTGCTGCCGTGGGGGCGTTTGGAGCACCTGGGGATGCAGAAGCCCTGAGGAACCCTGGGCAGAGCCGGACACCCACCCTGGCAGGGGCTGGCTTTGGGGAGGTCTCTGCTGCAGCCCTGGGTTATCCATCAGCTCTGAGCTGCCTCTGCTTTCCAACCACACCAGGCTCTCCTGAGGGTGGGTCATTCCCCACTGGAGCTCCCAGGCAGCCCCTAAAAGCCACCACAAGTCCTGTGCAGAGCCCTCCCTGAGCCACTGCCTGTGCCGTGGGCAGGCATTTGTAGGGTCCTGGAAGGGTTTGGGTTGGAAAGGACCTCAAAGCTCATCCTGTTCCACCCCCTGCCATGGGCAGGGACACCTCCCACTGTCCCAGGTCACTCCAAGCCCCGTCCAGCCTGGCCTTGGGCACTGCCAGGGATCCAGGGGCAGCCACAGCTGCTCTGGGCACCCTGGGGCTTCACCACCCCCAGAGGGATGAAATTTTCTCTACTATCCAACCTAACCCTGCTCTCAGAGAGTCCCCATTGCACGGACACCCTGGCAAGGTGTGGCCAGGACCTGGCTGAGAGGGAGAGCTGCTGCCTCACCCCAAAGCTCCCTCCCAGCCAGTCCTCTGTCCAAATCTCTACCAAAGTGAGCCAGGAAGCAGCAGAGGCAGCAGGCAGCTGTCCCTGTTGGAGGTGTGGTGGTTTCCATGCCACTTCATGGCCAGTGGGGGTTTCCTGGGTATGGGAAGAAGTGGGATATCTCCCCAGAGCTGCCAGCAGTGCTGGGGTGGGTGAATCCTGCTGGTACTGGCCTTGTTGTGACAAGGAAGCTCCAACGCTGGAGCTGGGGTCCTTCAAGGGTCCCCTCCATGTGCAGGGCTGTGTAGGGACCAGCTGGGCATCCTTGCCAGCATCACCACAGACTGGTTCATCTGCCAGCTGGGCACGGATTCACCCTGGAAAGCAAACTTCCATTTTTCCTGAGAAAGGGGAAGCAGGAGTTTCCAGTTTCTTTCCAGATCTGCTGCTGCTGCCTAGGGGCTCCTGGAAGAGGCTGGACCAAGAGAGTGTTTCTATGCAGTGGGATATAAAACCGGTTTGCTCACTCTGCTGGTGTCTCACTGGTACAGGGCAACACCTCGGGGGTCTGGTTTGGGTACAGAATCTCTGAAAACAGAGCTGAGCCTTGTGGGAGGTGGGGGCCATGCTCAGGCTGGTTTGAGACCTCAGCTCAGAACTCTTCAGGATAAAATACCAAATCTGGTCACCCAGACACCTGCTTGACACAAAGAGGGGGATTTTGCAGGGATCTGCTGGTCACAGGATGCAGCACCAGCGTCCAGGAGGGGTCATTTCTTTAGAAGGAAACTCAATGAGCAGGAGACCTCAACCCCCACAAATCTCTCAGCAAACAGCAGCAGAAAGAGGGGAGATGAGCAGAGGGCTGCACCCACGTGCCCTGAAGCTGCCCTTCCCACAGCCGGGGTCACCTCCCCGGGCTCCTTTCCAGCCCCTGGCAGCCGCACAGCTGGGAGGGACATCTGGGCTGGGGATGGAGCTCCTTCCCCTGCTGCGGGAGGTGCCCTTCTGCATCCAGCTCCATCCCGGGCCAGCTGGCTGCAGCCGGGGGAGGGTGGCAGGGACAGAGGCTGCTGGTTTCTAGCGCAGGGCCCGGAGAGGCGCCGAGCCCCGGGCGCGGTGCGGGGCCCCATCTGTCACAGCAGCCCCGGGCCGGGGACAGCTGGAGCGCCACGGGCCGGAGCAGCGCCCGGCGCCGGGCCCCGGGCACCGCAGCTCTGCCCGATCCCTCCCTCCCGGCAGCGCTGCCCCCCCGGGCCAGCGAGGTGCCAGGGACACAGACGGAGCAGGAAAAGGGAGCTCTGCAGCCCCTCGGCTCCTCCGTCACCCGGCGTGGAGGGAATCCGGTGCGCAGGGAGAACGGGAACACCGGCTCGTTTCTCTCTAGTGGCAGCAGGAAGATGGGGGCTCTTGGGGGAGTGGGGGATGTCCTGAAATGCAGAGCTGAACTCCCGGGCCGGAGGGGTTGAAGGATGCGGCCGCGGTGCGGGGACCCCTTCCCATGTCCGTGTTCCCTCCCCGTGCTGGATCCCTTGCGTTTGCCTGTAGGACACCAGGAGCATCACCCCCCACCCCTGGGCTCCCCAGCTACCCCGAGAGCCCTTTTTTGGGGGAAAATTTTGTTTGAGGGGGAAAAGAACACCAAACCCGAGCTTAACTGCTCCAGCCAGGGCTGAGCGAATGGGAGCGGTGGGGTGGGCTGGGGAGGAGAAGACCCCCGGGAAGCTGCGGCTCGGTGCCTCCTCCCCCTGCGGGTCCCTGACCTCCCGTTTGCCTGTCAAGAGCGAGCTCCGCCACCGAAACACCCCCTGTCAAATTAGTGAGTCAGAAGACGTAAGAGAGACCACCGCTGCTAATTTGTACATTAACTGGTTCTGACAGAAATATTTCACAAGTGAAAAAACAGAAAATGTGCCTCAAGACAATGTGCAACTTCCGTACCAGCAAACTTCTGCTTAACTGTGCGCTGCCCGAGGAGGGGGCACCCCCGCCCCGCCGCGCCCCGCCGGGAGCGCCGCGATGGGTTTAGCCCCGGGAGATGCTCCTGGAAGGCTGGATCCCGGCCGCGGGAGGGGGCAGATCCCCCAAACTGGGGGGAAGGGGTGGGTAGGGAGGGCAGGGGATCCTGGCGCAGCTCCCCATCGGGAAAAGGGAACGGCAGGGTGGAAGGAGCATGGGGAGAGCCCCCTCCTCACCCCACGGCAGAGGGGTGCTGCCCCTCCGCAGCGCCCCTCTGGCACCCACCCTGCTGCAGGCAGCTGCCGAGCTCGGGGTCTGCCGGGGCTGCCCCCTTTGTCACCAGGCGGGACAAGCCGTGGGTCACGAGCTGTGCCCATCCTGCCGGGATAATCCATAAACGGCTGCGGGCCGCTGCCAGCTGTGCCCGCCCCAGCCCCACTGTGCCCACGGGAGGGCAGCGGGTGCCGACCCTCCCCGGGACCCACGGGAACCCCCGAGCCGCCGCAGCGCCGCCGGCTCCTCGGCCCCACAAGCGGCCGTGGCCGCAGCTGGCGGCCCAAGCTGGTGGCCGAGCCCCTCTGCCGAGCCCCTGGGCGGCAGAACCCCACGGAGGGGAGGCGGGAGCGAGGCGGCTGCCGGGGCTGCCTTGTGGCTCCTCGCGGTGGCCGCAGCAGCCCCGGCCGGGCCGGCTCCGCCGCGTGTCGGGGCGCGGCTGGGATCAGGTCCTCGGGCCAGCAGCACCGAGCACATGATCTGTTGTGGCAGGTTCCCTGCAGCCTGGAGCCAGCCCCGAGCGAGCGCTGGTGATGGCTTTAATTGCTTTCAGATTCGATAGCCCAGCCCGTGACAGCCCGGCCGGGCGGCTCCAGCTGTGCCGGCCCGGACCCTGCGCGGCCCCGCCGCCCTCGGATGGAGCCCGCAGGAGGAGGAGGAGGAGGAAGAGAGGAGCCGTCCTGGGATGGGGTCTTCCTCCTCATCCCGGCAAAGCCTTCTCCTTCCTCACGTCTGTCCGGGTGACGCCCTGAGCCTCGTCCCTGGGGAAACCCAGCCGGGGGACAGCGTGGCACCCACGGATGCCACGGCAGCCCTGCTGTGAGGCCACCCGGCCGTGTGCCACCGTGACCCCCGGGTGAGCACCCCAGAGCAGCTCACCCTGCCCCTGCAGCTCTGCTGTACCCCCGTTCGGAAGTGGGGGGATGTTGGAGGGCCCTGCTCACCCCTCAGAGCTGGGGACGGGGGGGTGGAGGGTCCGTGGTGGGGCACAGGCTGCTCCTCCCTGGCGGCTGCTTGTGCCCTCGCAGCCTGCACGGCCCTGCCGGGGGACCGGGGCTGCTCCCTCGGTAGTCTGGGCCTGACCCAGATCTCGGGGAATTTCTCCCCCATTTGAGGGGGGAAGAAACTGACCCCAAGCATCAGGTGCTGCTCTCACTGGATGGTGTCTGGGGAGAGCTGGGGCTCTCCTGGGTGGGAGGGATAAAGTGCCGCTCACCACCCACAGCGGCACCCACGGGCTGGCCCTGACCCTCTGGTGCCTGTGCCTGTATCCTCCTCCTCTTTCCCGCTGCTGCCGTGGCCCGAGGTCCCTCCCCCAGCCCAGGCGGGTGCAGGCAGCTGCAGGATGGGGTCCGCAGTGTTTCCCTGCCTGGCACCGGAGAGCGCTCCGGGGGTCAGGATCAGCATCCTGGCGCGCACGGCCCTTCAGCAAGGCTGGGGCTCCCGGCCTGAGCCCCCTCCTGGCGCACGGAGCCGGTGCTGACCGTGCCCTGGGTCCCTCCTGGGTGCCACCAGCCGGGAGCTCCGGCCCCGCTGCCCGGGGGTGCCGGGGTGGGGATGGGGCTCCTGCCAGGAGCCCCCGTCCCCGTGCCTGCCGGCCGGGCAGCAGCAGCGGCTGGGGCCGGTGAAGGTGAAGACCCCTCCGTGTCTCGCCGGCTCCGGGCAGAGCTCGGGACGCGGCGGAGGACGAGGAGGGGGCGGCTCGCATCCCGATCCATTATTGCGG
This sequence comes from Phylloscopus whistleri, assembly GCA_017589585.1. NCBI lineage: Eukaryota > Metazoa > Chordata > Aves > Passeriformes > Phylloscopidae > Phylloscopus > Phylloscopus whistleri. Next base: position 300,850 of record JADMLD010000353.1, read on the forward strand.
GCAGCGCCGGTGCGCGCCCGGGGCAGCGGCTGCATTATTGACGAAGGGGAAGGCAGGCCGGGGAGCAGGCAGGGACCCTCCTGCAGGGCTCAGCCCCGGGCAAAGCACTTCGCCTACGCCGCAGAGCCGCAGAGCTGCCGGGCCTGGCCCGGGGCAGCGGCCGCAGCCGCCGCAGCCACCCACCGCAGCCTGGGCGTGCGGCCGCGGAGCATCCCCGGTGCCCGGGCCATGCCGGGCTCGGGGCACCCATCGGCACCCCCGGGGAGGGCGGTCGCGGTGGGGACGACAGCGACAGCAGCCTCGCGGGGCTCACGCTGGCACCGGTGCTGCAGCTCTGCCCCCCTCAACCCAGCGCGGGGCTGGTGCTGCTCTTTTTTAAGCTTCCCTCTGTCTCCAGGCGGAGATTTGTGGCGTAAAATGCACAATATGTTCTATCTGCCCTGTGGGAGCCATAAAATATTCACCAGCAGCTCCCATTATAGTCAGAGTGAATCACAGAGAGCGCTGGAGCCCTCCTCGCTCCCTGACGTGCCCCCTCCCCGAGCAGCCGCGGGGTCCCGGCCGTGCCAGGGCCCTGACGAGCGGCCAGAGCCCGGCCCGACCCACAGCACGGACCCACATTCCCACCTCTGCCCCCGGGAGGTGTCTCCCCGGCCTCAGCAGCTCAGGGGGTGGTGACCGTGCTGATGAGACGGCGACTGCCTCAGAGAATCCCAGACTGGCTTGGGGTGGAAGGGACATTAAAGCCCATCCCGTTCCACCCCCTGCCATGGGCAGGGACACCCTCCACCAGTCCCAGGTTGTTCCAAGCCCCGTCCAGCCTGGCCTTGGGCACTGCCAGGGATCCAGGGGCAGCCACAGCTGCTCTGGGCACCCTGTGCCAGGGCCTGCCCAGCCTTCACCTTCATCTGCCCGAGCATCCTCGTGTGCCCAGCCAGGGGGGAGCAGCACCAGCCCCGTGGGTGGAGGGGACCAGTGGAACAGCAGCAGCAGCGGGGTGGGCTCACATGGCCCTGGCAACCCGCCCTGCTCACACTGTCCCAGCAGATGAGCTGGTGTGGGGACACCCTGGGGTGACCTGTGCTGTCATTTTTGCAGTCACGGCCTCTTGGGTGAGGTGCCAGGGCCGTGCCAGGGCAGTGGGACAGCCCCTGCCTGCTCCCTGCCTCAGCTGGCACACCTGTGCCTCTGCTCTTCACACGGCTCCGTACCACAGCACTCGTCCTCCATCTCCCCTCCACAGTGTCCTGCTGTCCATCCTTCCCTTCCGTCCATCCTTCCCTTGGGCCCCTGCTCCCTCTGCCCGCCCCCATCTCCTCCTTCAGACCTCAGGCTTAGGACTGACAGAGCCAAGGGATGACAAATTTCCTGATGAAGAAACACCCTCCTCCAGAGCTGATGTGTCAAACACGATTTTATCTTTTGCCACACAATTATTTGTAATTACAAAGTAGTTAATGCCTCATTAACAGGCATGAGAATTGGGCGCAATTAGGGCTTGATTTCACCTCCACCCCTTCCACGGCTACACCGCAGCTCACAGCCCGGTCCCTGATGTTGGGGGTGTTCTGAGGGCTCCCAAAGAGTCCGGACAGAATCCTTGCCCTCCACGGCCGCGCAGGTGCCTCCTCCTGGGAGGTGGTGTCCCCTCCACCGCCAGCCCACCCGAGTGTCCCCGGCTGCCCCGTGCCGAGCTCCGGGCACCGCAGGATTCCCTCCGGTGCGCCGGCAGGCACGAGGCTCAGCAGGACGCGGAGCCGTGGCCGTGGGAAGGCAGGACACGATCGCCCACCCGGGCTGGTCACGGCGCTGAGGTGTCCCGGCGTGTCCCCGGCACCGAGCAGCGCGGAGCGGGGCAGGGGGACCCGCGGCGGCCCCACCACCCCCGGGATGGCCGGGAGGCAGCAGCGAGGGGCTGCACGGCCGCGAGGGTTAAACCCGGCTCCTCTCCCTGAACAGACTGAGGGAGAGGAGGGAGCGTGGCAGTGCCCTCCCCGCCAAAATTAACTCTCCATCTGTTTCTCCCCGGCTGAGGCTGATGGCTTGTGACAGGGCCTTCTGAACGCAAAGATGTTTCGCCCGGAAAAATCTATTACAAGTTGCTGTAAGAAAGACCGAAATCCTCTCCTTCTGTCTCTCCCTACTGGTCTCAAGGTGCCCACCCCGGGCGAGAGCGGGCTGGCAGCCGGCCGCCTCCGCTCAGCCGGAAAGTTCTCCCCGCGCCAGGCGGCCCCGCCGCCGGACAAAGGCACGGCAGGAGCAGGGGTGCTGCCCTGGCTGCTGCGGGGAGGGAGAGCTGCTCCTGCAGCCCCTGCCCGGGCACGGTGCCGGGGATGCAGCGGGCACGGCCGCCGCTGCCCGGCATGGAACGGGTGGGGAAACTGAGGCAGGAGCGGGCGAGCAGCCAGGCGGACGGTGGGTGCCCTCTCCCGGCCACGGCACAGCCCTGCTCGGCCCCGCGAGAGAACACGGCGCATTTCATGGCAATTTCTGGGGTTTGTTTTTGTTTTGCTTTATTTCCGCCCCTTTCTGCGCTCCCACACCCCGAAGTGCAGCTGAACAGCTCCCAAATACCCTTTTTTTGGTGCTCAGCTCTCCCCCCAGCACCGACTGTCACTGCTCCACGGAAATGCCTTCAAGACCCACTGCTTTGACCCCCAAACCAGCCCACTCGTCCCTTTCGTCTCCTCCACAGCAAAACCAGGCAGCTTCAGTAAAAAACAAAACTTTATTTGGTCCGTCAGAACCTGAGTTTGAAAACCACCCATGGATAATTCATATCATACAGGGATTACTGATCTGATTTACAATTGATAAAATATCCTATGATTCTGAAGAGCTGGACAGTATTTACAGGGTTAAAAATATTCACAGCTCAGAAAGACAGAGAGAGAGGAGGAAAAAAGTGAAGGACAAATCATCCCAAGGAGGAAGGAGCTGGAAAGAGAGAAAACAGATCAACAAACAGAAATACGGACAGAGCTTGGCTCAGCAGCCCCGGCTGGGGGGCTGGGAGGGTGGCAGGGCAGCCCACCCCCCAACCACCCCCCAGTGCCCGGGGGACACAGAGGGACAGGTCAGGCAGAGCCCCCCACACCCATGCCCAGCCCAGCTGCTGGTGCAGGGTTTGGGGTGCAGGGTTTGGGGTGCAGGACCCCCCAGCAAGGTCTCTGCCAGAACAGGGTCCAGCATCGGCCATCGCCCCCCTCAGCTGTAAGTCCACACAGCTCAGGAAGGAGACGGTACACAGGGGAGACCCCAAAACACACACACACACACACACACACACACACACACATCAAGTCAGAGAGCCATGATGCCCTGAAAACATGGGGTGCAGCTCCCCCCAGGATCAGCCCCCACCTCAGAGCACCCACAGGGCCAGCAGCACCCCGAGGTGCAGCCCTTGACTTGTGCTCACTGCCTCCCACAGCACTCGGGCTCTGGAGGAGGGGGCTCTCCGCTTCCCCCCAAAACCACCCCCTCCCCAGCACATGGACTCGTGGTACCTCCAGGGAACTGCTCCCCGACCCCAGGTCTGTACCTGCTGCCCACCCTCCCTCCACGGGGCACGGGGGGGGGGCCCACAGGGCAGTGCCGGGGGGCTGAGCCCAGCTGGGGCCATGGCTTCTCTCCAGGCACTGCTCCCACCGGCGGCCTTTGCATAGTAACACCTGTGTGACAGGAGAGGGGCCCGGCACCACAGCCCCCGCCAGCAGCACCCCGAGGCCTCACTCCCCACCCCGAGCCGAGGAGGAGGGGAGACCTGGGAGTTTCACCCCAATTACAGCAAACCCCCCTCAGCAGCAGCTATCTGCAACAACCCTGTGCCCTCTCCCCCCCTGCCCCAGCAACCCAGCATGGGTGGGGGGCACCCTGGCGTGGGTGGCACCACGATCCTGGCACCCCCCAGCCCAACCTCAGCACCACGCTGGTCCTGGCAGCAGACAAAGGGGGCAACGAGACAGCGGGAAGGGCCCGGGGACAGACGGAAGGTCACACAGACGGACAGACATCAGAGGTATATTCTTCTTTTTGCAGCGCCAGTGCCCTGGCGCCACGGGAAGGGGCAGAGTCCTGAGCGTGGTGCCTGGGAAGGGTCTTGACAGCAGCCTCCAGCCCCTCCCTCTCCCACAGCCCCCGGGGCGGGCAGAGGGCACCAGGCTCAGCGCAGGAACGGGGCAGGTGGGATCCTGAGATGGCCCCGTGCCCCCAGCTGCTCCTCGTAAAGTGCGTGGGGGGCAGCGGTGCCAGGGCAGGGGCAGCCAACAGGGCTGGTGCTGGCCCTGAGAACTCGCCCCGGCCCCGCGGCCTGGGGCAAAGTGCTGGGGGTGCCACTCTGGCTCTGCCCCACAGGTCAGCGCTGGTGGCTCGGGGGGGCACCCTGGGCCGGAGGCTCGGTGACAGCAAGGGGGCAGTGGGGCGGGGAGGGGGAGGCTCTTTGTCATAGGGGCCGGGGGCCGTGCAGCCCCGCGACCTCGGGTGTGAGCAGCGGGTTGTGGGTGCCCTTGGTCAGCATCCAGTCATTGAGGAAGGCCTGGGTGGCTTTGCGGTGCGCCAGGCGGTGCGTGATGGAGAAACCGGCGTTACCCTCCAGCTGGGACAGGATCACCAACACCTGCCTGTGGAGAGAGCCACGGGCTCAGGGCATCAGCCTCCACCCTGGCAATCCCACCTCTGCCCTGGGAACCCCATCTCTGCCCCGGGAATCCCACATGTCCTGGCAACCCCACCTCTGCCCCGGCAATCCCACCTCTGCCCCGGGAATCCCATCTCTGCCCTGGGAATCCCACCTCTGCCCCGGGAATCCCACCTCTGCCCCGGGAATCCCACCTCTGTCCTGGCAATCCCATCTCTGCCCCGGGAATCCCACCTCTGCCCCGGGAATCCCACATGTCCTGGCAATCCCACCTCTGCCCCGGGAATCCCATCTCTGCCCCGGGAATCCCACCTCTGTCCTGGCAATCCCACCTCTGCCCCGGGAATCCCACCTCTGTCCTGGCAATCCCATCTCTGCCCCGGGAATCCCACCTCTGCCCTAGGAATCCCATCTCTACCCCAGGAATCCCATCTTTGCCCTGGGAATCCCATCTCTGCCCCAGGAATCCCATCTCTGTCCTGGCAACCCCACCTCTGTCCCAACAATCCCATCCTGTCTGTGCCTCCCTGCCAGCCCTGGCTCTGCCTTGCTCCCAGCCTCCTGCCAGCCCCATGGCAGCCCCCCTGGCCCACCCCTGCCTACCCCAGACCTGTGCAGGGGGGGGACGCTGTCCTGCGTCTTGAGGCTGCCGCGCGTGGACACCACGTTGAAGCTGTCGGTGCAGTCGCACTGAACGTGCAGGTAGGACTTGGGGTGCCGGTTCTCCACCACCACGATGAGCCCTGCCCAGCCGTGGGTCAGGTAGTAGCAGGTCATCCCCTCACGGCCCTGGGGCAGACAGCAGGGAAGGGGATGAAGCCTCTGGGCACCCCACCCCTGAATCAAAATCCCTGCACTGGCATCTTCCACTCCAGCCAAGGGCTGCCCATCTGCTGGGGTGCCACATGCTGCTCCAGGGAGCAAAGGGAGTGGGCTTCCAGGGAGGGCAGCCAGGGCTGGCACAGCCCTGCCCAACCTCTGCCTGAGAACCACTCCCTCCCACCTCATGGCGTTCGCCCTTGTTCTCGGTCAGCAGGATGATGGCATCTGCCAGCGTGGTGGGCTGTGCTTCCACCTGCTCCACCATCACCAGGCGGGAGCTGTAGATGGCCAGGATGTAGCTGGAATAATCAGTGGCTGGTCGGCTGCTGGTGGGACTGGAAGCTGCAGAGACACCCGGCAGGGGGATCAGGGAACTGTCACCAAGCCCACAACCCCCAGGAGCACGGTGCCGTTGCGTTGATGCATACGCAACACGCAACGGGCAACCTCCACCCTCAATAAAGGCCCCATGATGAGGACCAAGGGCTTTGGCACCTCTCCCTCCCCCAGGGCCCCTCCATCCCCTCACCCTGGGCAGCAGGGCCGGCCAGGGCAGTGCTCCAGTGGTTGAAGGCACAGCACACGACGGCGTACTCGCCCGGCTCCAGCATCACGTCGCAGTTGACGAACTTCTTGACAGCTCGTTTGCTGTGGGCCATCAGCCGGCCCAGGCTCAGCTTGTTGCCACTGGTGAAGGTGGCCCGGAAAACCATGATGCACAGGTCCAGCAAGTGGCTGTCCACCGTGTCTGACCTTCTGTGTCAGGAGGGAAGGGTCACGTGTCACCCAGGACACAGGCAGCAGGTTCAGGGAAGAGCTATTGCACTGCCCCAAATACCCAGCCCCAGGAAGCAGCCCTGCATTCAGGAGTTGGGTTCCAGCTAAACATGAGCAGTTCCCAAGATTTGGAGAGATGGTGATGGGAGCCCATCCCTGAGCTCTGTGACCCTGGGGATGTCATGTGGTGAGATGCCAATGTGTTTGGGTTTCTTCTGGGCCTACAGAATCACAGAATTGTGGAATCATTCATGTTGGGAAAGTCCTCTAAGATCACCAAGTCCAACCATTAACCCGGCACTGCCGAAGTCACCACTAACCCATGTCCCCAAGGGCCACGTCCATAAGGTTTTTAAATCTTTCCAGGGATGGTGACTCCATCACTGACTGCCCTGGGCAGCTTGTGCCAGGGCCTGATCACCCTTTCAGTGAAGAAAATTTCCCCAGTACCCCATCTAAACCTCTCCTGGTGTAACTTGAGGCTGTTTACCCTTGTCAGGTCTGAAAGAAGAGCCCGACCCGCACCTGGCTGCCCCCTCCTGTCAGGGAGTTGTGCAGAACCAGAAGGTCTCCCCTGAGCCTCCTTTTCTGCGAGCTGAGCCCCCCCCAGTTTTGCTGCCCTGCCCAGCTCACCTGCTGCCCTCCTGGAAGAGAGCAAACTCCAGAGCTGCACGCTCCAACACCGTCAGCGACGTCACCGTCACCGGCCCGTTGGCCTTGTTGGGGAACATGCCCTGCACACGCACCTCGTGCCAGTCCGAATGGAGCTTGCAGATGTCCACGGAGTCAAAATACCTGTGGGAATCCAGGCTCAGTCCCAGTGGGGCACACTGCATGCTGCAGGACACCCACACTCCCTAGGGGTGACCAGTCCCACCTGCCCCATCGTGATCCCGTGTCCCCTTTTCCGTCCCTGCCCCGTTCCCTGCCCCACAGCTGTGCCTCTGGCAGTGCCATACTTGATGAAGTCGCTGTACTCCATCCAGAAGACGCCCTCGCTGCTGCCATGGGGCATCAGGTCGTGGCGCAGCTGCAGCGGCCAGTGTGGCCACTCGTCCGACCAGCTGCCGTTCCAGGAGAAGCGGCCCCAGGGGTTCCGGAGGCGCAGTAACCTGGGGGAAGGGGAGAGTGTCAGAGACCCAGGAGGGAGGAGAGACACAGCCTGCCCCCACAAAGGGCACTCCATCACTCCTGCCTTCCAAAGCCCTGACAGCATCTCAGAACTAATGTGTCACCCACACTGTGGCCCCAGGTGTGCCTGTCCTGTGGTTCTGCACCTGCCCTTCTCTGCCCAAGGGGGCTCAGCCAGGGAGAGGCTGCTGACAGTGACACGGCTGAAAATGCAGTTTCTGACAGCAGCTCAGTTGTCAGGGTGGCACCCATTTCTATCCCCCCTCCATTCAAAGGTAAGCAATATGCTCTGAGCACCTCACTGAAGTGAGAGCTCAACTCAGTCCTCTGTGTCTTGTGAGACCAGGTGAAACATTCTGCCCTTGGACACGGAGCCAGCACCAGGCAAGGACAGCTTGTATGACAGCAGCATTTATGTGACACCCTAGGGTGGTGTCATCCTTGCTGGCCATGAGGATGGGACACCAAAGAGTCCCCAGGGCCCTGTCCAGCATGCCCTCAGTTATCTGTCCCCAGGGTCTCTGCTGGGTCTGCTGGCAGGAGCAGCTGCAGGGCACGGCAGGCTCCAGCCCGAGCTCACCTGAAGCCCTGGACATCCCTCACGTCCAGGATGGAGTAGGCGTGCCGGGGCCGGAGCCCCATGCTCTCGTAGGCCACATCATCCACCTTCATGTTGCCTCCGCCGCAGGACGCGCCCATGAGGAACCTGCAGGGGACAGCAAACCCTCGGGGTCCTGCCAGGCCTGCAGGGGGGAAGCTCATCCCTGTCCTCAAGGACTGGGACAGCCTCCTCCCAGGAGGTTCCTGGATGCTCCCTCTCTGCAACAACACTGCTGGGATCAACAACACTCCCCAGGCAGTGCCCAGCCCCGCTGGCCAGAGCTCCCTCCCCTTGCCCACATGCACACTGAGCCCAGGTTCCAAGCAGAGCTGCCTTGCACTGGGGAGCTTTGCCCCAAACCTCCCCCCATTTCTGCCAGGCCCCGAGGTCCTGCCCCATTCTGCTGGCTGGCAGAAAGCCATGGAGAAAGGCAGGTGGTCCATCAGCCAGACAAGCTGGCAGCGATGAGGACACTGTTTGGGGGAGGAGGTCTGCACCAGTCAGGTTTAGAGGGACACCATGTGCTGGGAGCTCTCCATCCACGTGGCCCCGTACCCCAGCCTTCAGCCAACTCAGCTGCTCTCCTGCCCAAGTGATGAGCAGGAGGTCTCTGCTTTGGCTGTGCCCCCTCTAGACCAGCATGAGCCAGGTGTCATTAGCAAAGATGTCACATAGGGGTGGGAGACACGGGCAGGGTCAAGCATCCACACAACAGAAAAGCTCAAAGCAAAGCAAGCGGACTCGGTGCCACTTCCTAACTCCTGCAAGACAGCAGTGACGTGCAGGGAAGTTCACCAGGCTCTTTAATTCATATGAGAATTACTCACAGAAGAAATAATTCCTTAGAGCTTCGAGTGGGAGTTCCACCAGTGCTCCAGATGACTGGCAAGGGTGGTGGACTCCGCCCCAGCTAATGCAGTAACCCCTCTCCTGAGCCTCTAAAGACAAGAATGTTCCCCCTCACCCCCCTCTCCAGCGTCCCTGCTGCTGCCTCGTCTTACCCAGCCTCCTTAGAACTCAGCATTTTGGCCCAGATGAGGTCAGTGTCAATGGGCTCCTCGCGAGGGTTAGTGGAGCTGACCTGCAGCATCAGGCTCTCGCAGGGGGCCCCCGTGAGCGTGGCCAGCCCTTCGATGGCACGCCCGGCCTGCAGGGCGAAGTACGAACCGTGCAGCTTGGCCAGCGCCTTCTCAATGAGGGCCACCCACAGCTGCTTCCTCTGGGCCTGCAGAGAGAGGGAGGGACACGTCACCACCCTGGGCACGAGGTGGGAAAGCCCCTCACACCCACGCTGGCCAGCTGGGGAGGCAGGAGCAGCCAGGCCACGCCAGGAGCTTGTCCCCCTGGCCATGGGTGACCCACTCGCTCTTTGCTGTGTTTTGTTTGCAGAGTTCAATTCCCCTTGGGAAGAAGTCGTGGAATGAACACCCAAGAGGCCTGGATGCTGACAGAGCTGCACCCTGGGGTGTCCAGCAATCAGGCTGGCAGGGTGGGTGCCCACCCAGAGCCCCTTCCATCCACTTCAACCTGAACTCAGAACCATTTAATAATGGAAGAGGATACCAAGGCTGCCAGAGCTCAAGGAGCACTTGGACAACGCTCTCAGGCACAAGGTGGGATCGCTGGAGCTGTGCAGGGCCAGGAGTCGGACTCATGATCCTGGTGGGTCCCTTCCCACTCAGGACATTGCAGGATTCTGTGGTGTGGAGCACATCTGGAACAGCTGCCTTTAACTCATAAATCTCTGCAAACCCAAACCAACACCCCTTTGGCAGAGGAGGTTGCCCAGAGCACACAAGGCCATGGGACTGATTGGATTCCACCCAGGGAACACAGACACTGCTTCAAGGACAAGCTTCAAACACTCGGACTGGCAAAGCCCTCTACTCCAGCACAGGGAGTAACTACAAGGCCTAATTACAAGATGCAAGTTTTTTCCCAGCAAATGGGGTTTGGTATCCGGTGCTTGGAGAGCAGCAGGGAAAATCACTGGTACATTGTGCCTGTGTGACTCACAGGTGGCAGCCAAGAGCTGGCAGAGGAAAGGAGGGCAGTGAAGATTTCTTTCTGATGGATAAAGAGAGCTTAAAAGTGCTTTTTGCTGGTTTTTGGGTCCCTCACTCAACAAAATCCATGTTGTTTATTTCTGCCTGAACCACAGCCAGGGAGCTCAGATAAGAGCCTGATTTTCTTTTATTTTTAAAACTCCCATTTTCCTTTTTTATCCCCCACATCCAGCTCCCACAGCTGAACACTCAGCAGAAAAATCTCATCACAATTCAGATGCCCCTAGAAACAGAGGAAAGGGAAGTCCAGCCCATGTGAAAACCTCCAATCTTAAAAAAAAACAACTCCAAAAGCAGACTTGAAATTCATGAAAGATGGAAGGAAAAGGTAAAAACCAAGACAGGTAAATCTTACGTGAAATAAAGAAATGCATCTCTATCCTCTATCTACTGAGAGGCAGGATGTAGACACAAACTACACTCTGTAGACACAAAACTACATTTTGTAGACACAAACTTCTTCCCTTTCCTCAAGCCTGAGTCCTGTCCTGACATGGCTGTGTGTCAAACCCCAGAGGAGTGGATTTGCAGAAGGAAATCCGAGCCAGCAGTCCCAGTCCCTGTCTCCTCCTGACAGTGGTACTTTGTTTTCCTTGGCAGAGTTTGCCCCCTGAGTTTCAATAGAGACGTTCTCAGTCTCCTTCATGGACATGATCCCAGCAAGAGCCCCTGGGCCTGGCAGGCAGGGCAGGGCAGAGCGAGGTCCTGGAGGGGCTGAGGGAGCTCCACTGATCCGAGCAGATGCCACCCCAGTGTGCTCAGAGCAACTGGGCACTGGCTCGGAACAGGCTGCTCCATGTGCCATCCCCTCCTTCTCCACAGTCCCTCCCTGGCACAGCCAAGCTGACAGACCTCCCCTCAGAGGAAAGGAACAGCTTTCCCTCAGTCCCTCACAATGCAAAACACAGGTTAAAATGTTTTCCTTTTATAGGAAGAGGGTGGCTTTCCCTGCAAGTGAAGTGGCTGTGGTGCAAGGAGGGGTGAGGGAAAAGCAACTGTAAATGAAACTTCTTCACTGCAGCCTGGGAAATGCCAAAAGGGGTCTAAATAGAGGGATATTATGGCCTCAAAGAGTTCAGCTGTCTTGAGGACACAGCAAAGAGCTGCAAACAGGGTGCAACCAGTGCTGGATCTTCCATTTGTGTCACAGCACCCCCCAGCAGCTCCAGGCTTGGGGCAGCTGGGAAGTACCCACTGGGAAAGGACCTGGGAGTGGTGCTTGGCAGCAGCTGAACAGGAGTCAGATGTGCCCAGGTGGGCAAGAAGGTCAACAGCATTTGGCTCAACAGGAAGGACATTGAGGGGCTGGAGCGTGTCCAGAGATGGGAATGGAGCTGGGAAGGGGCTGGAGCACCAGGAGCAGCTGAGGGAGCTGGGAAAGGGGCTCAGCCTGGAGAAAAGGAGGCTCAGGGGGCCCTTCTGGCTCTGCACAACTCCCTGACAGGAGGGGACAGCCAGGTGGGGGTCAGGCTCTGCTCCCAGAGAACAGGGACAGGACAGGGGAAATGGCCTCAAGTTCCACCAAGGGAGGTTTAGATTAGCTATCGGGAAAATTCCTCAGTGAAGGATGGTCCAGCATTGGAATGGGCTGTCCAGGGCACCGGTGCAATCGCCATCCCTGGAAGTGTTCAAAACACAAGTCAATGTGGGGCTTTGTGGCATGGTTTAGTGGGCAGGGGGTATTTGATCACTTGATGATCTTTGGGGCCTTTTCCAACCTTAGTGACTCTAAGACTACAAATGCAGCACGAAGTAGGGGCCTCACACGAAGCTCAGCAGTGCCTCTTCCCACTGCCTCTCCTGGGAGAGGCTGGGATGAGCCCCCCTGACCCCCAGAGCACTGCCCACGCCCGTCCCCCCGCGGCACTGACCTGGGAGAAGAGCAGGTACCCGCACTCGTCGCAGGGCAGCATGTCATCCACCAGCACCGTGGTCCACGTGCCGTCCTTGCACAGCCTCACCTGGTAGGCCCCCTCGGGGCACAGTGTCCTGGTGATCATCACCCTCTCCACCAGCTCGGGCCGCTCGGCCAGCACGGCCAGGGCGCTCAGGAACCTGCCGGGCAGGCGGGGCGGCCTCAGCGGGGCACGGGCGGGCAGCACCAGCTGCCCGGCCACGCGGCGCTGGGAGGGGGTGAGGCAGGGCATGGGCTACAGCCTGGGGGCATAAAGGGGTTTGAGTAGGGCTGAGGGGGCCGAGCTGGAGCTGGAGGAAGAGGAGGGAGGGAGGGAAGGGGCGGGAAGGTGTCAGCCCGGCTCAGTGGCCCTGGTCTCAGTGGCCCTTACCAGCAGTTCCCCAGCAGCCCCTGCAGGATGTCCGAGGGCCGGGGTGTGCGGAACACTGACCACTTCACTGACCGGTCCTTGAAGATGCTGCAGTTGATCTCGTGGGGCCGCAGCCACTGCTTCACCCGCTGCTGCACGCTGTCACCTTCCGGGAACCCCACGGACTTGGGCCCGGGGGGGAAACTGTCATCTACAAAATTGACTTTGTTCTGTGAGAGCAAAAGGCAAGCAGAGCATCAGTTGGAGCCCATTGGGACTGGGGGTCCCCGAGAGCTTCCCCCTGCCCCCCTGAGAGACAACAGAGCCCCCAGCCCTTCTGCCTGGCCCAGGCAGTTCGTTCCCAGCCCTGCAAGGGGGCAGGACTAGGCTGGTGTCTGCTGGCAGCAGCAGAGATGCTTTTTGTGCTTCAGGTCCAGCATTCAGCCTTGCCTTGTGCTCACCTCCCCGGCCCCAAGCTCTGGGCTGTGACTCCAATCTGCCTTTTTCTGTTTCACAGGAGCCTCCCCGGGCAGGGACCGTCTCACACTCTTGTCTGGTGCTAAAAGCTGGGCTGTGGGGTGCCTTGGCTGCCTCCAGGAGCAGCAAAGCCTGCAAACAGCAAGGCTCCGAGGAGCCACCTGGCACACAAACACACCTCAGCCCGAGCCTTGTCCCTGCCCTGGAGTGGACAGGCAGGGCTTGGCAGCCCTGTGCCACCCCTCAGGCACATCCATGGGGCATGGGAGGGGCAGCTTTTGCAATTGCCTTCAGCCAGACCACAACCAGGCAAGCAATTCCAGAGTGAGGGTATCCCAGTCCCAGCCCTCCTGCAATAGCTGCTGCATAATAAATAAATGGGATGGGTGGAAGGGCAGGCAATCCCACAGGCATTAACCACATGGATGGAAGCACAGAACTTCTCCAAGTGGAGAAGGGTGGCTTTTCCAGTCTAACACAGGGTGAAATGAGAACAGGTGTTTCTTTGTTATTGTTAATTAAATTAAATTAAATTCTTTCAGCAAAAGCTGGCTCTGATTTAAATTAGCTTCATGCACACCAAAGTAGTAGTTGACCTCCTCTTTTGTGGTAATCCTACCTGAATGTTTCCTTTGTGGTGCCTCAATTAGCACCTCCAGCTCCTCTTTTGCAGGAGGGTGTTTTTCAGCTAATAGCTGTCCTGCTCTCTCAGGGGAGCATCTGTCCTGTGCAGCTGAGGAGCAGCCACCATTCCAGCAGCCTCAGTCACATCCTGGCTGGGGACCTGGATGTGACCCCCCCCCTGCACATGGATCTCTGGGCTCTGCAGGGCCAGGAGAACACGAGGTAGGGGATTCCCCCCCTCGGCTCTGCCCTCGTTAGACCCCAGTTTTGTCCATCTCTGGAGGACTCAGCACAACAAAGATGTGAATCTGTTAGAACAGGACCAGCATGAAGATGCTCCATGGGCAGGATCCCCTCTGCTCTGGAGCCAGGCTGGGAGAGCTGGGGGTGTTCACCTTGAGAAGGCTCCATGGAGACCTTAGAACCCCTTCCAGTGCCTAAAGGGGGCTTCTTAATAAGAGGGAAAGCAATTTTTCACATGGACAAGCAGTGATGGGACAAGGGGAAAGTTTTAAACTAAAAGGGGAGAAATTTAGATTGGATACTGGAGAAAAACTCTTCCCTGTGAGCAGGGTGGGGAGGCCCTGGCACAGGCTACCCAGGGAAGCTGTGGCTGCCCCATCTGTGGAAGTGTTCAAGGCCGGGCTGGACAGGACTTGGAGTAACCTGGTCTGGTGGAAGGTGAGGTGGGTCGGCATGGTTGGAACGAGATGAGCTTTAAGGTCCACTCCAACCCAAACCATTCTGATTCCGTGATTCCAGTGGAAGAGGTCAGCTCTGCACTGCTTCCCAACAGAAGAGAAAGGGTAAAGCTGAGAAAGGGTAACACTGAGAGGAGTTGGAAAAGGCATCCCTGGAACAGCAGAGGAAGGAAAACCCACAGCAGAAGCTCGAGCAGAAATCCTGGCAGGGAGCAGCAAGAGGGGCTGCTCCACATGACGTGGGGCAGGGGGACAACAGACGGAGGAGAACTTGGGCAGCCTGACTCCTCCAGGGGAAGGCTGAACAGCCTGGGAAGCGCTTGGGCAGCAGGGAGCTTGGAGCTGCCTCACAGCCAGCCTGGCCACGAGCACGGGGAGGGACACCGAGAGCAGAGCGAGCACAAGGACAGGAGCAGCATCGCCCCTCCACTGCTGCCAGGCCTAACCTCACACCTAAACAGTGTCAGAGCACAGCTGAGCTGAGGCTGAGCAGGGAGTTTTGGGAGATGGCCCAGGTGGATCTATCTAACAGCCCATTACTGCAGGGTTAAGGAGCACAAGAGGCTCAGCCAAGGCTCCGACAGCACTGCGGGACAGGGCAAGGCAGGCTCCCCTTCCTGGCAGTGCCACGCTGCTAATTCAGCCTGGCCATCATCGTGATTCATCCTCCAGGCCTGATTCCTGATGTAACAGATGTTCCCTGCCTACAAAAGAGGCTATTCACTTGCTTAAAAGACGGGGATAAGCAGAATCTGGGTCTCTGCTATAAAGACACCCACGCCTGTTAGGAAGGACATGCAGCAATTTAAAAAAACCACAAGCCCAAACAAGATCATTCTCAGAGCTTCCCCTCTGAGCCAAACATCTCTGTTCCCTGGACTGTGCAGTGGAGGCACAGGAACGGACACGATTCTCAGACCAGGCAGGAAAAGCCTTGTCTGTACGTCAAAATGGGACTGCAACTCCCTTTCCATCTGGTCCAGAAGAGCTGGAGGCTTCCCCCAGAAGGAGGCCAGAGAAAGCAGCATTCACAGAAGCTTTTAATGCCATACAGGGAAAAAAAGGAGGCCATCAGAGTGATATTTGAGGCTGAAACTCAACTGACTGGACCAGATACAGTGGGAAGGTGGGTGCTGGCATGTACTCCTCAGATCTTCAACTAGAGCCAGGGTACAGCTGCAGCTCAGCTGGCTTGCCAGGGAGAGCCATTTGTGCTGCACCTCTGCATTTGCAACACCCAAACCAAGAACACTGAGGCCCAGCCCGTGGTCCTGAAACACCTGCAGTTGCTGGCAGTGGCAGCAGTTCCTCTGCCTGCATTCCCATCCTGAGCCTCTGCTCATTGCATCCACAGAGAGCAGTGCCACCAGCAAGGCTGGACACACTCCCCGCCCTTCCCACCACCAGACACTGGAAGGAGATGGACTGACCACCTAAGGATGTCCCCTTCACCCCAGAAGTTCTCTCTCACTGATTTAAAATACCACTGGGTAAAAGAGTTAACAGGTTTAGCACTAGGTTTTAGACTTCCTCACCCTTGCACCAGGAGTGGGCTGTATGGGCTGTCTTCACCCCAGAGATCATTCTGCACCAAAATACAACATTTCAGTGCTAACAGCCAGCATCCAGCTGTTGCAGGGCAAGATCCTTGGAACGCAGGGCACGGAGGGTGCTGCCCCAGAGCTCTGGGGGAGGCAGAAAGGGAAGCCAGGAAGAAGCAAGCACTCACCTCCCGGCAGAAGGTCACGATGTTTTCCCACAGAGCTTTGGCCTCGCCCTCGTCCGTTTGCCTCCTCTTCTCCACGTGCATGCTCTCCCTCCTCTTGAGGGGCTTGAGGCCCTTGTGCTGGGCCACGTACTGCTGGGGGGTGTGGCAGGCGCCGCAGTGCTTGGCCTTCACCTCGTTCAGGAGGGTGCAGGCGGGGCAGGCCCACTGGCCCGGCCTGTCCTGCCCGCCGGGCAGCGGGGCCGGGAAGAGCCGGGCGACCTTGCGCGCCGAGGGGGCCTTGGTGCCGCAGGAGCAGCCGGCCCTGTCGCAGGCGCCGCAGTCGGGGCAGCGCGGGGCCGCCTCGCCCGGCGCCCCGTGCTCCTGGAAGCCGTGCAGCTTGGAGGAGCCGCACACCTTGCACTTCTGGGCCTGCGTCGGGTTCTTGAGGGTGCACTTGGAACAGGACCAGGTGGTGAAGTCGGGGCTGGAGGGGCTGCACGGGGTGAACCTCACGGAGTCCCCCACCAGGTTGATGGTGTCGCTGCCTTTTTGGGTGCTGCAAACCTCGCACTTGCTGGCCCCGGTGGAGTTGAGCAGGGAGCAGGAGCTGCACTTCCAGTGGGACGGACTGACCTCCATCTCCTCCTCCAGCACGCTCAGCCGTTTGTTGGACAGCAGGTCCGGGAAGCGTGCGGCGGGGGCAGCCCTGGCCTGACCTTGGGGAGAGCCCTTCTGCCCCACGGCGCCTGTAGCCGCGGGCTGGGAGCCTTCGGGGCCCGGCATCTGCAGCTGTGGGGGCACCTCCCGCCGGCTGCGGGGCACAGGGTTGTTCTGCAGCCCCGGGGAGAAGGGGCTGAAGGCTGGTATCTTCTGGGCCTCTTGTTCCATAGCCACCGGGCCGTGGGTGGCCGCGGCATCACCATCCGAGATCTCTGCGGAGACCGAGGGCTGCGGGGTGGAGGGGGCCATGTGGAACCCGGCCGGGGTGATGACTTCAGGGACGACCAGCGCCTCTGGTGGGATCTTGGGCAGGGAGAGCTTGCGTGGGCCCCCGCAGGCGGAGCAGGAGTTGGCCACGGGAGTGTTGTGCAGGGTGCAGCGTTGGCAGGCCCAGCCGCTCTCCAGCTCTGCTTCATCGGGGCTCTTCCCCTCGGAGTCCTCGCCGCTGCTTTCCACCTTGGCAGCCTCCTCCTTGGACGTGCCCTTGGGCTCCATCAGCACCGCAGGCTTGGGCAAGATGCCGTTGATGACGGGCAAGGGGGAGCCACTGGGTCCCGGCTCCGGGGTGAAACCACACACCTCACAGGTCTCCTTGCCCAGAAAGTTCCTGAAGGTGCAGCGGGCACAGGCCCATTTCTGTTCCTCCACGCTGAGCCGCAGGATGTGGTTGAGGTCTGGCTTCTGGCGGGGAGCCTCACAGATGGAGCACTGCCGCTGGCCCACGGGGTTCAGGAAGGTGCAGCGCGTGCAGGACCACTCACGGACTGCAGCCATGGAGCCAGGAGAATGGGAGTGGCTGCAAGAAAGAAGACACAGAGTGAGGCTGAGGCCAAGGCCACCCAATACGCAGCAGTACCACGTGTTTCCTGGGCTGGCATGGTCAGGACCCTGCATCCAGGAAGGGAACAACCATCAATCCAGGCACTTGCTCCTCTGGCACTGACAAATTCTCCAAGTGCATGGCAATGCATTGGCTTCCATCCAAAATGCTCCAGGAAGGGCAAAAGAAGCAGCCCAGCACCCACTGACCCCATTCTCACAGTGAGGTTGTGCCCCGGTGAGCAAACACACCAACTCTGTGCCCAACTCTGGCAACTTTGTGTGTCTGCAGGTCGTTCGGAACGTTTTGGAGGAGGTGATACCCTGCTCTGCCTTCTTCCTGTTCCACCATTAATTCTTTCCTCCTTCTCTACTCCACCCCACCTCTGTCTCACTTTCTGTTCCTGTCTCCCTCCTCTCCTTTCAGCTCCACTTATCCACACTTATCCACACTGGGATAACTGTGTTGTCCCACACCAGACACCACCAGGCCAAGGAAGGCAGGCTTTGGTGTGCTGAGGTGCTTCTATGTGGCTGCAGGTTTTGGGGCCAGAAGCCTGGCCCAGCCAGCCTGGGAGCAGCAGCTCCACGGTGCATCAGTGCCAGGACAGCTCACCAGCAGCTTCCAAGCTCAGCAAGGAAGAGCATCACGTCCCAGCTCCAGCTGCTTCCCCACTATCTGTGAAGTAGAGAGGCCAAAATGCCCTTCTGGCTGCACCAGCCCTTGGTTTCAACCTCCAGTGTTGCCTGGGAATGCCTGAAACTCAGATAGGAGAATGGGTCCAACACACGACAGAACCATCTCGTCCCAGGGCAGGAAGTCACAATTACATTTTCTAGGCAGGTTCAATTTTCAGGAAGTGCAGCAGCAGCAGCAGCTCCACGGAGCGTGGCAATCCCTGGGTTCCCAGAGCAGTCTTCCCCCAGTGCAGCCCTCCCGGTGCTTTCAGGATGCCATGGGTGCACTCACACTGAGAACAAGCCCCAGCCCTGCAGGGTGCCCTTTGTCCCCTGCTCGGGGTCATTTTCTGCAGCTTGGAGAAAAGGTGGGGCTAAAGCAGAGTTTCCTGCTTCCTTCTCTTTCACACAAGGACAAACCAGCTCTCCCTCAGTTAAACATGCACCAGAAGCCCGGAGCCCTCCCTCCACACACTCCTGCTCTCAGATAAGATAGCCAAGTCTTAAACCCAATCCTGAACCCCAGCTCCAGGTCAGCTGTGCCTCTCACCAGCAGAGCAGGGCCCTTCCAAGCCCTTCCACCCTGCTCTGCTTGCCTGAGACCACAGACAGGGTCAACTGTGCGGAAGAAACCTCCAAGTACATCCCATGCCCTCAGCTCTTCCCAGGAACAGCAAAGTCAGACCTCCAGAGACCAAGAGCAGCCTAAGTCATGGGAGCTGCACCTCAGTGGGCTCACCACTGGCTCGAAAAAAGGCAGGGAGGGTGTTTAATCCCATAAAGGGCAGGCACAGACAGCTCTGAGATGCTGGTGCAGCCTGTGGAAGGAACCGGGTCCTGGCTGGCCTCCAGAATCCCAAGCAGCAGCACCTGCACACGCAGCTTCCCAAGACTCTGAGCAGACTGCAATGCAGCAGAGAGGTCTGGAGGGGCAGAGGATGCAGCCAGAACCCCCCTGGGGAGGAGGGAAGTGACCCTCCCTTTGGCTGGTACATGAGAAACTCTCCTGGGAACACTCCAGCAGCAGCAGCAATCCAACCACATTTCCACACCATGCTCCACAGCCACTGGAAGAGCAGCTCCACCTCACAGAGATCAGAGATAACCTTCAACTCCCTTCTTAAATCAAACATTTCTCTAAATAAATCCTGAAATCAAGAAATCTGCTTTACTGCAAGAGAGAGCTTGAAAATTCATTCTGGTTCATATACAGTGCCTGCATCGTTTGAACTCTGCAAGGTGTTTATTTACTGGAGTTATTCCCAGCTAAGAGAAATATAAACATTGATTTTTCTGCCTCAAGTCCTACAGCTGGGAGCCACTGTACATCCCTCCCCCCTGTGGCAGCACCATGTGCACAACATCTGAAAGGGAGATCATTCCTCAAGCAGAGGAAGGGAAGGAGTTGCTGCCCAGCTCTGACAGCAAATGGGACCATGAAGGGCACCATAATCCTGTCACATCCATTTGTCTTACTGGGAGAGGTTCATCAAAGCACAGGCATCAGCAAAAGGCAAGGGAAGGCTGTCAGCAACCTGTGCCATCCACCTGCATCCTCCTGCAGCTTTCCACACTGTAACTCAGTGTACACCGTGCAGGAGAGCATTGGCTCCAACAAATCCACCCCGAAATGTGGATGCTGCAGTGCTTTCTGTGGATTGGGACACACAGCCACCAATCCTCCTCCTGCACATCCCTCACACACCCAGGGTCCTACCCAGCAGGCAAAGGCTTCTAGCAATGCCTCCTGTGGAAGGAATCACCCTGTCCCTTCCCATAGAGATGAGAAAACCCAGGATAACCTAAAAGACAGAAGTACCACACGAGGGGACGTTGGGATGAGCCCCATCACCAGACCTGCTTGATGTGGCATCAGCAGGGAAGGCAGCACAATTTCACTTGGCTGGGGGGTGATCCAGCCTCCAGGCAGCTGGAAGGGAGGTGGAAGCCAGGACACTGCAGTGTCCTGGAATGGCCCTGGGGAGCTGTGGCATTCTCTGGTCACACTGTCTCCCTCCTGGTCCCATCTTCTTGCCCCATGCAACAGGAGTCAGCCCCTAACATTGTTCAACTGCTGCTGGGATTTCCATCTACTTGGCTTTCTCAGGAAAACTAAAAAGCATTCCAGAAGGACCTTCAGCTCATCCCTCAAAGGTCCTGTAGTGGCTGGGCCACTCCTGACAAGCTTTGGCAGGAGACTTCCCTGCCTTCTGATGCACATCATGGTGCCCAGCAGCCACACGGTTTTCCCTGAAAGTGAGTGGGAGACACACAGCATGGCAGAGAACATGGGACACAAAACTTCAGCTGTGCCCCACAGCTCCAGGTTCCCAGCCACCATTCCCCCAGCCTGCAGCCTGCTTTCCCCACACCCCTGCCTAGGACTGATGGACAGCTCCAGCCCCTGCCTGAAACGGAATTAAATTTAGGGTCCAAAAATCCCAGCGGGCACCAGGCTGGAACCTGCCTTTACATGGTCCAACCCTGCACAGCATGGTGGGTTGTGGCAGCAGCCTCTGCCCCACAGCAACAACTTCCTCCCAAAACTGAACCAGCTGAAGGAGAAATCCATCCTCAGCCTGTCCAAGCTCCATACTTCTTAAACAGCCTGGCTGGCTCCTTTCCCAGCAGGCAACAAGACTGCATGAGGAAACAGGGTTATCTCCAGCACCTATTCACCAGGCCCATCTGCTGCGTGTTAACACAGTCACTCTCCAGCCCCAGCAAACACAACTGAGATAAACATTGCCTGCCACCTTCCTGCCAGAGAGGAGCTCCTCTGAAACCAGGGACCTGGCAGCACCCACCCACGGGAGGGCTTTCCTGGGGGACACTTCACAGGGAGCGCGGTGACGCGGGGCTCCGCTCCGCAGCCCGGCAGCAGGGAGCTGCTGGAGGCTCTTTTGGGGTGCACGCAAAAAGGGCAGCTTGGGGTGCAAGGGAAGGGTAACAGGCTACAACCCCACACCTCCAGCAGCATGGATGGGGCTGGATCCACATGGCTGTGCTTCCCACCACAGCAGCTCTCCCCAACCA
Source organism: Phylloscopus whistleri (assembly GCA_017589585.1). NCBI lineage: Eukaryota > Metazoa > Chordata > Aves > Passeriformes > Phylloscopidae > Phylloscopus > Phylloscopus whistleri. The sequence continues at coordinate 321,913 of JADMLD010000353.1, forward strand.
AGGCAGGAGACATCAGCTGGCAGGAGGCACCACCGCGTTGGCAGGAGTGCCCCTACCTTGGCAATTGCAGCAGGGTAATTATCATGCTTAAAAAATAATATAGAAGGTACTCAGGCAGCTTTCAACACACTGATCAGGTCCTGGGAAACCTCACTGCTCCAGGGATTTAAAAGGTTCCAGCTGGTCACCTTCCAAAACCACTTCAGGACAGTGATATCCCCGCCCCAGGCTCTGCTGAGCGATGAGTTTGCTGAGCCCTGTGTGTCCAGCTCCTGCAGAGCCCTGGCTCCTACACAGCCACCAAACTGTCCAGGGATGGCCACCATCTTTGGGCACCATCTGGCACCCAAGACCTCTCTGAAGCAGGGCAGAACAGGAAGGAACACGGCATGGTAGGAAACTGGGAAGTGCCCCAAACCCTGCAGTTGGTGTCTTTCCTGCTGGCAGGGAGCTGGTGGTGTGCCAGGGCTGTGTGATGTGCAGCTGAGCTCCAGAGCAGGAGACAGCACCAGCCCTGGGCAGAAGCACCCTGGACTGCCAGAGAACGGCTCGAGGTGACCTGGACACCGGAGTGAGAGATCCCAGGGCTCTGCTGCAGAGTCCGCACTGGCAACAGGATTAGAGGAGCTTGTGTCAATCACACACAGCAACACAATCAGGCTGTTTCTCTAAATAAAACTCCTCCAGAGCAGCTAAAGTCTTAAAACTTACGGCTTCATTTCTCTCCCGCAGTAAATAAACAAATAAATAAAAATCAATTGTTCTAGTCAGCAACACAAACCCCGAGCTCTCTGACACGCAATGCATCCCAGCAAAATCCTCACTGACAAATACAAGAAAAAGCACTAGAATTTTGTGGAAGAAAAGAAAAATCACCAAAAAATCCTAAACAAATCCTCCCTCAATGTCTGTGAGCTGTGAATCCCTTCCCCTCAACCCCACACTTTCTATTTAATATTTCCCATTCAATTCTCTTTCAGTAGCCCTGCGGACCCTGACCTAAGAGACGACTGCTGAGCCTTCTCCCACACAGACCTACCACATCTCCAGAGCCAGCAGGAGCAGAAGGCACCTGTGCCCAGCAGGAAGGGGTGCAGGAGGTCAGGATCCACTCAGAAGCCCTCTGGCAGTGCACTGTTAGGAGCACACGTGGGCTGGGATCATGAAGGCCGGGCGAGGAGATGCTGTTGGCTGAGCTGACTCACTCTTGCAGAGCCAGGCAAGGGCTGGGAGGCTGGACCTGGAAGGTTGCAGCAGATATACTGGCAGAGCAACACACAAACACGGGGAGCTGGGACTTTCCACTTGGTACAAGTTTCTATAGGAGCATCAGGGAAACAAACAGCCTCTGATTCACATTGCTGAACCCCCAAGGCTATGAAGGAAAGTGTCACCAGCTCCATGCTGGAATCATCCAAACGGGCAGGTTGCATAAGTACTTCCAAATCCTGCCTCCAAAGTGAAACAAGATAATAAAACAGGCTTTAATAACAGGGACCTTCACCCCGTCCTTCCAGGACCCTTCCAACTCAGGATATTCTGTCTTGGAGAAACATGAACAAAAATAAAGCACCAGAAGGGATCTGTCTCTGTGCCCTTTTCTTCCAGATCTGCTGAGCAAGGGAAGAGACAGCAAAGAGACCCTCCCCTAACTCAGCCAGGCTTTCCTGGAGCACTGTATCAAAGTATCCTTGTCAGGCTGTGCCAGGTGCTCCCACTGCAATGGCACAAACACTCCCAAAAACCAGAGGCTGCATCTCTCCATGTGTGTGCAAAAGCAGCACTCCACTTCCACAAGGGCAAGCATGGATGATCCCAGAGTAACTCAGGTCAGAAGAGACCTCAGGGTGGTCTCCAGCCCAAACTCCTGCTGCAAGCTGAATCTCTTAAAGGGATTGCAGCAGGTTTAGACAGTCTGGTCTCAAAAACCTCCAAGCATGGAGACTTCACAACCTCTCTGGGCAGTAACCTCAACTAACTGACTGTCTTGGGCAGAAATGCTTCTCCTTATATCCAGTCTGACACTCTCCTGTTTCATCCTGTTTGTTGTTTCCTGCCCTCGCTCCCACCATGGGCTTCTGTGAAGAGCCTGGCTCTGACCTCTGGATGATGTGCCTGTAGATATTGCTAGAGCTCCTTCAATGCTTTCTCTCCAGCTGGAACTAATCATGGAATCATGGAATAGTTTGAGTTGGAAGAGACCTTAAACACTGCACCCATCCAGTTCCACCCCCTGTCATGTCCAGGGACACCTTCCACTGTCCCAGGCTGCTCCAAGCCCCATCCAGCCTGGCCTTGGGCACTGCCAGGGATCCAGGGGCAGCCACAGCTGCTCTGGGCACCCTGTGCCAGGGCCTGCCCACCCTCCCAGGGAACAATTCCTGCCCATTATCCCATCCAGCCCTGCTCTCTGGCACTGGGAAGCCATTCCCTGTGTCCTGTCCCTCCAGCCCTTGTCCCCAGTCCCTCTCCAGCTCTCCTGGAGCCCCTTTAGGCCCTGGAAAGGGCTCTGAGGTGTCCCTGGAGCCTTCTCCTCTCCACATGAACAGCCCGAGCTCTCCCAGCCTGGCTCCAGAGCAGAGGGGCTCCAGCCCTAAGTGACCAACTCAGTGGGCCCCTCTGGACTCTCTCCAGCAGGGCAACATCTTCCTTGTGTTGAATCCTTGACTGAGCCCAGTTCTCTCACCCTCTCCTTGCAGGACTCACACTCCAGCACCCTGACCACCTCAGAGCCTCAAAATCAAAACCAGCTCCAGACAGGTCACCACTTTCTTCATTCAGCCTCTGACACCAGGCACCCCCTCCAGCCAGGACCAGAGCTGGGCCTTGCTCTGAGCTCCCTTTGCTCCTTCAGTTGCTGGAAGGGAACCACAACAACTACAACAACACAAATTCCTCCTTTTGTTGAAGCACTTGAGGAAATAAAGACTTCTTGATCCTGAAATATTAATTTTTGAGCACTCCAGAGCTTTATCATATATTTATATCTGCTCTCACTCTTTAGTGTCAATCCAGGACAAACTGTCAACGAGTTCCCAGAAACACAGCTTAGGCTGGGGACGGAAAATCAACCAAGGGACCAGCCTGGTCCCCTTCCATGACAAACTCTCCTGTGGCCAGGACATCCCCTCTTTCTGAAGGTTCCCTCCTCCCTGCCCAGTATCAGTGCTCCTGATCATTCACTGGACCAGGACAATCACATTTATGCAGAAAATGGCATTTTCTACTGGTGATAACCTGCAATTAATTGAAACAGGACCACTGGATTTGTCCTGTTTAATAAAGCAATGGTGGCAGGCAAAAATCCCTCATCAAAGCAGAAGGGAGGGGAAGAAAAGGGTCTAATTCTGCAGCAGGAAACCGTGCAAGGGTGAGCACTTCATGGTGAATGGGGCCATAAAAGACCCAGCAACACCACACAATCCTCCCCAGAGGTGCCAAGAGACTCAGACAGGCACAAAGAGTTTCCCAAGCTGGTGACGCACTCCAGTTCCTGGGAATTTCTTGGTCCCATTGCACCAAACCTCCAGATGGTTCTTGCACAGTTTCTATTTAGTTTCATCTTTTCCCACACTGGACACAGCTCCGGCGGCTCTGATGTGCTCCAACAGCCAGGGAGAGAAGAGGCTGGGAGTTTTAATGAGAATTTCCCAGGGGAAAGCTGAACTCTGCTAATGAGAGGTCTGAGAGAAAAAACTGGCAGCCAACAAAGCCACAGAACACTCTCAAACAGCAGCTGTCCCTGCTATTTACTCTCTTGTCACCTCCCCAAAAACAGAGATTGCCAGTCAGATGTGAGGGTGAGAGGGGACATCTTGCTGTGGGACAGGCAAGAAAAGACTTCATAGCATCACAGAATGTCCTGAGCTGGAAGGGATCATGAGTCCAACTCCTGGCCCTGCCCAGGACACTCCAACAATCCCACCCTGTGCCTGAGAACGTTGGGCAATTCCAAGGCAATGCTCTGTAAACACAAGTGCTTGCAAGGGGTGCAAATGGGACAGTTGCCCTCCTCTATCCTCCACCAGCCATGAAGAGACACCAAGGCATGTGTTCAAAGCGTGGTGGGAAACAGGAGGGCAGAAGCACAGTTGGGACAGGAGCACCCTGAAAGCTCCTGTGACACACACCAAAGTGAGGCTTTGATGGAGAAGGGAAGTTGAGGAGACTGTCATGGCTTGCAGACTCCTTTCCATGGCTGAAATCCCTGGGTTTTGTTCAGGAAAAGGGAGGGAAGGGACAGAGTCTTTGGAGGGATCTGCTCATCTGAAGTTACTGGAGTTGCTGCAGGAATGCCAAGTGACACACACCTGGAAGGAGCGTGCCTCACGCTGGCTTCTCTCCGAGCCTAGGGACACACAGGGAGCACTACCCTAAACTGATGGACAGGAGACAAGACTTTCATCATTCTTCATCAAAGCAGAATCAGAATCTGGAAGGCTTGTCTTGTGAGAAAAACAGGCTGGGCATGATTAGCCTTTAATATACCTTAATTGCTGCAGTGTTGTAAGAAAGGAGCTCTCAGAAGAAAACCCGTCTGGCTGGCAGAGCACAGGCACGCTGGGACAAGACCTTTCCCAAAGGCTCCTTAGCTAATGAGCAGGTTTCCCATAGGTCTGCCAGGGCAACAATTACAATCCCTGGGGATACAAAAGGAGGAGGCAGACTGAGCATTCCAAGGAGGTCAGCAAAATCCAAGTTCTAGCTTTGCTCGAAAGTTTCGCAGGCTCTGGATTCACGAGCTTTTGATGAGGTCTCTCACCCTAAAGCAGCACCTCCTGCACCTGTCCAAGGTTACTGAGATGCAGAGCTCAGATGAGAAGGCCAACAGCAATGTGACTTCTTCAAAACCCAGGATGGAGGCACTCAATAGCACGGGACCATCACAGGACAGGCTTTGGAGCAAGGCTGGCAGGAGAATGGCCCAGGAAGGTCCTCCTGGAGCCCCACCCCTGGAGACAGCCACCAGCACAGCCTCAGCTCCTCCCAAGCTGCACTATTTCTCATTAAGATCAATTCCAGCCCGTTGTTATAATTAATAACCTCATCTTGCCTCCCTGCATGCAAGCAGGGGAAATTTCTGCAGTTGCAATCACACTTTACTTCAAAGAAACCAATTTAGCACAGCGCTACTGCTGCCATCATTCCTCTTACTCAATGACTTTATTTACCTTCTCTGTACCCAATTTCCCCAGTCATTTGTGTGCCTGGGGAAATTAAAAGCAAAAAATACCAAGTTCCATTTACACCCAAAGACTATAGCAGGGGGAGGGAATTTGTGTCCTTAACTCAGGCCAGCGTGGTACTATGGCCATTAACACATTGATTTGGCTCGAGGAGGTGATGAGCTGAACAGCCTTGCTCTGACTACACAACAATGACTTTGACAAAATCTACAAATAACAGGTATTTGAACCTTCTCAAGAGCAAATACAGAAAGGATGTACAGCAGTTTTATAGGAGTTTGTCACAGTGGCATGAAATTGGTGTAACTGGGGTGTAGAAAGCACAAACGATCTCTGGTTCTGCCAAAACATCAGAGAGTGCTTCAGCGTGCCTGCAGCTCCCAAAAAAGCTGCTTTTTCAGGGGAAGAAAGCCTATAGTCCTCCAGCAAATACAACACAAGAATTCAAGAATTTTATCTTTCTTTGTCAATAAAAGGCCCGAATCCTAGAAGACTGATGGCCCCAAGTTCTGTTGGAAACTTGTAGCTTCAGCTTCTTGCACACTTAGAGCAAGACAACACTTTGAGAAATGTAGTTTTGTTTTTTAGAAAGCCTGGTAAAAACAGCTACACTGTATGGTTTTCATAACTACACTCCATCTGTGGTCTGAGCAGAAAGTTTCCCATGTAAAATAAACTTGTCCAGCAAAATTTGTGACCACCTAAAACAGAGGAAGCACTGAACGTGTGAGCAGGGCACACCACGCAGGGATGGGAACACAGACCTCCAAGTCTCCTCTGGTGTTAGGACAATGTAAGATGTATAGATAGAAATTAGGGAATATCAAGAACAGCAGGGAGAGGATTTATGACCAATGCACCAGCTCTAGGACCAGCAAGATGCTGGGAAGATGATGTTCTTTAATACTACTGCTACACTAATTCATCTCAAATCATGGCAGGTTTCAAAACCCAACAGAGTCTGGAGTAGGAAAAGTGGGAAGGATGGGTAGAAGAGCTCAAAATGGAAGGATTTCAGATGAAAGGCAGGAGGGAATGGAGCAGAGGACATCTCTTTGGGTGTCTCATGGGACAGGTTCGAGGAGCTGCAGGTGATGCTCTGTGAGCAGCTCCACGCCCCCACCTCTCACAGCCAGCACCACCAGCTCAGCTCCAAAACACCACCCTGCTGTACCTTCAGAGAGTAAATTAAAGCCCTTCTTCCCAGCATGAGAAGGAATTTCAAAGCCTTTCACTCCCTTTGAGGCCTGTGCTGCTGGGGGATGCCACACCAGTGTGGAGGTGCTGCCTGGCCCCCATGCAGCCCCGTGGGGGTTGTGGGGTGCTGGAGCTATCGTGGCACAGCCACAGGAAGGAGGGTGGGAGGGCACTGCCAAGCCCCTCTCTCCTTTTGACCCTCCAGTGCCCAGCCCTACACTGGGCAGGCTGCTATTTGCTTCAGAAACAGCCACCTTATTCCCTAAATTCTCCCTGATAAAATAAATCAAAGCATAGCTCCAGGGTGCAATTAATACAAAAACCAACAGTAATAAGAGCTTGGTACCATTTGGGATGGAGAGAGAGAAAGACTCACATTTCCATGAGGTCTGAGACTAAGGAGAGCAGGGCTGCAGCCTGGCAGGTGGAACAGAGCCCCCAGCCTCCTCTTCCTCCTCCCCTAGCTTTAACTTGGCCACCCTCCTAGCTCCTGGCAGAGCTGCTGCTGGGAATTCTTCCTGCAAACGAGGAAGGTTCTCGAGCCAAGCTCTGCAGTTGCACTGTCCCATGGCAGAGCAGGCAGTGCCCTTCCCACGGCTGCCAGCGACACTGGGGCAGCCTGGGCAGGACCATCCCCGAGAGCTGGAAGGCAGCAGGGCCCTGTGCCCCACGGCCAGCAGCTGTCAGGCTCCCCAGCATGATTAACAGGCCTTAATGAAGAGCTAAGCCAGTCCTGGACCTCAGGAAAGCAGCTCACGCTTAATATCGCAGCCAACAAGCTTTGCACTGATCTGCAGAGAGAAAGAAAGACTGCCAGGGGCCAGAGGAAGAGAGAGGAACTCTGGCAGCTCCCAGCATCCCTGGAGTTCAGTGTGTGGCTGATCAAGGCACAGAAATGAAACCACTGTGGCTCCACTGCAAACATCACCCGGCAGCGAGGGGCAGGCGAGGGTGGAGGTTCCCCCACAGCCACTGCCACCAACAGCACACCCTGCTAGCTCCCAACACGCCTGGGCACATCACCAGCTCCTTCTGGGACAGAAGGTCAGAAGGCAAACCTGAATGTCCCCTCTCCTACATCAGGAACCCCGTCCAAAGATGCACAAAGCAGAGTCCCAGTTGAACTGGGTTCTGCAGTTTGCACACACACACTCTCCACTGAGCCCACACACAACTTCCAAGTGCACTCACACTCCCTGCCAGGTGCTGGAAAAGACACAGCAAGGCCTGGTGCAGCTGCTGTGCTGGAGCCAGGCCCTCCCTCTGTACTGACCTGGCTAGAGAGGGACCACCATGGACAGCAGCAAACCCAGCAGCTTCACAGACAGCTCCCTCCTTTCCTGCTCCAGAGCATCGGCACCTTCTCCAGCTCTGTTCCCCTTCCCAGGTCATCTCAGGTCAAGCAGCTGAATGCAAGAGCACACAAAATTTGTTGCTGCATCAGGCAAGCTTTGGGGAGCCTGTTGCCAGCTGCAGCAGGCTCTGCTCTCCTTGAAGGCTTGGGGGGAGGAAGAGCAAGGAGTGGGAGAAGCCGCCTCAGGTGCTGTTCAGACTCAGGGCAAACAAACCAGCATCTCCCCTGCGCAGCGGGAGGAAGAAGCAATTTATTGTGACAAATGGTGAAAGCCTGCAGCGGGCTTGGCCCTTCCTGTCAAAGCTGGTGAACCACACCAGGAGAGGGGAGGGCCTGGCAGTCAAGTGGGATATGCATCACTCCTGGGGGGAAAACCATCGGGAGAGCCAGGCTGCAAGAGATCCCTGCCTGCCTGCCTGGGATGCTGGTGAGCACTGTGTGAGCCAGCCAGCCACCACTGCTCGTCCCCCACTCTCAGGGCTGCTACTGCCACCTCTCAGTGTCCCCTGCTCCAGAGGGGTCATGCCTTGGCCCTTCAGCCATAAAAAGGGGTTGAAGGTTTGGGCAGAAGCATCTGGGATGGGACATGGGGTTAGGGAGCATCCAGCAATGTAGCCCTAGTGGGATGTTCATTTCTTCATCTCGAGCTCATAAGTGAATTTCTTGTTGACTGTGGAGAGTTCATAGTCCAGAAGAACAGGAAATAAAATTCTTGACTTTTAAGGAACCTGAAACAAGGAGAATCTGGGATGCCAGTTGTCTGAACTATCCAGGAGAGAACAGGGAGGAGCCCCTGCTGAAGCAAAGGAATTGCAGTGTCCATTTGGTCTCTAGTGAATACAGAGATGGCTGTGTCCTCCTCAGCTTGCAACACCTGCCTGGCTGCCACATTCCCTTTTTCCACAAAGTTTCTGGTGGGATTCCAGACAGAACTGGGACTGATTTCCCCACTGCAACCTAAGAAACACCACCAGCACCAAAAAAGAATACAGCTTCACACCTGGACAGACTTCTCTGTGTGTACCTCTGCAGCTCTGGGCCTGCAGCAAACAGGGGTGTCTTGGAGAGCCTTGGATTCTCCTTCCGTGGGGACCAGACAGCAGCCAAAGCACTGACAGACTACTAAGTCTAAGACAAATTCAGAAATGAAAAGTGAATCTCTCAAGTCCTGGCAATGCACCCTCACCATCCTCTGAATCCCTCCCACTGTACAGCAGAATGATTTCCCAGCCCTCGGGTCAATCCGGAGCTGCTCTTTCCGAGCTGCAGCAGCCACGTGTGGGAGCACACACTTCCCTGCATCCCAGAATAGAAAGCAGCTGGAGTCGCATCTGAACACTGCAATGGGAAGATGAAAGACTTCCAAACACTCTTCTTTTTCCACTGAGCCCTTTATGGGCTCTTCCCCCTGCTCTCACTTCATATACAGCTCCTTCAGCTGCCCATTTTCCACAGGTGCTGAACTACCAGATGCTCCTGGAGGCTTTTCCATTTTTAAATCTATTCTATTTAAGTAACAGGGGCATATGGTTTATTACAGCTATTAAAGGGTGTGTGTATGTACATGGGGGAAATCTGATCCTGAGCTCCAGAGGGCTTCCAGGACCTTTGAGCAGCCAGGCATCGAGCCTGGCCCCAGAGGAGCAGAGCCAGTTCTGCCTGCAAACATCACCCGAGGGCTGTGAATGAGTTTCCAGCTCACCTACATCACACCAGGTCCTTCAGTGCTACTGAGGAGGTTTATACCAGCCCAGGAGGTACTCAGGACTGTTGTGCCCTTTCTAGGACAGCTGCCACCCCCTGAACAGGATGAAAGCCGAATCTTCAGGACAAGACCAGTGCCAGGATCTCACCAGGAGCTTATAGAGGGGTTTCCATCACCCCAGTACCACTAACAAAAGCTCTGTGCCTGAGTTGGCTTAGCACAGCTGAATAAAGATGCCACAACACAGGAGCCCCAGCTTCTCTTGGGAGAGGAAAGGATCCCAAGGGAAACCTGCTGATGTGTCCCTCACCCCAGCTGCCAGGGTGCCACAGGAGGAGCTCACAGATCTGTGCACGGAGATCCTTGGAATAAGTTTTGATCAACTCTCTCCAGGTTCCATTTGAAATGGGCTCAAGAGTAGCACAGGCTGCTCTCTGAAGGAAGCACGGGGCTGTAGGATGCAGGATGTAGGCAGGGAGCCTTTCAGCTGAGAACGTGGGAAGGAAGGGAAGTACTGATGGGGCTGATATCCACATTTGTGTCACAATACAGCCTTACCTGCTCTCAGCAGGAAGGGGAGGAGGCAAGGAAAGGAGCAAGAAGCTGAACTCATTAAGCTTCTCTCTCATCTGAGGAGCTGGGACAGCTTCAGGAAGGAGAGTGCACTCATGGGACCAAAGGACACTTGCTTCCATCCATTTAGCTCCTCACACCTGAGCTCTGTTTGAATAGTCACTTCAAAAGCAACCCCTGAGGAAAGCTGGCTGGATGAAGAGGAACCTCTACTTGTTGTTTTCGTTTCTCTGTCTTTAAGCCAATTAAGGAATTTCTTTTTGAGTGAGGGTCTGTGGTCTGCCTCAAAGAGCTTGCACTCCCCAGAGAACAGAGAGGGGTGAGGCAGCCATCTGGAGCCAGCACTGCAGGGACTTCTGCTTCTCTACAAAAAAAGAAACCCTGCTCCAAAGCCCCAGAATCCCTCTGTGTTCTAACACAGTTCTGCAGCAGGTGCCTCTCCCCTTTGCACCTCAGTTTTCTCACCGGTACATCACACAGAAAGCAAGCGGTGCTGACACCAGGCAGAGCTCTCCTTGTGTCTTTCAACACTTGCCCAGTGTTTGAAGAATCCAGCATGGAAAATGCCTTTGAAGGTTCACATCCAGGCAAGAAGCAGCCAAGACGAAGGCATGGTCTGTACTTTATCCTGGTTTTGTATTCACAGAACCACAGAATGGCTTGGAAGGGACCTCAAAGTCCATCTCATTCCATGGGACACCTTCCACTGTCCCAGGTTGCTCCAAGCCTCACCCAGCCTGGTCTGGACACTTCCAGGGATGGGGCAGCCACAGCTTCTCTGGGCAACCTGTGCCAGGGGCTCACCATCCTCACAGGGAACAATTCCTTCCTAGCAGCAGGGTGGTCAAGCTCCAACGTGATGGAAGGGCACAACCAGAGGCAGAACACATCCAAGGGCACAGAACTGGCAGCTGGAAAACGTTTGCTGGGACAAACAGCTCCCGGTGTGAGACTGTGCAGACAGACCCCTTGCATGGACTGAATGGCCCAAGCTTTGCCTTTCACACACACTCAGAGCTATTTTCCATCACTCCTCCCACCACAGTGCATGGGGATACAGACATTCTGCATCAGGTAACAAAAGCTCCTGCGTGTGCAGGGCAGTTTGGAGGGACAAGTCCTTTGCTCAGATGAGGACTACCTTGTACTGTCTCCAAGAACAAGGAACAACTTTTGGATCACACACCTGAACAACAGCATTTGGAACCCATTCTGGTACTCCTCCTATCCATGTTTGAGGCTGTTTCACATCGCTTCTCAAGACACCTGATGTTTGAACTGAAGGCTGGGATGGGAGAAGAATTTTCCTGTTTCCTGGGACTAGAGATGTGGGACTAAGGCTATGGGCCCATGGCTGGAAAGAGCCAGGAAAACCTGATAGGACTGTAAACTCAGGACTCACCCACATCCCCTTACTCCCACTGCGACTTCCCTCACATGGGGAGGCTGCAAGAGGAGATTTACTGGTGGCTGCCAAGCCAAATTGCTGCTCAGCTAAAGATTTATGCTGCAATTTGTAGTGCTATTAAAATAGAATTGGAAGAGTGGTGGGGGAAGAGAAAGAGAGAATGAAAGAGAGGGGAGGGGAAATGGATCAGGAGCAACACCACGGCTCCAAAGCCGTTTGCTCCATCTCTCACATCTCCATTGAACCAATCACTCTGCATTTCCAGCTGCTGTGCTCCTGCCTTCAGAGCCTGCACTGCCAATGCCTGGGCTCGCTCTGCAGCGGGGCACAGGCAGGGTACAGCTAATAGAAATCTGTCCATCTCCAGAGCACCTGAACTGTCAGGCTCAATAAATACAACTGGCAGAAAATGGCACAAAAAGGACAGGCCAGCTGCAGGCTGGTGGCTGCTCACATGACTTCTACACCGCAGCCACCAAGGACAGGGGAAGGGACACCCCCATCCCAAACAGGACCCACTGCCTTCCCATTCTGATACTGGTTAAACACCATTGCTACCTGCTGAGGTTGGAGGTGAGCTAAATTATCCCCTGCACCTCCAGGAACTTGCCAGCTCTGCACACTACGTCTGGAGAGAAAAGGCTGTCAAGTCATGGATTGATATCCCTGCATGTGCAAAGAGCCATGGGCTTCCCCCACCGAGGCCAGAAAGGTCAGAGCACCCTGCAGCTCCCAGGGAATCCTGGCTCTGCTCTGCACAACTGGGTGACACACAACCTTCAAAAAATCAAAAGCGAAGCCTCTGCAGTGAACTTCAACACAACAGCTTTCCTCTGACACTAGGGAAACTCCCCATGCCCTGAGCCAGCCCTCTGTCCTGTACTGCCAAAACCACGGAGGAGTTTCAGAAGTACAGCCAAGGAGACTTTGGCGTTTCAGCCCCTGGGCTCCCCTGCAGGAACCGCCAGGCCAGGCTCACTCCTCATTCCAGAAACCACCCTAGGGCTGGGAGTTTCAGTTCAGCTCTCAAGCCCTGTCACTGAAGTACCTCCTTGAGCCAGCAACTCAGCCAGCAACTGAGTGCAGCTCCTTCTTGCAAGGGAGACGGGAGAGGATGGGATCCTGTGCACAGGCTGAGTCCCACCAACAGCAATGGATCTGTTTGTGAGCGTGCTCCTGACCTATAAAGGTCACTCCTCTTTCTCATGTGCCTGAACTTTAGAGGGGACAATTAGCCACAGTTCCCTAGAGGCTCAATGGGATAAAACACACTGACCTTCTTGTGGTTTGGCTGGGAATGCTTCATCATGCACAGCCTACTTGGCATTTTCATTTCCTGGCACTGGCAGCTTCTAGGACAGTCCAACATCCAGAGCCAGTGTGCAGGTGAAATAGCTCTGGGTGTGCAGAGTGGACCCTGGCCTGTATCCTCTGGCAGAGCACTCTGCAGGCAATGACAGGGCTTCCCTCAGCACAAACCCCCTCCATGCACCTCCTGCCCCACCAGCACCAAGTCAAGGGTGACTTGAGGCCATCCCAAGCAGGTGCCAGTCACAAATCACCCTCCAGGATCCCACCAGCAAACACCAGGCTCCAGGAGGACACAGGAGCAGCACACCAGAAGCCCACCACAGTCCCAATGCCCCATCAAACACAAATTCAACACAGGAATCCATGCTTGGCCTCAGATTCACTTTGGCATCACTGTGCCCTTTCAAAATGGGGGCTGTTTGGTTTCTCCAGCCTCTTGGAGACAGAGAGGAGGATTTGGTGAAATTATATGGAAGGGCCAGGATAGAGCAGAACAACACTGTGCTGGGGCAGACAGAGCCACATGACCACCCAGCATCCCAACCTGCTCCTTCTGCTCACACCCCAAGCTCTAGAGCTACTGCCACCTTAACTGAGCCAGCAACACATCTGGCTGACTCCAGGAGCAGGCAGACAGGCTGGAATTACCAGGGAAGCCCCTACAAGTTATGCTGCACCCTGGAGCCCTCCAGGCTGGGTAATTCAGACTGTAGCAATGTTTACTGCCTTGTAAAGATGACACACACTTAAGTGTTTTGACAGCTGGGATCTAGAGGATGCTCCTGGCTGGAGCACGTGCCATTAACCCTGCCGAGTCCATGTGCCAGAGTGAAGCATCCTGCCAGCACAGCAACCCCAGAAAGGCCAGGTTAGGGCTGTTCCAACAGCTCAGTGTCCCTTCCCTGCAGCATTACACTGAGTTTTCTACCAAGGAGAGCAGCTCCTGCTGTTGTTTAAAGCCCCTGAACCTCATCAAGTCACACACACGCTCACAGACAGCCCTGGGTAAGCCCAGCACACGTATTCCTCAAGGACACCCTGAAGGACATCACTGCTGACCTGCACAGGACAGAGCAGGAAGGAGCACATGTGCCCTGGAGACTGAATTGCTGCACCAGACACAGGGCCCTGTCAGCTGCCGTGCCCTCCCCACCACACTGCCACCAACAGCACCCCCTGAGCAACCCAGGGCTGCAGTGCCCACACCAGGGTGCCCAGAAGACACATTTACTGCAGGAAAACAAAACCCAGGGAAAACAGGTCACTGGGTGAAGCTTTGCTAGGGTGTGTGTGTGCTCAGTGCCAGTCACTGCCCGTGCCACAGGGGCAGCTCTGGGCAAGGCAGCAGCAATGTCACTGATCACTCCATCCTGTGCCACGGGCTGCAGCCTAAAGCTCCTGCAGAGGAAAAGTCTTTCCACATTCCACAAGTACCAAGTGTTTCCATGTTTGTCCCTCCCCACAGACAGACACAGCAGCTGTGGGTAAGGCAGCCAGAGAAGTCTCAGCTCCTGGGCAGAGAGGTACAGTTGGTGGCAAGGGTCTGATGGAATGTCCCAGTGCTGCACGGGGCACGTGCCAGCCAACACCAGGGCTCTGAATGAAAGGTGTCCTCTCCTTGATGTCCCAAGGAAGCAGGGGAAGAAAATACAAGTATGTATACACACACATACATCTATCCATCTACCTACCTAGAGCTTCACTTTCCAAGACAGGGAGATTAAAGTCAGATTTAAGGAATCAGATTCTGCTTGTGTCTGCCTTCTCCCCACTCCATAGCTGGGGAATGCTGCTGAAGGCCAAGGAGTGTAGACACTGTCCTCTCCCACCAAAAGCTGGCAAGATCCAGCCTCCCCAAATCCCCTTTTACTGTAGCCAACCTGCCACACTCCAAATGGCAGGGCCCAGCTCCGTGTAACCACGAGCCCCAGTGTGTGATGCACAGGGAGCACTGGGAGCAGCAGGGCTGGAACCTGAGCATCTGCAGCCCCAGCTGAGCTCTGGGCAAGGGCAGGCAAGGCCCCATCAGCTCCCTGCAAGCTGCTGACTTGGCAGCCTCCAAGCTGCAGCCCAAGCTCTCCTCACCCCCCACACGGCCCCAGCTCTCCTGCTGCCGGTCCTGCCGCCATCCAGAAGGGCTCCAGGCTGCCTTCACACTCCACTTCCAGCTTCCTTCTGGTTTGGACGTCCTGCTGCAGCCTCAGAAATGCCATCTGTAATGCAGGAGCAGCATCCTTCTCTTCGGATCACTTCTTCCCAGCTCCTCAGGGGTGACCTGGAGCACCTGCCCCTCGCAGGGACTCAGTGATGCCTGGGGGTGCTGCGAGCTGCACTGGCTGGCAAGGGGTGCTGGCTGAGATCCTGGTGCCTTGCCAGGCAGAGCAGGAATGCTGGCAGGGTGAGAAGCACGGGAAGGTGCCCAAGTCAAAGAAAAGCCCGGGGCAGTCTGTTTGAAGAGAGCGGCTGAAAAGGCACCTGAGTGGGTTGTGGGTCCCCAGGCAGGAACAGAGAGATGCAGCACAGCTTGGGAAATGCAAACAGCACCCAAGCAGGGCTCCCCTTTCCTCTCTGTGCCCTTCTGTTGGCAGCAGCCCCGTGCTGAGGGTTGTTTCATCCCAGAGAACAAAGGCCAGCAGAGGGTTCATCCAGCACAGCCTCCCCTCCACACACAGCACCAGGCTCCGGCCAGGCTGGGATCAAGGCAGCCTTTCAGGGACACGGGGGAAGAGGCTGCAGGGAGGTGGGTGCAGCTCTGAGCACCCCCCTCGCTGATTCTGACTCATGCTAGTCAGACTCCAGCCCAGAGCCACCAGTGTCAGACTGGATTAAGTTACTGCTTGGAGAAATCCAGCACGTGTCTTTCACAGCAGCCAGTACCTGGTAATCTGAGAGGGAAGCAAAGGGCTCTGGAGTGATCCCAGGGAAGGCAGAGAGGGAAGGGAGCTCCCTGCCCACCCCGAGAGCAGGAGGATCTTCCTGCCTCCACCCCTCCTCTCACAAGCCCACAAGATGAGGTCACTGCAGGCCCATCTCCCTCCAGGACAGATGCTGCACAGTTAGGGAGATGTGTTTGCAGTTTCCACCCTGATCCCGAGAGAAGAAATAACCCTCCAAACACACATGACATTCCCTCCTTCCTTGCAGCAGCTCAGACAGGTTCCTGAGCTTCCCTCTGTCATCACATCCATCCACCAGCTTCTGCCAGAGGACTGAGACCATTTCACAACTCCAGGCTACATGTGTGACACCTCTCAAGGGGGACAAGTGATTTGCCATGAGACATGAGACCACGTTTCTCCCTATGCAGCCAAAGAATCAATGCAGAAGGGTTACTCTAGGGAAAAAAAATAAAAATCCCTGCTCTGGCTCCTCTTACTGTTCCCTGTCCTTAAAAAAATTTTAAAACCCCCCCAAAATTCACAAGCTACCAATTCCTCCCCACCCCCAACACACCTGGAAAAACACCGAGTACCAAAGGGCTTTCCCAGGCCCTCAACCACATATTCCCACAGCATCACTTACAAGAGACCAGCTTCCTTCACAGCAAAACTGCATCTGCAGGACCTCTTCCCAAAAGAGATGGATCTATGCACAGCCAAAGCTGGAAGCTAAACTCCTTCATGCAATGCAGCATCCAAAGCAAAACTCCCCAACACCTGCACTTGGAGAAGGACTCAGTTCCTGCAGACAGGAGCATCCCCAAACCAGGTTTTTCCCTTCTCCAGGCTGGCACTTTTCCCTTCTCCAGGCTGGCACTGTCAAAGGGACAGCTCTGCTGTGCTCTCCATCATGTGACAGCAACATCCAGGCAAGAGGGTCAGGCATTTCTGCTCAGATTTGGCCAATTGCATAAGGCGAGGACACGCTCCAGCTGCCTCTGCCCTGGATTTGACCTCCTTTGAGGCAGGATGGCTCTTGGGGGACACTGAAATGAGGAAGGTTGGAGGGCACACAGAGAGCAAAGGGAGGGTTTGTTTGGTGATCTATTGAGAACTCCGGTCTCCACTGCTCTGCACCACCCTCCAAGTTATCCATGGCTCCAGAGCTATAAATAGCCCTAATTTAAACAACTAATAGGCTTTGTGACCGCTGGGGCAGCGTGGAGAGCGGATGGGCAGGGCTGGGAGCCTCAGGCAGATGAAGCAGCATTCCATGCTGCCAACTCCTTGGCACTGCAGCACCTCCTTGAGCTAGACACTGCTCCAGACACCGTGGGCTCCGCTGAGAACTGCTGAGCAAACAGTTACAAACATCCCCATCAAACAAGTATCCACAACAACCTGCAGCATCTTTACTCCACCAAATCCCAGCTGAGCTCCACAGCAACTTCCAGAGGGAGCACAACCCGCACAGGGAGGCATCCAGCTCTCTGCAGCACCTGGGGAGCCCAGGCTTCACTCCTGTGTGATGAGCAGGCATGTCCTGCATGAGAGTTGATGGTAGTGCCCTCGTGGTTTGGGTGAGTGGCTTCTTTTCCCCTCCTCTTGGATACACAGTCAGAGCACGTGTTGGTGATCCTCATCTGTTCCACAGCCACATCTGCTCCTTGCATGGAGGCTTAGGAAGGGAGATGGACCAGCTGGACCCCAGAGATTCCCTTCCAACTTCAACCAGTCAGTGATGCGTGAAAGGTGCAAAATCAACTCTCTGAGCACACCCAAACCCATGCAGGTTGCTGATAAACCCAGGGATCTGTGCCTGCCCCACCCCAGGTCTGTTGGGGTACCTGCACTGCTGAGGCTGCCAGAGCAGAGATCTGATGACAGAAAACAGAAGCAGGCGATCACCAGGTGATTCCCTGCAGTCACCTGATGCTTTACCAGGAGTTTTAGTTTGCCTTTTTTTTTTTTTCTTTTTTTTTTTTTTTCCCCAAGAATCTCATTCCTCTGGGCTCTGGTTTCCCCAACAAGAAACACACAGAATCCTTTGGTTGGGAAAAACCCTCTAAGTACATCAAGTCCAACCGTTCCCCCAGCACTGCCAAGACCACCAGTGATCCATGTCCCCAGGTGCCACATGCACATGCTTTCTGAACACTTCCAGGGATGGTGACTCCACCACTGCCCTGGGCAGCCTGTTCCAATGCCTGACCACATTTTCTGTGAAGAACTCATTCCCCAGCATCCAACCTGACCCTCCCCTGGCACAACTTGAGGCTGTTCCCTCTTGTCCTGTCCCTTGCTCCCTGGGAGCAGAGCCTGACCCTCACTCAGCTGCACCCTCGTGTCAGGGAGCTGTGGAGAGCCAGAAGATCCTCCCTGAGCCTTCCTTTCTCCAGACTAAACACTGTCCTGGTGACTTTCAGACACCTCAATTTATGCTGCACTCAGAGCTGAAGTGCTACAGAAGAGGGGAAGGAGCAGCACAGAGCCACATTCCTGCTCCACACGGCTCCCTGCCACACTTCCATATGCCAGAGTTCAATTAATGAAATCTCCACCAGCTTCAAAACAACCCAGCAGAGCCTGCAGAAAAGGCCTCTGTGATGCTGCCCAGCAGCTCTGACTTGCTGCTGTTCATGTATTTAAGCCAAGGGGTCACAAACACCCAGGACACCCAGGCCTGCCTGGCCATTTTCCCCAGAAGTAAGTGGTGCCTTTGGGGAGCAGAGGGTGGCACAGCAAGTGCCCTCCCACCACCTGGCAATAACAAAAGCAGGTCCCCTCACTTTCCTCTAAAAGCAGGGAGATTTGCATATTTTTAGCATATCATAATAATAAAATAGAACAATAATAAAAGAGTGTGTTCCTCCCTCCACAGTGATTGAGACCCACAGGTATTTCATTCTGCAAAGGCTTTTATAGAAAAATAAAAATCCTTAGCAGAACACTGCAGGAAAGCCAAGAGCATGAATGTCCTCTGGAAGAGGAAGGAGTTCAGAGAGCTTCAGCCAAAGCCAGTAGTGGGCAGAGACACTTGGGTCAGCTGCACAGACCTTGGAACCCTTTCCCCATGAGCCTCTCCTAAGAGTGAAATCCAGAAGTTCTCAGTACTCAACAGGACCCCCTTCATGAATCCTGGGAGTGAGGAATAGGTCAACAGGAACATTCCTTAAATCTCATCAGGAAACAGTTCAGAGCCCAAATTCCATCCTAACCCCTTACAATGTAGAAGGATACACCCTGGAGAGGGACCACCACCCCTCCCAGCAGCAGCAGGAGAAACCTCTACAATGCCACAGCTCCCAAATCATTCCATGTCCTGCTGCCAGCACCAAGCCCCTGGCACTGCCCCTTCCTGCTCCCAGCTCCAGGAAGGGTTTGGCACATCAGGAAGCTTGGCCACGATGGATCCCCAGGCTCAGCTGAACTCTCCCACCCAACAACAGCCCAGGCCAAGCATCCTCAAGCACATGAGCAAGACAGAGAGCCCAAAGGGAACTTGCAGCTGAGCCAGAATTTGTCTGGCTGCACAGAGCTACCAGGGGTGGATTTAAGCCCAACATTTTTGCCCCAAGCAGAGGTTTCTGCAATCAGATCCCTCCAATATGCTCATAATACCTGGTACCTCCAGTCTTTCAGTAGCTGTGTCCTCCTGGCATGCTGAGAAAGGGACAGGCTCCTGTTTAAATGCTGACACACAGAAAGAGTG
Organism: Phylloscopus whistleri; assembly: GCA_017589585.1. Lineage (NCBI taxonomy): Eukaryota > Metazoa > Chordata > Aves > Passeriformes > Phylloscopidae > Phylloscopus > Phylloscopus whistleri. The sequence continues at coordinate 341,238 of JADMLD010000353.1, forward strand.
CAGCCCTGTCCAGAAAAGACCAGGGACTCAAATCTGGTTGTCACAAGTCTGCTGCTTCTACTACTAAAGCCCTTTTTCTACTCCTTCTTGTCTCCCTTTCTTCAGCAGAGAGGGAATTCCAGACCATCAGCCTCACCCAGGCAACAGGAGAGAGTGAAGCCTCCTCTCAGGTTCTAAAATCTTGAAAGCCAAACAGCACTGATTTCTCCCCTTATTCCCATCCCACCACGAGGGATGACTCCCCCAGCTCCCCCATCAAGTACAGACCAAAGTCACTTGCTAAGTATTTGTGTCCCTGTTTTTCTGCCAAGGAAGGTTTGTGTTCATCCCTGAGACAGCCCAGAGCAGCTTGGCTCTGTGCTGCTCCACAGCAGCCAAAGCATTATCAGCTTTGAAGGTGGCTGCAGGCAGGGACAGAAAATCAGCAGGAAAAGCAAAGTCTATCCCAGAACTCCTGCCCGGCCTCAGATTGACTCCCCAGTACTCCACTTCCTTCCTGAACTACATGACTCTGGGGACGAGGACATGCACAGGCAGGATACCTACCCTGCCTTGTTCTATTGACTTACTTAATTTTTTAAAAGAATATATTTATCTGTCCCTCTCTGGAAACCAATCAGCTGCTGCTCCCTGGCCCTGTTGTTCTCTGGGAGCCCTTTTGATGCCTGGCAGCCTGGCTGATCTCAGGTCTTTTGAGCCCACTTCCATAATCGCTGCCTGGAGCGAGCTCTTCCCACGCAACTCAACCCAACCCAACCCAACCCAGCTCGCTGCTCAGCGAAGCACGGCCGGTGATTTTCCTGTCTCCAGGAACTGCACGACAGAGCCGGGATGAGTTCTGCTCTCCCTCTAGCAGGGGAAGTAAGGAATTATCACAAAATCCACTCCTGTCCCCACAGGACACCGGCGTTATCTGCGCCAAGACCGGCAGTTCCTGTTCTTGCCCCAACATCCGCTCCACCACCAAGGCTGGTTCTTCAGGAAATTTATTTCCACATGTCAAGATTTCACTGAGTTCCTCAAACTACAGACTTGGAGCCATGAGCAGTCTCAGCTGCCACACACGAGGCTGCAGAAACATTGCCTTTTTTAGTGCTCAGGGCCAGGTGTACACTGGAAGTTCCTGAATTTCAGTTCTAGCTGTGCACAGCCATACCAGGGAGTTCATCTGTGAGCTGAGACACCTTCCCAACTCCTCAAGGAAATGGAAAACCAACGGTCCAGAAGGGATAATCTCACAGAAAGGACCCAGCTCTGTTAGCAGGATCCCTCTAAACCAGAGGGGACAAACCCACACAGCACACATCACCAACCAGAGCTGTGGACCAGCCACACAGGACAGGCACACACAGCAATAGAATTCAGGAACTGCACAAAATATCTTTTTTAAAGGTACTCAAGTCTATGCTAGAGAGTAAAGACAACAACTTATTGGTTTCACACTATTCCTAGCCCAACAAGAAGACCCAAGACAGGGCCAGAAAGGAGCAAAGCCAGACATTGCTGGGAGGCTCTAGAGCCATGCACCAGAGCCCAGGGAGCACATCCCAGGCCTCGCAGCAGCAGCAGGCAGGCAGGAAAACAAGGACTGCACCACAAATACTGCACCAACATCACAGCAAACACCTCCAGGGGAAAGCCAGGACAGCTCAGGGACACTCAGAGCAAGCAGCTATTCCTAAATGACCAGAAGCTCCAAACAGATTCAAGCAGGTATGGACACCCATCCAGGCTGGAGTCCACACAAAGCAGGCATTAGGCAAAGGCTCAAACGTTATCAGCACGAAACACAGCAGCCTCTGTAGCCAAGCCCCCAGGTAGAGGGGTTTCAGATGCTTTTTGATAAATCTCTCAAACTGCCAGGGACTGAATGCAGGACACCAGACACCCAAAAACAAGATAAACTCCTCACTGCAAGTGGCTGATGCAGAAGGGGCAGAGGCAACAGCTCAGAGACACACCTGAGGTGCTGATTTCATCGAGGTGGGATAGGAATTAAGGGCTAGAAACACCAATCTGTTCTTATGAGTAATTCTGTTTTGGTGTGTTTCACTCCTGTGGATCTGTTATTCAAAAGGGTTTCACTGCTTTTGCATGAAAACAGCTTCTCTGGCTCTTCTGAGTTCAGAAACTCTTGCAACTTACTGTCACCCAACCTGGAGACACAATCCTCCACCTGTGACACTACAGTGTGGCTGGGAGGCCAGAAAGAAAAGGAGCCATGAGAACACGGCATACAAGGAACTGAGATCCCACTCCCAGGCAGCCACCACGGACAATTCAGGTGAGTGAGGAAGAGCTGGGATGAGTCCTGCTGTCCATTCTGCAGGAGACATCAGCCACCCTGTGTAAAGCCAGGGTTTGGCATCACTCAAATAGGTGGGAATTTGGCTCTGGCTTCCCAAGGAACTGAACTGAGCCTCTGAACGAAGGGACCCGACACTCAGTAGGATGCAAAGCGCAGTGTCCCGGAGGCAGCGCCCGGATGGAAGCTGAGAGGTGAGCAGTGAGCAGTGAGCAGTGAGCAGGCTCCTTCCCCTCCTCCTTACCTTCGCAGCCGGTGCTGGAAGTGCTGGTGCTGCCGCGTTATAAGGGCACTTTCCCACACGGGGCCCCCGGGGCTGCTCCTGTACCAGCCCACGGCCGGGTGCCCCGGGTAGGGCGAGCTACTGAAGCCATGGTCCGACTCCGTCTCCGCGGCCAGCGATGAGGCAGAGCTCCCCATGGTTCCCCCCTGCCCAGGCCACGCTGAGACTCAGCCTAGGTTAGGTCCAAGCCAGTGGCATGGGCAGCTCGGGTGGAACGGGCGAGGCGCTGCGGCATGGGCTGCTGCAAAGATCCCAGCACGCTGGAGAAAGGAAGGTCGGTTCTGATCAGAGTTGGGAAAAAAAAAACAAAAAAACAACAAACAAACACAGAGAAAGGGGGGAAAAAAGGAAAGAAAAAGAGAGAAAGATAAGGTACGATTTCAGCAACAACCCTCCAGTTTTAAAGCCTATCAATGCATGCTCTGATCAGGGCCCCCATCCCAGAGCTCAGCGGGATGGGAAGGGATTCTGTGTCACTGAATCCAGCGTTTGCTGCTGGAGATGGGGAGTGTGGGGGCTCTAGAAGGGGCTTCCCCCAAATTAAGCACCAGGAGTTCCCAGGCACAGGGAAGCACCGACTGATAGAGGGAAGCACAGCAGAGCCCAGCACAAAGTCCCTCACACACGGAAAAGAAGCAGAAAACAAGACAAGCCAGGCCCACCTGGAGCCCAAACCGGCAGCCCCTGGGGACCACACACACCAAGTTAGTCTGAGCTCTGACTGGCACACCAGTTTTAGTTACTCAGCTACAAGGACTGGATGGCTTGTGTGCTGACACGTAAAATAAAATGTCCCTCTCTTCCTGTTTCCCACTAACACCCCAGTAGGACTGGAACTGGACAGGCTGGGGATCTGCACAAGTATTTTCTCTGACTGTTTACTTTCAGCTCAAGGCAAGTTTTAGCTGATCCTGAGCACGCCCCTACCCACAGAAGCAGGTCTGGGGCTTTGCTCCTCCTTTTCTCTCTCTCTCTTTCCTACTTTTCAGAAGCATCCTTACAATTAAACTCCAAAACATTTCATGTCCTCTGTATTAAAAGAAGTTTAAGCACACACACGTCTCTCCTTCAAGTAAAAAGGCAGGACAATCTGGATGCATGTCAGGAGCAATGGATCAAGGTAACATTTAACAGAGCAAAAAAGAAGAAACAAGGAAGATGGGAAAATTAGCACAGCTGAGCTTATTCAATTACCCACCAGGATTTAAGGAGATGAATGAACCACAGAAAGACCTTTGCAAAGAAACTACTTTTGCTGTAAAAAGGCTGAGATGAGGAGTCCTAAAATACAGCTTTTCAATCCCAGGATTGATCTAAGGGATCAAGAAAGGCCTTGATAGATAATAGTCTCTCAAAAGCAGCAGCTCAAGGAGCAGGTGTAATTTTGCTACAAGCTCAATACCAGAATGTGCCTGCATTAGGTCATTAACTGGAGAATGTTAACTGCTCTGTCACAGTCTCTGTAGCCTGCAAAGCCTGGATGAACTGAATAAATCTGAAAAAAGCCCAAGAACACAGTTTTCCCTACCTCCTCCTTGTTTTAATTGGGCTGCCTCTCTACTGTACATCCCCACTACCCAAGAGCAAGGTTTCACTGATTTCTGCAGATCCAACCAAAGTGGATCCCTGGCGCTTCCCCTCTCATTTCCTGCTATTCAAGCAGATAATTTGTAACAAATCAGATTTTCTGGCTAAATGAAAGCCACGTGATGTGAGGGGAAGAGCACTTCCAAGTATCATCAACTCAGTCTATCTGGAGACATCAGTCATCCCACACCTGTGGTGTCTCTGGCTCTTCCACCCCATCCCAGGGGCCCTACGTGCTCCAGCACCAAAGGCACAGGGAATTCAACTTTGACACCTACTAGAAGAACAAACTGTCTCTTACCTCAAAACTCAGGTTCTATCATGATAAAGTAGATAAATAAAGGCAAGATGGGTAGAACAGCCCCTCACTGCAAGCTGAGCCAAACAGAAGAAGGATGCCCAGGCATCAGTAGCCTTTTTCCCCCTTGAGTTGGGTTAAACTGCCACATAAAGCAATTCCACAGCTTGGTTCAAGACCACTTCCTCAGGCTGGTAAAGCAGAACCCTTTGCTTCCTCCTGCTGCCCATGGAACTGTCAGTTTTGGCTCATCCCAAGAGGAGACAGACACACCTGCTGCCCACATCGCTGCTGGCTCCCGACGTGGCGCTGCTCTCCTCCACCAGCTCCACACCAGGAAGCCAGAACAGGCAGCTCCACTCCACAGGGAGGGGAAAGGCTGGGAGCCCTGCTTTAAAACCTGCAGTAAAACCCCACGGTGGGTGGAGTTGGGAGAGGAAGGGAGCTATAAATAGGTGGAGGATAACCTAGCTAAGTCGGAGTGATCTCCGAGACTGTCTGGTCTAACTGGGCTGCTTGGCTGCGAGCGCTGCGTGAAATCGGATTTCTCCAGGCAAAGCAGTAAATCCTTCTCCTCAGGGTCACCCTCATGCCAGGTGAGAGCAGCCAATGATATTGCAGGGGGAGCATTGACCAAAGGTGGGGAGAGGGAGAACCAGTTTGAGAACGGGAGTGGCAGCAGCATTACAGGCCAATGCAAAGCACGAATGTGCTCACCAAGCTGAGCCCAAAACTCCTCTGGCCAACACTAAGCAAATGAGGAGCCTCCAAGAAGTCAAGGCGAGAATGGAAATTGCACCCCAGCAAGGAGAGGGGTCAATTAAAGAAGAAGAAAGCCTCTCTGGAAGCACTCAGCCTTATTTTTGAGGAATTTCTGCCACTGGGCAGGGAGATGCCCCAGGAGATGAACTGCAGGCACGTGGCTGAACAGGGGAGGCCTCAGTCACTAAAGGGGAGCAAACTGCCAAGAGTTCCTCTGTCTTGGCAGGAGGGAGCAGGATTTTTCCTCTAATTAATAAAGCACTGCTTCCACCTATCTAATCTGGAGAGGAAGCAACAATGTGAACAGATTGAAGTGTCTTGAGAAGGGTGGATGTCACTCATGGAAATTAACAGTTAAGCACCTTAGCAAGATGCTGAGTTTGGATTTTGGTTTTCTGCCCCTCGCAGCTGCAATAATTACCAGGTTTGAACTGATGCTGTGTAACTGCTCCCAAAATATCACTTCCAAAATAAAACCAGGTTTGATCTCGCCACCCCCAAGCCACTCACGGCCACTTCCCCCGATCTGTGGTACGTGATACAGACCAGACCCTTCATCAAATTCTCCACCAGACCCTGGGCAGCAGGCATGTACAAGGTGTGCAGGACAGCAAAGCTGTCCCATGGAGCTCCTCCTGCTGCCAGGAGAGCAAAGCAGCTGCCTGGAGGCTTCCACATAACCTTATTCCTCCACACCAGCTAGCAGTGCTGACCCTTTGGGCCCCAGCTCTCGTGTCACAGCAGAGCAGGCAGGAAGGGTGGGGATCTACCCAGCCCCCTTTCCTTCCCTCGTTTCAAAGTAGGTTTTGGCTCTGAAGTGAGCTAAAAAAAAAAGGGAAAAAAAAAAAAAAGGGAACTAGCCCATGTGTGTTTCAATGCATCAAGGAAGTTGCAGGATCAACCTTCCCTAGCATTAGCCCCAAGCTCTTCCCTTTGGCACACAGCAGGAAGAAGAGACAGTGGTCCCTGGGGCTGCTGCAACCATTGAGGAAACCAGTGAGGGAGACTCATCCACGTGCAGCAGCCCCTCTTTGTGATGGGATACCCCCACACTCCTTCTCCTAGGAATTTATTGATCCATGTGGCATCAGCCAGCTTTGCTCCTGCTTGAAATTTTCAGCCTCTCTTGGTTCTCAGCCTTGGTAACTCAGGGACAGACTTTGTCACTTCATTAATTCCTCCACTCCCTCAGCCTATAAATCAAGTCAATTCTGAGCTACTCCCCTGCTCCAGGGAAGACGCAGGAATGAAAATACCATTGGACATACTGAACTCCAGCCAGCTCTGGTCTGAGGTGAGGGCCAGCAGCCGGCCCAGGAGAAGGCTCACCATGTACCTGAGGGAAATACAGCCCTCAAAGCTGTGCCCAGAGGAAACTGCAGGAGACTTTCTTCCAAGATTGAAGCTGAAGTACCAGCCCTTCTCCTCCCTCTGCTGTGAGAGCTCCTCTGCCTGGGGGCTGACTGAGAACCACAGAATGTGTTGGAAGGGACCCATAAGGATCATAAGTCCAGTTCCTGGCCCTGCACCACGACTCCTCAACAATCTCACCCCATGCCTGAGAGCATTATCCAAACACTCCTAGAGCTCTGGCAGCCTTGGGGCCATGACCATTCCCTGGGGAGCCAGATGTGCTGGGACCTGGTACCACCATACCAGCAAAAAGGAGGAGCTCTCTGCCTTCAGTCCCATGTAAGCTGCTGCTGGCAGGGAGAAACCAGGGCTCCCAAAGAGCTCTCATTGCCCAGTGCCCACACACAACCCTGGAGGAGCAGCCTCCCCTCTGGGGACTGCAGGATGTGACTCACACCCTTAAACACCAAGGAGCTCAGGGGCAGCTGGAGGAGCTGGGGCTGTGTGGGGGCATTGAGCTGGAGGAGACCATTTCAAACAAAGGAATGGCCAACCCTTAGCCCCCCATCAATCCTGCCTCCATGCACAGCAGATCTCCCCTGAAGGAGGCACATGCTCAGGTAGGCCAGGGTAAGCAGGGAACGGTGTGCAGGGCTGGGAAGATGCATAGCACAAGATGTGGCAGCCTAAGAAGGTTATACAGTCCCAGAGCAGGTTGGACAGCTAAGAATGCAGAGGGGAGTGTCTGATGGTGTTATGCTAGCCAAGGAAGGGAAAGGAGCTCAAGTGTGATCTAGCCAGCCCCCAGCTCCAGGCAGGACCTGAGGATGTGCAAAACCAGGCACCAGCACCAAGAAAAGCACAGCTGGAATTCACCAGGCTGAGACGACCCTGAGAAAAGAAGTAACCCCAGGAGAGGAAGGGAAAAATCCTCTCTTTTTCCACAAGGCAGCAGGGGAAGAGCAGACAAGCAACAAGACACCCACCTCAGGCAGACCCAGCACTGAAATCCAAGCTGCAAACGCCAACCCAAGGAGAGCTCCACGGCTCAAGTGCAGCAGGAGCAAGCAAGCTGGAACACTCTGTGCTGAGCAGGTGTCATGCACACAGCTGGGGACAAGACAAAGTTTTGCTGCTCTTTCTCCCTGCCCTCACCTGCCAAGCCAGCCCAAGTGCTGCAGTCTTGGCAGGAAATGAAGGTGTCAGCAAGCTCCAATTCCTTGCAAAGCTTCTGGCAGGGAGGGGTGGGAAGGCACCTCCAAGGACAGACTGAGGCAGGGGTATAAACAGAGGGATGGGACAGTGGTTGGCACATTCAGCTGGGATGGGGGAGGCTTTTCCAGCCCTCATGCTCCACCACAGAGCTGCCTGGGGTTCTGTGACTCAGAAAGCTCTGCCAGGGCCAGGTGTGCAAGGCACAAGGGTGACAGGCAGTGTGTAAGCACTGCAGATGGGAGGACAGAAAAGGGAGAGAAGGGTGAAACTCACCCACTCAAATGTTTGTTCTGGGGCAGAGGGCTGAGGGAAAAGAATCAGATACTCTGGCCTTGCAGGAAACTGAGGGGACAGGAAGCTTTAAGTGAGCTGTTTTCCAGGTCTTGGTGAGAAATAAGACCGGTACAGCACTTGCAGAGATATCACTAGCTGAAGTGACCTGTCTGGAAGCAGATTTCCAGATGGGCTATTAATGAGGTAACAAGATAATTAAACCTGGAGTCCTAGACCAGCACAGAACAGGATCTCACGCTCCATGCTACAAAGTCCAGAACAGCAGCACACGTTTCTGGGCACAGACACCAACATGCAAACTTGAGGGTCTTTACCTTCTTTCAGCTGCCTTGAAACTGGTTCTGGCCCAACTTTAGCCCAGAAGAAACTCATACACAGCAGCTGAGTTGGGCTAAGCTGCATTTAATGCCTAGCACTGACTCTTCATAAGTATGCAGGCAGAGGAAGAGGTGTCCAAAGCCTGAAGTGAAATAATAGAAGCAGATGTATTGCAGAGCCAGCTTAGCCACAGAGAAACTACCATCAAAGTCTGAACAAAGTTTCCTCTTCTCCCTTGCACTGGACACTGTAAAGCAGTGACAGATAATCCAGGGAGCTACTGGAAATCTATCCTGGTCACTTTGAGAGAGGGGATTACACAGATCTGAAAGGGCAACCAGCATCTTAACCACAAGCTGGAGGGAGAAAAAGAGGAGAAGCAGGAAGGTTTTTTCAAAATAAGGGTTAACTTCAAACCTCATCTCCACTGACAACTGCAAAGCAGTTTCTGAACAAGCATGAAAATGGCAACAAGGGCACTGCTGCAGAAGGGTCTGAGTGCACACACGTTTAAGAAAACCCACACAAGGAAATCCCCATGACCCCAGTGCTCTATGAAGTCAATTAACACTGCTCCAGCGAAGGGCAGCGAGCCGCGTGTGTCCCGCAATCCCCGGCCAACTGTGGTGACTCTGGAGTGCCACCACGGCCTGGGTGGGCTGGCAGGGCCCCCCCAGCACTGGCAGCGAGGAAATGCCACAGAGACACTCACAGGGGAAGGAACAGAACAACACAAGCCACAGCATCCAATCCTGGGAAGCTCTACCAGCAGATCTTATTTCCAGATCTCTTCCTCCCCGTGTTTATAATCCTTGCAGCAGAGTTCTGTCATCCTACTCAGCTCACAGGCTGCCCCAGCTACAAAAGATGTCAGGCTGAAAAATCACCTCGACAGACTGCCTGCTGAGACCAGTTGCATTATAAAAACAGGAAGCTCTTGCCTGCCTGCTCCCAATATGCTATGGATTTAATGGGAAGGAGCATACGCAGGGATGCTTTGCAAGAAGAGCACACACATGGGACTCTTGCCAGGAAAAATGCATCTTGAGTAACACATGTGCTCTTAGTTTCCTCTTTTTCCAGAAAGGTTTAACTACACTCTGAGCTACCCAGCAGCAATAAACCACTTTTTTCCCCTCTTTCTCACTTACAGCAGAGTGTTGCTTGGTAAACAGCAGATCTTCCTGTCTGAGGCTGTGCCAGCCTGTGCTGAACAGAACTGTTGTTATTGCACATTCACAGCTAGAGATAAACATGAATAAGAGCCACGAGGAAGAGCCAGGCACTGGTTCTACAATACACTGCTTTATCAGGTTCACCTTGATTCAAATGTTTCTGACATCTCTCCCTCCTGAAGGGGCAAGATGGCACAAGTAGCAAGGACAAACATTAAAAAAGACAGAAATGACAGCAGCACAGAAAGTGCTCTTCTGTACTCGCTAACATTCACAAACTGTGCAGCTCACAGCTCCACCTGCACTTGAAACACTCAAAAGCACAACAAGGAAACAAATGGGCCCAGCCAACCCAAGCTGCCCAAATGGGAAAACGAAACAGCCTTCAGCACATTTCTCAGGACAAATCTCCATCCAGAGCCACAACTGCTGCAGGACATAAAGGTTACAGAGAACCAGGGAAGGAAAAAAATGTGCAAGTCATCATCCCATCTGCAAGCTGACACTCTGCAATGACACAGGCACAACAAACCAACCCGGGAAAAGTGGACACTGAAGTGTGAGGAGTGTTTCTAACCTTTCCAAGAGCAGATCTCTAGACCAGCTGCTCCAGAAGCACTGGGGAAAAAAGCACAGCGTGAGTTCCAACAATTAGTTCCTGGACAAGTTCACGACCTGCATGAGATGACTGCTCATCTTCAGCAGCACGGAACTGGACTTGATGACCCATGAAGTTGCTTCCTCCCAATCACTCAGCAACCCAAATTCTTAGAGGCTCAGACACAGCACAAACACGAGGTCATTCCCAAAAGGACAGCAGGGATTGTATCTTCAGATCATGTTAAGCTGACAGATAAGCAGAGGAAGGGCTGGCCACTGCAGAAGGGAGGGGAAGAGAATTGCAGCAAGCAACAGTCTCACAGCTGGTGAAAACTCAGGGCACAGACTTGGAAAGCAAAGTCTGAGAGGCAGGAGGTGGAGATGTCCCCCAAGCACGCTGTCCCAGACAATCCAGTCACCGCTTTAATTGTAACACAGATTAGACAGACAGTAAATATATCATTTGCCCAAGACACATCCAGTTGCACCCCTTCCTAGAGATAGCTCCAGTCCCCACTGCAGTGCCCTGCCCAAGCCACACAGGCAGCAGCACCTGGCTGTCTCCTTCTGCCATTTTTATGCAATTTGGCCTTCCCTGGCTTTCATCAGGCACCACGTCCCAATTTCCAACCAACTGGCCTAGATTTAAGCCAACACATCTCTGGCTGTGCCTCAGGCAAGCGCAGAGGTGGGAGAAGCCTGTCAGACAACGGTGCCATTTGGCATTTCCATCACAAACAACCAAGAGATAAAAGCACAAGAATTTCTGAGAGCTGCACAAGAGGCTCCTGCCCTCCCCAGGAGCAAAGGAAACCGTGAGCACAGGGAGAGAACAAGGAGGTGGGACAGACCCAGGGGGCAGAGAGGAAGATCTTCATCTAGAATCATAGAATGACACAATGCTTTGAGTTGGAGGGAACCTTAAAGCCCATCTCCTACCACCCCTGCCACCCTCCACTAGCCCAGGCTGCTCCAAGTTCCATCCAACCTGGCCTTGAACACTTCCAGGGATGGGGCAGTCACAGTTGTAGCTCAGAGAAGTACAGCTCAGCACAATCATTTAATTCAAAAGCACCGCATTACTGCTGACCCCTCTCCACCTCCAGGTGCCACCTGAAAAATACATCAATCCTTCTGCACACTGATGTGGCAGCCATGACATTGCTTCTGTTAGATCACACTGTATTGAAATTATAGGTGTGGAAACCACCTGGTAGGAGGAAGTGATACAAACAAAACAGTGCCTGACACCACCACAACCCTCCCCTCTCCTCACCAGAGTAGTTTTACTGGCTCACTGTCTCCATCACAAGTGCCTCCTCTTCAGCTACACCAGTACAGCTGGAATTGTAGGATGTGTTCAATTACACACACCTTAAAAAATATTTTCTGGGAACAGTCATTTGAACAAACACAATGGTCATATCAGGAAAAGGTTGTACTCTGAGAGGGCTGAAACACAACGCAGATGGTTTGAGTAATGGTGGAGTAAAGCCAGTCAGCCACACGAGGTACCTCCAGCACGGGGAGGGAGCTGAGCTCTAACCAAGGGCTGCTGGCTGCATCCTGAACCAAAAGGGCAGATGGAGAGGAGATCATCTTACTGGAGTCACTCCCACACGCCTTGCAACACACATCCAGCTGCCTGAGCCTTGTGTGGTGCTGCAGACCTCCAGGCTCCCCTCCAGCAGACTCTGCTTGCTAAGACATGGCAAGGTCAGGCAACAGGTACAAGGGCAGTAGCTTTGGAAGACATTCCAAGGCTGCATCAAAACAGATCCAAGAGCAGGAACGCCACCTCATCCCCCTCACCCATGAGAACAAGCCGTGGTGGAGATCTGACCAACACCTGCCTGGTGACAGTCACCACTCAGACACCAGAGTGCTCATGGCCCAGCTTCACTGACCAAAGCTATGAGAGGTTCCTGCAGAGCTTCTGCTGTGGCTGGACATCAACAACACATCAAGACTCCAGCCAGTCCACAAACATCCAGCCAGACCAGATGGGCCAACACACAGCAAGCACTAGTGTCCATCTGATTAATCCAAAGCCCAAACCTGGATGAGGCCACATCAACCTGCATCATTTGAATCCAAGGACATCATCATCACACACTGCAAATGTATTCTGATGGTCCGAGTTCAGACCAGCTTCCCACCACTTTCTCCTGCCTCCACAGGCTCTGTCCTCCTGCCCAGGCTCTGAATGCCCAGGCTGAGAGCAGCCCAGGCACATAAGGCACAACACAGTCACCTCTCTGTCCCAGTGGGCTGGGAACTGCCACAGCTCTGTGCTCACTGCAGGCAAAGCTACGCAGAGCTTCTTCACTTCTTGCTCTGCCCTTGCACTGCCTCAAACACACCCTGGCACAGTCACGCAGTTTCCACTGCTTAAGACCGTGAGGTGCTGGAAGACCCCACAATTTCTCTTCCACTCTCACAGGTTCCTCTTCTTTCATGAGAAAACCAGAGGACATTGCTATCCTCAATTTGAGGGCATAGCCTTCACACAGACAGCGTGGAAACACTCAAAGAAGGAACTCAAACAAGGAAGAAAGACAAGAACGAGAGGCATGAGAGACACGAAGCGGGGTAACAGTGCTCACAAACCAGAGGAGAGAAGGTCTCCTTCCTTCCAGCCCCTCCCAGCCCAGCCCAGCACCAGCTGAATCAGAAAAGCCTCTCACCCAACACAGTTCCTGCTCGGCAGGTCCAGTGCCAGTCTGTGTAGGGTCAGCCTGGTGTCCCTGGTCCCGAGCAGCCGCTGCTGGCACCCGCTGAGTGGCCCGGCTGGAGGAGCATGCTAGAAGGTCCCTGCACCGAGCACTGGGAGCACACCAAGCCTGGGAGGAGCAGCTGCTGTCCCAAGCTGCTGGACAGAGAGTGAAAAAAGGCACGTAAGAATAAATGACTGCTGAGACTCCAGGCCCGTCAGCATGGCACCAGCAGAGACAACCAACCTCACATTTTCGGTCCCTCAATCAGCATCCCCTTGAACTCCAGCTCGCAGAGGGCTCTGTGCTTCCCACGACATCCAGCTGGAGCTTGGTCCCCCCTGGAGACAGCTTTTGGGTCAGCTCAGGCTCTTCACTTGTGCTCTCAGAATTTGGCTGTGACTTTATAGTTCTGTGCCCACCACTGGCCTCACTCCCTGCCGGCGGCCGCTGCTCAGCATCCTGGTGTGAGCTGTCATCAGAGCAGGGAATGCCACACCTCGGGAGCACAGCGGGATGGGGCACGGCAGGATCGGATGGAGAAGGACTCTGGACAGCTCTCGACAATTAGCAACAGGGCAGGAGCTCCCGAGGGGCCGGATGGGAACGCGGCGATGTCTGGCGGGGCACGCTGCCTGAATGTTCAAATACAGAAACAGATGTTAATTACTCTGCATAGCCAGGACATCATTAGCAGCTACATCTCCTGGAGATTCTGAAGTACAAATTCCTCTGATTATGCCAAACATGCCCATCCCACCCCCAGAAGCCATGACGTTTGAGTAGTTGCCTCGGCAAACCTCCCTCCCCCAAGATATTTCCCCTTCCTCCTTCATACTCTCTGCTCTCAAAACAACCTGTTTTATTGAAATTCCAGCTTTGGGAAAGTGCTGTCTCCTTTGGGACGGGCTTTTAGCAGATGGAGGCAACAAGAACCCTAGGCCATAAGTGTCTGGCTATCCAGCACACTCTTACTTCCTCTATTTTAGGTTGTGGAGGGAGGACAAAAATAAGGATGCAGCTGGCACCACGTGATCGGTGAGCCTCTTCAGGAGCATGGCAGAGCAAGCGACCCCACTCTGCCCCCTCACCTTGCTCACCATCAGATGCAGCGTGATACCCCTGGGGTAGGTGATGGTGAACTCACAAGAGCACTTCCAGCACCCCCCACCATTGACAATTCCAGGCAGTGAGGAAAAGACGCCCTGTGGTGAACACCTGGACAGGTGCTGCTAATGGAACCAGAGCAGCAGAGGGAGGGTGCATGGAATGGGCAAGGGACACCACTCAGGGACCAGTAATGGGTAATAAGGGATTGATTCAAGAACCCTCCAGGTTTCAAAAGGATCATCCTGATCCTTTTAACCCAAGGGTCTATGCAGCTGCACAGGGAATTCCAGGCCCACAGCACCTGGCACTCGCTGAGCTGCTCCCACACTGGCAAAGTGGGAGATTCAGGAGTGCTAACGAGGGAGTGAGACCAACAGCAGCAGACAGAGCACCCCCCAAGTGCCACATCACATCATTATCCTTGTACATACCATGGCATAAGGGAAACAGCTCAGCACAGACCTGCTGGGCTGGCCTGGAATTCCAAGGACTTCCCGAGCTCTGCCTGCTGGCCAGAGTCTGCAGGAAGCAGACTGACAAGGGGCAAGCTGGAGAGCAAGACCTTGACCACATCAGCACTGCAGCCTCTGTGGATTGTGGATGGCCACAGGAAAGGACAGAGCTCAGCACACAAGGACCCTGGTGCTGTGCTCCCACTTCCATGGACCAGCACAAACACAGGGGATTAGCTGCCAGCAAAGCTGTCCATGAGTAACTTTCTCTGCAAACCTTTTTGTTACAGGAACAGAAGGACATAAGTTGGGAAGCTGCCTGTGATATCCTCAGTAAACTGAAATCACCTGGGCTGGGACTGGGAACAAGATGCTGAAGGGGAAACTTTGGTGTCACTTGAAGCACCACATTAGAAATGCAGCTGGGCAGCATCACTGGAGGGCACAACAGCTTTTTGTAAGGTCTTTGTCTCTATTTCACCAAATTGAGAATGCACCGAGGTTTGTCAAGGGCTGCTCATGCCAGGGCTGGTGCAGGACACCAGCTCAGTCCTTGACACAGTGTCACTGTCACCGTCCCTGATGCTGAGCCTGCTCCGTCCCACAGAATTTCCTACAAAAGGGGCTGCACTGCAGGAACAGAAAAGCTTTCTTTTTTTATGAACACTCATTAGAGTTTACACCGTTGGGAAAGTGTGGAGGCACACATTTGTGGAGGAACAGATATGGTTCCAATACTGGTTTTAATGTGCAAGCCTAAAGACTCGGCTTTAGTTTTTAGAAATCAAACTTGATCATCTCAAGCTGGCAAAAATAGCCCCATGTTCCCTTGAGTTATTTTCTTTTCAAATAGGCAGGGTACAGCACAATAGGAAATATCAGCAGTTATGTATTCAACCTCCAGAAACCCAACGGGCCAATTCCAGCAACCCACGGCAGCTTTCCAATCCTCCCTGATCTATTTGCTGGAGTTACTCTGAAAAGCAGGCTGCCCCCGAGCCATTCAGCAAACTCCACGTCCCGCTAATTACATCAATATAAATGTATTATCTTGGCTGTCAAACATGGGCTGCCTGAACAGGACAAGGCTCTGCCATGGAAATGCAGGAAAACAATTGCTCTTTCTGCTGGTGACACATTTCTCTGGATCCTATTTCCTTGCCAGGGCTCCCCCTTCTCCCTTCTGCCCAGGCACCAGGGCACCAGTTTTTTTCTTCCAGAGCAAGAGGAAACGGCACACAAAAACCCTCTCATCTTTTAAGCAACTGAACACAAACGAATTTTGGGAACAGCACTGGCATTTCCTATCAGCCAACCTGAGAGCTGCCAGCACGTGGGGAAGGGAGCTGTGAGGGCAAGAGTTAAATGCTTCTCGTGAGCAGGCAGGAGCACTTCTGCCTCTCTTGGCTCCCTCAGCTGCCATTGCTAAATGCAAGGCAAGTGTCAACACTCCAAACAGCAAATGTGACAGAAATTGGGAGCAGCTGCTCCTCCCTGCCCAGCTTGGTGACTCTGGTCTGGAGAGGAGGGAGCCTCTCAGGAAGGCTCCAACCAGCAAGGTTGAGGCAACCACAGGCAGATGCAGATCCCTCCTTCCAGCTCACTTCGCTCCAGAGAGTGGGATTATGACGGAAAATGAGGAGGAAGCCACTGACTCACCTGTCCCACCCGCGTAAGCAGCTTTCCCACCGAAGGCTGCACTGAGTGTGACCTTGCTCAGAGCCCCACGTTCCAGCAGACAGGAGCTCACAAGGTTCCCCCAGCTCTGGGCACAGGGAGAGAGCCATGGTGGCAGGACACTGGGCTGACAGACTGGGCTTTCCAAAGCTGTCTCCCCTGACCACAGTCCCTTACTCCAGCTTCCCTCTGCTTCCTAAAAACCCTCACTTGGAGAAATGCCACAGGGTCTGGTCCTCCCCAAGAGGAGGTCCTCCCCCTCTCACAGGAAAGGTCAGAACAAAGCCAGAAAAAATCAAGCCTGGATTCAGATGAAGCAGGAAGATGGAAGGAAATCCACATTTTTTCACCTAGGAGCAGATGATATTTCCACCAGCAGGGATCAACACGACCACGGACACACAGCATAGGCTGAGTCTCTCTCTAGATCTCAAATGCAACCAGTGCAAACTTGGAAAGCTCCCACAAAACCTCTGGGACAGAGGAGAGCAGTGTGCTTTCCACGAGTTAAAGCCAACTGCACTCAGTTTGCTGAGGGAACACCAGGGCCATGGCCACTTGCCTCTGCAAAGCCAGCAGCATTCCAAGCAAAGATAAAGGGTGCCCAGAGCAAAGATAAGAGGGGAGCAAGCCAGGAGAGTGGGGGGTAAACACTGCATCTGCTGAGGGCATCCAGGCTCCCCTATGGGGTCACCCAGTCCTTCCACTACCATGAGACAGCCCCAAGTCTGGGCACAACACCCAACCTTTTCTACGTGCGACTTTAGCACTTTTGGGTTGTGTTCCAAGATTTATTCTGATTCAGGAGACACTGTGCCTGGCCCACACCTCCAGTTCCCTCACATACCAAATCATCAGGCTGGAGGAGGCTGCTCTCCCTCCTGCCAAAGCAGTCGGGCTTAGCAAACCCAGCCAGTCACATCAAACCTTCAAAGGGCTCTCCAGCCATTCAACCCCTCCCAGGGAAGGGAGCAATGTTGGGTCTTGCCTTCTGCCTTCAACTGTTAAAGCCTTGGACACAAAGAGAAGCTGATGCAACTTGAAACGAGTTAATATCCCTACATATATAAAATCAGGGTAATTTTAATCATGCCTCAGACAGGTTATGCTCAGGCAGAGCTCAGCCCTGCTCTGGTGCACTCAGGGGCACAAGCCAGGCTGTTCAGCAGGATCTCAAAAAATAGTGAGACAAAAGCCACCAGCAGACTCTAAGAGTCACAGTGGCCAGTCTGTCACTGCAGGTCTGCTCCAGTTTAGGGAAAAGCACAGCCCCAAAGCACAAGTCCGTCCGAGTCCCAAGTGACAACATGCAAAGCGTGGCAAGATCTCTGCACTCAGAGCCACAGTCTGGGATATACACCCCTCACCTCCACCTGGGCTCCCTCCAAACACATCTCCCAGTCTCCATCAGCTCTTGGCTGACCCACAGCAGGGCAGCACTTTCCTGCACCAGTGCCCCAGGCCAAATGCAGTGAGCAACTCCCAGACAAGGCTCTGTCCCACCACGGGAACCCACCCAGCCACATCCTGGGCCTGCAGGCCTGTGGAGTGCCAGGCTTCAGTGAGATTCCCAGCTGGAAAAACGCTTGGAGGAAACAGCATGACATTTCAAACACAACGTTCACATTATCCCATCTCCTCTAACAGGCCCACGGATGATCACCCTGAACAGCTGTTTCCTGGTTCTTGGGGGGATATACCCCACGAGCAGGAGCAGGGAGAGAGCTCAGTAAATGGAGAGCTGGCAAGTACAGAGCTTTTTCTATCCCATCCTCTAAGGCTCCTGCAACCAGGACCTGGAGGCTGAAATGCTTCAACTGCAGCTGAGCTGACACGCAGCAAAATCCAGGGGTCTTGATGAGACACTGGGACCCAACAGCCTCAGGATGTTCAAGACCCAAGGATAAGAGCCAGCCAACTGATTCTAAAGGGCAAACTCGCAGAGGCTTGAGAAACTCTGCATAAAACCCTGCTCAGCCCCAGCACGGGTGTCTTAGCTGGAGGTGAGAGTGAAGACCTGAAGGACAGGCAGCCCGGGGTGCTGAGGGCTCTGCCCGGAGCCGGCACTCGGCGGCGCCGTGAGCGGGGCTCCGCTGCCCGGGGGAGGACCCGGGAGCTGCGATCTCTCCGCACCGGGCGCGGGGCGAAGGCAGGTCAGGCACTGCGCAGCCTAACGTGGGCAGTCACGGAGCCTCCCCCTCCTCACCGGCTGCTGCACGACCCTCAAGCCCGTTAAAACCCCTCCGGCTGCGCGGCTGTCCGGGCTGGGGTGCGAGCGGGGCCGCCGCAGTCCCCAGGTCCCCCCAAAGCCCCGGGCAAGGCACCCCGGCCGCCGCACAGCCCCGAGCCGGGACCCCGGCACCGCCCGCCACCCCCGGCCGCCACGGCCTCCAGCCCCCGCTCGGGCCCACCGGCAACAGGTGGTGCGGGCCGGCCCGGGGGCGGCCGGGCCCAGCCGGCGCCTCCGGCCGGGAGAGCCCCAGGCGACCCCCGGCGCGGGCGGGAGCCGCGGCCCGCGGCGGGAGGCCCCGGGCGGGCGGCCCGTCCCCGCTCCCTCCCCCGCGCCCCCGTCGCCGCTCACCTGGGGGTGGAGGCGCCGCGCTGCCGCTCTGTCCCCCCGGCCCCGCGCGTTCCCCCGGGCGGAGCAGCTCGCACCCGCCCCGGCCGCCCCGCCGGCCCTTCCTCCCGCCCGCCCTACGCCGCCGCCGTGGCGCAGCGCCCCGTCCCGGCCGCGGGCGTGCGGCGCGGAGACGGCGCAGGGACCGTCGTGAATAGCGCGGCGGGACTACGAGCCCCGAGGGGCGCCGCGCGCAGGAAGCGGAAGGGGGCGGCCGAGCGGGGCACCGGGAGGGGCGGTTCGGGGCCGGGGCAGGCCCGGCGGAGCCCCGGGCAGCGGCGGTGCCTCGGGGCCCAGGGACCGGTGAGCTCCGGGCGCGCGGAGGGCGGCGGCTGGAACGGCCGGTGAGGGGCGGCGGGCGCTGGGCGGCGGGCGAGGACTACGACTCCCAGCGTGCCTTGCGGCCCGTGGGCGAGCGCCGCCCCCCGGCCGGGGGTCGCAGCGCAGGCGGTGCTGCCCTCGGGGGCGGCGGGTCCTGCCCGGGCTGAGGGTCCCGGAGGGTCCTGCGGGGCCTTGGCGTGTTCCGGGGGTCCCGCGGCTCCCTTCGTCCGGAGTCCCGGTTTGGGAAAGGCGGGTGCGGGGCCCTGAGCCCTCACACGGAGGGTCCGTGCGCCCCTGAGCGTCCCCGCCCGCTCCCCTGGAAGGTGCCGCCTTGAGGGGATGGAGGATCCGGGCGTTCCCTCTGAGGATCAGAGCCCGCGGCTGAGCCAACCTGGGCAGAAGCCGCTCGTAATTACAGCTCTTAATGACCTGGCGGCACATGAAGCGAAGGTGGAGCCGGCAGGGATCGCTCGGCGCTGCGGGCGATGTGCAGCCGTGGTTCGGCGTGGGACGGCGGGAGTGGGGCCGGGCCTGCACCCGGCCCAGCCTCCGAGCCCAGACACACAGCCCGACCCAGCCCGGGGCCAGACCCGCCGGGTTAAGGTGCACCTTCAAACCCTCCCACCCAACGGAGATGAGAGCTGGAGCAGTTCGTGCAGCACCTGCTGCACTCACCGTGCTGGGCTGCTTCCATCCGGAGCCACCAGTGAAAACGGGGAGGGGGCCCAGATGGGGCCCTGCCCAGCCGGTCCAGCACACCCTGATGGGAAACCAGTGGTCGTCGTTCCAGCGAAAGACACATCCTTTAGGCCACCAATCTTGGAGGCAGATTACTGGCTGCTAAGTGAAACGTGACAGTTGCTGAACAGGGAAAATGTTCTCTTCAGGCTGCTGGACTCTCCCTAAAGGGCACCCCAGGCTTTCTCTGTGGGCAGTTGAGGGGTGCTGAAATGGCAAATGTTCATGAGACCTTCTGTAGGACAATGCAGGGACCAAAGGCTGATGGAGAGCTGGGGCTTCCCTTCATCCCTCTGTGAGATGTGACTGTCAGTTGTATCAATACATTTATTTGCAGACAGATCTTTTCTAGAGCCTGCAGACACAGTTCTACCACTGTTCTCTGGGCTGGGCCAGGGGAGAAGCAGCCCCATGCTGCCCTTGCTCACAGATGGGATTCCTGGACTGGGGGAATTGAGGGCTCCAGCAGTGCCTGAGGAAAGCACAGAGCAGCTATCCCCAAAATCACAGGGTCATGGAGAATCCCAAGCTGGAAGGGGCCCACCAGGATCATCAAGTCCAACCACTGGCCATGCACAGGACATCCCCAGGAATCCTGCCATGGCCAGTGGGGCTGCCTTGCCCATTGCAGGGCAAAACCTCTCGGGATCCACTGGGGCAAGGGAGAATTTGGGCTTAGAAGAATCCGCTGGCTCCACCATGGGGGCCATTTCCAGTAAGTTCTGTCACCAGCTATGGAGCATTAGCTGGGGTGGGAGCTTGGGCACTTGGGGACATTCAGTGGCTGCACTCTGGTGCCACATGAGGTACCTCAGGGGTTCAGGCCCCAGAGGTCACATGAGAGCTGCTGGGTGTCCTCATCCCTGATCTCTTCAGCCTCATGGAACAGCAGCTGGCTCCTCAAAGCAGGTGTCTCTGCCTATGGCAGGGGTGGGACAAGATGAGCTTTAAAGTTCCTTCAACCCAAACCATTCCACGACTCTGTGATTATCTGTGTGTACATCTATCACTGATCAGTGACATGTTTTTAGCTGGTAGGGATCTCAAAGTTATGCAGAAGATGTAGTCCTGTGTGTAACATCGATGTGTGCAACACTGAGGGAACAATAAGGTACAAACCCGGAAGAGTTTTGCTTTCATTGTCAAGAGAATGCATCCCCCACATTTTTGGTATGAGGGAAATTGGACTTGATGGCTTTGAGAGGTACCAGAATGCCCCAGGGAAGATCCAGACTGTATTTGTGGAGGCACGTGGTCTTTGCA
The DNA here is from genome assembly GCA_017589585.1 of Phylloscopus whistleri. Taxonomy (NCBI): domain Eukaryota; kingdom Metazoa; phylum Chordata; class Aves; order Passeriformes; family Phylloscopidae; genus Phylloscopus; species Phylloscopus whistleri. Next base: position 362,320 of record JADMLD010000353.1, read on the forward strand.
GAGGTCCAGCAGCTGTCAGCAGTGTGTGGTCTGACACCAGGCTCATGGTTCCTCCTGCTCACCCAGCACCACGTGCTGTCACCTGCAGTGAGACAGCTGAGGGCATGGAGATGAACTGTCCTGCTGCAGCTGTGCCAGGATATGTTCAGTGTGCTCTGTTGTCTTTTTTTGGTGTGGTTATGACACTCAAACCTCTCCCTGCTTGAAGGAAAGGTATCCATCCCCTCTACTCAGGGAGCACTGTCTGTTCCAAAAGCCCCAGGTGATCCCAGGGCCCCACACCTGTCCTTGGGACCGAGTCTGTGACCTAAAATGGCCCCATGGGCCCCAAATCATGGGGACATGGGGGATTGGGCTGCCTCTTGGGGTGCTGGAGCTGTGGGAATGTTCATGGCACTCTGGGGCTACTAGGAATTCCCTGTAGTCCTGGGGGAATTCTCACTAGAGGAGGAGAGTTGTCAGCATTTCCTTAGGGAAATCTGAGAGTCCTGGGAGTATCAGTGCCTTCTTGGGGGAATCTGGAAGCTCTGGGAGTATCAGGCATCCCTCTGGGTGTGTGGTGTCCCCAGGAGATGTCACAGTCCCCAGTTCCTCACAAGCACTGCACAAGTGCACCGGGACCTCGGAGATTTGGGGTACCCCAGCTGTCATCAGTGGGGTGGAGGTGTCAGGGGACCCCAGGGAGGGGAGGCCTCCCCAGGTCACTGACCAGGGGGGTGGACTTGCTGTGGCCCTTGGACACACCTTGGGGCAGGGGTAGAGACAGGGACCCCCAGGGCCTTGGGAAGGACAAGTCTCATCCCTCTGCAGCCCCTCTACCAACCCCAACACTCATCAACACCCAGCTCTCCCCCTTGACTCTCTACTTTCCCAGTGCTCCCCAACAGCCCCTGCTCTCTCCAGCCCCCCCCAGTGACCCCCAACCTTCCCCAGTGAGGACCCAGAGGATCCCACTGCCCCACAACTTCACTCCCCACTTGCTGTCCCACCCTGAGCCAAGGAAAGAAAGGCACATGGGTTTGGCAAGGGCCTGGGGTCCATGGCCTCCCTGATCTCCTTTGACTGCTGGACAGTTTTCCCTGTGTTTGCCATGGTCCTGCTGGTTCAAGTCCCTACCAGAGTCATTATGAAGGCTCTGGCTGTCCCCAGACACAGCACAGGGGCTCTGACCTGTCCCCTGCTCCTCACACACTTGGGCTGGGCTGGCCTCTCATGGCTGCATGAGGGGATTCTGTCACAGCCCCCCAGGTTACCCTCTGGACTGCTGGCTGAACCATCCCTCTCCCCACCACAGCTACTAAAACACTTCAAATCATAGAATATGTCGAGCTGGAAGGGATCCACAGGGATCACTGCCTCTGGCTCCCTGCTCTTTAAGAGACCAGCCTTCCCAATACAAAGTGCCCCAGGTATGTGGGGGCTGGAAGACTCCTCAGAAAGGGCTGAAGGCAGAGGAAAGAGTGTTAAAAAGGATTTTTGGCAGCAGTGCCTCTTCTGCCACCCTCCCTAGGCAGAGAGGTGGGATGGCATAGGTGGGAGCTAAGTTTTCACTGGAAGCCTGTCAGAATGGGTTGGTAGAAAGGGTTTGGTAGAGTGGGAGAGGAGAACCAGGTGTGTGTGAGGAGCTCAGTGTGACTCTGCTCCTTGGGGCAGCCTGCTCCAAAATCCCTGGGCTCCAGAATGTCTCTCTCACTGCCCTGCTGCCAGGTCTCACTGAAAGGTGAGTAAGGGGGTTGGAGATCCCCAGGATCCAGCAGTAATGAACTCCCACATCAGGAACACCTGGAATGACATGGACTGAGGAGAGAGTAAGTGACAGAGGAGCTGAGAAAATGCAGAATAAACTCTTTTATGGAAGAGGCAAAGCAGGTGCAGCTCTCGCCACCTTCACCCAAGGAGGAAATCGGCTCCTGGCCATCAGTGGTGCTCGTGGGGCTCTTCTCTCAGGGGTGGCATGATCTCTCCAGTCTCTAAAATCCTGTCCCCCTGTGGGATGAGAGCATGGTGAGCATTGCCTGTGGCATCCAGACTCCCTCTGCCAAGCCCAGTCCTTCATGGAACCTGCAACCGTCCCCATTCCTAGGCAAGAACCTCACCCCAGCTCACTCAGAACACTCTCATTCACCCAACACTCCCAGAACACTGGAATAACAGCACAGCAAAATCACCTGGAGTCTGTACTTGCTTTATGCTTTGTTTTCACTACACAACAGCAGCCACACATTTTGAGCCTGTTTTGTTTTAAAATTCAGTTATAGCACTGCATAACCCCCTCCAGCAGTGATCAGTGAGTTCCAAACCCACAGCCCAGAGCCCACGGAGAGCCATGGAATCCCTCAAAAATTAACCTGCTGCCCCAGTGCTGCTTGTTCCAGCCCCAGGCACAGTCTTGGCCTGCTGAGCTGACCTAACTTGACTGAAAAATTAGGCTGAAGACTGAGGCCAACAGCCTGAATTTAAGCATGTTGCTTTGTGGTTGTTTGGGATGGAATATTTTATAGTTTTATTTTAGATACAGCACAATTAGGAGGTGTTATGCCAAAAATGGGCAGCAGTCAGAAAGGGCAAAGCTGATCTTCTGTGGGAATGTTTGCCCTCTGACTTGTTACACCAATCAGAAACAGCTCAGAGCAGCCTGGACACAGAAAACACCAAACATTTTGACACTCTCTGCTACATGGACCTTATCCCAAGCTGAGGTGACACGACTCTTTGGGGACACCTGAGTGTGGGGGACCTTCAGGGACAACTGGAACCAAGCCAGAACCAGCATTCTCAGTGCTGACAACGAGGAGAAGCAGAGCCACTGCTGTGTGGTTCCATGTGTTAAAAACTGAACACCCATTCCCAGAGGGAATGTTTGTATTTTCCACCCAGGACGGGCAGCATCAGCCAGGCTCTGACAGCCAGGTGCTACAGAGGAGGTGACACTGAAACAGGGACTGAGGACACGATCAAAGTGCCCCAACCCACTGTCCCTGTGCTGCCCACAGGACACAGCACATCCCTGGGGAAAGCTGTCACCAGACATTTCTCAGGTGCTGCACAAACCTCCCTGGAAATCCTTTCCCAGCTGTGTTTCACAGCTGGAAGGTAAAACAAGTGTGGAGAGACTTACTGGGAATATTGCTGGATTTGACACAACCACACCATTCGGCCATTTCTGGAAGCAGGGAGAGAAAAGAGGGAAAGGGTAAAGAGAACAGTGTTACTTGGAGGAAATGGGCACCATGACCCTTCCACAATACAAATTGTGCTAAACTGAGTCTTATTAAACCTTCCACTACTTAGAGAAATACCTCAGGCTACAACAGTCACACCTGCCAGGGAGGGCAGGGCTGGCCCCTTCCCCTCCCCACACCAACGGCTGCCCTGGTTATGCCCAGGGCTGTTCCTGCAGCACAGGAACAATTCAGGCACAACTTTTCTGCTCACAACACAGGAAAAGCTGGGCACTATCATAAATCATGGAATGGTTTTGGTTGGAAGGGACCTTAAACCTTCCACCCCTGCCATGGGCAGGGACACTTTCCACTGTCCCAGGCTGCTCCAAGCCCCATCCAACCCGGCCTTGGGCACTGCCAGGGATCCAGGGGCAGCCACAGCTGCTCTGGGCACCGTGTGCCAGGGCCTGCCCACCCTCCCAGGGAACAATTCCTGCCCAATCTCCCATCCAGCCCTGCCCTCTGGCAGTGGGAAGCCATTCCCTGTGTCCTGTCCCTCCAGCCCTTGTCCCCAGTCCCTCTCCAGCTCTCCTGGAGCCCCTTCAGGCCCTGGCAGGGGCTCTGAGCTCTCCCTGGAGCTTCTCCTCTCCAGGTGAGCACCCCCAGCTCTCCCAGCCTGGCCCCAGGGCAGAGGGGCTCCAGCCCTTGGGGCATCTCCGTGGCCTCCCCTGGACTCTCCAGCAGCTCCAGGTGCTGCTGCTGTTGGCCCCAGGGCTGGGGCAGCTCTGCAGGTGGGGTCTCACAGGGGTGATTCTTTGTGATGAAGTATCACATAGAATTTATATATAAATGCTACCCCAGCAAGGAAACACAAGCGGTGATCAGGTCACGGGGAACAACCTTCATCTGCAGCCGAATGTAAGCAGCAGCTTCACACACCCGCTGCGGGATCACTCCTCGCATCATCCCCCGCCCCTTCCCGGGCATCCCCTGTGAGCCCCCGGCCCCGCACGCACCTGCAGGTGGTACTTCAGGTAGTAGGTGATGGCCCAGGCGGGGAGCAGCACCCGCAGCATGAGGAAGCGGCCGCCCTGGTAGAACTTGTGCACCTGCGGGCACAGGGACAGTCAGGCTGCGGCAGCGGCCCAGGAAAGGCCGCCGGGTGCCCGCGTCCCGCCGCTCACCTGCTGCCGCCAGGCATCCCCGGGCTGCAGGAAGCGCTCCCAGAAGGCGGCCACGGGCCCGAGCTTCCGCGGCGGCAGGACGGGCTCCCGCGGGCTCAGCTCCTGGTCCCGCAGCCAGCGGCGCCGCAGGGCGCGGAGCTGCTGCACCCGCAGCTTCTCATCCTCCACGGAGCGGCTCATGGCGCCTGAGCCTGCCCGGCTCCGCTCGCTCCGGCCCGGTCCCGCTCGGCTCGCTCCGGTCGGGTTCGGCCCCGCTCGGCTCGCTCCGGTCCGCTCCGGCCCCGCTCGGCTCGCTCCGCTCCGGTTCGGCCCCGCTCGGCTCGCTCCGGTCGGGTCCGGCCCCGCTCGGCTCGCTCCGGTCGGGTCCGGCCCCGCTCGGCTCGCTCCGCTCCGGTTCGGGCCCGCTCGGCTCGCTCCGGTCGGGTCCGGCCCCGCTCGGCTCGCTCCGCTCCGGTTCGGCCCCGCTGGGGCGCCGTGTCCTTCGCCGGGGCGCGCGGCAGTGACGTCACGGGGCGCGCAGCTGTGACGCGCCCAGGCAAGGCCGCCGCGGTGATGTCGGCGCTGTGGCGGCTCTGCCGTGAGGGGAGCTTGGGGAACCTGGAGTGTCTGGGGAAAAAAGAGCCCGGGGGTGACTCAGCTGTGGCCTCTTCCAGTGCCTGCAGGGAACGGACGGGAAAGATGGGACAAGTCTGTTTGCAGCAGCATGGAGGGACAGGACCCAGGGAATGGCTTCCCACTGCCCAGGGCAGGGCTGGATGGGAGACTGGGCAGGAATTGTTCCCTGGGAGGGTGGGCAGGGCTGGCACAGGGTGCCCAGAGCAGCTGTGGCTGCCCCTGGATCCCTGGCAGTGCCCAAGGCCAGGCTGGACGGGGACCAGTGGAAGGTGTCCCTGCCCATGGCAGGGGTGGGATGGGATGGTCCCTAATCGCCCTTCCCAGCCAAACCATTCCATGACCCCACTGATTCCATTATTCCAATAGTCTGTGTTTCCATGTTTCCAATGATTCCACGATTCCATAATTAAAATGTTTCCATGATTCCATGATTTTTATGATTCCAGTGATTCATTGATCCAGTGATTCCATGTTTCCCTGATTCAAGTGTTCCGTGATCCCGATGTTTCCATGACCCCGGTGTTCCCCTGATCCCAGTGATTCCCTGCTCCCGGTGTTCCCCTGATCCCAGTGATTCCCTGCTCCCGGTGTTCCCCTGATCCCAGTGATTCCCTGCTCCCGGTGTTCCCCCGATCCCAGTGATTCCCTGCTCCCGGTGTTCCCCTGATCCCAGTGATTCCCTGCTCCCGGTGTTCCCCTGATCCCAGTGATTCCCTGACCCCGGTGTTCCCCTGACCCCAGTGATTCCCTGCTCCCGGTGTTCCCCTGATCCCAGTGATTCCTTGCTCCCGGTGTTCCCCTGACCCCAGTGATTCCCTGCTCCCGGTGTTCCCCTGATCCCAGTGATTCCTTGCTCCCGGTGTTCCCCTGACCCCAGTGATTCCCTGCTCCCGGTGTTCCCCTGATCCCAGTGATTCCTTGCTCCCGGTGTTCCCCTGATCCCAGTGATTCCCTGCTCCCGGTGTTCCCCTGATCCCATTGACTCCCTGACCCTGGTGTTCCCCTGATCCCAGTGATTCCCTGCTCCCGGTGTTCCCCAGATCCCAGTGATTCCCTGCTCCCGGTGTTCCCCTGATCCCAGTGATTCCCTGCTCCCGGTGTTCCCCTGACCCCAGTGATTCCCTGACCCCGGTGTTCCCCTGATCCCAGTGATTCCCTGCTCCCGGTGTTCCCCTGACCCCAGTGATTCCCTGACCCCGGTGTTCCCCTGATCCCAGTGATTCCCTGACCCCGGTGTTCCCCTGACCCCAGTGATTCCCTGCTCCCGGTGTTCCCCTGATCCCAGTGATTCCCTGCTCCCGGTGTTCCCCTGACCCCAGTGACTCCCTGCTCCCGGTGTTCCCCTGATCCCAGTGACTCCCTGCTCCCGGTGTTCCCCTGATCCCAGTATTCCCTGCTCCCGGTGTTTGTTTTCCCGCGCTCCCTGTCCGGGTCGGTCCGGCCCGGTCCGGTCGCAGCGGGGCCGTGGCGCCCCCTCCCGGCGCGGGCAGCTCGGTCCGGCCGTGTCCCGGGGGTCGCGGGTTCGATCCCCGCTCTGGCGTTCCGTGCTTCGAGCCCGCATCGGGCGCTGCCGCTCCGCCCTCTGGGCGGCTCCTGCTCGGGGGCTGCGCCAGGAGAGGCCGGGGACTCGCGGCCTGCCCGGCCGTGCGCTGCGGGGCCATGGCCGAGCCGGGGCTGGCGCTGCGTTTCCAGCGCCGGTTCCTGGCGGCGCGGCCGCTCCGCTCGCTGCCCTGGCCGGTACGGGGGGGCCCGGGCGGGGGGGAGGCGGCACCGCGGCGTTGTTTATTCATTTATCCTGTTTTAGGAACTCGAACAAAGCCTGCGGACTGCGCCGGGCTCTGCGCTGCTGGCGGATATTCTGGACAAGGTGAGGGAAAGCCCCGGGCCACCAGCGAGCGGTGCCAGCGCGTGTCCCAAAGCCGCCGGAATTGCTCAGAAATGGAGATCGGTGACCCGATGTCGCAGTGTTTCCTTAGGCCCTGCAGAACTGCGGATTTCCTTCTCTGCCTGGTGTTTATTTGGGTGTTCTTAGATCCAAAGTGAGACCCGTGTGCCAGAGCCCTGTTGTGGTGATGGCACGGTCAGCGCAGCCGCTCCTGGATATTCGGGGATACAGGGAATGGTGGTGCCTAAACTGTCCCTGCAGGTGGAGATCACAAATCAGGCGGCAAACCAAAACAGAAAGAAGGAAGAGAAGAGCAAAAGAAGGAGGAATGTAAATTGGATTATTTCCATTCCATTTTCATCTTTACTCTATTGAAAAGTGAGATTTTTGTTGCCACAAAAAGAAATTTATGGCCACAGATCTGTGAACTCACAAACCTGTCAGAAATCATTCCATTTCAATTTCTAGCTCAGCATCTCTTGTACAGACTAAGTTCCAACGCATTTCATGGCACCCGGAGGCAATTAATGCTCCTTCTGTGGTCCTTAGTGCCTGTCCTAAACCCTGCCCTGTGTAATTGGTTTCCATGGCTGTTCTAATTGTAGACAATTCTTCACCCTCTGTGTGTGAAATATCCCCCTTCAGCCAAGTACAGGAGGTGCTTCCTGACTGAGCTCATCAAAAAGGTACCTTTTGCTTTTCAGCTTGTTTTTCACTTGTTTTTCTCTTTTTTTTTTTCCTTGAAAATACCTCATGTAATAACCAACTACAACATTCAGTGTAAATACACTCTACTAAAATGGGGCTTAGAGTGCAATTGTTCTCTGTTTCATGACAATGTGATGCTCAGAGCTGCCCTATTCCCCTCCCACAGCTTGAATCCACAGCAGCTGAACCCCTGGATGAACTCTACGAGGCACTGGCAGATGTTCTAAAAGAAGAAGAATCCACTCACTGTTACAAAAACTATTTACTGGTAAAATCTGACACTGCACTGTTCTAAATCACTTTTACTCACCCAAACTAAGCAATAATTGGTTTTAAAAACACCCACCCTGAAGCCTGGAGTGCTTCCTGCCTTTTTTAGGTGCTTCTGTTGATTGTAAACTCTGAATCCATGGCCTGTGTTGATCCATCTTTGCCTCCCCTGTCGTGCAGCCCACGGGGGACTGTGTGAGCCTCTGCGAGAGCACAGCGCTGATCTCGGCGGGCACCACGGGGCTCGTCACCTGGGAGGCTGCTCTGCTCCTGGCCCAGTGGGCTCTGCACAACCCCAGCCTCTTCAGGGACAGGTACAGCAGCAGCCCTGGGGTGATGAGCAGGGAGGTGTTCACTCCTGTGGGGTCACAGAATGGGTTGGCTGGGAAGGGATATCATTCCATGGCAGGGACACCTCCCACTGTCCCAGGCTGCTCCAAACCCTGTCCAGTCTGGCCTTGGGCACTGCCAGGGATCCAGGGGCAGCCACAGCTGCTCTGGGCACCCTGTGCCAGGGCCTGCCCACCCTCCCAGGGAAGAATTCCTGCCCAATCTCCCATCCAGCCCTGCCCTCTGGCAGTGGGAAGCATTACCCTTTGTCTTCGGACTGCAAAGTCCCTCTCCAGCTCTCCTGGGGCCCTTTCAGGCCCTGGCAGGGGCTCTGAGCTCTCCCTGGAGCTTCTCCTCTCCAGGTGAGCACCCCCAGCTTTCCCAGCCTGGCTCCAGCCCTCTGATACTATGAGCTACACAACTGTAATTTAATAACAGAAATATTTAATAACAGACTATACACCCAAAATAACTGAAATTACACCCTTTTGCTGCTGAGTAATTGCTGCTCTTGTCTGTTTTGCCAAACTTTAACCCAGGAGAGGACCTGTCAAGATGTGGTTTAGGGTCAAACCCTTGCAGTGTGCAGTCTGACCTGCTCTGTGAGGTCAGCTGCTCAGTTTTCAGTAATTTAACTAATGACCTTCACTCCATGCTGGGATTCACCAAGGATTATCTATGTTAGATGATTAGTGTGCAGCTCTGATCACATCATTTCTACTTCATTTATAAGCAGTCAAGACAAGCAAGGACTTATGAGAAAAGAGAATTTAATAATAATTAAGCTCACAAGGGAGGGAACTGTGCTGCTCAGTGTCTGTTTCTCTCCACTGACTGAAAACTGGAGAGCCAGCTCAGGTGGAAACACCTGTGCTGCAGATGGCCAAAGCCAGGTGGGAATGTCTCTCATCCCTGTGGTGGGAATGCTTTGTGCCTTACAGAAAGCAGCATTTCAGCTAATTAATTTTATGCTGACAGTTCCACCCTGTTATTCCCAACTCTCCAGTTGCTTGGGACAAAGGTTAGATTGTGGATGGTTCACTCAAAAATTACTGTAATTATCTGAAACTGATTTTACCTTTAATTATATTTAGAATGTTTTGATTTCCAACTCAGTGTAGAGTCCTAATAGCACTTTTTACTCTGTGACCCCCAGGACAATCCTGGAATTAGGGAGTGGGATTGGTTTCACTGGCATTGCCATCTGCAAGACCTGCCAGCCCAGGACATTCATATTTAGTGACTGCCACCCCCGTGTTCTCAGACAGCTGGGAGAAAACATCCGGCTCAACGGCTTCACCCCCGAGCCTGACGGGACCTGGGGCATCCAAACACAGTCCCAAGGACAGGAGGTGGGAGGAGAGAAGTGCCAAAACCCAAAAGTGATTGTTGCTGAGCTTGACTGGGGCTCAGTGACAGAAGAACAACTGCTGGGACTCGGAGCTGACGTTGTCATTGCAGCAGGTACCGCACCCACTCACAGGGAGCAGGGATGGGCAGGGCTCACAACCCTGGCAGCCTCGTGAGGAGTAACAGAATAACAAAAACCAGCTACAGACTTGCTTTGGACTTGTCTGTGTATAAATTCAGAGGGAGTTTTATAAAAAATCCAATCATGGAAAATCTAGTGACAATAGGACAATAGTGGTGATACCCAGTGAGAGCAGAGTGTCTCAGCTGGTCTCAGGTCTTACACTCTGATTGGGAGCTTTGCAAAGAAAAACCTGAGAAGCCAGGTGCAAAAATGACTTTGGCATCCAAGTTATCACAGGATACAGTGAACAGGAATTCTATGAAATGAAGTCACTGCCTGGTACCTAATGCCATTGTCACTGCTCATTGCCCAAACCAGCCCCACTGCACTCTGAAGGCAGGAGCTGAGGGGCACGGACAGCTCTCTGCCATTTGCTGTTACTCAGTGCAGCAGGGTGTGCCCTTAGCACACTGCAGCACCAGGAACTGCAGTGCTACACACACCTGGACACCTCTGTAGGGAACAGCCCCCTCTGAGCATCAGCATCCCGCTCCCCTTGGTGGTCACTGACCTCTCAGCACCATTCCTGCTCTCCAGGGAATGACTCCAGATGAAAACCTCTCTAAGTCCTTGGCATCAGCCTCTAAACCACTCATTTCTAACAAGGCAGGTTTGTTTTGCCAAGGGCAGTGGGAATGGAGCACCAACATGCAGTTGTTCTGCTGCCTCCCTTAGGATGGGCATAAATAAAATATCTGACAATCCATTTACAAAAAGGAGCACTGATTTTTAGTGAGGAGGGCATAGCCCATAAAATATCAATATTCTCCTGCACTGTGAAGATTGTATTTCTGCTTTGCAGTTTTTATTCTGTTTTTTGCTCAATTCTCAATAAATATTGTATGTTTCTTTTTTTTTTTCTTTTTGTAGATGTGGTGTATGATCCTGAGATAATTTTAGCCCTCATTGGGATGCTACAGAAACTCTCCACCTCCAGAGCAGACAGGAAAACTCCTGAGGTGTTCATTGCTTCCACAATCCGAAATCCAGACACGTATCAGCTGTTCCAGGCTGAGCTGGGTGGGTGCCTGTTCCATCCAGTGTTCAATAGTTTTGCTTTTCTGCCTCTTTCTCCATTACTTGTTCTGTGGTAGAGAGGAGCAGGGTCTTATCCTAGAGCTGGATTTAAGAGCAGTGGCTTTTGCACATGGATTTCATCAAGAGCTTGGAACTCACCTTAGGTACAGCGTGGCTCTCACAGCTCACACCTGTGAGGGGTGGTTTGTAAGCCTGGTGCCAATAGGAAAGTAAAAAAAGGTTTGAGCTGAAAGGGGGGAGCCATCAGTGCTGCACTGTCACAGTGATAACACCTGAGATGCAGCCTAAACCTTTATCTTATCTCACCTGTTGAGGGTTAAAACCCCCAACTTGAGATTACACAAAATAGGGATTTGGGGATTTTTCTTCATACACACTTCTAAAGCCTCTTTTGCAGTCTCTCTGCTGTTCAGCTGGTGTTCACCAACTGGACCTGATGATCTTTTGTGGGTTCCTTCAAATCAGGATATTCTATGAAATTCTGGTTAATTCACAGTGACACTGAGAATTCAGCAGAGGCATTCATGGGATCTTTAAAAACCCACTCCTGAGCATTGGCCTGTTGATCACAGCATGCTGAAGATCCCTTCTTACAGAACTTGTCACACAGCTTTTGCTCTTCGTTTGATTAAGCACAATTATGATTCCCAGTGTTTCTCTTCACAGATAAAGCTGGGATCAGGTGGCAGATGATTCCAGCCCACAGCAGCTGTAATTTTCTCTATGATGTGCAGCCAGATGTAACCATTCTACAGCTCTTTATGTAGGCCTGCCAAACAGAACTGGAATTTTGAGACCAACAGGAGCTGTCTCAGCCTTGTAACAAGATTATCCTGAATTCTGGAAGCAAGAGGTTCTGAGGATACAACTGTACACATGGACATGTGGACACACATCCTTCCTTCCTCCCTGTAATTGCCAGCATGGATCCAAGGCTGCTGCTGCCCCTGGGAAGTGACTGAACCTCAAGCAACAGAAACCAAAAAGATTCAATCACACTTCATTTACATTCTGTAGAAGACAACAGAATTCAAGTGTTTTTTTTTTTTTCCAAGTGTGTTGTGATTTGTAAGTATTGGGGGCAACCTGCAGGATCACAGGATGAGGATCTCACACAGACAAGGGAGCAAAACTGTTTCAGAGTAATCAGTGATACTAATTGATACTAAAACCAGCTGTAATTGTCTACTCTGGTCTTTTCTGTCTGTATATACTTACAGTTTGGGTTAGCTTAAACCCCCCAATAAAACAGTGTAAGACCTGTAGTTGTGTCCCAGGATGACTCTGCTGTAAGAGCAGGTCACAGACTCTGCTGTAAATCAGGTGCATCTTTACTCTGCAGTGATGGCAATTCTGAGCTGATGTCTCAGTCTCTCATAAGGACTTGCCACTTCCACAGTGGCTGCTGGGAATCCATCCCCTCAGGCTGGGCAGGAAAAAGGAATCACTCTCCATAGCAATGCTCCAGGTATCCTGCAAAGAGGAAGGACTGAGCTCCCTTGCTCTGAAACTTTTCCATCATCCATTAATCATTCTGTCAGGCAGCATTGGTCCTGAAGCAGAAAAATCAAAGTGCTGCTCATTCTTCACTTTTGACTTCCTTTTTCTCTATTAAAAACTACTTAAAAAGAAATGAAAAAAACTTCAACCTCCTCCTTCTGTAGCAATGGAGAGAAAACTGATGATACCTAACTTGAAACCTGAAGAATCTTCTTATTCTTCAAGCTCAAGGAGACCATGACTGTTGGGATTGAGCAGAAATAACCCCACTCCAGATTGTGGTTTCCTGTCCCCAAAAAGAAAGAACTCAAAGGTGTTATTTCCAGAGTAAACACAAACTGGCAGCCCACACAGGAGCTCTTTTATCTCCCCTTAAACAAAATTCGAGTCAAAGGTTCTGTACAGAGCTCATTTTGGACCTAAAAAGTTCTATTATAGGAAGAGGAAACCTCTCTAAAGCTTTTGGCATTACTGTTTAATTAGAGAAGTGCCTAATTTACCTCCATGTGCACAGGAATGGCCAAACCCCTAGACAGGATTTTGACTGAAAACAGGGAAAAACCCACTAAAAATTGGCAAATCAATCTTTATGGATCGTTCTTCAATCAATAAGCTGGAGGTTTTGCCAAAGTCCTGCAGTAAAGCAAGCTGATTCTATTTTCACCTTTTCTCTTTTGACAAAAGCAGATAGTCAATAGTTGCTCAGTCAGTCTAAAACTGCTGGTGCAGCACCCACTGTCCACTTCCCACCCTGAGGCAGGAGCTCTGAGGAGCAGTAAACAAGTCCAAACCAAGCACATTTACCAATGACTGACATCTATTTTATCATCAAAAAAGTGATTAAAAAAATCTTGTAAGATCAGGCTTGCATGTGAATATTGAGCTTAATAAAAAGCTGAAGGCTATACCTGAGTAAGCACTGACAAAGCAAAGTGCCTTCTGACTAAGTTATACATACTTTGTTCATATATTTTGGGTTTATTTCTCCCTTTTCTGTTCATCTCTTCAAGAAGAGATGAATTTTATGTTCTTTCCCAAGGTAAATGGGCACATTCACTTCAGAGGACAAGGAGAGCACTCACTGCAAGCTCTGCTTTGCTCTAAGTGCCCAGCAAAGCTGTCACACACCATTGCTGTGCTTCCACGCTCTTGCACACACTGTCAAAAGGAAAAACAACCTGGAAACAAAATGGTTCTGTCCCAATAAAACCACACAGGAGGATATTCAGTGCTCGGGCAGTTAACTGGCCATCGAATTGACCAGCTGAAATGAAACAAACTCAAATGAAAAGCACTGCCATATACCAAAAAACCCAAACCACCTACTAAAGTGCTGAGTGTAAGGAGGTAAAGCTGGTAATAGTTTCTGTCTGTATTCAAGGATCTTCACCAAAAAGGGACCTTCAAGCAGCACAGGTTCTCAGACAACAAACAGCCTCAGCACCTTCAGCACCTCTTACTCACCCAGGAAGCTGAAACTGTAAAGGAAGAGTGTGAGAGCCCCGTTCCAAGAGGAAGGAGTTAGAAACTCTAAGTGCAGACAATACAAAGTGTTTATTCACTGTTTCCCAAATGTCTGCAGCTGCAGGAATGTGTTTGACACCCTCCTTCCCCCCAGTCACTCCGTGTTCCCCAGCAAGGGGAGGACAGCCTGGTCCCAGCTCTGGTCCCAGCGGAGCTGCCGGGACGCTCGCAGGTTCTCTCGGAAGCTGTGAAGTTTCCCTTCTAAGGCAGTGAAATCCAAGAAAAGCATCTGGAATTCAAAAAGCAAAACCACAGAAAGATAACTATCATGTTCCATTTCAGGCTCATTCCAGCCCTCCCAGTGTTAACCCTCAACTACAGCTGCAGTTCTGGGGTCTGGCCCCACAAAGAGAACAAGGAGAATATCTGAAATGCTTTTGCCAGTGTCAGGTACACATTCAAAGAGAAGTGAGGCAAACAGTGCTCACCAGGCCAGGCAGTGCCTTGTGAGAATGTAAAACACAGGGGTGATGCTCAGATCTGAAAAGGCTGCTCACACAGTGAGCACCTCTGGGGTTATTTCTGGGGGGAAAGAAATCAGGCAGAGCCTTTACCTTCAGTTGTTCTGCGAGTTCCTTCGAGTCCCTGAAGATCAGACCATTCTCATTGTGTTTCACCAGTTCATGTAAACTGTGAAAAAAAAGTCACAGAAGGAAAACTGAGGCAAAGAGCAGTGAGTGGGACATTTACAATGTTGCACAGTGACATCCAAAGGGACCAAACCAGGATATCTGTATCATTATGGCCCCAGATGTCACAAGCTCCACACCTGACACAATGGAATTGAACGGGCACTTTTGAACAGTTAAAGACTTCTCCTCCTTTCTGTCACACTAAATCTACCACATCTGTACCAAAGGGCCCTCATTCTGTCTCTGGGCCACTCATCTCTGTGACATCCATTAAAAACCAGAGTAATGATCTACTTTAAAACTACATTATTTTTTTCCACAAGGAAAATCTGTCCACGATCCATCATGAAATCTTCACAGAGAATTTATCTTCTTTTCTAAAACTACTGTTTTCCCAAAGGACCATAAATTCCAAGAATGCCCATGCATACACTCAGCCTTTCACAGAACAGATGTGTCTATGCAGAAGAAAGCATCTTTTAAAATTAAGAATATGGAAACAATGGAATACAGGGAATTTTTTAAGGCAAGTGCTTGCATTAAATGCTCCAAATTTTGTAGAAATTAGTATTAACTTTTAAACCTTGATTTCTATCTTGTTGAATTTTAAAAATGGCATAATACAGGAATCTCTTTGAATTCCTGCAGTGGCTGCTGAACTCTGGCTTTGTAAGAATATTGTTTTATGTGATTCCCTTGAGCTGTAACAGAATAAGCTCTTACCATTCAAAATGTATTGCACACACAGGTAAACAGCAGCCAAACATATCCACCACCTTCATGGGCAAATCCAAACCACTGGAGGATTTATGGAGACACACCCCCAGGTCTGCTGAGCCTGAAAAACCAACACAAGGCAGTCTGAACTCTCTGAAAGCAGCTCCTCTGCCCTCCTGCAAACCTTTATTTCTGTGCTGCTTTGGATGGTGCAAGTGAAACTTTCAATTACCCAGACACAATTCCAAGCAATCAGGGAAAAAATAAAGGATTTGTGTTTGGGGACACAAATCAGTTATGTTTTAGAAAAGTACTAAGTGAGTGCATGCTACATTAAAGGGGATTTTGAAGTTTTATGTATCTTGAAACAGCCTTTCTGCCTCTTAATCTGCTAAAACTGAGTCAGTAAAGGAAAATCCCATCACAATCCAATCAGGATACACTGCATGGCTCACTGGTGACCTCTCCCAGTTGAAGTCAGCTCAAACAGAGGAATTGCAGTGTGATTTTACAGACAGTATGTTTGTTATTTGACAAGGACCAAATAAACAGTGTTTTACAACCACATAAACTGTCAGGCTCTAACCCTGCAGAATGACGATCACATTGAATATATATTTTATAACTCTATTACTCCCACTTCATGCTGTTGCAATGAAGATGCTGAGGGAATAACATTCCAATGACATGTTAATTTAGAACTTCAGCTACTTTTGGTCACTCAACCAACAACTTTTTCATTTCATTTACTGGAGTGACCCTGAAAGTGAAGCAGAACATGCACAGGCACCTGTATTTCAGCACAGCTGGAAGAAACAAAGAAAGCAAAGAACAGGCTGAAACAGCAACACAGCTACTCCTTGGGAAAACAGGGAAAAGCCAGCCAGAGGAATTCATCAGCTTTGCTGGAATGAGTCAAATCCATGAATATCCTGTCACCAACCAGCAACATTCCTGACTAAATTCTCCCAGCTGCTCTGCGGGCTGCATCAGCCCCCTGCAACTGTGCTGAGTTGTTTCCCACACATCTTCAAGCCTTTTCCATCATCCACTATTTACCAAGCAGCAGAGGGTAATCCTCAGCCTCCAGCCATGGTGTACAGATCTGGATATGCTTAAAGTGCAGTTTTTGGATCAGTCCATTGTAGTAATCTTTTAGAGGTCCTTTACCTGTTTAAAACAGAAAATATTTATTTTATCAAGGTGACTGAAAACTGTGTGGTCTGTGCAATACAAGCTCCTGTTGGATCAGGTGCACAAACAGGTGCACCTAAAAAGACATGAAAAATCTAGGTTCCTTGGAAGCAATGTGCACCTGGACTTCTCTTACTCAGTATTTCATTTTTCCATCAGTGTAGAATCATGGAGCTTTTAAGGTAGGAAAAGCCCTCTCAGATCAAGCCCAACCGTTCCCCAGCACTGCCAGGGCCAACACTGACCCACGCCCTGAGTGCCACATGCACATGGCTTTAAACTCCCCCAGGGATGGGGACTCCACCAGGGCCCTGGGCAGCTGTGCCAATGCCAGATCACCCTTTCCATGAAGGAATTCTGCCAATATCCAGGCTAAAGCTCCCCTGGCAGAGCTTGAGGCTGCTTCCTCTGACATTGCTTTTGCAGCATCATCTCGACATTGACCTTAGACTGTTTTTCATGCAGAGCTGGAGCAGACAGGGAGGCTCTTTAAAGATGTGCCATACCTGGTGGATGGTGCAATAACTCAGCTATGAATCACTGTCCTTATCACAGACACAAAGGCAACAGCCTCTCCTCTCTCCCACCAGCAACAGAAGAGTCAGCAGAGAACAACAGTGACAACTAAAACTGCTGTTAGCACTGAAAGAATTGTAGCACAAACACTCTTACCTGTTATCACACACACTAAAGCTGGAAGCTTGGCTCCCTCCTCAATAAACCTCTCATAATCTGGAGAAGATAAAACACTGGTCAGAGCTGACAAATCTCAGGGTGCTTGGCTGAAGAGTGGTGACAGTGCATTAGTTATTGAGCTTCCCACTAGAAGCAATTTCCTTACAAGCATGTATTAGTAACACAGCAGTAAATTCAGCAACATTGACATTTAAAGACTTCTACAGAAATAAATCAGGCTGTTTATGCACAAAGCATTTCTTCAACTGCTCCCCAATCAGTTGCTTCAATAGATCAATTTAGAACTGCAGTGTGAAGTCTACAAGATAAGACAGTGTATTCCCTCCCTTCTCATTAGCAGATACCTGTGGAGAGTAGGTGTAATAGCTCAGAAAATAAAACTGCAGTTTAAGAGCCAGTTAGAGATTTAATTCTCTCTGACAATTCTTCTAATTGAATTCAGATGTTGCACTGCTGTATTTCAATTACTAATCTGAAATTAGTGCTAATTAATCAAATACAACTGCCTTTTCACCTGAATATAGAAGCATTGCTCTTTAGCAAAACCCTGAAGTGTCCAGAGGACCCCTTTGAAAAAGTGAGATCAATTCCTTCATACCAACCTTCTAAAGCTCTTAAAAGGACTGAGAAGTCTTCATCCTCTGAAAGAGAAGGCTTTATTAGTGACACTCATATTTCTAACATTTTTAATTCTTGTCTTTAAATAACAGTTGAGATTTTCCTCACCTTCACCTACACAATTTAAATACAGATCATGTACTCAAAGGTTAAGTACATAGTCTGTACTTAGATTGCTATTTACTAAAATGTGCTATTAAAATCCCCTAGTTTATTTTCATAAATAAAAATGCATAACCATGAACTTTTTTATTTGTTTTCCTTGTTGGCAACATGACAGACAAACCAGCTACAAATACTGTGCATCTTAGAAGCTATCAAATTAAAATTTTCTAGTTTCTGAAACTGAGAATTAAGTGTAAAAACAGTCCTGATATTCAAAGATAAAGACAATCCTGCCCATGGTCAATGGCAATGGATTTGTTTCCACTCTGTTCCCTTCCTCATACAGAGGGAAAAAATGTACATAATTATGTAATAAACATCATCAGAAATCATGGAATCACAAACTGGTTTGGGTTGGATGGACCTTGAAGCTCATCTCATCCCAGCCCCCTGCCATGGGCAGACTTCAGGTGCAGAGTGCTCAGTAAGGAGTAAATATTTGATTTTTTTAATCTGCTTTACACCACCATGCAAGACAGTATGTCTAGAATAAAAACTAAAAGAAACCAACTCGGAAACCTTTTTTTAATCATTCTTAAAATTGAGCTCTATAATTAAAATACAACTTCTAAAAAATCACTCATTTGTAGCATTATGTAAGTTACAGAACATTTAGTTGCATCACACACTTTGTCTTCAAATTCTCCCAGGAAAACAAAGGTCAAACATAACTTCAGGTGTGAGAAAGTTGTTTTGGGTAATGAAACCAAAAATGTCTATTCTATTTCATCTGTTGAAAGCAGCTGGGGAGATGTTTTTCTCTATCTCTTGTAACCCTGGGGGAGGGGGGCTGATGCCTTCTGATAATGGGCCAGCTGTTCAAACCAGGTGGGGCAGTGTTTGTTATCTCCTTCACCACCCTCCTCCCTCCAGGGGATCTCTGCTGCTGATGGGCCATGAAGGCTCAGCAGGGACAGGACACATTCCATCATCCCAGTCTGAGATGCTCCACCCAGTGCAGGGAGAGCCAACCATTCCTACCTGGATAAAAACTGAGACACAGGAACACCAGGGATCTGGTTCCACTGGGTTCCTGAAGGAAGACTGGGCCCTTTTCTACAGGATCATCTCTGCCCCAACAGAACCACATCTGCCACTCCAGGAGGACTCACTGTGGGCTGCCCCCAACCCCCTGACCAACAGGGTGTCAGGTTGGAGCTCTGACTCTGTCAGGGTTTCTAGGATTGGTGTTTGTTTGTTTTACTACTACATTTGTTAATATTCCTAGTAAAGAACTGTTATTCCTATTCCCAAATCTTTGCCTGAAAGCCCTTAATTGCAAATTCATAATTTGGAGGGGGTGAGGGGTTTACATTCTCCATTCCAAGGGAAACTCCAGCTTTCCCTGGCAGACACCTGTCTGTCCAAACCAAGACAAAAGTAGAAAGAGCACTGTTTTATATGAAAAACAGAACTGATTCCCAACCTGTCCAGCTGGTGCTGCTGATGAGAAGGGCTGGCCGGCCCCTGGGCTTCAGCACACTCCTGCTTTTCCCATCCCTCTCGGTGAAGGCCGATCTGTCAGCACTGGGATTGCCAGCTCTGTACTATGGAAACACAACTTCCTGAGAATGAGCTACACACACAGCCAGCAACAGCAGGGAACACTCTGCTCAACTGGCACCAATTTCCACACATTTGGCTTCAGATTTGCTGCTCAACTTGTCTAGAAACAGAATCATTATATTACAAAAATACCAGGACAGGGCAGGTCATTTTCCCCTCTTTCCTGCTGCTATAGGCACAATTCCACTTTCCAACCAAATGTTTTCCTTCACAAGTTGAGCAGAGTCAGCCTCCCTTTCCACAGTCTGTCTCACACTTAGCACAGCATGGAGGCCAACAGCACATTTATCCAACTAAACTCAGAACCTACAAACTCTGAGCTGGGCATTTCCAAAAAATCCCCACCATACACTGGATTTCACTTCTTTTTCAAGCCTTAGTTTAGCAAAGTAAACTCCCTGGTACATCTGCTACAGGTGACATCCTGCACAGCCAGAGGAGAGTGCTTAACACTTGGACCAAGATCCTGAAGACTCTCCACAGTAATTAAGGAAGGGATGCTGTTAAGGAAGCATCCAGCCACTGCAGTGTGGGTCTGTGGGAAGCAGACAACTGCAGAGTTCCACCCCAGACACTCATCACAGATTGCCTCACTGCTTATGCCAACATCTTTAAAAACAAAACACTTCCACTACTTGTGTTACCACAGCTCAATCATTTCACTTCTTCTGGCCCCTCCTAGTGACAACTATGGCAACTCAGTGCCCTCAGTCAAAAGCCCCCACACAAGTATTCCTGGTAACTGAAGTGCCACAACTCCAAGTTAAGGACTGCAGGGGCAGCTGCTCTTGCACATACCGTGGTTTGAAAGGCTCGTAGTCCTTGGCAAGTTTCATGTACAAGTTGTGTTGGAGGTCTAAGGGTGTTTCCTTGAAATAAGATGCTGGTTTGTCATACAAAGTTACAGCCCTGAGAGAAAATAAATGTGGAGCTTAAGTAAGATACAGATGTAATAACATGCACATGGTACAGTGGCAGGCTGCAACAATGTAATCAGAAAGAAATTAATTAAATCAATACAGCAAAGTAATCCATTTTCTGACTCTTACAGCTTCCTGTATTCCTGAAGTTTGCTGGAACTCACCAAGGTGGACACAAGTAACAAAGGACCCCTTTTTTGTGTGCTTATTCTAGGGGTGAAATGCACCTGTAAAAACTGCAGACATCACTGTCCTGATTTTTAAACTTACTCCATAATGCCCCTAAGCAACTCTGATCTTGAAGCCCTCAAGACAAGCTGGCAGACCAGAGCAATTGTTCAAATCCCAGTGATCCCTGCCCCGCTCTGACTCCACAGGCAACCTGCAGCAAACTTCCATGGCTCCTGGACTGCCACCTCAGTCAATGGGGAGGCAGGTTAGAAGATTCCTGAATGCCCACACTGCATCGGCCCATCACAAAACTGAGCTGATGTGTTTCAGTGGTGACAGACAAGCTCAGGAGAGCTGCTTTTGTAAGAGCCCTCTGAATCCTGAATCCTCAGGGACCTGTTCTTTCACTTACTTAGCACACACACACTAAATTGTCTGAGGCACATGACTTACTTTATCTTGAAATTCACCCAGAGATCTTTTTTCATGGCATCAGTGACACACAGGTTATAGTCAGACAAGCGCCCAAAAAGCTTTTCATACCTGACAAAATAAAATGTCAGTCAGAAACCACAGGCAGGCAATTGCAGAAACTGTCCCCAGTGCTCATGCTTGATGAAAGCCAAACAAAACCCAAGGAAACTTAACTGCCCCCAGAATGGAAATCTGATTGCTGATTTTTGATGGACTCCTATTCTCCAAAGCCTTTAAAGCTTTTAACTACACATAACCAATTATATTCAGCAAGGAGCTGTTCAAAGAAGAGATGGAGTGTAAAGCAGCATTAGAGAATTAAAAACCCAGGACATACAAAGAAATTCCAGTAACAAAAATCAACATTTGCATATGTACGTAAAAGCAACCTGCCTACCTCCTGCAACCCCCCTCCCACGTGTTCAACAAAGCAGCTGCAGAACAGAAAGCAGGTTTACACAGCAAAGCCCAGAAACCCCTCCCTGTGCCAATTATATTCTCCCCACTGGCCTCCATTCTGAATTCCACCAAGGCATGCCACTTACAAAGAGCAGAAATGACTGTACAAACCACTTTGCAAGCAGGACCAGTGGGTGGTTCCTCCCGTGACTCAGGCTCATGATGGTGTACCCATAGTTGTGCCAATCAATGATGAGTTTGCTCCCCCACCACAGCCCTGCCACCCAGGCAACAGCTATACTGGGTAAGCCTGGGGGATTCTGCTCAAAAACAAAACCAAAATAGCATCAAACTGTGACCAAGTGGCAAACACAAAGCAACTACCAGAACCAAAAAGCCAAACTGTAATTGCACCACCTTCAAGGAGCTTCATGAACAGAGAATGTTTGTATTCACTTACAAACACTGGCAGGTATTTCAAATTTAACCCCTGGAGCAGGATCAAAATTCTCCTCCAGTAAACACACCAACATTTCCAGTAAGATTTATTCTTTACTACTACCCATGGCAACAAAGTTTGAAAGCACAACAACTAACGAGAAAACTTGACTTGTTAACAGACAAATCAAAGCTTAGAGCCAAAAAATACCTGGACACAGGTTTACACCACTGATGAGGCCAGTTCAGCTCTGAAATAATTAGAACAATGTCTGAGCCGGCTAAAAACACCCTGTAATACAGCATTATTTATTTTTACTGAAATTACTCCCAACATACCTGAAGAAGAATGTAGGATGGCTGATCTATCCTCAGCAACGTGTACAGTAACTGCACTGACTGCACGAGCACCTTGAGGACATACTGGAAAAGCTTTGGACCCACTGCAAAGTGACAGAAAAACAGGTTAAAATATTAGAGCTCTCCCCACAGAAATGTGAACATCAGAACCAGCCAGCTCCGCAGAGACAGGGTGACAATAACACAAAAATGGACACCTGTTTAATAAGTTTACCAATGACCTGGAAAGTGATTGAGTGCACCCTCAGCAAGTCTGGAGATGGCACCAGTTGGGTGGGAGTGCCAATCTGCCTGAGGGTAGGAAGGCTCTGCAGAGGGGTCTGGACAGGCTAGGTCACTCCAAGGCAGACACGGAGGGGCATGTCCAGGGCAGGGAACAGAGCTGGGAAGGGGCTGGAGCACCAGGAGCAGCTGAGGCAGCTGGGAAAGGGGCTCAGCCTGGAGAAAAGGAGGCTCAGGGGGCCCTTCTGGCTCTGCACAGCTCCCTGACAGGAGGGGACAGCAGAGTCAGGCTCTGCTCCCAGCGAACAGGGACACTCGAGCTGTGCCAGGGGAGGTTTAGGCTGGATATTGTGAAAGTTTCTTCATGGAAAGGAAGGCATGTGGTCAGGCACCGGCACGGCTGTGCAGGGCAGTGGTGGGGTCACCATCTCTGGAGGCATTTAAAAGTGGATGTGGCACCTGGGGACATGGGTCAGTGGTGGCCTTGGCAATGCTGGTTGAATTCAATGTTCTTTGAGGGCTTTTCCAAGCTTTGTGATTCTATTCTATGATCACTATAAAGCTACGTAAATTCTCATTCTATATTTTGTACAGAAAGAAATCCTACACTCATTGAATGGTTTGGGTTGGAAAGGACCTTAAAGCTCATCCCATTCCAGCCCCTGCCATGGGCAGAGACACCTTCCACTGTCCCAGGTTGCTCCAAGCCCCGTCCAACCCGCCCTTGGACACTTCCATGGATGGGACGGCCACAGCTGCTCTGGGCAACAGAGGTAAACACAAGGTGGGGGAGGAAGAGGTAGAGTGAAAATAATTTCCACATTTCACTCTGCATGTGAACAGCAACAATGCACTGGCAGGTGTTAAATTCCAGCGGCTCCTGTTTAACAGAGAAAGGGAGACAAGACGTGGCGCTGTGTGTGGGGCGCGGCCGGCCCGGCACACGCTGCGGGCTCTTTACCGCCCCACGCACCCCCCGCTGCCCGCCCGGCCCGCACGCACCTCGCAGCCCGCACAGCTCCGTCACGGGCACCAGCCGGATGTTCTCGCTGCGCAGCACGTCCGGGTGCGGCCGGGTCTCTGTGAGGGGAGAGCCCGGTCAGCTGCGCGGCCGCCCCGCCCGGCCCCGCGGCCCCCCGGCCGCCCCTCACTCACGGAGGTAGCCCAGCAGAGCGACCTCGTGCCCGTGCCGGGCCAGCGACAACGCGTGGTACTGCATCCGCGGGCTGCGGCCCAGGTCCCCCAGCACGGCCACGCACACCCGGCCCGCGCCGCCCGCCCGCCGCCGCCACAGCAGCAGCAAGAGCAGAGCCGCCACAGCGGCCGCCACCGCCGGCCACGGCCCCGGCCACAACCACAGCCCCGGGGCCGCCATCTTGGAGCGCCGGCAAGGCGGGAAAGGCGCGCCGGGCGCGCCCCCTGGCGGCGCGGAGGTGCCGCTCTCTGAGGGGACCCCGGACAGGCGGCGGGAGCGGGGCAATTACCGATGGAATGGTTAATTAATTACAGCAATGGGGAGGGGTTAATTAATTACAGCGGCACTGGACACTCATCCGCAGTGTGGGGTTTCCTGGTAAATTTTAGAGTATCTCGAAGTCAGGGATGATTTCAGTCCAGCCCCATTACCATCCAATGCGTGTGCTTTACTTTAGTTCGAATTCAGCTAAATTCTAACTAGATCTTCTCTGGATCTGAGTTAATACTCCACATATTTCTGTGCTATCCCTCAGTTTATTGTCTCAATCCCTGGTCCTACTAGGTACTAAATCCCTTCAACATCTGCATCCCACTGGTTTCTCCTACGTGTACCGAATAAACAATTTCCATCTGTCTGTTTTCAGCTTGCTGATCCCTGTTTTCTGGTGGAAATACAAAACAAACAGAAGCCTGCTGACAGAAACATTTGCCACGTTATCTTGGCACCATGGCAGTGACTGAACACCATGTTGAAAAAATCATTAAGCTGTACAAATGTTTAAAACTAAGTCACTTGCACTGGCCAAGAACCCAATAGGAGGTGTCACACAATGGTATTTCTTCACTACAAACAGGGATAAAGGCACAAATGAAAGATGTTGGTGACCAGGGACAGGACCTGAGGGAATGGCTGGAGCTGTGCCAGGGGAGGGTCAGGCTGCAGAGCAGGGAAAGGTTCCTCCCCCAGAGGGTGCTGGGCACTGCCCAGGCTCCCCAGGGAATGGGCATGGCCCCGAGGCTGCCAGAGCTCCAGGAGCCTTTGGACAGCACTGCCAGGGATGCCCAGGGTGGGATTGTTGGGGGGTCTGTGCAGGGACAGGAGCTGGGCTGGATAATCTTTGTCCCTTCCAAATCAGGATGTTCCACAATTCTGTGAAACAAGCTCATAACTTTGGGTCTTTGGGCTTTGAAACAAGCCAAATTAAAAAAAAAAAAAAATACTTGGATGTCGCAGTCACTGCTATGTATCAGTAGTCGACACTGACACGGCACTCAAGGTGCTTCACCAAAAACCAAAATTATCAGAAGGCTTCACATATCTATATCTTGGTATTCAGTCAGTCTCTCGTATCTTTCCTCAGTTTCTTCTACAAGCAGCTCCACACAGCTCCGGCATTGTCACTCTTCTTCTGTTCCGAGTTCGGCTCCATCCTGCCCCTAGCACGGCCGCCTAACCCTGTCTATCCTAGGTACAATATCTTACAGTGTCTCACCTTCTCTGGCCCTTGCCACGATCTCCTGTCCCTGGGTCTTCACAGCACCACGAGCAGACTCCAACTGACTTCAACTCAGTTAACTCACTACTTATCATGCCCAAGGCTGTGAGGGCAAGGTGTTTCTACTCTGAGATAATTAACACAGCTGTAACCTGTTGGATGGGAGACTGCCTTCTGCAGCATCTCTTTTTGCATTACCACACTTGGAATATCAGCTGCTCCAAAGGGTTGGGTCTACAGTGGTTGCAAATCGGTGGAGTTCTTTCAGTTCTATGCTGACTTTGACTGACTGAAGCCCTGACCTGAGGTGTTTGGATAAATTTCAAAGCTCTGGGCAGGGTTCAGCTAATCATTCCCTTTTTGATACTAATTTGTCACCATTTTGGAAGCTGCACAGGGTGGGATTGTTCAGGTGTCTGTGCAGGGACAGGGGCTGGGCTGGATGATCCCTGTGGGATTCTTCCCAATCAGGAAATTTCACAATTCCATGATTCTCTCTGCAGACCCTTGTGGTCCCCCATCTGAATGGTACCCTGCTATCCCAGTTATGTTTCTTTGCCCCCTATGACAAAGTCAGATGTCAGATGTTGCATTTCCAGTGTAACTCTCCATATTGCCAAACGAGTAGGTGGTAACAATGAAACCATTGTTCCCCTTTAAAATATATAACTAATTACGAGTGTGGGCAGACTGGTTCCACAACAAAATAAAGCCTGGAATGTTTGCTTAAAGACTCTGCTCAGAATGCATATTTTTCTACTGACAAAGGGTAGAATCATAGAATCTTCTGAGTGGGAAGGGACCCACAGGGATCATCCAGTCCAGCTCCAGGTCCTGCACAGACACCCCAACAATCCCAAGGTTTCCTCAAGAAGAGCCCCACTCTCCCACACCCCTGTCCTGCTGTTACAGATGCAGCCTCGCCACAGCAGACATACATCCATTCCTGTAGGAGGTCTGATCTTTTGGGAATCCCTCGTTTCAGTCCCTCCTATCTCACCTGACAGCTTCTTGCTGTGTATCATTTTAATGCAAAATGCAAATTGCATTTCTGTTTACTTCCTTGAATAAAGTGCAAATATCCTGGCTGCAATGGAATGAGGGACTGATGGATTCTTCCAGGCTATCAGGCATAACACCCCAACTCCAAACAGCTGTATTTTCTGGCAGGTTATCAAAGTACTTAAAACTACAAGTGTATCAGCCTTATGGATGCAGCGATTTTAGTTTATGAAGGTAGAGATGCAATAAAAGTCCTCTTGACCTGTGCAATCTTCAGAGCATTTAGTTGGAGAAAGATAAATAAGGTGCAGTCATCACTTCTGGCTGAGGCTCTGAAAACAGGGATACACTTGAGAGAAATGCATTTTCAGAGACTACTGATCTCTGCCTGTAAAATTTTTCATATGTATTGAATAGCAGTTCTGTTTTACAAAAGGCTTTTCCTGTCTCTTCTTCCCGACCATTTCAGAAAGTTTGGAAATGCTGTTTGCATTTACCCTAGAAATAGGGTATTTAAGCTCTATTTAAGCTCCATCCCCAGTCCTCCTGCCCTCGATGGACTGCTGCGAGTGCAATAAACAGAGACAGAGCAGCCAAAATCACAGAACTTCACTCATCCCAGAGGTCTCCAACTAAAATGTCTCGAGCAAATCTCATGACAGCCTGCTGCTACCCTGGTTACTCTTATTGCCACACAATATATGTAGTTCAAACCTTCTAAAACCTGCATTTTTTTCTTTTTAATTTGCACTGAAAAAGTAACATGGAATATCCCAGTAAGGTGTATTTGCACCAATCCCACCTGCACTGCGAGGTACAGGCTAACAGTGCTTATAAACTCAGTGTGACTCCAAAGGGCTCAGAGCACGGGTGCTGTGCTATATCATGAGGGATAAATTATGGCCATTTTTAACAGCAAGGCAATTTGCTACTTGTGTTTGTTCTCTTTTTGCTCAATTTCTGAAGCACAACCCCTGCCACAGTGGAGATGAAAGGAGCTGGCTGCAGAATAACCTCAATTTGGAAGCTATTCCAGGTGGCCTGAAATGCCACTGCAGGTGGCCCAGCACTGAGCCCACGGCCTGGTCTGGTGCTGCTGGGACACCCCTGAGCTTTGCCCTGAAGATGAAAACCCTGTGGTGTTTAAAGGAAGGACTGGTCTTAATGTTCCTCTAACAATCTTCATGCTCTGAAATATGAAATTAATGTTATTGCTTAGTACCTGCAGTGGCATGAACTGTACACCTGCTTTACCTCATCTAATGTCAGCTGTTCCCCATAAACTTTTCACCAAACCTTCAAACCTTCCTGTCTGAAGGGAAAATGCCACAGGATCACAGAATCAATGGCTAGTTTGGGTTGGAAAAGACCTTAAAGATCATCTCGTTCCAACCCACTGCATGAAAAGACCCTTTTAATGCTCCTTTCTCCTCAGCCACTCCAAACTCTGCACCCTTCTTGCAGTTGCTGCCTTTCAACCTCACCAGCTGCTTTTTATCTGCATTATTCATTTTCTCCCCACCCAAAAAATCTCTGAGGAAGGAGTGAAAGTAAAAGAAGTGACCTAGGAAATTTTTACACAACTTTCCAAAGACAGTTTCCCCTGAATGGTTTGTATTGGCTTAGACACCTTTTCAGGCAGGTACAGGTTTAGGTTATAGAAATACATTTTTTATTTGCTCCCAGGGCATAAAGAGGAAGAAGGGAGATAGTCAGGAAAAGCGAAGCCAGTGTATATGGCTGATAACCACAGGGAAATTCAAATTAGTAATTATTAGACAAGATTTTTTCACAACATAGAATTTTCAAATTGCAGGAAAAGGATCAAATACTTCCTAATTGCATTCATGCCCAAATTTTCAGAGCTGGGCTGAACTTCAGGCTCAAGACAGAAGAATATCTGCCTTTTATTCCAATATATAATTGGAATTAGTTTTAGATCTAGACATTAGCATGCACATTCCTCTCATGATATTCACTCTGATAACAGAAAAAAAACACCCACTGGCTGACCTCCACCGAGTAGACAAAACAGAGATATTCTGACTTAAAGGCTGACTTAGACTAAGACTTTAGTCAAGGTCAGGGTGGTGTCTTTACACCAAAGCTCAGCTGCTGAGATTCATTCTGCCCAGTGTGGTCACAAGGTGTTTTCCCAGCCCTTGCACACACATGTACTTTAAACCCTGCATTTTGGGGACATGAAGGTGGTTGTGACACGCCTGGAATGGAGACTGGTTATCTTTAACAGCAGGTAGTTATCTCAATTAGTGGGGAAATCATGTGTCATTGCAAAACAAACAATGCAATTCTGGCAATGCCAGCCTTTCCTCTGAGCAATTCTAGAAAAACAAGTCCCTTGTACTCCACTTATACTTAGTATTAATGAGGTGGAAGGAGCTGCCTTGGAGAGGAAAGTAAACAGAAAAGCAAATGCACTATATGGAAAGGAAAGGAAAGGCTATTCAGTTTTCAAATACTGCTTTGTTTTTCATTCCAATTTAGAAGAGGTTTCTGTTCCCTGTGGATTTCCAAAGGTGACTTTTGGCCCATGGATTCTACACTGATGATGTGATTCTAGACTCTCTAGTACATGACGATCCCTGTGAAAAGGTGAAGCTGTCTGAACAAAAGGCCAAGCAAAAACCTGAGTGAACTCCCAGAGCACTCTACTCATGCTTTATGTAGAGCTGAGTTTAGACCACGAAAACCACCTTCAGGCCACCCTGGAGTTCCACTGGACAGCTTGTTTCCAGCTGGAAACACAAGCAGGACACCTGCAGGTCTCCATGGCTGAATAAAACTGGAGGCATAATAATCCATTAGCTAAGATTTTTTAATGCACTGGCCTGTCCTAAGGAAGTTTTCTGGTTAATTTGTGACATAAAGCTACATTTTCCCACTTGCAAGACACCTGAGACAGCAGCACGTTCATTTACCTGAACCAGGTGCTCTAATCCTGGGAAAGCTGAGGCATAATCCACTGGCTGTGGAAACACGGGGTTCTCCTCCTGCAATACAGCTTCAGGTTTGTGGCTCCACTCCCTAGGGCACAGGGGTGATACCTGTCCTTGTACCACTTCTTTTGCGGAGTCAAGGCCTGAAGAGAGCTAGGGACAGACTTTGACAACGTGGTAGGACAAGGGGAATGGCTTCCCACTGCCAGAGGGCAGGGCTGGATGGGATATTGGGCAGGAATTGTTCCCTGGGAGGGTGGGCAGGCCCTGGCACAGGGTGCCCAGAGCAGCTGTGGCTGCCCCTGGATCCCTGGCAGTGCCCAAGGCCAGGCTGGACAGGGCTTGGAGCAGCCTGGGACAGTGAAAGGTGTCCCTGCCCCTGGCAGGGGGTGGCACTGGATGGGCTTTAAGGGCCCTTCTAACCCAAACCACTCCATGATCCTGTGATTTAATTCTTCTAATAATGTATTTGACTTAGACATTTCTTGAAAGAAAATTCCCAGGTTTGTAAACTACAGCCCATTTTCATCATTACTCCATTAGCCATGACATACCACAGGATCCAGGAACGGAAGTTAGATTCAGGATAATCCAGAGCTGCCTGAATGTACCATCATTCCCTCAGTGTAGTTCTTTTTCCCTTCTGGAGAATGGACACAGTCTTAATCCTCTGAAAGGGTACGATGGTTCTGCAGTGGCTGTAAGGGCCGTATGTGCTGTGCTGTCCGTGACACGCGTGAGTGCCAGAGGTGCTGTGGAGAAAGAGCCGGACCCTCGGAGCGTGTTCCTGCGGGAGCGCTATCCCGGGTTCCGGCTATGTCCGGAGCGCTATCCCGGGTCCCGGCCCGTGTCCGGAGCGCTATCCCGGGTTCCGGCTATGTCCGGAGCGCTATCCCGGGTTCCGGCTATGTCCGGAGCGCTATCCTGGGTTCCAGCCCGTGTCCAGAGCGCTATCCCGGGTCCCGGCTATGTCCGGAGCGCTATCCCGGTTCCCGGCCCGTGTCCGGAGCGCTATCCCGGTTCCCGGCCCGTGTCCGGAGCGCTATCCCGGGTTCCAGCCCGTGTCCGGAGCGCTATCCCGGGTTCCCGGCCCGTGTCCGGAGCGCTATCCCGGGTCCCGGCCCGTGTCCGGAGCGCTATCCCGGGTCCCGGCCCGTGTCCGGAGCGCTCTCCCGGGTCCCGGCCCGTGTCCGGAGCGCTATCCCGGGTCCCGGCCCGTGTCCGGAGCACTCTCCCGGGTCCCGGCCCGTGTCCGGAGCGCTATCCCGGTTCCCGGCCCGTGTCCGGAGCGCTCTCCCGGGTCCCGGCCCGTGTCCGGAGCGCTCTCCCGGGTCCCGGCCCGTGTCCGGAGCGCTATCCCGGGTCCCGGCCCGTGTCCGGAGCGCTATCCCGGGTCCCGGCCCGTGTCCGGAGCGCTATCCCGGTTCCCGGCTATGTCCGGAGCGCTATCCCGGGTCCCGGCCCGTGTCCGGAGCGCTATCCCGGTTCCCGGCTATGTCCGGAGCGCTATCCCGAGTCCCGGCCCGTGTCCGGAGCGCTATCCCGGGTCCCGGCCCGTGTCCGGAGCGCTATCCCGAGTCCCGGCCCGTGTCCGGAGCGCTATCCCGAGTCCCGGCCCGTGTCCGGAGCGCTATCCCGGGTCCCGGCCCGTGTCCGGAGCGCTATCCCGGGTCCCGGCCCGTGTCCGGAGCGCTATCCCGGGTCCCGGCCCGTGTCCGGAGCGCTCTCCCGGGTCCCGGCCCGTGTCCGGAGCGCTATCCCGGGTCCCGGCCCGTGTCCGGAGCGCTATCCCGGGTCCCGGCCCGTGTCCGGAGCGCTATCCCGAGTCCCGGCCCGTGTCCGGAGCGCTATCCCGGGTCCCGGCCCGTGTCCGGAGCGCTATCCCGGTTCCCGGCTATGTCCGGAGCGCTATCCCGGGTCCCGGCCCGTGTCCGGAGCGCTATCCCGGGTCCCGGCCCGTGTCCCTGCGGGAGCTGCCCCGGCCCCGCTCTGACGCCCGCCCGGCCCCGCCAGCCGCCAGAGGGCGCTGCGGCCGCCCGCACACCAAGCGCCCGCCAAGATGGCGGCGTGTGGGGCTGCGGGGGCCGCGGGCGGCGGGGCGGGCCCGGCCCCGGGACGGGGATCGGGGCGAGCGGGGGTCGGGACGGTCCTGGCGGCCGCGTTGGCGGTGCTCGGCTCGCTGCAGGTGGCCCGCGGCGGCGGGTGAGTGTCTGGGCACCGCCTGTCCCGCGGCGCGGCTCTGCCCTGCTCGGGGGGCTCCCGGTGCCCTGAGGTGGGGCTGGTGGAGCGGGTGCCAAGCGGGACAGCCGCCCTTGACCCCGGTGGGTCACACCGGGGACGCGGGAGAAGCGGGCCTGGGGCGTCAGCGAGGCCGTGCTCACCCCGAGCTGCGCCGCTCTCATCAGATCCCCGCTTTTGCGGCCTCGGGGCAACCGGGTGTTGTCTTTGCAGGAGCCCGGGCAGCGAGCCTCTGCTGCAGCCGTACCCGCCCGGGCAGCACGGCCCTCGGCACAGCCACAGGCACGTCCGGGACTGCCAGCCCCTCAAGTACGGCAACGTCACGCACGAAGCGTGGCCCGGCGACAACAGCACGGCCGGCCCGGTGGCTGTCACCAGAACGTTTGTCTCGTACATCCACCCAGAGAGCAGCGACCGCAAGGCCATCTATGGCCATTTCACTTTCGTGAGGAACCCCCTCAGGACCTTCTCCGTGCTGGAGCCGGGCGGTGCCGGCGGCTGCCGGGCTCAACGCAGAGCCCCCGTGGAGGAGACTGCAAAGCTCAGGAAGTGTCTGGTGGCCCAGAACGGCGGGTACTTTAACATGGAAACTGGAGAGTGCCTTGGGAATGTTGTGAGCGATGGAGAGCTGGTGAGAGACTCTGGAGGCGTGCAAAACGCTCAGTTTGGCATCCGGAAAGATGGCACCATGGTGTTCGGGTAAGAGCTGCGGGGTGTTTGGAGAATGCTCTCTAGCCTGACGACTTTCAGGCATCACTGGGCAGGAAGCTCATCCCAGCATTGCCTCCTTGCCCTCCCCAGTTAGAGTAGAAGTTCACTTGGAATGCTGGAGCTAGGGATGTTCTAGCTGTATCTCTGTGGCTGTTGGCTCATGTCCTAGGATGAAGAGAAGCTCAGTAAGTTATGATCCCCAGCTGCTTAAGTTCCAGCGTCTCCTCTCCCAGCTTGCAACACTGGGCAGGGTAAAAGGGGAGAGGGCTGTGTTCACTGCAGAGGAAATGCAGAATGGAGTGTGTGTGCCCTGGCTGCAGTACAGGAAGGCTGGGCTTTGGAAGAGACCTTAGGAGGTGCCTCATCCAGCACCCTGCTCAACACAGGTTGGATGGAGTGGGCTGCTCAGGGCCATATCTGGTTGGATTTTGAACATCTCCAGGCATGGAGACTCCACATCCTCTCTGGGCAAACTTGTGATTGACCATATTAACACTTTTCTGGAACACACTAAGGACAGTGACTCCACCACTGCCCTGGGCAGCTGTGCCAGTGCCTGACCACCCCTTCCATGAAGAAATTTTTCCCATATCCAATCTAAACCTCCCCTGGCACAGCTTGAGGCCATTTCCCTGTCCTGTCCCTGTTCTCTGGGAGCAGAGCCTGACCCCCACCTGGCTGTCCCCTCCTGTCAGGGAGTTGTGCAGAGCCAGAAGGGCCCCCTGAGCCTCCTTTTCTCCAGGCTGAGCCCCTTTCCCAGCTCCCTCAGCCTCTCCTGGTGCTCCAGCCCCTTCCCAGCTCTGTTCCCTTCCCTGGACATGCTCCAGCCCCTCAGTGTCCTTCTTGTCATGGGGGGCCCAGGACTGCCCCCAGGACTGGATGTGTCCCAGCAATGCCAGCACAGGGGATGGGCACTGCCCTGGGCCTGCTGGCCACACTGTGGCTGCTCCAGGCCAGGTGTCACTGGCCTTCTTGCCCACCTGGGCATGTGACCCTTCCCAAGCAGCTGGAGACTGAAGCTCTGATCATCCTCTGATGAGGAATATTTGACTGAGGGACTGTGGTGCTCCCTGGAGTGCAAGGGCTCCAGGAGCTGCCCTTCCCCAGCAGCAGGAGGATCCTAAAAGTCCTAGAAGGGTTCCCAGGACCCTTCCGATGGTCTCAGAAGATGCAGCAGCAGCCTGGAAGCTGCATCCTCCACCCCTCTGGTAGCTCACCCCCAGGCCTTGGGAAGGATCCTTGCAAAGCCACACAGAGTGTGCCAAGGCAGGGCTTCATCCTGCAGCCCTTCTGACAGCCCTGAGTACCATGGCCTTGATTTGTGTGAGACAGGGGCAGGGTGGGTCAGTGACATGTCCCTTCAGTGAGGGGACTTCTGCAGAGGGGACCAACAGCAATTTCAGGGTCACTGTTGAGTCCTTAACCTCAGCTCTGCCCTGCTGCTCCCCAGCTCTGGCAGGATGTCCCTGTTAAATGCAGCTGTCGTGGTGTTTGGTGGCTTTGTGCCTTCCAAACCATGACCAGAAAAATAGTTTGGGTGTAAATAATTCTGGCTGTCGGGACAGTGGGGAAATTCATTCACAACTTCACTCTCTCACCTGCATTGTGCCCAGCAGGACAGCCCAGGGCACAGTTACCCCACCCTGCAGAGCTGCTGCCTCTCGCTGGGCTGGCAGTGGGTGAATCCAGGCTTTAAAAGCTGTCAGTCCCTGCCCAAATTGTAGTTTGATCTGTTTTCAGCCATGTTCATGTTGTCTTCTTCTTTCCTATGGGAACAGGGAATTCGTTTTGCATGTTTTCTGTTCAGGTATTTGCAATTACACTTCTCTACAAAGCACAAAGCTTTGTTTGCCCACAGTCACAGATACCAAACAAGTAAAAGTTGAGCATCCAGCTCCCACAAAACATCAGAAGAGTCACCTTTAAACCCCAAATCTCTGGCAGAACACAGTGTCCAGCTCCAGCCCTGCTCCCATCCTCGTAGTTGCAAACATCCCCCAGCATGAGGCTCCAATGAAGCAGGTGTTCCTCATCACCCTAATTCAGAGACAGCAGGATCCCTGGGGAAGCACCTGTGGTGACACAACACCCGAGCATGGAGGTGGCAGCTGAAGATTCCTTTTGCTGTCTGCAGGAGCAGGGGAACTGCCTTCCTAGATGAAAGGAGCAGGTAGCATCCAGTGCAGCTGCAGGCAGGCTGGATGCTGCAGCTCCAAATGCTCTCCAAAGCTGTTGGGTGTCACATTTTTGGAGAATAGAAGCTGACAGGCAGCAAGATGTTACAGCTGCTTCCTCAGATCCCTGAGTATTTGGCAGTGGCTCTGTCCTTGTGTTATGCCAGATGCTTCCTTCCCTTGTTACCCTGGCTCAGATCCACTGGCCACCTTGCTGCCATTGCTGGCCACATTGTTTGAGGCACAGTGGCCTGGGACCATCATTAGCTGTGGCTCTGTGCAGAAGAGCAGAGAATGGGCTGCTCTGGCTGCTGAGGTGATGTTTCACACTGCTTGGCCCCTGGTTTTGGATGTAGCTATCCCTCATTCCACCTTCTGCCCTTCTCCCTGCTCCAGTAGCCTGCTGGCAGCAGGAGAGGCTTTAAGATGCTGTGGCTGTGGGTAACCCTGGTGCCCTCTGTTCCTAGTTACCTGTCTGAGGAGGATGTCCTGGATCAGTCAAACCCTTTTGTGCAGCTTGTGAGCGGGGTGGTTTGGCTGCTGAGGAATGGAGAGGTGTACATCAACCAGAGCCGAGCGGCCGAGTGTGGAGACACTCAAACCACAGGTAAATACTCTGGGCCTGGCTTCAGCCTGGCCATGGATCTTCCTTCCCCTGGGACTCTTGGGAGAAGGGGCACTAAGAAATCCAACTTTCATAGAATCATGGATTCGTTTGGGTTGGAAGGACCTTAAAGACCATCTTATTCCACACCCCTGCTGTGGGCAGGGACACCTTCCACTATCCCAGATTGCTTCAAGCCCCCTCCAGCCTGGCCTTGGGCACTGCCAGGGATCCAGGGGCAGCCACAGCTGCTCTGGGCACCCTGTGCCAGGGCCTGCCCACCCTCACAGCCAAGAATTCCTATCCTGTCTAACCTGTCCAGAGAAACTCAAAGCAAGTGCCTTTACAGCAGTTTAAAGCCTGTGAATCCCCCTGCTTTGTCCCTGTGCCAGACAAAAACTTAATCCAGAGCACTTCTGTAGGGCTTGGATGAGCAAGAGGAGCCTGAGCTGTGCTCTCACTGTGTTTCAGTTCGGATGAGGCCCTTGCAGGGACAGACAGATGTGTCTTAACAGCCCATTCTGTCCCCCAGCTGAGTGTGAATTGTTCCCTGTCCTGCAGGAACCTTTGACAAGTTCATCAATGTGATCTCAGCCAGGACTGCGGTGGGACACGACCGGCAGGGCCAGCTGGTCTTGGTTCATGTGGATGGACAGACAGAAACCAGAGGGTAAGGGCTGGGGTAAGGGCTTACATTCCTGGGCTGGAGGGGCACTGCAGCTGTCAGGGATGTGTTGTAAGGCAGAGACTTGCAGAGCTCAGGAGAGCCAGAAGAGGCTCACACAGCCCTCCTCAGGGTGCCTGGGATGGGAGAGCTTCCCCTTCCACCACAGAGAGCAACAAGCTCCTGATGTTTTGTTGATTTACTGAAGGCAAATCAACAAAAATCAACAAAACATCCTCTGCTTTGCAGGGTCAGCCTGTGGGAAATGGCAGAATTCCTGAAGGAGCAGGGAGTCATCAACGCTATCAACCTGGATGGTGGAGGCTCTGCCACGCTGGTCCTGAACGGGACCCTGGCCAACTACCCCTCTGAGCACTGGTAGGTGCTGCTGCCCCGTGCTGGGCTGCCCCTGCAGCTCCTGTCTGCCCTGGCCTGGCTGGGGGGCACAGCAAAGGCAGGTGAGAGAGAGCAGCTGTAGAATTTAAAGAGATTGAGTGACTCCATGCTTTTTTCCACTTAGTCATCCAGGATTAAAGCTGAGCTGGTTCCAGACAGGAAAAGCTGTGGCTGTGACTGAGTGGCTGATGTGGGAATCGGATAAGGCAGCAGCTCTTAGTCTGGGAGATTCAGAGCTGCACATCCATGGGAATTAGCAGAGATCTGTCAGCAGCTTATTATTATGGAAGAGAAACACTGACTGGGACACCCTGCCCTGCCTCATTGGAGGGAATCTAAAGAATATTTTGTTTCAAATTCAGCTTTTTATTCAGTTCTGACTGTAAACATGAAGGGATTTAACATTCAGTTGCCATAACTACAGTGATATAATGTATATCAAAGCAAATAACAGTCAAGAAAAACGTGTGCTGGGTGCCAAAATGAGGGAAGCTGGCACTGCTTTAAGGGAGACTGTTGCTTCTGTAATTCCACGTTTGAAATGATACCTATCAGATGGGATTTATAACTCGCTTAAAACATTGACTCCCATGTAGTTTTATGTTTATATTTTCCCAGTATCAACGTTCATGTTTGCCAGTGTGGATCGGGAGGAACTCTCGGTTGTATAACGGGTGTTGGGTTGGCACAGTGCTGGCTCAGCTCACGCCGTCCCCTCTGCTGTCCCCAGCTCCTTTGACAGCATGTGGCGCTGTCCCCGCAGCATCTCCACCGTGGTGTGCGTGCACCAGCCGGGCTGTGACCCTCCGGACTGCAGCGGCCACGGGCTCTGCGAGGCGGGGCACTGCCGCTGCCACGGCCCCTTCTGGGCAGGGCCCGCCTGCGACAGCCTGGACTGCGGCCCTGCCAACTGCAGCCAGCGCGGCGTCTGCAGCGCCTGTGAGTGCCTGCAACGGGGGACAGCCAGGGGCCCGCGGGGAGGCGGGACCTGGGGAATGTCCCTGGGGAATGTCCCTGGGGAATGTCCCTGGGGAATGTCCCTGGGGAATACGGCGTGCCTGCCTGCCGGGCGCCGGCTGGGTGGGTGGGGCTGCTTCCCCTCTCCTCCAGCGTCTGAGGCACAGATGCTCAGAACACGCGTCCTTCTGGAGCCAGCGGCGGGGCTGGGCCGCGGCTCGGGGCTGGAAACTTCAGCTCTGTGCCTCACTTTCCCTTTCTGCCCCAGGGTTGTGCTCTGGGTTTGTTTGTGAGGCTGCTGATGGGCAGGGCTGTGTATTATGCTGTGTGACAGCAGCTGCTTCTGTCCCCTCCCCTTACTGTTCCTTCTTTACTTGCCTCTCCTACTTCATAATTTTTACAAGTGTGCAGTTGCTAGTCTTCCATGAATCTGAACCCAGGAATTGCTGGGATGTCTGCCCCCAGCTTCTGCCCCTCCCTGCCCAATCCCATTACTCTTTTCCTGTCCTGACTCAACTCTCACTCAGGTGTGCCCCAGTGCAGTGGCTGGGCAGAGCTTGGTGGGTGCAGGTGTTGCCAGTGGCTGACCCAGAGCTGGTCCCAGGGATGCCACCAGCAGGGATTCTGCTGCATTTGGCAGCTGGGGAGGGGGAGTGTGTGAACCCACCCTTTGTGTGAGCACAGGGTTCCTCTTCTGAGGGTTCTGTGGCAGGGCTGAGAGGGCACCTCAAGAGGCAAAGGCTCCTGATTTCAAGTCCTTGCTGCTGGCCAGTGTTTTTGTGTTGTCAGTAATGGCTGTTGGTGTGTTTGCACAGCTGGATGCCTGTGTGACCCCGGCTGGACTGGCAGCAACTGCACTGAAGGTAAATGCTGACTGCTACTGCACTGCCTCTCCACAGCCAGGGAGAGGGGAGTGGGAACCACCTTCCAGCAGCTGCCTGCCCCAGGGGGAGCAGGGAGGGGAAAGGCTGCCCTGTGGCCTGGCTGCTCTCTTCTGGCAGTGTGAGTTTAACTGCAGCTGGAGCAGCTACGATTGGCCTGCTGTGAGATGCTCAAGCCCTTGCTCCTTGTTGAGGGCACACACTCAGCTTATTGCTGAGCATCCTCCACACCCTGAGCTGTGGCTGTGCCCTGGGATTGCTCACCTCTGCCACCAGGGCCCTGGTGACATCTCTGCTTGTCTCCTGGAGCTCGTGCTCCTGGTTCCTGCAGGGACTCCTGCAGCCAGAAGTGCTGGTGCCAGCACAGCAGCTCCTGTGGCCCCGTGCACGGAGCCTGTTCTGCCCCACCAGCTTCTGCAGCAGCAGCTG
Organism: Phylloscopus whistleri; assembly: GCA_017589585.1. Classification (NCBI taxonomy): domain Eukaryota; kingdom Metazoa; phylum Chordata; class Aves; order Passeriformes; family Phylloscopidae; genus Phylloscopus; species Phylloscopus whistleri. Next base: position 400,350 of record JADMLD010000353.1, read on the forward strand.
TGAGCGTGGTAAGGGCTGCCCTCAGCAGCTGGGGACAGCGTTTGCTGTCACCTCTCAGCCACCTCTTGTGAGCAAAGCAAGGGGCAGTTTTGCCAGCTGGCTTCCAGCTCTTCTGGGCCTGCCTGTCCTACCCAAATGGAAGGAGCAGAGAGGAAATAGGAGTTTGCTTCATCAACAGAAAATTGTGGATTCCTGTTTAGTCTCAGCCCCAAAGAGCTGCATTCTTTTCCCAGAGCCCCTGAGTGAACACAAAACATCCTCTACCCCAGGGTGTTGCACCAGGCCCTGCTGTAGCCCAGGCTTCAGGTGATGCAGGTCAGTGCCTGTGGAATGCTCCAGAGAGCTGTCCTGCCATCCCACCCTCACACTCCTTGTGCCAGTGCTAACAGAGCTGGCCCTGTTCTGCCTCATGTAACCACTCCAGGCCCCCTTGTATCTCAGTGAATGAGTTAATTACAGTGGAGTGTGAACTTCCTGGGTGCCTGATCCTGTCAGTGGTGCTCTGTTCCAGCCTGGGAACACTCAGCCAATCCCATCCCACAGATGTTGCCTGGAGAAGCTGTGGCTGCCCCTGGATCCCTGGCAGTGCCCAAGGCCAGGCTGGATGGGGCTTGAAGCAGCCTGGGATAGCAGAAGGAGTCCCTGCCCACGGCAGGGGGCTGTAGCAAGATGAGCTTTAAAGTCTCTTCCAACTCAAACCATTCCACGAATCTGTGATCCCAGACTTCCCTCTGAGGCACACCAGAGAGCAGCCCTGAACTCCCACATGGTGCTCCCAGGCTGCTGCAGGCTCAGCTGAGCTGCGGGAGCTGCAGCCGCCGCCGGGGTGGTCTCAGAGCAGGCGGAGCTTTGGCAATGACCGATTGTGATGCCATCCCCAGAGTGTCCCCTGGGCTGGTTTGGGCCGGACTGCCGGAGCCGCTGTGCGTGTGAGCACTCGTGTCCCTGCGACCCCGAGACCGGCAGCTGCAACATCACCCAGGGCGGGGCACTGCAGGAGCTCTTACACAGAGGTACCCGACTGCGGGGGGTGGGGTTTGGAGGAAAGTTGGAAGAGCAGCTTTGGTACTTAATGGTGTTTGCTTAGTCACCAGCTCTGCTTAACCTTGCTCTTTTTTAGTGGAATTTTATACCGTGCCTCACCTTTCTTCCCTCTTGGTTTTCCAGCTGGACAGTGTTTGGCCTCCCAGCAAAAGGAAAAGAGCAAAGAAAAATTCTCTCTGTCAGAGTAAGTGTGTGGTGCTCACTGTGCATCTCAGAGGCTGCCAGAGCATGGGGGGTGCTCAGCCTGGAGAAAAGGAGGCTCAGGGGGCCCTTCTGGGGCTGCACAACTCCCTGACAGGAGGGGACTGCCAGGCTCTGCTCCCAGGGAACATGGACAGGACAGGGAAATGGCCTCAAGTTGTGCCAGGGGAGGTTTAGATTGGATATTGGGGAAATTCCTTCACAGAAAGGGTGGTGGCAGTGGCACAGCTGCCCAGGGAGGTGGTAGAGTCCCCATCCCTGGAGGGGTTTAGAATCTGTGTGGATGTGGCAGTTGGGGACGTGGGTCAGTGGTGGCATTGGCAGTGCTGGGTTAATGCTTGGACTCGATGATCTTGGAGGGCTTTTCCAACCTGAAGGATCCCCTGGTTCTCCTGTGACTGAGAGCAGGCCCACAGCGAAGGGAGCACAGCTCTCTGCACACTGGGCACACGTGCCCCAGGGGAGCAGTTGGTGATGGGATCTGTGTGTCCCACAGGGGCTCCTGGCTCTCCCTGAGCTCTGCCTTGGCCCTGCTGCTGGTGCTGAGTGCCCTGGGGAACGTGGGGCTGGTGCTGCAGGGGCGGCGGCAGCACCGGCACTATCGCTACCTCCCCCTGAGGGACATCAACGGGGACACCCCTCACAGCCCCGCCTCTGCTGCCTGGGACCAGGAGGATGCTCAGGAGCCCGAGGACACTCAGGACACAAACCAAGAGTTCCTTTAGTCATGGATGGGATGAGGTATTTCACCCTGCATTGCCCCTCAGCACTGACTGGGACTGGGGCTCTTCCTGCTGGGAGCCTCAAAGTGCTGCCTGAGGAGCTTCAGCCCAAGAGCTGCCCTGTTGATGCTGTGGTTTCCTTTCCTCTGCTGCTCCAGCACCCAGGACTGCAGCATCAGGGGATGCAGGACATCTCTTGGGTGAGGGGATTCCACAGCTGCAGCAGGAAAGGAGATGGGCTGGTTCTTTCTAAAACTTGAGGGAAACAGGTGAGGGTTGCAAGTTACAGGCACCTCAGAAAGATCCCTTCCCACCTGAGCAGTACTTTTTAAGGTGCAAGTTAAACTGCCTCTAGTACAAAGCTGGGCCTTAAGGGTATTTCAGTCAATGTCTGCCCTTTCTTGCTAAGCTCAGATTTTAATCAGAAAAGTGACAAAAAGTTTGTTCCAGAATGCTGAAGCAGGTGCAGCACCCAGTGCCAGCAGAGCCCTCCTCTCCCTGCCATGGTGGTGGCTCAGGGGTTGTGACAGCCCCATGCAGGGCTGGAGTGTTTTCTGACCAAGCCTCAGGCCAGAGCAGCCCCAGAGGGCCAGAGCAGCCCCAGAGGGGGATGAGTGCTGTGTTTTGGGGCAGCTCCAGCAGCACAGCACCACAGAAAGCCCTGTTGGGTCCCAGGTTCATTTGTGCATCTCCAACTCCCAGGAGCCAAAGGCTCTGCCCGGCTCCCTGGGCTGAGGGGACCCTGCACTGGCAGAGCCTGGAGCTGTCCCCTGGGGAGGGCACAGACAGAGACAGCCTGGCATGGCTGGCATGGCACAGGCTGGGCTGCCCTGCCCCAGCTGGGCACTCCTCACAGGGACCAGCCAGGATCCTGAGCCCCTTCTCTGAAAATCTGGAACACGTGTTTGCACAGTTACATTAAAAGTGTTTGAGTTTGCTTCCCCATGAGGGAAACCCAGCCTTGGACGAGCCCCTTGGATGCTGCAGAGGGGTGAGAGCCTGTCTGAGCCCCACACATCTTTATGCACTCTCTCCCTTTTTACCTCTCCTCTTTACAAGTAACGGATGTGGAACTTCTGTGCCAGCGTTGGCATCAGATCAGCCTGTTACCAAGAGACTCTATTTTTCTATGATTTACAGAAAGTTATTTGAAACTTGAATAAAGTCTATTAGTGCTACCTGCCTGAAACTCGAAATTCCTGATGTGCAGCTGCAGAGGGAGCTGATCCTTTCCCAGTTAACCTCAGCCACCCACTGGAACCCAGGGCCTTTTTTTTTAATAACACCCACACTGCAGGATGTGCTGTTCCAGCCCACTCTGGGCTAGGAAAATAAACAAGAGATGCTGGTTCTGTAGAAAAAAGCCCAAATATTTTAGTTGAAAAGCAGGAAAAAGTGAATACAAGCCTTACCTCTGCTTCTGGGGACAAAGAGAGCAGCACACAGCACTGAATTTTCATTGCCTTGCAATCTCAACAGTTGAATCAAACAATTCCATGTGTTCTCAGAGATGTTTTATTTCCCACATACCCAAAAGTACAGCTCTACCAGGACCCACAGACACCATCACTGGAGGACATCTGTTATTTCAGCACCCTGCAGCGGCCTCTTACAGGAGGTTTGAGGGTTTTGGCTGAGAAAAATGAGGATTACAGTGTATAAAACCAAAGCCAGCTGCAAAGGAGAGAAAGTCAGTGCTGCTAAAACACTTAATTAATGCCATTTAACAAACGTGTAACTGAAGGCTTGGAAGTGGGAGTTGGTGTCACTAAAAGCCAGCAAATGTGACTTGACTCCAATTCCACCTTCCAAGAGAGAAATAATCAGATGTAAGGAGCATCACAAATGTGTTGGAGGAATATTAAAGCTAATTGCATGCAGGAATCTTTGACAGCTGCTGTCAAGTGAGTTTCTAATAGCTGTTCCTTGCATTAAGTGCTCACAGTGCAAACATTTGGGATATTGAAGCAGCGTGAGCTTGTAAAATGCCTTTGGAAATGAGGGATTCCCTGCCTGGAGCAGGGCTGGCCTCAGCCCAGCATCTTCCCAGCCCAGTGTGGTGGGCAGCTGGGCTTGCACTTCCTACTGGGAATTGCGAGTGGATGATGGCATTTGCAAAATCTCTTGCCAATAAACCAAAGTGGGATTACAAATCGTTATTCACAGTTCCTACAAGGAAAGGGGGCAGAAGGGAACTGGCTGGGCCAAGGAACAGCTGCATCTCAGTCACTCAGCGTTCCCTGGCCCGGTGACCATCGGGAATTGAGTTCCCAGCAGGGAGAACAGGAGCGGAGGAGCTGCTGCGGCGCCTCCCCCGGTGCTGCCCCGCACACAGCAGCGCTGACACCGCGGCGCTGGAGCCGCCCCGGGGGCTCAGCCCTCCCCCTTCAGCGGGGACAAAGCCCTTGCACACCGGGGAGCAGCAAAAAACGGCTCAGGACCGTGCCCTGAACGACAGCTGAGGCCACCCAACACCCATCCTCTCTGTGTTCGCCCCTCCCAGCCCTGGGACAGAGCCCAGGGAATGGGGCACACCTGGAGAGCTCCCTGGGAATGCCGGTGTCACATCTGGCTGCATTTAACTGCGACCTCTGGCACAGCCCTTGGCACCCTGCGCGGCCTCCTGCACTCCCCCACCACCCAGGAGGCACGGCAGCAGCTCTGAGGTAGGAGTTGTGTTTGCATAGGGAGTATCTGAAGCAGCTTAGTGGGAGCCAGTTTTTAACAATCAGCTCGTTCCCTGCACACAGCCCGGGCTCACTGGCCTCACTGCAGAGCAGCTGCTGGGGAGGGCCTGGATGCATCACCCAAAATGAGCCCATTTCCCAAGGTTCTGGCTTAGGAGATTTCTGAGGATCCAGAACCCCTCCCAGACTCAGCTCACTGTGAAAAAACCTCTGAGTTTATTTTCTAAAGCACATTGATGTCGTTTGAGGGGAAAAAGGTGATGTAGAAGAATAAACCAGGCAGCCTTGGCAAGAAGAGGTCCCAAGCTGCCTCAGACCTGTGCCATGATCTCTGATGGGCAGAGCAGTGATACTGCCAGGGGACAAGAGGAGAAACTGGGACTGGGATATCCCCAGAGGCAGGAACACTCTGTGGAACCAGCCCTTGACCTCACCCTCCATGGATCTGCCAGGGGCCAAGTTCCAGGTGTTTCACTGACAAAGTTAAACACCCAAAACTTCTGGTGGGCAGAAACAGCATATACCACATTTCAAAATAAAATTTAAAAAGTCCAGGGCAAAGGAAGAGATTCTTACCCAGAAGAAACAAACCCAGGGAACAGGAATGTTGCCACTGTAGGATGTGAACAACCACATGAGAAGGGAAGGTAAAATCCTGAAACAGCTCAGGGGGACAGGGCCGGGTTTGCTCCTGGGGCTTTGGGAGTCTGAAACTGTTTCTAGAATCAGATTTTATTCTGGGTCAAGGATTTTCTATGAGGGATACACACATGCACTTTTGCTTCCAGAATTCCTGACTTGCCAGAGGAAAGGTGGTATTTGTCCCTCTTTATCAGACTCCAGTTATGCTGAAATGCCAGAGACAGAAGCTTCATTTGTCTGGGACAAACATTAAAGTCTATGGAACAACTGAGAATTGGAAATCAGAACTTCCCTGAGCTCTGCATAACCAAATTACCTGTGCACAGGGAGAGGTGCAAGGCGCAGAGTGATTCCCTTGGCTCCAACCCTTAAAAAACCCCACTAAACAGCTCAAAACCACGTCAAGTTCTTTGTCTCCCGTTGTCCCAAATATTTTGGCTCTTTTCTCTTTTGGCAGAGACTGGTGCTTTAAAACCAGTGATTAAAAAAAACAGGGTGGGAAGGAACAACTTCAGAGATTCCTGAATAAAAACTTGGTATTTGACACCTGCTTTCATTTTTTTTTTTTTTCACCTGGACATGAACATGGGTAACTTTGCTCCCCGACCTGACTGCAGGAACAATCAGAGATTAGGGACAAACATGGCATTTTTGGTGTGTAGGAAGACAGTGCATCTTCATGACAACTCCTGAACTCAGTCCTTGTTTCTTAATCCTAAAAAACACTCCAAAAAAACCCTGGACTCTCACCTTTCCTTGCAAGGAAGGTGACACAGCCCTTACTCCAATGCAGCCCTTTTGCAAGAACATCCAGCGATCACAAAGATCAGGGCCCAAGCAGAAAGATTGCTTGGGATTGAAGACAATCAGTGATTCCTTTCTAAAACAAAGTTCATCCCATTAAAAAAAGGTGACTGTATTTAATAAATAGTAATTTCTGACATTATAAATAAGTTAAAAATTAATTTAAAATAAGCTAGTATAGAATAAATAGGCTTCAGTAAGTGCTGACATACATACACGCCTCTCTGAAAGGTTTCAAGTGAGCTCATGTTTAAAAGAAGCAAGTTCTGTAATACTGCCAGAAAATCTTGTGCCTTCAGGAAATCAAATATTGCTTTTCTTAGCCCTTTAGGATTGGATTCAGTTCCCATCCACTTAGGAATGGGACAGACCTACTCATTATTGCTGTAAACCTGAGTAAAAAAGAAACAATAGTTTGGAAGATGCCACTCACTGGAGGCAAGATTCAATGCCTGGAATTTCTAAAAAAATCATTTTGACTTTGTTTCTCAGCAGGGTTAAAAAAATCCAACACATTTCCCAGAGCATCCTGCCAGACCAGAAGAGGTTTTTGGTTTGGCCTGGAAGTGATTTCTGAACTGTCCTACCTGTACTCAGGTGTTGGCAGTTCCCTCCCAGCCCTGCCCCTGGGATGCCCACTTGACTGTCCAATGTGGCACCAGTGCCCCGTGGGCACCCAGGACATTCCCTCAGTTTTGCCACCCAGGAATTACCTCAAGGTCCAACAGGTAAGGCAACATCAGCCTCCTCTGGGGGAAAGGGAGCAATGGGAAGAGCCCTTTGGAGTGGAAGGGATTCCTGCAAACTCACAGGCACCCAAAATCCACAGCTGGGGAAGGAGGCTGCTGAGCAGCAGGCAGCTGACCCCAAACTCCTAAACCTGCCCTCGGAATTTCAGTTTCTGTGGTTGAAGCAGCTCCAGAGGCCTCTCTGTGTCCAAAGGCTCAGCCCTGGAGCTCTTTGGTTTGGGGCTGGAGCAGCCCCAGGGGTCCCCCTGCTGCTGTAGCCTTGGCTCTGTTATCTGGAGAGGTGGGAGCTGCTCTGGGACTGGCTGGAAGATGTGGTGACTCCACTCAGCTGGGAAAAGCCGCTGTTGCAGGATTCCAGGCTGGACATGGATCCCCTGGGATGGGACAGAACAGATGTGCTGTTAGGAGGGCAGCAATTAAGGGATAACAATTCCTCCCACAGAGCAGCCCCCCCCTCTACCACAAGGGCTTTGGGGCCTATCATTTCCCACTTGCTCTCTAAGAATCTCGGTGTCACAATGAAAAATTCATCAGTCAGAGACACTTCCCCAGTTACAGATATTAACCCTTGTCTCTGACTGTCACTCTGGGGAAGGGGACTCAGCTGGAGCCTCTGGGAGCTGTCCCTGAGGAGAAAGGAAAGCTGCAGAGCACTCCCAATGCAATGTGAGCCCAAGGACTCCAGGCTGCTGAACACCAGAGCCCCAACTCAGCATCTCCAGCTCCTCCTGCCAAAAGCTGCCTGGGCTCAGCAGGAGCCCCAAGGAACAAGCAGGACTGGAGTGAGGCATTTCTGCTGCTCTGCCCCCACAGGACCTGGCCAGGTCACACCTCAAACTCAGCACCTGCCAGGTGTCTGCCCAGTGCCCCCTCCAGCTCCAGGGAAGGGTCAAGGACTTGCACAGAGCTCAGATTAACAGGAGATGGGGAGGTGCTTCTGGCACTGAAGGAGGAGGCCAGGCACACCCTGCCAAGGCTGGCTGTTCACCTTTCAGAAGTGCTCACCCATCTGGGAAATAGCCCAGCTGATATTTAAATTACTCCAAAAACAGCTTCTCAAAATATCCCCAACTAAGATAAAAACCCTCCTGAGCCAAAAACCTCCTGCTCCTCAGGCAGCTGCAAGCAAGACCCAAAGCACAAATTCCACTGATGGGCACAGAGTCAAGGGAACTTGTAAATACCCACAGCAGCAGAGGAGATTGGATGCACAAAATGCCACCAGTATCACCAATCCTGTGTCCATCCCCTTGCCAGTGAAACACACTCCCTGGGGGGGTCTCTGACACCCACGTGTTTCACTCACACTCAGTGCAACCCGTAGTAAACCCCTTGTAAATGCCCTACCTGAAGTCCTTGGAGGCCAGCACCTCGTAGTAGTAGATGAGCTTGCACCTGTGGCTGGAGCCCTGCAGGGAGGCCAGGACATCATCCACACGTGGGAGGCTGGAGCTGGAGCAGGGCAGGGGCCCGTGCATCCTCCACTGCAGGATGTAGAAGCCAGGCCAGCGGGTGACATGGGAGCCCTGCACAGAGGGAGGGACAGCAGGTGTGTCCTGGGGAATGACCCAGCACAGGTGACATTCACCTGCCTCACCTGCCTGAGACACAGCCCTGTAGTACCAGTAAGAAAAAAAAAAACAAACTAAAAAAGCTTATTTAGCTTACTTTCCAGAAGAATTTCAGCTTGGAGTCTCTTTCCAATGACTCACTCTAGGATTTCCCCCTTTCACAGGGTATCCAGAAAATGATCACAGAATGGTTTGAGTGGGAAGGGACCTTGAAGCTCATCCAGTTCCAACCCCCTGCCATGGGCAAGGACACCTCCCACTGTCCCAGGCTGCTCCAAGCCCTGTCCAGCCTGGCCTTGGACACTGCCAGGGATCCAGGGGCAGCCACAGCTGCTCTGGGCACCCTGTGCCAGGGCCTGCCCACCCTCCCAGGGAACAATTCCTGCCCAATCTCCCATCCAGCCCTGCCCTCTGGCAGTGGAAGCCATTCCCTGTGTCCTGTCCCTCCAGCCCTTGTCCCCAGTCCCCCTCCAGCTCTCCTGGAGCCCCTTTAGGCCCTGGCAGGGGCTCTGAGCTCTCCCTGGAGCTTCTCCTCTCCAGGTGAGCACCCCCAGCTCTCCCAGCCTGGCCCCAGGGCAGAGGGGCTCCAGCCCTTGGGGCATCTTCATGGCCTCCCTGGACTCTCCAGCAGCTCCAGGTGCTGCTGCTGTTGGCCCCAGGGCTGGGGCAGCTCTGCAGGTGGGGTCTCACCTAAGTGCAGAAGAATCCCCCCTTCCCTGCTGCTGGGAATGACCACAGCCCCCATTTCCAGCAGTACCTGACTTCCCACACCATCATTTCCCCCCACCACTCGATTACTTTGGAGTTTGCAGGACTCTGAGGCCATGGCAGGACCCCAACCCCTCTGACCTGGATGCTCTCTCCTTCCCTGCAGACCAGAGGAGACTCCACCCGGCTGTAATCCACCCCCAGCACCCAGGCCTTGTCGATGAGCTGCACATTGTCCCCTGCAGCACAGGGACCTGCTGATGTGGCTTCCTTGTGGCTTGGCTCAGGAGCTCGTTTGGAGTGGAAGAGGCTGAACACCACATCTCCCTTCAGGATGTCAAAGTCCCAGGTGATGACAGATTCCCCTTCCAGGATCTCCACAAGTATCTAAGAAAGGAACACAAGCAGCCCCTTGCAGGCTCAGGTGCTCAGGTGGCAGCAGTGTGCTCCTCCCCACGCTGGGGCAAACAGACTTGGCTCCACAATCCTTCAGCTGCCTGATGGTCTGGATTCCTGAGGGGGATACACACCAATTCCCTCTGCCAACCCCAACACAGTACACACACTCAGGTGTTTCTACTTTTCTCCCTGTATCAGGGTTGCTTGTAAACGAGTTACTTGTTCTAGGAAAACCTCAGTGGAACTGAGGCAGGACACAGCAAAGAGCCAAATCAGAGCCACTCCCCATCAGAGAGGCCAGAAGACTGATTTGACAGTTAATTGCTCTTCTTTGGGACGTCCTGTTTCCTGGTCCCTCCCACCACGCAGTTCCCAGCACACACCTTCCTTTGTCACCCCTGTTACTGTCCCAGCTCTGCTGCTGGGAATGGGAACTGAACTATCAGAAGGGAACTCAGTGGCCTTTACTTCTCCCATGAGGAGGAGGAGGGGGAAGAGACTGGACCTTACAGAAAATCAGGCCATGGTAGAGATAAGAGACCCTGCTGCCCAAACTGCTGCTCTGAACTCCCACACTCCAGCTGTTCCCTCCCAGCAACAGCAGCTGCTGCCCAGACTCTCCTGCTCCCTCTTGGCTGCTGCAGTCAGCCCCAGCAGAGGGGACATGTCAGTGCCCCAGGGCAGCCCCTGGAGCTGTGCCCTGTACCTCATGTGGGGCTCCTCTGAGGACGCTGGCAGAGTGGTAGATGGTTTCTGTCCACAGCCGGATGTGATCCGAGGTCTCGGGCTCGTCCTCGCTTTGGTAAAGGGACTTGGGGACCAGCCCCCCTTCTGAGACAGTGCACTGCAACAGCCACACAGACAGACAGGGGGTCAGAACATTCCAGAGGGAGCCAGGAACACCCACTGCCTGTCAGACACGGGCTGACCCACAGCTGAGCCACAGCTGCACAGGGGCTCTGAGCTCACTGCAACTACCAAGGTTTATGTCAGCTCCCTGTAGAGAGCTCCCTGTGCTCCAGCATCCCCAGGGCAGCAGCAGCACTGCAGGGGGCAGCCCCTGTGCCCAGAGCAGGGGCTGTGTGCTGGCCAGCACAGAGGTTTAACCCCTTCCAGAAGGCCGTGGAAGGCCAGGGTGGTGAGGAAGAGGGAATCAGTTCCAGGTTGCACCTGCACAAGGAGAAGGAAAACTCACCATGCAGTCTCCTCCCAGGAAGTCTGGGATCACATCCTTGTCCACATAGTCCACCAGCCCTCCTGAGCCCTGGTAGTTATTGCCACTGTAGATGAGGAACTTCTGCCGTGTGTTCTCATTGATAAAGGGGCTGACCTGAAAGACAGAGGGCACACAGGACGTGGCTGTCACTGAGGGCAGCTGGAGACACTGTCTGAGCCATCTCATGTTGATGCTTTGGGCTCCAGCCTGGAACATCTCGGCAGTGTCAGAGTCTCACAGCTCTGAGGCACTTCCCAAAGAGAGGGATAACAAATGGGAAATGTTCTCTGTATCATCAGCTCACAACACTTTCTGCTTCATGTAAGGGAAGTCTGAAGTCACTGCCTCACCTACAAACCTCACAGGAAACGTAACAACCACGTTCTCACACTGCCAGAGCAGTCAGCAAGCACCAGGCAGAACAGATTTATTATTTACTACTTACTACCCTTCAGTGTCCTACAGCATGAGATTAAAGGGTATCTGGTTTTTCCCATCTATATGAAAGCCACCAAGTTGGGTGGAATGGGGAATTCAGGTTTCTCATCCTGTCCTGGTGGATGGCAGCCACCAGAACCCAGTGAGCTACAGGAACCCCATGGCCTGGCTCTGCTGTGGCCTCTTCAGGAGCTCGCCACAACACCACAAGTTGCCTGGAGCTTTTCCCTCCCTGCCTCTCTGATGCAGCTACTTGGGAACCCACACAAGTGATCCTGCAGGGCTCAGGTTTCACCCACCAGGGTCCAGAGCACGGGGAAGACCCGTGGTGCTCGCACGATCAGGAGCCTCCCCAGGGTCTCAGGGTAATTGTCCTCCACCACCTCAATGATCCTCAGCAGGGCCTTCACCCCAGGCCGCCAGAGGTGCCTCATATTGAGCCCTTCCAAGTCCACCAGGCATGTCCAGGATCTAAAATAAACAGGCAGAAAAGGACCTGTCAGAACTTTGGAGTGTGGTGGCTGCTCAGTTTAGGATCCACAGTAACCCCACAGCCCGTGCAGGATCCAGGGAAGCCAACAAGGAGCATGAGCAGCTCCAGTAAAAGCACATCTCCACCTGGGCAGCAGACACCTGAATCCACGTGAGCTCCAGGGTACACACACCCAACCCAAAGGGCAAGAATATCTGTCACTCTGGAAAGTGAAGCTATGCAGGCCTATTGCTAAAAAGAATGTAAAAATGCATTTTAAATGAAGGTGGAATCTGGCAGACAGGATCCTCTATTAACAAAAACCCCAGAATTTCAAAGATGTGGATTAAAATCACCAAGACACAAAGATTAAATTAATCTGAGATGGGATATGAAAATGATGTAAGGAAAGCTCAATACTTGCTTTCCAATGAAACCTCAGGATTTGTCTGCATTTAAGTCCAACTGATAAATTTATATCTATCTGTGCTCCCCATACAGCCCATAACACACCCTGCTGTCTGCACTGCAGCCCTAAGGACATCCCCCCAAAGCTCAGCAGCATCCTTCCCCATGGCACTGAGAGCCTGCAAGGACTCAGGAAAACCAATCATACTGACGTGATGGGGCGGCCAAAGATGTTGGTGTTTTCCTCACATCTCTTCTGTCCCTCCTCATTAATGGACAGAACCTGGAATCAAAGACAGCACAGACAGAGATTAGCCTGAGTATGGCTGAGTAACCAGGATGGCCTGGAGATCTTATTTTAGAAAATACAGAAAGCAGAGGGCAGGGCTGGATGGGAGATTGGGCAGGAATTGTTCCCTGGGAGGGTGGGCAGGCCCTGGCACAGGGTGCCCAGAGCAGCTGTGGCTGCCCCTGGATCCCTGGCAGTGCCCAAGGCCAGGCTGGACAGGGCTTGGAGCAGCCTGGGATGGTGGAAGGTGTCCCTGCCCATGGCAGGGGTGGCACTGGATGAGCTTTAAGGTCCCTTCCCACCCAAACCATTCCAGGATTCCTGATGCCCCATGACAAGACCTCCCAACACCCTGAGGGGAAGAGGGGGCACACAAGGCACAGCTCACGTGTCTCAGCAGGGATTCCTCTCCCAGGGCCTTCACCAAGCCCTTGGTGTCCATCTGGCCAAGGCGCAGGATGTAGAGTGGCCGCCCATCTTTAAACAAAGTGTTCAGAGAGGGCAGCACTTTAGTCCCCAGGCTATCACTCTCACACCTTTTTAAAAAGCCACATTAAACATTTGAAAAGGATAAAAATCGCTGCCAAAAGCCGCCTTTTCAGAGAAATTGCTTTGCACTGACTGATCAGCCTGACCTATGCAGAGGAAATACAACTCCAGGCAAGCAGAGTGGCTACTCACAGGCAGGGAACTGCTTTGTTAACTTTAAAAACATCAGCAGAGCTTTCCTCAACACCCCGGGTCACCGGCGAGGTGCCAGACCCAGCCCGTGCCAGGGGCAGCTCCTCACCTTTGTCCTGGTAGTGCCAGCCCCCAGTGTAGTACTCCTCCAGCAGGGCTGGGGGTCTCCAGGACTGCAGGATGAGATCCACCTGGTACTGCTTGCGCCAGGCCAGCGACTGGCACAGCATCTCCCGCGCTTTGTCGATGTTGAAGTCGCGGGCGCGCAGGAAGCGCAGGATGTGCTCGTCCTTGGGGATCTGCGAGAAGGGAGAGTCCAGCATCAGCACTGCAATGTTCCACCTGGCCTGCAGAGGAGGCTGCACAGTCTGCACCACTTCTTCATCTCTTAAAACAGAGACATCAAACATGAAACTTCCCCCTTCCGCCTCCCTCCCTCCGCAGCTAACCCAGCTGGAGGCAGCAGAGGGTGCCAGGAGCACAAAAGAAGGAACCAACTCACTGCCTGTGGGAAGCCCTTCCCCAGTGCAATACCCAGGAGCCCCAGCAAACCCCAGGCTGGCTGATGTTTCCCTTGGCTGGTTATCCACAAGGACCTCCAAAATACTCTGTGAAAGTCAGGAAGCTGCAAGTTCACCTGCCAGGGCAGATCAGCCCAGGATGGCAACAGGTAACAAACAGCCACAGGTAACAACTGAGCACACCAGGCCCTGGAGAGGAATCCCAGCTGTGCAGTGTGAATGATGCCACCAGTACCAACTCCAGCTGCTGGTGTTTGAACAGGAAAGCTGTTGAGTGCTTCCAAGGCCTTCCCTGCCCCATCACACCACAGTAACTCTTGATGCAAATCAACCAAAACTACAGCATGTCCTCCCCTGATCACTCACCCCAGCACCAGCAGGACCCTAACACCACAGGCACAAGAGCTTTCCAAAGCAAGTCTGCAGAATGGCTTCCTTCTACTCCTTCCAGATCTGCCATGTTCTCTTTAGCTGAAGAATCAAAGAAAACTTGCCGGGAATGCCAAGCAGCAGGAATTAACAACGAACCTGACGGATTCCACAGAAGTGCCAAATCTAACTAAGAGCCTGTCAGCTGCAAATCCAACTGGATTAAAGCTGCATTCCCAGTCCCTCACTCCAACCTCCCCAAAAGTGCTTGGCCTCATTCTCTACAAGTCTCCATAAAAAATTCCAGCTCTGTGGAGCAGGGATTGCCTCTTCCAGAGCATCCATATTGTGCTAGCACAACCCAAGCACTCCCAGCCCTGGAGTGCTTGGGACACAAACCCCCACGTTCAGGAGCCAAAGCTCCTTTGTTTGTCCACTGCCATGCTCAGGGAAACAGAAAGCTGGGTGGAAAGCAAGGCTGGCAGCTGTGTCAGGAGGGAGGAATCTCAGATTCACAAGCAAGAGATGGCATGAATTGACTCACCTAAACAAGGGGCAGAGTTCAGGCAGTCTAAACCAATCCTACAGCATGTTAGGAGCAGGGGGGGAGATTAACACTGGTTCTAACACTGCACCTGTGTGTCCTGGAAAGGAGAGTGCAGCCATCCCAAAGGTGATCTTGTGAGTATTTAGAGGAATTCAGTATCACAGCAAGCTTAAAGCCAGCAGAGTGTCCATCAGATAATTCAGGTTTGTGTTCCTGTTGCTCAGAGGCAGCTGTGGCTCACCAGACCCAGCCCAGACGAGCCCCTGGATCTCTGCAGGAGAGGGGATGGCTGATGGAAGGTTTGATACTTTTCATGTTTCAAACCTCCCCTGTGCAGGGCTCCAGGCAAGAGGCAAATCCAGCACTTCTGTTTGGACCAAAGGCAGGAAGCTCCAAGAAGACTTTTTCCACAGTGGAATTGGTCTTTTATCCTTGTCCAACCAAAGCAGTAACTCCCACATGCAAGAAAATGAAGGTTTAATTTCAGTCTTCTTTTGTACTCACTGGTGAAACTGCTGCACTCTCCTGCATGGTGCAAAGCCTTGAACAGAGCTTGAAGCTGCTGCAATTTTAACACCATTTGCAGTTTGTTCCTCCAACTCCTCAGATTTTTTAAGCAGCAACATATCTGATTGTAAAGGTAATGTCTGCTTTGGAAGGAACAGGGAAGAGATAGTGAAATAGGACAGAGGACAAAAATAAGAAAGGCCATTTTCCAAGAAACAGGAGATCTATTTTTTGATAATTTCTGACAGAGAAATAAGGCCAGCCCTGCTCTGAATTAAAAGAACAGATTGTCACAGCAAGGTAAGAGCCTCTCCAGGGAAAACCCCAGCCTTGCAGGACAAGCTCCTGATTTTGGCCTGCTCTGTCAGGGAATCAGGAGAAGCAAACAGCCCAGCAGTCAGGGGGTTCAAGATGAAGTTTTAGTAGCCAGCACCTCCCTTCCTGTGTGTCCACATCCTCCTGAGGACAAGGCCCCCCAAGGCCACCCAAAGGCCTGAGGCAGCTCCCACTGTCCCTGGAGCTCAGGATTCAGCTGCCCCTTCCCAAGGCTCCCAGCACAGCACAGGGGACAAGGGCTGCCCTCCCTGCCCAGCTCCAAGCACCCAAGGGGCACTTTTCCCACATTTTGCTCATGTGCTTCACTTTTTCCTTCTCCAGCTTCCATTCCCCAGCCTCTGACATGGAGGGGGAAAAACCAACCAGTGGGTTGATACTTTTCAATCTAAACAAAGGTTTAGGTGATGCCTGTTCCAGCTGAAAGCAGGGTCCTTGCAGGGCACAGCAGGGACAAAGCCTCCCTGCCTTTGGGATGTCCTCCCATCTAAGACCCCCTGGTGAGATATCTCCTCCCCAATGGATCCCACACCATTTCACTGTCCAGGTGTCCACAAAAAGCCTCCTGTCCTCTGTCTCAGAGCACAGTTACACCTGGGGACTGATCCCTGCCTGTCCACTGCCTCTCCTCTGACCAGAGGCTGAGTCACAGGCAGACACAGATCAAGAGCAGTTTCCAGCAGAGCCCCTTTTCCTGGAGAAGCTGTTCCTGCTCACAGAGCTCACTCACCTCACCACCAGCTGGGAGCCCAGCCCCAGCTCTTTCCTCATGGGCAGAGCATCACAGTGACACGAGAGCAGCTGCCAGGGAGATGTCACAGCCCTTCAAGGGGCCCTTTGCTACATCAGGTGTGCATATATACACAATATATATCATATATCATATCATACATATCATATATCAATATATATCATATATATAATATCATTCCTGTAGTATTTACCTGCCTCCAGCAGGTAAACTTCTGATCCAAGTTACCCAACCTGCTGTACACCAGTGGCCTTGGCCAGCTTTGGCAGATATTTGGTGGTGGGAATTTATCAGCTCTTACAATTCCAACAGCACTGTTGGTGTCTGGAGCTTATCAGCTGCTGGGAGGCTCTGACACTGCCCCAACACCTCCTGATCTCTTCAGACTGAGGTTTTATGGGAGCTGTTTCTCCATCCACATTCCTGGGTACCAACAAAACCCACATGCCACAGGAGGGAACTTCAGGAGTTGAACAACAGCAGAACAATAGCACTGAATCTTTCTTGTATTTTATTTCTAGAGGGGTGATTCACATTCACTTTTCCAAGCAAAACCAGCATTCTAAATGATGTTCAGATTCCCTGTGCTCAGCTGAGACAAGCTCAGCTCTGAGACACACAGCACAGCATGCAGGACTGCCAAAGCTCCTTGTAAGCAGCAGTGTCTTTTGGAAAGGCCAGGTAAAGAAAAGAAGAATGCGAATCTTCCCAAATCCAGGAATGCAGAGTACCTCACCTAACCCATCCTGACTGACTGAGCTGATTCCTTCTAAGCCAGGAAGCTTTTACTGTTGCAACCTCAACAGCAGCTGTTCCCTGCTTCCAAGGGGGATCACTTGCTCCTCTTCCTAAACACCTTTATCTACTCAGCCCACCCAACTACTCTCTCTGGTGCTGTCCTTGGTCCTTCTTTCCTTCCCTCCTAAGCCCTGCCCATCAGGAAACCTGGAGTTAAACCCCTCTTGAGGCATTCAAGCTGCTCTAGAGCCTTTCTTTTCCAGCCACATACCAGTTACCCTGCTGGTCTGACAGAGACTTTTCTTAACCAAAAGGAGGGCAGGTAGCTTCTGGACATTCCAGCAGAGCAGAGACACACCTGTCTCTCAGTGCCTGTGCTGCTCTCAGGGAAAAATCAGAGAACCACAGAACTTCCTTGAGTGGGAAGGGACCCACAGGGATCATCCAGTCGAACCCCCGGCCCTGCACAGACACCCCAGCAATCCCACCCTGGTCCTGAGAGTGCTGTCCAAACACTCCTGGAGCTCTGCCAGCATTGGGGAGCCTGGGCAGTGCCCAGCACCCTCTGGGGGAAGGACCTTTTCTTGATTTCCAGCTTAAACCTTCCCTGACACAGCTCCTGCTGTTTCCTGTCCCTGTCACAGAGCAGAGATCAGAGCTGCCCCTCAGGATGAAGCTGCAGCCCCAGTGAGCTCTGTGCTCCATCTCCTCCAGCTGAACAAACCAAGTGCCCTCAGCTGCTCCTCCTGTGGCTTCCCCTTGAGACCCTTCCCCATCCTCATGTCCCTCCTTTGGGACACTTTCTGACAGCTTTAGATCCTTCTGATATTGTGGTGCCCAGGCCCAGAGGTGGGGTCACTCTGGCACAGATCAGAGCAGGACAGTGCCCACAGGACACAGTGACCCTTTGGGCTGCCAGGGCTGGCTCATGTTCAGCTCAACATCGACCTCCAGGTCCCTTCCCGTGGTGCCACACTCCAGCCTCTCATGCCCCAGGGTGTTTGTTCAGCCAGGGTTTCCCACCCCAGCTGGGGATCCCCCCGGCTGCCCCCCTGTGCCCACCTTTCCCTTGTGAGTCTCCTGGAGCCACTGGCGCAGGCGGATCAGGCAGCTCTCCTGCATGGGGGTCAGCTGGCCCAGGTAGCGCTCGATGTAATCAGCGTCCAGTTTGTCAGCTGGGGGAGGAAACAACACCTCAGAGTAGCCTGGCACAGCCTGCAGGGAGGGGAGCAGTTATTCCTACACGTTGGGCTCCCTATGACTTACAGGGGATTTGCTGAGAAGCCTCACTGCAGCAGCCTGAGGGAGGGAGGGAGGGAGGGATGGAGGGGGGGATGGAGGGACACTCTCCTGGTGATGGGGGCACGAGGCCACAGGCAGCATGGGCTGCATCACAGCTGGATCACTCCACCTGTCTCTGGGAACACCAATATTCCATTCAGCCCTGAACTGCTCCAGCAGGAGCTTTAAAAGATCCATCATGAGCTCTGGCACTCAGCTCACCAACCTCTCCCAGACCTGGGCACTTCCATCTCCACGTGTCCCAAATCTCAGGCACAACTGCAGTGACAAGTGCCTTGCTGGAAAACCAAGCCATTATTCTGCCCAGGGACACCAGAGACAAAGGGAGAACAACAGCACATTTCTGCCAGCTAGGGAGCCTTTTGGCAGGAGGAGAAGTCCTGTGCACACCAAGCAGCTCAGAGCTCCTCCAGCACAAAGGACAAGGGCTTGGTGACTGCCAGCACCGAGGGACACAGGGATGTGCCAGCACCAAGGGACACAGGGATGTGTCACCCAGGGCTGGCAGCTGACAGCCAGCAGAACAGGGCAGCCAGGGGAAGCAGCCCAGGAAGCAGCTGGGGTGGAAGACACAGGGAGCAGGGCTGGGGACACCTCAGAGCTGCATCTTTGTCAGGCACAAGGCTCTCAGTAGATGCCAGCACCTGCAGGAGGAGGCTTGAACACCCACAGGATAAGCAGGGTAACACAGAAATTGCATTGGAAAGTGAGACATTCCATGGAACCCCCAGAGCTGGCAAGGTGGGGAGCAGGCCCAGGGAAGCTAATCCTGTCCTGAACAGGAATATGGGCAGAAAAACAAGGGCTACTCTCCTCCTCTGCTAGATGGGACCCACCACTCTGAGGTCAACACTAATCTCAACCGTTTCTCCTCATCAGCTTCTCTGTGGATTCCCATCTTTTTCCAGAAAAGCTCCCAGAGAATGTCAGGTGAGAGCAGAACTACTGATATTTCCAAATTCCAAGCTTTTTCCCTAGTAACGCTCAGCAAAACAAGTGCTGCCTTTCCTTCTCAGGAATGACAACAACTCTTTCTATTACAACAGCTCTGCATTCAAAGGTCCCTCCTATTTCTTTTTGCCAGAGAAGTATTTTATTTAGTCTAGGAGATATCATCAGACCAACACACAGAAAGATAAAGTTTGATTCAGGCATTTTGTGGGAAAAGTGGATTAGGAGACATTCCTCAAGTTGGTTTTGGCCTGATACAGGGTCAAAAACCATCCAAACCTGTCCCAAAGAATATTAATTTTGGAACAGATAAAATATTTAATTCTAGCATACTGAAGACACCTTCTCCAATTTGAAGTATAAAATACCTTAAAGAGCTGATCAAACACCTTTTTTTTCTAAGCTCCAAAACATACTGCCTGCACAGCTTCTTTGTTTCAGGGAAAAAAGAAAAAAAACGTTCCATCGTTTATTTTTCTTGAAAAAAGAAAATAGCTTTCCCTCCTCCTCCCCCACACTCCAGATGAAAAAAACCTGATGCCAAGAGAAATGCAAACACGCTCCGTGGTCAGTGCTGCTGCCCGGGCAGTGCCTACCGTCAGGGCTGGCAGGCTCTGGGGCAGGGCAGGGGCTGGCAGCCGGCTCCCTGCTGGTGCCAGCAGCCCCGGCATCCGGCGGGATGTCCCCAGGGGCCCGGCCCACCGCCGGGGCTCGCTCATCCTTGGCCGCGGGAGGGCTCCAGCGAGGGATGAACGTGATCCCTTGGGAGATCAGCTCCTTCAGGTAGTGCTCAATCACCTCCTTGCCCTGAAGGGGAAAACTCTCGTTAGGAAAAAGCCTCCTCCAGAGCCGGAGAGGCACAGGAGTTTCCTCAGGGCAGATGATTAATGCTGCTAAGGATAAACAGAGGGGAAATCTCTCCTTCCACCCCCATGATCCTGTCAAAAACCCTCCAGTGTGAAAGCCCCCTGTGAATGATGAATTACAGTAATGGCCAGGCAAATCCCAGTCTCTGGATGCCTTTCTAACACTTTCATCCTCCTGCTCCCAAATCCAATCAGCTGCCCTGTTCCTCTGCAGCCCAGAGCCACTGACCCAAGCTCTGGAGACACAGGAGGTGATTTTCACCCAGAACTTTCCCTTTCTGCACAGGAAGAGTGTCCTCAGTGTCTGAGGAGCCTGGCACCCACAGCACCCACGGGATCCTCTGGCACAGCCTGCACAGACACATCCCAGGCAGCAGACAGTTCCCTGCTCTTTGCCCTCCTTTGCCCAACTGAGGGATTTCAGCCATAAGCAAGGGCACAAAACTACCCTGGGTCTGTTCAGAGAAAGGCAAGCAGAGGAGCTGGGCAGGCAGGGAGCCCAGCTTACCCGTTTGATGTTGGAGGTGTACTGCTTCATGGCAATTTTCTCCACGGTGCTTTCAAAGCCAAAGAAGGATTTGATGTCGAGAGAGGCCGACTGCTCAAAGCACGTCCACTCCTCGTTCTCAGGGTGAACCTGCAGCCAGAGGAACACACAGGAGGGGTGGTGGCCCATGGCCCTGGCACCACCCTGGCTGTTTAACCTCCACAGCTACAGAGAGGGGCCAGAGGAGGCACTGCCAGACCTGGAGTGACCAGCCAGGTTCATTCCATTGTGAGAACCCATCGTGAACTGGACATCCAGACTTTTGCTAACCCAACATTCTTCACATGCACAAGGAAATCAAGACTGAAACCCATCCCTGCCCCAGCAGACCTGAACTGTAGTAGCAAAAGCTGCACAAAAATAGCAGTGGAACTGCCCACTTCAAACCATCATGTCAAGGTTGCTTTATGGGAATACAGGGATGGCCTTGTGGAACCTGCAATTAAAACTCCTACGCCTGCAAAGAAGACAAATGCAAACCACATTTCTTTTCTTAGTTTTGGATGGGAGACTCAGTCACTGACATCAGCCTTCTCCCCAAAACACTGGGGACATGGCAGAGCAGGGAGCTTCCCCACTCTTCAGCTCAGCACACACTTTTCCTTTATTTCCCCTCTGTTGCTCTATAGATGGTAGAATCTTTTCCTCTTTTAAACTTAACCCTTTCCTGAGAAGCCTCTGCCTTCTCTCCACAGGTGCTGCTGTGCACAAACTGACAGGAAAGAAAAACAACTCCAGCCCCCACACAAAGGCACCATAAAAGACAAATTCCCTGGGGAGATCTTAAGTAACTGCAGGAGCAGGATCATGTTTCTCCAAGTTGTCTCAGGGAACACTGCAGAAAAGGAAAGATGAGAATAAACCTGCTTCCGGTGCACTCTGGCAGGGAAAAGGGAACTGGTAAAAATAGAGCAGAGAACCATCTTGAGGATGCAGCCAGCAGCTCCCACCCTGTTCCCCTCAAAGCCCAGATGCTGACGTTTCCTTCCTAAGGACAAAGCCAAAATCAGCAAGTGTAACAATCTCAGAGTTGACCTGGGAGCATTTCAGACCTGTCAGTGCCTTTGACAATGATGGAAGTTTGATTTACAGCAGTTTTTAGGAAGCCTCATGCAACCACCAAGGGATCTCTGGCTCAGGAACACCTTCACCATCCAAAATGTTCAGCTTTTCCACTCTTCCTCTTGCCTGAACTCCTTACAGCCTGCTTACTCCCAAGAAGCTGAGCTGCTGTCCAGTTGCCAAAAGGGCAGGTAAGTAACAGGATCTGCACATTTGTGTAAGGAACAAGCAGCAGGATCTGATTGCTTCCAGAAACAGCTGAGGCTATTTCATGGTGAGTGGGCCCTCAGAGCACCATCACAGTGAAAGCACAGAAACAGCCACAAAGGGAGACAGTCCAGGCCACAAACAAGGCTCAAGTCCTTTCTCCAAATCTTTAGAGCATGAAAATAATGACAAACAAGGTGCTAAAACTTCCACTTATTTGTGGGCAAAATGAATTGCCAGACTTCAACTCAGGTCCTTACAATAATGAATAGCAAGGGTTTAATTCTAGATATCCATACAGCCATGCCCAAGCTCTAGATGATTTTGTTAGCCTGAATTTCAATCCAATAGAAACTGAGGGAGTACCAGCAGTTCTGGAGCACCAATTCTGTTTTTCACTTTCACTCCAAGCAGGGAATCACAATCAACCTGAAGAAGTTTCTCAAGCCCTATGAAATCACAGAATGGCTTGGATGGACACACAGAATCACACACAAAACCACTAGGTTGGAAGAGACCTTTAAGATCATTGAGACCTTAAAAGGCCATCTCGTTCCACCCCCTGCCAGGGGCAGGGACACTTCCCTCTATCCCAGGCTGCTCCAAGCCCTGTCCAGCCTGGCCTTGGGCACTGCCAGGGATCCAGGGGCAGCCACAGCTGCTCTGGGCACCCTGTGCCAGGGCCTCACCAACCTTACAGGGAAGAATTCCTTCCCAATATCCAATTTGTCTGTGGGAAGCCATTCCTCCTTGCCTTGTCTCTCCAGGTTCTTCCCCCAAAGCAACTGAACAATCCCACACCCAGGACCCAACAGCCTTTCCAGTCTCATTCCTGCCCAGTGTTGCAGGGGTGCTCGAAGCCACCCAGGCCCCTTCACCCTGAGTGTGTGTGCACAGCCTGCCCCTCCCAGCACAGGCAGGCACAGCAGAGCTCTCACTGAGTAGCTGCAGGTCTCCCTGACCACCACACGGTTGGCAAAGGTCTCGTTGTGCGCTTCGATGCGGAGGGTTCTCTCTCTCCAGTTCACCGTGTTCCTCTGGATGAAGAAGACATGCTCTACCCCTGCAATCTGAAGAGGAGGGGGGAAACACAGAGAGAGCCTTTATCTATCTGAGCCAGCCAACCAAATCCAGGCCTCTCTGCTGCCAAGGTTCCACCTGCCTTCTTCAGCAGCCTGGGAGCGTCCACGTTGAGCTTGCAGCTCCGCTCGATGACGTGGATGGCTCCGTCCTCGCTCTTGGATTCATGCAGGATCTCACTGCCCAGGAACACTGGGATCTCTGGGCACGTGGGAAAGCGCTTCTCGTAGGCCTGGAAGTGAAAATAAAGTAAACTTCAGCTACTGGGTAGATCAATTTTAACTCTTTCTGAGTTAATTCATTCCCTTACAGTGAAAGTCCAATGAAAGGGAGGCCCCTGAACCCCTGAGTTGCCCCCAGTTTTCTCAGAGGTGAGGTTAAAGCAGAACAGGTACCAGCAGGGACAGCACCATGTCAGTCACCAGCCAGGCATGTCCTAACATAACTCTTCCTTCACACATGAAGTAGAAACACAATCCTGTTGTTGAAGAATACTAGGAAAGGAATCATCATTTCAACATCAGGAAGCTCCTAACTAGCAAAAGCAAACACAGCTCTGCTGATTTCTGCTGGCCAAAGACTTGAATTTTATAATCTCTGGGCGAATGCTGTCTGTATGAAGCCTTAAAATGTGATGTGCCAAACAGTTTTCATTGCACTAAACTATCAAGAGTAAGATCACCAATTACTGGCTACTCACTTTGCCTCAATTTATCCATTTCTAAAACAACTCTCTCCTGGCTCTGCAATCTTCCCTGTTCTAATTAGCACATCCCTCTGAAAAGCCCTTTCTCCAAAGCTTCTTTAGCAGCTCCAGCAGAAATCCAGTCTTCACATGCAGTGAAGTTAACTTGCATAAACAGCACCTACTGCTGCTGCTCCTTCCCCAACTTCTTCATCTCTTTTTATATTCTAAGATGTTTGCAGGATGGAATGTTTTCCTTGGATTTCTGAGAAACCTCTTGCATGTTGTGTTGCTGTTGCAAATACGTGGTAGCTGCACAAGCTGTGCAGAATTCCACTGCAGCTGCTCCAGGAAGAGAACCTGTGCTCTCCTTCCCCTGGACTCTCAGAGCTCCACATTTCCATCCTGAGATGTTTCTGCCATTGTTACAAGGCAATTCCTCTAGGAACTGCTGTCATCTTCCCATCTTCCAGAAGACACCACCACTTCATACAGCACAGAAGAATAAAAATATTCATTAATTCTCTGCCCCAAAAGCAAACACTGCTGTGCTGATGCTGGAGCTGGGCTGTCAGCTCCCCGTTAGCACAGCAATGCAAAGCCTGGATGCCCCTGCACAGATTCATGTCCCCTGCTCCCAAAATAGCCCAGGCACTTGAGGACACATTCCGTATCTCCTGTTCCCGGACCTCTGGACGGGAAGGCAGTTATTTCAGATTATTGTGCTGCTCCAGCACCAGGAGAAAAGTGCAGCTGGAGTCCTGGCCAGAAGAAAGCACACAGGTTTGAAACCTTGCTCTCCCAGTCCCTCAGCAACGTCCTGCTTGCTTTGCCACACTTCTCAGAGAACTTTTCCCATGTTCTTCTACCTGTGCTTTTCACTTCTCGCCAGAGGAATAACAAGACCAGTTTAGATAAACCCAAAATTCCCATGGTAAGTGACAGCTTCCACCTGGCTCCAGCCAAGAGCACACTCACTGCTTCAAGCAGCTTTATTTGTTAGGATGGGAGTTCAGGGGTCTGTGTCAGGCACTGCCACAGGACACTCCCAGCCATCCTCTCCTGGCGCCCTTTGCTCCAGGGCCACCTGGGCAGGAGGGCTGCACACCTCAGCACCTGCCCTCTTCCCTGCACCTGCCAGCCCATTCATCTGCTCAGGCAGAGTCAACACCTCCTATCTGTGCTTCCATCTGCCCTCTCCCAACCCTCCAGCCTCCAAACCACCATCCAGAGCTATCCTGAGGCCATAGCCTTCACCCTTCTGGTCTCTTCTGTTCCAGCACATACAAGATGTATCTCTTCAGGCCACCCATTCTAAGTTACTTGGACAGTGCAGGCGGATAACCCCCTCAGAGGCCACTGGGACACCAGAATATTGAGCAGCTGTTTTTGAGCACTTTGCCCCATGTCACTCCATGCATGTGCCCTTCACACACTTGCACAAAGTGTCACTGAAAGCCCTTCCCTGAGAGAAGGCTGCCCCACTTAACTCCACAGCAAGGGTGGACAGCTTGATAGGAAAGGGTCTTAAACTAAAAGAGGACACACTTAAAATTAGATGTTAGGAAAAAATTCTTCCCTGTGAGGTTGGTGAGGCCCTGGCACAGGGTGCCCAGAGCAGCTGTGGCTGCCCCTGGATCCCTGGCAGTGCCCAAGGCCAGGCTGGATGGGGCCTGGAGTGACCTGGGATGGTGAAAGGTGTCCCTGCCCATGGCAGGGGGGTGGAACTGGATGGGCTTTTAAGGTCTCTTCCCACCCAAATTATTCTGTGATTTTGCTCTTTCAGGGTTGCAGCTGTGCCAGGAACATTTGAGGGAGTTTCCAGACACACAAGAGCTGTTCTAGTGTGACCAGGACCCTCCAAAGGCCTCACTTGAACAGCTTCACCTGTGAGTGCCCCCTCACCACGGAGAACACAAGAGCCAGTCTGAAACCAGCACTGAACACAGGTGCCTGTGGCTCTCATCTGAAGGTAAGCCACTGGATCTCAACTCCCAGCTGCTTCTTTCTCCACTAAGTATGAACTTGATCCAGCTGGAAACAGGCTCCCTAATAAACTGTCATTAGATCCAACAAAACTGAGACCAGGACTAAGAGTGCAGCCACTTTTTCATTCAGCTAAACAACATCTGGAGCAGGAAGAGAGGCCAGGGCAGAGGCACATGGCAGTGCACAGCCTGGTGATATAACTGTGACACGAGCCCAAACACATTGCCTAAATAGGGGGAACATTGCCATATTTGAGAAAGAATCCATATCCACATCGATATTAAGTCCTTTGCTAATCTTCTTTGCACAACAGCTCTAAAAATACAGCAGGGAAGATGCCTGAGATCACATGAAGGACAGCTGAAGCCCCACGCTGCAGTCACAGCAAAGCTGTTCCTGGAGCACCCAGACTTCCCATCCCTGCAGACTGAGCTGAGCAGCAGAGCAGCCCCATTTCTGCACCCAGCATCCTCTTACCAAAATCATCTCATCTGTGCAACAGCCCATGGTGCTCCAACAGGGAAACTGAGGGAGCTTATAAAGACACAGAAATACTTAATTTTTTTCAAGCCATCACAAGGCTCTTATGTCTCCTCCTCTGGGATTCTGCAGAGTCCAAGGTGGACAACAGAACATCCCAGAGAAATTAAAGGCACAGAGTATTTAGTATTAATTGTTTTAATGCTTTGGCTGCCTGCACTTGCTCTTTCAGCTCCTTCCTGCAGGAACTCTGCACTGAGCAGGATACAGGAACTAGGATTTGTGCCTCCTTTCTGTGCCTCTCCTTTCCCAGAAGGAACAACAGCAGTGTTGTGCCAGCACTGGCTGTTAAAGCTCTACTGTGGGTCTGCACTTCAGACAGACACTGGGATGACTAAAGCCTCCAACAGGATCATATATATATATTTATATTTGTATATACATAAAAAATATAATAAATTCCATGGTGCTGTGAAGCCACTCCCTCCCTCCCTTCCTCTAAACCCACTGGGACTGAAACCTCATACCCAAACCAACCATTCCACAAGAGGAGCTGGCTCAGGCCCACCAGTGTCCCTCCCTAAACCATGTTGGTTTTCCCCAGATTTCTGACATAAGAATTGCTGCAAAAATCAGTGCTTTTGTTGTAGTGGACTGTGACCAACAGTTCAAAGAGCCATTTAAATCTCTGCAGTCCTGAAACTGAAATCACACATCAGATTTCTCAAGAGGGCTGAGTGAAGACAGAGGGACCTGGTATCTGTTTGAACTCATTAAGATCTTTTGCTTAGAACATAACAAATTATTTTTGGGTGCATCTAAATGTAAAGAAAAAATAAGGATTTAGATACAGTTCATTGGAATGAAAAAAAATTCAACAAAGAAGAAATTAAATAATAAAAAAAAAACCAACAAGCCATACAAGTGAAACAATTTCCAGTTGAAAAGTTAAAACATGCAGGAAAGTCAAAGATCTCAAAGGTTCAATAGTGTCAGATTTTCCTTTCCCACTGAAGGGAGCCCAAACTAGGATAAGGATATTTCCAACTGGTTACAGTGACCTCTGCATCCCAACGAAGACCCCTTAGTGCCACTGAAGCTGACAAATGATTAATTACAAGGAGCAATCATTAACAGTGATCTGGCTGACTGTGAAATCAGAGTGCTCTGAGGAAGCTTTTACCCTGGGATCTCCTGGGAAATGCATCCAAGTGGTTTTACCTGGTCTGCTAAATATCCATCCCAAACTGATTATGGGACCAAAACTGAAAAGCAAAAAGCAGCTTGTGAGAAGAGAGCTTGAGAACAATGCAAGAAGCCATGCTTGGAAGTGTTCTGAACTCTTGGCTAAACACTCAGTAACCAGTGCAAACCCCACATCTGTGAGAAGAGAGTACTCCAAAGGTCAGCCAGATGCCAAACAAGAACAAATCATACAAAACCGCAAGTGTCAAACCCCAAAAGTGACATCCTAAAGCCTCACAGCCACAGAGAAAAGAGGAAATTCCCCTCCTCTACACCCCCTACTCCACCTACTCAGCCCCTTCCCCTGCAAGCCCTGCACATTCCCAGCTCCAGGGTGTCAGAGATCCTGCCAGTGCCAGAGTGTTCCTGCCCCTCCCCTTGGAGAGCTGTGCCACTGCTGTTCCTACAGCCCCCACAGGACACGGCCAGCAGGCAGCATCCTTCTAACAGCTACTCCTGTTTCTCCTTGGCAGGGTTTTCTAGGAAGTGACCTTGAAATCAATTACACCTCCGAGGCCTCAGGAATGCACAACAGGGACATGTAAGCACTGAATTACTGCAGGAAACAAAACACCTCAGCAGCCAAACCCCCTGCACACCTCCAGTTCCCTCCAGCCTGCTGGGTCCTGAGTTGTTTCCATGTGCCTCCAGAGGCAGCTTCTGTTAGATGGGACCTCCAAGAGTACAAAAGCTGTGGGGGGGAAATTAAATTGCATTGTGTGGAGCACAAAGAAACTTAATTGTGATGCACCTGATGTAGACAGAATTTATAGTCAATATTCCACAAATATGCGACAAGGAGACTTCATCCTTGTGCTAAAACACAGATTTTCATGATCAGACAATGTTTTAATCTGTACTAATTAATGAGATTCCTCAAGGTCATGTTACAGCCATGTGCTGGTTGCCAGGAAAAAAGGAACCCCTGTGTTCAGAGGAAGGGAAGTGAGGAGGAGGTACAATACCAGAGTTTGAGCTGAAGATGCCCAGATCATCATCCCTTTGAAAAGAGATGATGAGAAGCAAGATGAAGACACTTCATCGCTTTTAAGTAGGAAGAGGATACATTTGGAGTGGCTTTTGAGCAGCTCCAATGATACATAAATATTCCTCTGCAGATTCAAGCCTTCTAGGAAACAGGAATTTCATCCTGCAGTCCCTCCCACTGCTTGGTCTCAGTGCTAAGGGAACCACAGAGTCTGCACACAGCAGACACAATAATCCACGTGTTTTGAACAGAGCAGATACCAGCTTCCCACTAGCCACAAAATAAGATAAAATATACAAGGAACAATGTGGGAGGGACCAAATGCATATTTAGGGTACAGAAAGGCACTGATGCAGGGAAAAGAGAACTTCATGTCAAAGAGGTGCAGAGTATGCACAGCAAAAGTGTTTGGGGCCTGAGGGGAAAAAAAGAAACACTTCTGTTGGCCAGAGGGAAAAAGATGTGACAGTGAGAAGTGCATAGGACAACAGCACCCAGGCTACAAACATTGACCCAGTGTTATCTCTGCCTGGACCACAGCCAATAATTTGCCTCATTCCTCCAGATTCTGGTGAAAGAAACAATTCAGGGAGCAGCAGCATCTATTGCAGTACAGGCACAACTGAGGGCCACAGCAGACCCCAGGCCCTGCACTGCAGCTGCACAAAGCCCCCCCAGGAAGCCACCAACGTGCCTGACCTCCTGTCTGAGAGGAACAATGCCCCATTCAAGCTGTCCTGCTGCAGCCTTCTCTCTCTGCTGGGAGAAGGAACTCTGTGTGGAGCAGAGACCCCAAAGCCTTGTGGGGTCACCAACAGCACAAGGGTTTAGCCTTTACAAAAAACTATGGAAGTGACACCTTATCCAGGAACTACTGCTTGCCACAGCCCAGTGTGGAGAGAGAGAAACCAAAATGGGAAGGCAAGGAAGCAGAGATCCCATGTGACTAACACCTGAAAGAGCAAAACACAGCAGCCAAGTGTCACATCACACATTTACTGCCTGATGATTCACCCCAAAATCAAACAGGCTGGCTCACAAACTAATGGCTACTTGGAAGGACACTCAGTCATTGCCAGAAGCTGCTGTGAGAATTTATACAAATTGGCCACGATCCAGGGTCAGACTTGGGCAGGTCACTGTGCTTAGCAGCTGAAACAACCCCATACTGGTTGAGATGTAAGAATTAATTATGATTCTAAATTTTACCACCTCTTTTAGTCCCTGCTGAAGAGTTTATAATTTGTCTTCTACACCTACACGTTCAGTAGGGAAGGATCTTTTGGTCACTACTGGAAGATGAGATAAAGGTGACACAGCAGAGCTGGAGGTGTCTCCTTGTGCTGTGCCTCTGAACTGGAGCTCCCTTCAGAGCTCAGCCACCCCTGCACCAGCCAGCACCCCCCAGATTAAGCTTGAGACCTAAGCCATCCTTCAAGGAAATAACCTCCATGCTGCAGCTGGAGAAGGTGAGTAAACCTGTACAGACCCCTGGAATGACTGTAAACCTTCTCCAGTCCACACAGTGCCAGCACCATCCTGCCCAGCAAATGGACTCTGAGCAGTGGCAGAGCAAAGCTCTCAGAGACCCCTGTCAGCCCCACAAAACACAGAGCATGATGTGCAGATGCTGCCAGCAGCTCTCCAGAGCTCCCAATGAACAAGCAGCTCTTCCATCAGTGCCTCCCAGAAGCAGCTCCTCCATCATCCAGCAGCTGTGACAAGCACTCACCAAACACTCTCTACTCGCTCGAGGGGAAACATCCCACACCACGGTCCCAGGAGAAATGTCAGCTCCTTCCCAGCTATTGCTCACTCTCAACCTGCTCCGTGCTAATGGAAGAGGTGGTGGGGCCCAGGGATGAGCCCCCCAGAGCAGAGCCAGCCCAGCTGACACACAGAGCATCACTCAGGCTCCTGGTGCCAAATGCTGCTCAGCAGGAAGATGAGGGGATATTTTTAGTGTATCTTGACAAGCCTTCAAGTCACACTGAAGCATCGTGTCTTGAGTCAACACTAGATTATCTCTAAGTGCATAAAATGTTAACCCAGTAGCTTCTGGCAGTCACAGCAAACTCACCTTCCAAACATGGCAAAAAGCAGGGACGAGAGAAGCTGCCTGCTTTACAATTCCTGGCACAGCCCATGGCTGCAGGCAGGCCATCCACATCCAAGGAGGAATTGCCAGGTTTTATACACCCAACAATCTATATAGCAATAAAAACCTGTAACATATACCTATAATCTATAACAATCAGTAACAAACAAAGCAGATCCTGTTTTGCAGGGATTTCTTAACTACTGCTTAGGTTGTTATCAGGACATTTCATGTCACATGTGGCATGGGCTGACCACAAAGAACACCTGTTGTGAAGCATTTTTGCCCCTTGCACATTGATTATCTCTCCATCTCCAAGGTCCTGCCTCCCAGCAATACCATTTCAGGCAGGACCTAAAAGCTGTGCCATTTCCTGCAACACAGCAGCTGCAAAGGAGCTCCCAAGCACTGCACATGCCACCAAGCTCTTCCCTGTGTCACCTGCAGCCACCCAAGGACACAGAGAGCAGCAGGATCCTCTCCCCTGGCACTCCTGCAGCTGCTGCACTGAGAGCTGCACTCCAACCTCCCTGGCTGCTCCACACAGCCCTCTGTGCCTTCACTGCTGCTTCTGAGGATTCCAGCTGCCAGGAACTGCTCTGCTTCCCTGCAGCAAGTGCTCTCCTGGCTCCAGAGCTCACTCTTGAAAACAGATGCTATGAGCCAGCATCAAATATTTTAGTTAGGATTCTACTCTTCTCTATTTCAAACCAGGCAGTGGCAATACCATAATAGTGACAACAACCTGGAGATCCAGATGGGGCTACTCTAGCCTGTAATTACACCTCAGCATTCAGGAACCCTCCCAGTGTCCTCTGTGGTGCATCAGTGCCATGGCACTGCAGGTGACCTGACAAACAATCTGCAGCACTCAGGAAGACAGCAGCAGCCTCTGAGGCCTGGCTGGGCTGTGAACACACACACTGAACTGTCACTCTGAACAAACCCACAGAGCTGATGTGAGCCCTGCTTGTACATTTATCTGTACCCAGCACACCCCAAGCCCTTTGGGGTAGCAAAAGGGGGCTCAGAGGTTCTGTTGCAGGAGCATCACTGCATCAGCCAGGGAAATATCAAACCCTTTAAGACACCACAGCATTAGGGAGGAGAGCACACCCAGCACAAGATTCAAGCAGTCTCTTTATACATTCAATCTGCTAAAGGCAACAGGAAGAAGTCATTAAATAAAGCTACTTAAAATCTAAAAACTTTAACACAATGCATGTTGCTGCTGAAAAGGAAAATAAGTTTGAAAAAGTGTATGGAAAGCAATTCTGGCTGTCAGGACCTGACCTCCAGCATTCAGAGTTTCTTCTGCAGCTAAGCCTGACAGCCAAAGCAGCAAGGGGCTGTTTTCAATTAGCCTGCATCCACAAACCTCCTAACACTGGTGACACAAATGAATGTTGGGATGGTTGTGAAATGAGTGATGCATTTGGATTTTAGTTGTCCTGGATGGTGACTCTTGCATGTAACCCTGGGCCAGATCCTCAGCTGTTGGAAAGGAGAAAAAGCTTGTGAACAGCACAGAGAAGGCTGATGACTGAGGGACAGCAGTGAGGACCCTGCCAGATCCAGTGACAGTCATCAGGACTGCTCCTGAGGCTCAGGGACAAGAGGAAGACATCTCACATTGGGACCATGGATGTTTGCTTTTCCTGGGTATCACCCTGTGTACAGGATGAGAGAGTAAAGATGATGGAGAGGGAATATTTCTGCTGTTTACTCCATGAGAAGTTCTGAGTTTAAATAAACTTGCAGCATTTGAATTAAATTTGTCACTCAGCTCATTAGAACCTCGACACTCAAACTGCACTGAGGTGAAGCAGAACCATCCACTGTTAATTTCCTGCTTTGTATTATCTGTGAAATAAAAAACCGCAGATCAATGAAATGTAAAGCACTGGAGACCTACAAATCTGCAGATGGACTTTGCATGAGGGCATGGAGTGACAGGACAAAGGGGAATGATTTCACCCTGTCACAGAGCAGAGTTAGAGGGGATGTTGGGCAGGAATTGTTCCCTGGGAGGGTGGGCAGGCCCTGGCACAGGGTGCCCAGAGCATCTGTGGCTGCCCCTGGATCACTGGCAGTGCCCAAGGCCAGGCTGGACAGGGCTTGGAGCAGTGGAAGGTGTCCCTGCCCATGGCAGGGGTGTGATGAGATGGGCTTTAAAGTCCCTTCAACCCAAACCAATCTGTGATTCAAAGAACACTGAACTGCCAGTAATACCAGAAGAGTCAGGAAGCTGCCTGGAAGTGCAGGCCAGGAGCTCAGATCTTGCACCTTTCACTTGCAGAGCCAGGCAGGGGACTCATGAGCTGCCACAGGTCTGTCAGAGCCTCTGAGTGATGAGATGAGAAAAACCCCACACCAAACAGGGCCCCCCAGAGCAGCCACCCCCACCCAAATTCTTGCTGCAGGAGCAGAATTGCCCTGGCCTGATGAGCAGCACTCAGCCAGCACAGAAACACACACCAAGGCTCTTCATGTGTGTGTGTCCAAAGCTGGGGCTCCCAGCTGCACAGATATGTGTCAGCACATGCCGTGGGCAGCACCAGGAAAGGAGGTCAAGCAGAAAGCAGCACTGACTCACATCAGACACATGTGGGGCTCCACAGCAGTTTTGTCTCAAGCACAAAATACAACTGCACAGGCAATGGGAGCTGATGCTCCTGCAAACCTCCCAATGCCTGATCTTTGCTCTTTCTTCCAAAATCATGACTTATTTTTATATAGTAGTGCAGAAAGATCCCTCTCTTGCAGCAGAAACCAGAAACTGCTCTTAGCAGTGAGAGCTGAACACGAAGTGCACTGTAGCAAAAGGAGCAAATCACTGACAAGTGTTGTCAGAGATTTCTCATTTGCAGCACTAATGCAGCACCTGAAATTATCCATCACATACAGAAGAGCCTGTAGGGCCTCTGGGGGGTTATTCCCAACCTGCAGCTATAGGGACCTAATCCTATAAATCCTCTAAAGTGTGTGAAAATGGCCAATGTCAACCGTGAGCATGAAGGGCTGAGGCACTACTAAAAATAACAGGAACACAACTCCCTACCCCATTCAGAGCTGAAACCCTCCAGCTACAGCTATCTCATCTAAGCTAATAATTCACTGCAAATAACATTAAATATGCAATATCTCTCTCAGCTGTTTCCTGCACGTTGGACTCGCTGACCCAAACCAAATTCTCATCCCCAATACATCACAGAAGGCTCAGAAATATTTGCATCACTCATATGTGGCAGAGGTACCTCTCCTTCTGGATCTTTCATTCATGATAACGTTTTTTAAAAATCCCTTTTAGCTTTCCAACTACAACAGAAAGAAAATGAAAAGTAAGTTTATGCCTGGGAATTTTCTTGGCTGTAAAGTAAAATTAGAAGACATGCAATGTCAAATCTGCTGATCTAATTGAAGGGAAGACAAGATGAGGCCCAGAGAGGCATGGACAATCCATTGGAGGAACAGCTCCCTTTGAAAGAGGACACAGACAAAAAAGATAAAATAGAATGGAAAAACAAGACAAGATAACAAAGTATAAGAGAAGTCAAGGTTCTTTTCAAGTATAAGGGATAAAGGTGTCAGGCTCTGAATATGTGTTTGAAGAGCATAATATTTTTGATCCATTAATGTGAATCCAAGTTAGGAACAAAGCAGGTGGAAATGACTACAGTGACCTTGGACAGGTGTGAAAAAACCACCCTCTGCTCAAATCTTTTTTAGAAGGAAGGACAAGAAAAAAGAAAAAATCAGAATTCCCAAATGACAAGAAAAGACTTGTTAAGCTGATTCCATTTTACTTCCTCAGATGCACAGAACTGGCAAAGAGAGCAAGGAGGGGAATGTCCTTCCAAGGACTTGGAATACACGTCAAATCTCCTGCCTGCAAATGCCCCAACCCAAGCTGCAGGAGCATTAGCAAAGGGCAGAGTGTAAATCCAGAGACAATTATCCTGACACACAGTAACAGAAGTATCACCAGGAAAAGCCCCAGCTCATCCCTGCAGCAAAGCCCCAGGCACACACATGGCTGCACAAATCCAAGGAGAATTCCTGCTCGTGAAGGTGAGCTCCACAAAGGGCCTGGGAAACACCACCTCCAGGCCAGGGAGCAAGGAATTGCTTGCCAAATCTGGCTGTGATAACCCTATTTCTCAAACTCTCCTATGTGAGCAAAGCACACCCACTGCTTTCTATAGTAGAGTCCAAACACTGGAGGTTCTGAGGGAAAAATACTTTTCCCAACTTACTCCCTGTGTTCTGTTCAGACTGTGGTGTGAGGGTCATCCCCCAGGAGGAACTAAACACAAGTGTATCAGCCTGAAGGGTGCCCAGAGATCTGTAAAACACGGGGGTGTCTTGGGGTCACCCCTGTGACCTCTGCTTTCCTAGCACAGCCTGAGACCCCGGCACTCCAAAGGTTCCCACACAGCATCTGAGGGGAAAAGATGAAAGCAGCTGAATCTCAGCGCTGAGGAAGCTGCTGTCAGATTTATGGTGAAGGGGATTAACAGCAATGCCACGTGCTGAGGAGCAAAACAGCTTCACTGCACACCCACTCTTCCCTGCAAAACTTCCAGCAACTGACAGCTGGTACCTGACAGCTCTGTGAGATCTGTGAGATCCGTGCTGCCTCCACACCAACGGGAGCCTCCGTCTGAGCACGGAGCAGTGGGAACCACGTCTGCATCCAGCTCAGCCTGCACGGACCAGCACAGGACTGAAATGCTGCTCTAGAGCAGCAGATCCTGCTGGGAACACGGCATTTTCACAGCACATCGGGGGAGAGGGGGGCTAAGGGGTCCATATTCAGCTCCCCACTCCACAGCACAGTCTGCTGGGTGACCTTGGGAAAGGAACTTGTTCATAAGAAAGAGGACTAACAACTTCGCTAAGATTTGCTGAACAACTAAAGGATGACATTTATAATCCCAGCCCTCAATTCCCAGGGAATTTTAAGTTCTGTTTTGATGAAAAACTGAAAGCAAATAAAACTAAACCACTTCAAAATTAAACCCACCAGCCCCTGGCCTTTAGGCTTGTGCTAACAAGCTTACAAAGGATTTGTCTCAAGGCAGCCCTCCTCAATTAGCAGCCAATCGACCGAGGAGCATCTGGTGGTAGCTTTATCCTGCTAATAGAGACAACAGGAACGGGGAGAGGTGTGCCTGGAGCAAAGGCTCCCAGCATCTTCATCACAAGTACTGGTGTCTTATTCTCCCACAGGATGCACTGAGAGCAAAGAGCACAACCAGAAAAGCTTCACTGCCACAAATACCAGCTCCAGACTGGTCAGGGCAATTTTGTGGCACACTACTGGTTTAGCTGTGAATAGACAAGGCAAATCTTGGTAAGACTGGGAAAAAAGGGGTGGATTTGTGAGGTAGCTCAACTGTCAGCAGAAGCAGTGTTTATCTGGATGCTCAGAGTGCAAAGTGAACAACTTTGCAACCACTCTCAGCTGCTGCTGCCTTTGGGGTTCCTTATTCACAATGAGGAACAAACTGCTTCCCCCAGTTTTGAGAGCTGAAATAAAAGATTGGAGGCTGTTCTGGATAAAACAAATCTTAGGCATTGTATTCTCAGGAATCCTGAAGAGGCCACATTGTCAAGAGGAACTCAACAGAGGCTCTCCCTTCCCTTCATGGGACCACATCAGCTGTCTGCAACGGCTGCAGCTTTCCAGCTCCATTCCGGGCTCCCATAAACTAAAGGAACTGGGAACGGGCAATGGAGGAAGCAGCCGGCTGAAAGTAGCAAGTGCCAAGCCTGGGGATCCCATCAGCTGACTGAAACACCCAGTAGACAACAAAACAAAACCCTGCAAGACTCCATAAGCAAGCTCCTCTAACAATGCTGCCCTTGAAATGCAGCAGCAAACCTTTGAGAAGGGTAATTGACTCGCACCTAATTGTGACTAAGTCCAGAATATCACAAAGAAACTCTGCCTAAAGCAGCTCCCATGGTCAACATCAGCCTCCTGCACCCCCAGTGAATGAACTTCAATGACAGCCCTCAAGCCCCTTGGGGAAATCACAAGATTTGGAAAGAGATCTCCTGACAGTTCAATCACAGAGTGGATGGGGAAGAACAACACAGAAGGCTTTTTCCAAAGATTCCAGCCTTTAACCAAATCAAAAAGCTCAGTATTATTCAGAATCCAGTTGTGGATACATCCACACTGCAGTGCTGATTGGGGATCACATCTGGACAGACTTTGAACTAGGTGGCTTTTGGTGATAAGGGCAAAGAAGGTGTCTGGCCACAAACTGACCCTGCCTAACAAGTCAAATTATTTTTCCTTTCTTGTCAAAGAATAATTACAGAAGGTTGGATTTTCTTGGGCTTTTTTTGGTTTTTTTCCCTTCTAACAACTAAGCTGCCATTCTTAATGCTGAGATACTGATCCTTATTTTTCTTGGAAAATTGAAGGAGGGGAGCTGAGGCTCTGCTCCTGCAGTAGGACTGTCACAGACACCCAGCCAGACCCGGGGTTCCCCACCTCCCACTGGCCCTCAGCAGCTGGAGCAGGGGAGGAGCTGAGTGTTACTCACTGCCATGACGAGCTCAAAAGGGTACTTGTAGACACGAACTGGGGACTGGTATTTCTGCACCATTTTTACCACACACCTGTAACAGAGGGAAATTGGAACATTTTAGATCCCCCACGCCAAGCAGTGCAATAGGTGATTTTTACAGACCTTACCAGAAACTGTAACTCTTTCTTACAAACAGAGAGGAGATTTATTAGGTAGAATATCTTGCCTAGTAAGTGGCAGAGACAGAGGCAAGTCTCTGCAGTCCCAGTCCAGTGCTGTATCCAGCATCCTGTGCTGCTTCCCAGCACTGCTGCAGTAAATTCAACTTGGAGCTCCGACAAAGCTCACAACAATTAAAGCACAATACAGAGATGTGAAGCCAGAATGAATTTACTCTGGAGAGGAGCCTATCTTAGGAGCCTCACAGAGCCTCCACGGCAATTCTTCCCCCTATCCCCCTTCTCTACATTATATCTGTAATCATTAGGGCAAAATCTTTCTCACTGAAAGCTTCCACAGTTTCCCATATCTCAGTGTTTTAAATGCTTTTGTGCACAAAGTAGGTTTCAGTTGTTTTAGCTCACTGAAAGGAAGGAAAAGGAAGCAGCATGTTGAAAGAACATGCCTGATGCTAAGCTGGCAATCACAGCCCACTGCCTGGATGCCCACTGTTCCAGCTGAACTGAGGCAAGAACTGCAGGCAACGGGAACAACCCGGTCCCAGCATTTCCCTGCCCCCAGCCACCTCTCACAGTCCTCATCAGATTCCTCCCCCAGACTCTCCTGCCCGGGTTTTAACCCTCAAACATGCATCAGTAACCAGCAGCTCAAGGGAAGCATCTCAAGGGAAGCGTTATTAGGTTGCTTTCTGCAATTCCTTTAGGAATTCCTTTGTACTGCTCCTGCAAATACCATCCACGAACATCAGGACACAAAAGGCTGGACTGGCTGGCTGGAGGCACTGTGCTCATTCCACCCCACTCAAATTCCACTGCTGAGCAGACACAGCCCTCGGCAACATGACGCAGTGTAGCGCTGAAGTCAACCGTCAGAGCACTCAGACAACTTATCCCTGACATTTTCAGCCCAAAACCGGAGGTGAAACATGAATAGGCAATAGATTCTCCCTCAAAAATTGCTGCAAAACGCCATCACGCTGTAAAAATCTAAGCAAGGGCCGGGAGGGAAAAGGACTTTAAAAGTTTGAGTACCTGAGAATGGGGGACTTTTGGAGAAAGAGGGTCCAGCGATCAGACAGTTCCTCTGCAGAGGATCACATTACCGAGCAGCAAAGGTCAGGACTCGCTGGATGTCTCAGTCTCACTGGTGCTAAAAGCCAGTCCATGCCAAGCCAGTCAATGCAGAGAGAACCTCCCAGCAGAGCATCCAACCCGGAGTGCAGCGAGAGGAGCAGGACAAGCACAGCCCAGGAAGCCCGGGCTGCTATCAGGTATCGGATACCCGAGCCAAGAGGCACGGGGCACCTTGGAACACGACCTGTAACATGATTAGGCTGGGCGGGGACCCTCCCCATGAACGAAAACACAGCGGGAGAAGCCTCCTCAAGCACATTCAGCTGGGATCTTGCTTATTCTGACCTCACCTCCTACACCAGAAATTCCTGCACCTCTGCACAAGGTCAGAAACCACCACAGCAGGAAGGCTCAGGACAGACTAGAATCACCCACAGCCCAGAAACAGAGGCAGCAGCCACAGAACAGTGGGATGGCACAAGCTGTAGCTCAGCAGCCTGAACTGTGCTGCCTGGACAGACCCACTGCTCCCTGGCAGCTGCTGGACCTGACTGCCACAGGATTATTGCCTCTGTGCTTCTCCAGCTGGGGGAGGCTGGAAGAAAGAGCCAGTGACTACTACACCCACAGGAAGCAGTGGGAAAATGACAGCTGATAACTCACACCTGCCCTAGAAATCTTCCATACCTCGGGAAAGTGCAGTGGCAGCAGATCTTCTACGCCCTCTCCTCCAAACAGAGCTGTGAGATGGTCATTGTGCTTCTCAAAGCAACAGGGACTCCTGCTATAAGCCCTGGAAAAAAAGGAAAAACCATCAGAAAAGGCAGTGAAAGGTGGCCACTCGGCACACCTGTCTGAAGATGATGATTAGCACTGATAAGGACAGAGTCTGAGGTGTTACCACTGGACATCTGGGCCATATTAGCTCAACACTTGCATCTTCCCAGGGCTTTAGCACCAAACACAGACGGGTTTTTAAAGCCATCTCGTGTTCCACTGAAGTTATAAACAGGTATGTTCAACCACCAGAAAGAAAGCACCCAACTAGAGAGTATCTCTGCTCCTCTAACACCCAGCCACCTCCACAGTGGCCCAGGCTCCCTGCTCAACTTCCTATTTGCATCCGGCAAAAAAAACCCAAAAACATTTCAGGAAAGACAACTCAGGTGAAGAGCAGTGACCCACTGAACTGCAGCACAACCACTTGGAAACCCCAATCCACAGGTGGAGGCACA
This sequence comes from Phylloscopus whistleri, assembly GCA_017589585.1. Lineage (NCBI taxonomy): Eukaryota > Metazoa > Chordata > Aves > Passeriformes > Phylloscopidae > Phylloscopus > Phylloscopus whistleri. The sequence continues at coordinate 439,680 of JADMLD010000353.1, forward strand.
CCTGGAGCATCCATGGGGAAACACCTGGAAAGAGGCTCCATTCCAGCTGGCCAAGCCAGAGGAGTTGATAAAAGCTCAGAGGCTGGAGTTGTCAATGCACTGAAGTAACAAATCTGCAAAAATAACAACCATCCCAATAATAACAACCCTAACCATTCCAAGCAGATATTAAAAGTATCTCGATTCTTGCACACCTGAACAGAGAAAACATCAACAGCCAGCACATTTCACAAAGCAGCCTGTGACACACTGTGCCAACAGCACTGAGCCCTGGGCACCCTTTTGCTCCAGCCCCAGCCACTCCTTTCTGAACCAAGCAGAGAAAGCTCATTACAAGCTCAAGATCCACCTGCTGGGTGTTCCAGGGAAGAGGAGGGATATGGAGCCCTGATGGCACTTGCTGTAACTCTGGGAGCATTCCAGAGAAATGGATTTGGAAGAAGCAGTCAGGCACCCCCAGCAGAGGAGCCAGGCCTGTGAGGGCTCCCGTGAGGAACACACATCACTACACACAGCAAAGGGACAGGCAGGCAGTGACATTAACTGTGTGATTCCTTCTCATCCAGAATCAGCCACTGTGCACCTGAGGGATTTTCCATATGCTTGACTTCTATTCTGCTATTTCTAGGAGCAGCTTACTCAACAGAATACAGCCAGATGGTTGGAAATCAGAAACTGAGTGTATAGATTAAATACACAGAAACCCCTGAATCAAACCCCCCACCCCTGCTTCTCAGCCAGGCACAGAACTCAGTCAGCTCCTTCCACACTGGAGCTGCCTGTTGGATGTGGAACTGGCAGCAAGTGACTTTATTAACTTCTCCCACCTGTGGTGGCTGCTTTTCATCTTGAAGAGAACTGAGCAGGTTTTTTGTTTTGTTTTTGACAAAGAACTGCTGAAAATAGCAGGATTCTCGACTTCCTCAAATACCATTACACCACGTGAAAGCCAGCTGTGGCACCCAGCTATGCTGATATTTCCAGTTAGAAAAGGGGGACTCCACAGGGCTGCATTCTTCCCTCCTGCCTTCTAGAGAAAGGTGGAGAGAAAGGTGTGTGACATTTCCTCTGCCTGGGGCGCCTTTCTCTTCGGGAGATATTGTAATTGGTGCTTTACACACAGAATAATAGCACAGGACCAGGCTGTATGATATTTATTAGAGCTTTTTCACCTAAGAATTTAAGAACAAGTCTTTTGAAGCTTGATATAAGGAAACCTCAAGGCAGAATGGTGCCAGAATAAACCTTTATCATTTTTTAGAGGCAGACATCTGCTCAGGCAGGGCTGGATCTTGCCCCCTGAGAAACACCTCTGGAGCAGGTGAAGCAGCACAGAGGGTGCAGGTCACTGCTTGGCACTGCTCCTACACCTGGCAGAGGTACCTGGAGTCCTGGTGTGGATCAAAACCAAAGACAAGCAACACAAACACCCAAACAACAACACACACATTCCTGACCACACAATCAGGAACAGTCTTTTTGGCTGAGGGGAAGAAGGAAACGGAACAGTGTCCAGCACTCTGCTCTCAGAGCTGTTGCACTTCCATCAGCATATCACAACAAGCTCCATGCCCAATATTTCCACACATCCATCTCATAAGGTAATTTTCTCACCAAAGAATCACCATGGAACTTTTATGCACAGCAATACATTAACTCCCTGATATTTGCCAGCCTGCAGCAGGAGATAAGCATTCCTGAAGTAAACTCCCCCATTCCTCACCTTACTACTCCACAGGAAGTCACACCACATAGATTTATCCATCCACAGTGTAGGAAATACTTCAATTCTCAAATACAGCTCAAGAATAGGAAGACACAGAATCCTGGAATGGTCTGGGTTGGAAGGGACCTTCAAGCCTATCCTGTCTTCCTCCTTGCAATGGGCAGGGACACCTTCCACTGTCCCAGGCTGCTCCAAGCCCCATCCAGCCTGGCCTTGGACACTTCTAGAGATGGGGCAGCCACAGCTCCTCTGGGCACCCTGTGCCAGGGCCTCCCCACCCTCACAGCCCTTGTCCCCAGTCCCTCTCCAGCTCTCCTGGAGCCCCTTCAGGCCCTGGCAGGGGCTCTGAGCTCTCCCTGGAGCTTCTCCTCTCCAGGTGAGCACCCCCAGCTCTCCCAGCCTGGCTCCACAGCAGAAGGGCTCCAGCCCCTGGAGCATCTCCGCGGCCTCCTCTGGACCCACTTTGACAAGTTCATATCCTTCTTCTGCCAAGGATCCCATGCTTCAGTTTGACATGTAAATCCAGAGCAGACCCAAGCAGCAGCTCACTGGACAGTACAACAAAGCACCAGCAAACTGTTTCAGTCTGCCTTGAGTGAAGTTGGCAGCTGTATTTTCTTTGAACAGAGGCTGGCTGTCATCAGCCCCAGCAGACAAGTGGTGCCATCAATACCAGCACCTTCTCACCACCTGCAGATCATTTTTACTGCTTGGAGGAGTCAAGCCAAGTGACCTAGAGAATATACTTGGTTCACCTAGAAGCTGATTTGAAAATATGGAATCACAGAATGGTTCTGAAAAGACCTTAAAGCCCATCTCGTTCTAGCCCCTGCCATGGGCTAGTTCTAGCCCCACTACCCCGGGTGGCTCCAAACCTCGTCCAGCCTGGCCTTGGATACCTCCAGGGATGGGGCAGCCACAGCTTCTCGGCAACCTGTTAAATCCACCAATGCATTTAACAGCCATTGATCAGGGTCACCCTTTGAGTTTATACATACTTCAGGGCGAGTTCCAGGGTAGCTTTGTTGAACCCCGAGCCCCCGGGGAGCTCGGCGTGCCCGGCTCTCGGAGCCGCTCGGGCTGGTGCCGGCTCCCGCTCGCAGCCCCCTCCACCCACCTGCAGCGAACCCCGCCCGCCCCTCAGCCGGCGTCCGTCCCACTCCCCCCAGCCACCACACAAACCTGACAACTTCCGAACCGCTATATTTTGTCCTTAGACCTGAAGGGATCCCTCGCCACCTGGAGCCCACCGCCCGGGTCTTCACCGTCTCCCTCCCTGATCCCACAGGGTTATAACTAAAATTTCCCTTTCGGCTTCCCGTGGCTGAAGGATAGCGGCTCCCGGCGCCCCCACACCCACCCACCGCCCCCGCTCCGCCGCCTCACGACGGGCCCGGGCACACGAGGCAGGAAAAGCCTCACACCCCTCACGTCTCCCCCGCCGCCCCTCCTTCACACGGCAGCCCCGAGGGACCCCCGGAGAGCGTTGCCCACCGCGGCCGCCTCCCGTATCCCACACCCGTATTCCCGATGCCACATCCCAGCCCGCTGCTCGCCCCCCGCCCGTCCCGCTCCCGCTCACCGCGGGCGCGGCGCAGCCCGGCCGGACCCATCCCGCTCTCGGCGGCTCCCGCGGCCGCGGCGGCCCCGCCCCCCTGCCGGCCCCGCCCCCTCGCGGCCCCGCCCCCGCAGGGCGCTGTCCATTGTGCTGCGGGGGGGCGCGCACAGGCCCCGCCCCCCGCACGTGAGCCCCCCCCCCCCGCGCCCTCCCGCCGCCATCTCGCTGAGGGGCGGGGGCGCCGCGGCCGGTGAGGGGAGAGATTCCTGCCCAGTATCCCACTTAACGCTGCTCTCCGGCACTGGGGGACATTCCCCCTTGTCCTGTCATTCCACCCCTTGTCCCACGTCCCTTTCCAGATCTCCTGGAGCCCTTTTAGGCGCTGTGAAGTCTCCGCGGGGCCTTCTCCAGGTGAACGCCCCCAGCTCTCTCAGGCTGTCCCCCCAGCAGAGCTGCTCCATCTCTTTGATCATCTTGCTGCCTCCTCTGGACTCACTCCAGCAGCTCCCTGTCCTTCCTGTGCTGAGGACTCCAGGCACGGGCTCGTCCCCAAGTGGGGTCCCGTGTGGGCAGAAAGGGAGAATAACGAGTGGTGTTTGTGGAGATCAGCTCAGCCCATCCACAGAGCGCTCACAGCAACAACCCTGCCAGAGCTCCAGGAGTGCTTGGACACTGCTCTCAGGCACAGGGTGGGATTTTTGGAGTGTCCTATGCAGGGCCTGGAGTTGGACCTGATGATCCTGATGGGGCCCTGTCAGCTCAGGATGTTCCATGTTTCTGTGATTCTCCCCAAAGTGGCACCTGCCCTTGAGGAGGAGAAACCTTCTGGGGTCGGGGCTGGAGGAGGCAGAGCCACAACCCCCAAACACAATCTAATCCTGCTCATCCCAGGGTGGGTCAGCCCTTCATGAGCAGAGGGACCTGCTCACCTCAGCCCTTAACTCTATCACTGCACTGTATTATTTGATCTATTACATGAGTTATTACACACCTGTAAACACCCATTGAGCAAATATTCCCCAAACTGTACTCTCTAATGAGGTACAAGGGGTTCCCCCAGCCAAGTGACACTGAGAAGGACACTGGGAGGCATCCTCACCTCTCAGCTTCCCCCTGTCCCACCAGCTCTGAAAATCTGTGCAGTGTTGGGTGAATCTCGAGGGGCTTTGCAGCTCAGGGTGAGTGGCCCCTGTTTGTCAGGCTGTGCTGGGGAGCTGTCACTGCCAATGACAGTCCTTGGGGCCCTGGCTCTGGGGAGGAAATGATGCCAACGCTGCCCAACTTTGGGGTGTCAGAGAGCGGCTGATCCTGGGGCAGGAGGGGCGTGTGGCACCAGGAGGGGTGGTGGAGAGGGATGTGGGAGACCAGCTTGGGGATATTTTGCACCTTCAGAGCCTTCTCTCAGGTTCTCCCTAAGGACCAGCTGCCCCTTTGCCTGCTGGTGTTGAAGTAACCTCACATTTACTGCTGCTTTGTCTTTTCCTGCCTCCTTATCACTTCCAGCTGTGGAGTGTCCCCTTATCTGGGCAGGCATTTCAGGAAGCTGCAGTGCTATTTCTAATGAGCAATATTTCCTGAAATGTTCTGCTATCTCAGACTGAGGAGACCAGCCTGACACTGCTCAAAAACAACCAACCCCCAGACCATCAAATGTCAGAGCTCCCAAGGCTGCAGCCCGTGGAGTCACAGCACTTATCCTAAAGATATTTACAGCACAACCTGGCATCAAAAGCCACAAAGTTACTCAAGGCCTGCAACATCTATTTTATAAATATATATTTAGAATAAAAACAAAATATACTATAAATAAATGTTCTGAATTTCCCATCACAATGCAACTTTCTTTTTCAAAGAAGTTGTATTTCTTTCCTGTTCCTCATTTACTGCTAAATTTCCTCATAGAAAGCAGAAGAAAAATAAAGCATTATTTCCATCTTCTTGCTACAGAATTTACACCAGCCTGTAACTACTTTGTGCCCTAATTGTGATGGTTTCCCTGTTGATCAGGTCAGAAAAACTGGATGAGATTTTGTTGAGTCCCAACCCATCCTTTTCTCTGCTGTGCAGCCCTGACTATAATTCCCATTTTCCATCACTTGTTTTCTCCTGCTGACAGAAAGTCACCTTGGCATTTTCCAGTGTCAGTGGGCTGCCTTTTCCCCTGACACAGGGCCAACTCCCCAGGGCATTCCCACGGGCTCTGACTGTCCTTCCACCTACCAGGACTGGGTGTTTGCCTCAAGGGCTGGCACTGACCCTCAGTTTTTTCTCATGGGAGCTCCTCAGAAAGAAGTTCTCACCCCTCAGCAGCCCAGCCCAGGAACTCTTGCAGTTAGAAAGAAGAACATCTTCCAGGAAGGACACTGGTCTGGAGATACCATTCACCCTCTACTTCCCCCATTACAAGGGCATTTCACTTCAAATTCTGCTTTTGTCTCAACTTCTATGCCTCATCCAGTGGCATAAATTAAAAAAAAAAACCTCAACAGCAATTCAAGTGCAGTGGTAAGTCAAGTGGAGGAAAAAGTGGGAAGGGAAGGGAAGGGAAGGGAAGGGAAGGGAAGGGAAGGGAAGGGAAGGGAAGGGAAGGGAAGGGAAGGAAGGGAAGGGAAGGGAAGGGAAGGGAAGGGAAGGGAAGGGAAGGGAAGGGAAGGGAAGGGAAGGGAAGGGAAGGGAAGGGAAGGGAAGGGAAGGGAAGGGAAGGGAAGGGAAGGGAAGGGAAGGGAAGGGAAGGGAGCAGCTTCACACCTTCAGCCCAGCCCTTTCTGCTGTGTCATGCTGAGTTGCTGTCCAGCCCTCTGCCACAGGTGTTCAACAACCCTTAGAAAATCAGCACTATTTAAACATTAAAGGCTTGCTTTAAAAATTCATCAGTAAAGTTCACCTGCCTTTCAGAGCCCCTCTTTAAAGCAGCGTGGAGGTGTATTCCACTCTCTAAACCTGGGTTTCAGTCCAGGTGTCACTGAGTGCAGCTGAGAGAAAGAAGAGGCTCCAGTGCTGGGATACACACACCAGCCCACTTCACTGCACCATTCTGGGCTGGAGCTCACCTCTGCTACCTCCACACCTCAGTAAAGACACCTTTTAAACACTTCATCTTGCTCTGTATCACCAGAGCTGAGCAAAAGCTGGATCTGCTGTTCTGAGAGCCAGGAAAAGTTGAAATATTGAGGCTTTCTTCACTGAAAACAGACCAGCAGTACCCAACCCCACAGCACTCACAGACCCTCTTGTGCCAGGAGGTTGCCCCCACATCCCTTGGATCCCTGGGGCTTTGCCTTCCCCGTGCCGCTCTCAGTCCCGTTTGTTTTTTGGTGCAAAACTGAGATGAAATGTGCTGCCCAAGGTCGCACAGCGAGATGGCAGAGATCACTGGCGGGGCTGAAACTGGAGACCAGCAGACTGAGATTGGGTTCCTTTCCCCACGGGACTGCAGATGAACAGTGTGCTAATGGCTCTGCAACATTCACCTTCCCTGCCCTGCCTTCCCTGCTTCTGCAGCTTTTAAAATAGATACTTCAGTCTTGGTTTGGTTTATTTTGTGAGGCAGAGGAGTCTCCCACCCTCTGACCCACCAGCAGCTAAGAGCTGAATTTCTGTTTTGCATAAGGGAAATACAAAATAAACCCATCCTGTCAGTGATATTTAACCCCCAAAGCTTCCAGCTCAACAGCTGACCCTGCTGATGCTCTTTAAATGCATCTTTTTATCACCTGCAGTGTGTTGACATGCTCTGATTATGGGGGTCTCTCTACATTTTGGCTCATAAAATATTTGCCATATTCCCTCCTGTCATAGAATCATGGAAACACAGAATGGTTAGGGTTGGAAGGGACCTTAAAGCTCATCTCATTCCACCCCCTCCCCTGGGCAGGGACACCTTCCACTAGCCCAGGTTGCTCCAAGCCCTGTCCAGCCTGGCCTTGGGCACTTCCAGGGATCCAGGGGCAGCCACAGTTGCTCTGTGCCAGGGCCTCACCACCCTCACAGGGAAGTTTTTCCTGATATCTAATCTAAACCTACTCTCTGTCAGTGTGAAGAATTCTCCTTTGTCCTGTTACTACACACTCTTGAAAAAACTCCCCCTCCATCTTTTGTATAGGATCCCTTCAGGATCTGGAAGGCCACTCAGGAAGATCTAATACTGCTCAGGTCTCATTTTTATCACAAATACTCCTTCTCATTTCTGTGCAGTCATTCTGCGACCCTCCGAGGCAGGTTCTCTGAGACAAACACAGCAGATTGTGACAGCAGCAAATCTCCACAACCTTACAGGCAAGCCAAAAGTATTGCAAATGAATCCAGAATTCAGCTCTCTTGTAGAGTGCTAGACAGGCCCTGTGTGAATGAAGAACATCCTATTTAAATAACTTCTCTTTCTGTGCTGTTTGTTCCTTTATGCATTTCCCCTTTTGCCTCTCGGTAGTTCTGTGAGATGTCACCCTGTGCCTTGCTGAGTTCTGCCTGATTCCCCTTGCCTGGGAGTAAAGCCTGACACAGGTTTGTTATTCTGGGTCACCGAAATCAACGTCACCTCCAGGAGCACAGCTCTCGTCAGAGCTTAGCTCTGAGCACTGCTCTGCAGAGGTGGCGTTAGGAACAACGGGGTTCACGGAGAAAGGGGAGCCTGCTGGCCTCAGAGCAAAGGCAAAATATGGTAAATTCAAAGGAAATATTGGAAACCAGCTGAGAAACACGAAAGCCTTGGGATGCATGCAATGCTTGATCCTTGTTTGATGTGAGGCTCTCCAGTGGCTGATGGAAACACGGAGGATTTCCTTTCCAGAGGGGCTGCCAGCAAGCTGAGAGCACAGAGCTGTTGGGGCTGTTTAAAGGGTTAAGAACTTCCCAGCTCTTTGGGAAACAGACAGCCCAGGAGACCCCACAGACAGCGGCCTTAGGGCAGCACCCCCCTGTTTCCACCCCTTGCCAGGTGCCAGCACCAACTGCACAGTGCTTATCTCACCCAAACTCTCACCCACTGTGATGCTTTAATACAAAATCTTCTTTCTTGGAACCTTAAAATACAGATCTTTGGAGTAATACAGACTGTGAAAGCAGCATCAAGGATTTCTCTTTCAGACCATGTAACTGGTCCCTGCTGGGACAGTGCTGGTCTGTGCCTTTCCAGCACCCAAGGAGGTGGAGTTCAATACTCATATTTTGAGAAAAGTATTCCATGATTGTCAGAGGTGGTACTGAAACTTCTGCTGATTTCCACAACAGATTGTTGATTTTCTAGCTGATTAAGTGCAGCCTAAACTGGTGTGTTTCCCCCATAACTTTTCCCTTTTCTCCCAGCTGTCTCAAGTGGCAGTGGGTATATGAACACAGCACAGCCCAAGATCTGCTCCTTCCCAAAATCCTGTTTGTGCTGTTCCCTGACAAGTGTGACAGGAGATGTCTCCCTAGGATGCCACCTCCAGCCAAATGCTTTTGGAGAAACCCTGCCAGGAGCAGATTGGGATCTGCTGGGTAACCCCAGGGGAACTGGAGGTGTTTTTCCAGAGTCAGGGTACACCAGACTGGTGAGACTGGATTTTGCTGTGTGTACCTCTTACCTGTCTGTGTAACACAGGAGATGAGAACAAAGCTCTAGGGCCAAACCCACAGGTAACAGGGTTTGCTATCATTCCATCACAGCAGAGAGCACTGGGGAATGAGCTATTAAACACAGGGTATCCCAAGATGAATATTTTCTCCTTCCTGGGAATATTCCTTGTAAACAGTCCAAAGGATTATGTCTCCTTTTAAAATAAGTCCTTTAATTTATATTCTGAGGTATGCACTCCCAAGATTTAATTTACCCCAAGCTATGAAATTAAGTTTACCCCAAATTTCAGACTGGTTATTTATGTGATCTAGTCCACCACACAGTTGCTGGTTTAGCAGTACAGTGATACCTCGAGTGCTGGAGATACTGGTGAGGGTCATGATTTTCCTATGCCTTTAATTTAAACAATAAAGGATCCACATGCTTTGAACCCCCACAATGAAGATTTGAAGTAATCTTAACAAATTATTTGTAAAAGCCAGATTGTACCCCATTTCCCTGCAACTCCTCAATGCATCTCCCCAGGAGCTGCCAAAATAAGAGGGAGGAAAAATGGTCTCAGGCTGTGTCTTTGTCTGTGAGACGCCGAAAGCAGCAGCTGCAATCAGAACCCAGAGAGCAAACTCCTTGTGAGGAGTGTTTCCATTTTATTTTCCAGAGCTCTGCCCATCTCAGATCTGATCCCCATTCACTGCTGTCTCAGTCTTGCATCACGTGGATCTCATTTCCCAGTGACACCGGGGACCTTTACTCAGCTATGTTCACTATGCCCACCATGTCCCCCCCGCGTTCCAGGGAGGGCTCGGTGGCCACGCTGTGACCAGAGCACCCTGCTGCCCGTCCTGCACTCTGGCCAACAACTGCCTGAGGTGCTGCTTCCCACTTCAAGCACTGCAGCTGGGATAAGCTACACAAAAAGAATAAAAAGAGAAGTACCTATCCCAAGATAGCTAGGACACTACGGATTTAAGCTGCTTTGATTACAGTCACTAAATAGACTTTGGTTTTTCACCTGAAATACCAAAAGGGATCTGATGGAGACCCCTGAGTCCCTCGGGTACATTCATGCTACCCAGAATACAAGCTCTAAAAGGCTGCCACTGAAATCCAGGCCTCTGTAGCCTCTTGAGAATATTTTTCCTATAAAGCTGCAAAACCGTGAGCAAAAAGCCTTGTATGATAACTCGGAGGTAGACACGCAGGGGGAGGTTGCTGAAAAAGTCTTGGATAGTTAGGAAGAATTAGTCTTGTGTCAGAAAGCTTGTTCTCAGTCTGCTTGGCCTGGAAGCTGAGGTGCCTGGGGGTGTCTTTCCCATCTCCCGTGGGGTGGATGGCCGTGCTTGGGAGCACCACCAAGCCGTGGGGATTTATGTCAGCTTCTTAGGCAGTTCCGTTGGGCTTGGTGGCTGTGGTTGGTCACTCTTGGTCTGGCCTGCAGGAGGGGGCCACGTGGTCTTCTGATGAAGGTGGCTGGAAAGGAGGAAAATGCTGTAGGTAGTTTGGGAGAAGGACACAGAGGATAATGTGAAGACAATGCTCATTATTTAGGGAAGAAGAGGAGGCCACAGATCTTGCCTGGTTAGACTGTGCAGGCCGCCTGTTTTGTCTGAAAATGCTTTTCATAACCTTGAAATGATCATTTGCAAATGGGTACTTTGTACCTAAACAAAAAACTGTCCTGGCAGATCTTCAGGTTGAGTTAAGCTAAGAAAGCAGTAGGAGACATTTAGGTCTCAAAGTGCCCTTTCAGATAATTTTAGGAAATGGCTCTGTTAAACATAAGCCACTTAAGAAGTTTCAGGGAAATTTAACAGTTTAAGGTCCAAACAAAGCCATGTCATCCTGCTCTCCTTGTCTGGAGCTTGATGGCATCTCGATATCACAGCATAAAAGATTAACATATTCAGTGATGCTTTTTCCCTTACACAGAGTGCACTATAAAAATGCCAGCTAGACAAGCCACAGAACCACAAATTCCCATCTGGCCTGAAGGAAAACCAGCATTTTATAAAGCAAAAGAGAAATCCAGGAATTCACACTGTGCAGGGCAGGAAGTCTCTTTCTGTCTAGGAATTTCACAGCATTTCTCTGTCATGGCCATCTGGAGGCCTCTCCTAGACTGTCTGATCAAAAGCTGTCAAGCAACAGTTTCGGTTAAAAAACCCCAACAAAACAAACAGGAATTTTTAGTATCTGTGTTGTCCAAATTACAGACCATAGCAGTTTTGACACCTACTCCTTGTAATTTGGGATTCCTTCAGCAGGCAGGCACTGGTCCTTGTCCCATGGCAGAGCTGCAGATGGAAGCACAGAGCCAAGTGTTAGTGCAGAGAACATGCCCCATGCTGCTGCATTATGATAATGCACATTTAAATGGGGCAGGAGCTCCAAAATTGCTGACAGCTCTCCTAAACCAGAGGTGCTCCTGAAGGGCTGCAATTATTTCCTTTGTGTCTTGTGCTTTGAGACAAAGCCAGTGCTGAGCCATGGCCACACTGAGCTGGTGAACAGCATCAAAGAGCAAGGACTGGGCACCTGTTTGGGGCTGTGCATTCACCTGGACGTGACACTGAGGAGGTCAGATACTCATTGTGTGTGGGAAGAGGCAAGCAGGGTCAAATAATTGCCACCAAGAAATGTTTATGGCTGATGGACCAGTTCAGAGTCCCAGACTGGGAAAGTTAATCCAGACTGCCATGGAGCTGGATGCCTGCTCCCTGATTTTCTCCCAGATGTGAGGAAAAGGGAGCATGGGTGGTTTTTACTCCAAGGAAACGGGGAGGTGACTGTTCCCTTCTGCTCAGCATTGCTGTTATTGTACCTGGATGGCATAAGGAAAGTTTGGATCCTGGGTTTAAATCTGTTGGGAAACTGGACAGGGTCCAGCAAGGGAAGCCCCAGGCCTGCAGGGAGAGGCTGGGGAGGGCTGAGGGAGCTGGGCTTGTTTAGCCTGGCAAAGAGGAGGCTGAGAGGCAACTTCACAGCCCCACTGCTATGTCAGGGGCAGTTAAAGGATGCTGGAGCTGAGCTGCTCTTGGCAGTGCAGCCAGTGTAACTGGGGGCAGTGGCCACAGGCTGCCCCTGGGGGAGCTCAGGCTGGGTGCTGGGAAGATCTTTGTCACAGAGCAGTGAGGGAACACCATCCAGGAAGGCTGTGGATCTCCATCCTGGCTGGCTACACCCACTGCAGATGCCCTCTGCTGGGATGGCCCTCCTTGGAGCAGAAGATCTGATCTCCAGCAGTCCCTTCCAACCAGCATTTCAATGATTCTGTGAAACCATCCTCCTGCCTGTTAGGGTTTCTTCTCCCCTGGATAAATGCCTTTCCTCTGGCCCTGGGCAGAAGTCTTTGACTCCGTACCCTGCGAGTCTGCATTGCAGATTCAAAGATGAGTCACATGGATATAGGGAGGGCAGTTACATCTCAGTGAGCATGAGAGAATCAGGGAGGCTCAACTGGTATGGAAAAATATGGAAGGTGCTGGAAACTGTCAATAACACTGACAGAGATCCCTGAGACTTGCTGGGATTCAGCTTTCTCCAGCTCATTTAGTGCTTACCGTCCTTGTTGGAGAGGATTGGCGCTAACAGCTCTTTAGCTTCTGATAGCAAAAGGTCAACAAGATCTGAAGATGGAAGAGATGTGTCTGAGACTGCGTCTGTTTTATCCTCTTCTGTTTCATGGCTGACGCTTACAAATACGGAAAGTGCCATCAATACTTCTGTCAGAGAATGGTCATTGACAATCCTGGCCAGCTCTCAGGATGTGCTACATAAATTCTGTGTGTTTGGGGGGTTGCATCTCCATCCCTCCACATTCAAGTGGCTGTTAGAAACACTTGCATTGCTTTGTTCCAGACAAAGAGCAAAGTATTCTTTGCAATTTGCCAAAAGCATTTCCCCCTCATTGTGTTAGACATAACCAGCTTGGAAACTTAAAAACTGATTTCCATCCATCTTAAAAACTGGCTTTTAAAGGGACTGGTCATTATTGATGGGACAGTGACTTTTCAATGATTTAATCAGTTAAAAACATGCAGAGTTGGGATCAATTTATGCCCAAGTGATAGGAGATAGGCTCAGGTCAGAGGGGAGTCCAGAAGCCTGAGCTCTATTTCTGCAGCCATCCATGCAGCTGGGAGTCTTGAGAGCTCCTTGCTCACACTCTTCCTACTCTAACTGCTGATAAGAAAGGATGTGGTTCTGGAGCTAAAACCTGGTTTATGTTTGGAAAGCAGGTGGGTCAAAATTCTGCTGCTCTGAAACAACCTGCTTAGGGTCTGCTTAGGGTCTCTGCTGACAAGAGCAATTTAACCTGAGCAGAGTTTCAGGTACTCACTCCCAAAAAAAGCCTGAACAGAGGCCAAAATCGCCCAGCACCAACCCACCAGCAGCCTCCAGGGCATCTTTCTCCCATGGTTTCACTTCCAAAGTGAAAGTATGTTTAGAAACTCTGGGTAGGTTATGTGTGAAGCACCTTCCCCCGAGTGAGGTCAGAAAAGGACATTTCATGTTGTTGTTCACCATTCCCAGAAGCCATCTCCTACCTTTTCTCATCTGGTAAATGACTGTGTGTGCTCAGGACCTTGTGAATGTTCTGTCATGCAACAAAAAAAAAAAGAAAAAAAAAGGAAAAAAAAAGGTTAAAAAGGTTTCAAACTTATAGGAATGAATAATTCCTGAGAACAAACCCCATGGGTTTTTCCTGATGATCAGATTTAATATGACAGTAATCAGCTTCTGCTTATTCATTGCCCTTGCAGCGAATATCTCAAGGCCTCTTGCAGCTCAGGCAGCATTCATGAATCTGTAGACACATCTGAATTTTGCATTTTAATACCACTGCTAAAATATGTGAAATGCAACACAAAAATCTTCTTCCAAGGCATAATTTTGCAGGCTGCATTTCAGTGATCATTGCTGCCAGCAACCCCTGGCTCCTGGGCTGGACCTGCACGTGTAAAGCTCTAACTGCCATGCACTTCTCCAACACTACTGAGGGGTGGAGAAAAAAGGAAGATATTTTGCTCCAGTGCTCAAAATCCTGTGATGTTTGACCCTGGGGTCAAGTGAGATGTATTTCCAAAGTCTGACCCCAAACTGCACAGGCTCTAGCACATCGTGCTGAAGCTCTGGAGGTGTCTAATTCTTCCTTCTCTGGAGCAGAGGACACAGCATCTAAATTTCCTTTTGCTCCACTGTTTCTGCTTGATTTCAAAAGTTCTTGGGACAGGCCACCAGTAGCCACAGCAGATACACTGAGTGCTAATGCCTCCTGTGCTGGCCAGTTTATTAATTACACATACTGGTGTTCCCAACATAGGGAAGGAAGTGGAGAACCCGCCAACTGAAAGACTAAACCGTAAGATTTTGCAGGAAATCTGGGGGGAAGAAAGCACTGGAAGAGCAAAGGCTCTCCAGGTTCCTATTTATAGAGAAACAACCCTCAGCTACAGCAAGGGTAGGTGAGCATGGCTGATTTTGACAGCAGAGCTGCTGGAGCAGCCTCAGCACAGGGAGCCAGGAGGAGCAGAGCCACCAGCAAAACCTGCACCAGGGAGTTTGCATTGCTCCCAGGGATATGAGGAGATCTGAGTTCATCCCCTGCTTCCTCCCAAGCAAGACAGTGACTTTTTCGGGTGAGACAGGAAAAAAAGCCCCTCTTGCTTATGGAGCAGGAAGTTGATTGGACTTGCAAAACCACCCTGAAGGAAAGAGGCCGTGGTGGTGCTGCAGGAGCGGGGCAGTTCCACACCTCACCTGCACAAACAGGAGCAGTTTCCTATTGCAGATCTCCAGGCGCTTCCGGGAGACTTCGGATTTTCGTAGCTGCCCATCAGCCAGGGACAGCTGCCTCTTCAGCTCCAGGATGTCCTCCTGAGGCAGGGACACAGGAGGAGGAGAAAGGTGGTGGTGATGCTCCAGCCTTGGCTTTTGGAAACTACAGACTGTGACATTTTCTACAAGCAGAAGTGTCCTTTGGGAAGGGACAGTGGAAGTTATGCAAATTATAACACAGATCCAGAGAGTGTGTTGGCCTTGTGGTCCCACACAGCAAATGATCTGTGTGCTACTTCATTTTCTCCTGTGTAAGTAGAAGGAGAAAATAGAAGGGCAGTTGTGGCTGCCCCTGGATCCCTGGAAGTGTCCAAGGCCAGGCTGGATGGGGTGTGGAACAATCTGGGATACTGGAAGGTGTCCCTGCCCATGGCAGGGAGTGGAATGAGATGGGCTGTATGGTCCTTTCTGGCCCAAATCACTCCAGGACTCTATGACCCCACAGAGGAAGAGTCTGAAGGGCTGTGGGTTTTTCCCCAGACTGAGGGGTTGCGTTACCTCTACTTCAGAGACGTGCTTTGCTTTTTTCCCTGCCAGCTGCATCTTCAGTTCTGCAATTTCAGCCTCCAGCAGGTGGATCACTTCCTCGTAGTCCTGCTCGGCGCTGTGAGCCTGTCTCTGCACCACCTCGGCCATCTGCAGTTTGCTGTGCAGGGTGCGGTTCTCCGACAGGAACCCCAGCGCCTTCTGCAAGCACCCAGAGCTCCTGATGAACACACCACGTCCCCCTCAGCTGCCAACCCCCAAACCCACCCCAAGCACCCCAGAAATCCCTTCACTAACTTGGTTCAGCCTCTGAAGCTCATCCTCCATCAACTTCTTGCTGCTCTCCACTTCCCTCAGGAGAGACTGTGGGAAATATTTTCACCAGATTAGAAGCAACAAATGACAGGACATTTTCTAGAATGCCCCTACCCCCTAGAATATTATTTTACAGAAGTTCTGTGCACTTTGTTCCCTCACAGGGAGAGCTTTTAGGGCTGTGACCTGCAGAATTCCACCTGGACGCAGCCGAGCTGCTGACAGCCAGGTGAGGGTGAGAGGACAGGTGCTGCTTCTGTTAATCACACACTGGAATTCTTAATGAGACCTGCTTTTTAAATATATTAGCTCCCTGCCGAGAAGGGCCTGCATGCTTTGAGTACAAATAAGTTTTCCTTTGAGGCTGAGAGCGAGAAAGAGGCAATTAAGGAGAGTGGAGGGTGAGAGGCTCCTGTGTGACGAGGAATGCACAGAATGCAAACTGGTGACTTCTCCAGAGGGAAAGGCCACCCCATTACCCCCATGGAGAGCTACAGCAGAGCACCCCAGCCAAGAAATCTGCTCTGAGGGGAGGTTCCACCTTCAGCCTGCGGACTTCGTGCCGCAGATCCCTCATCTCCAGCTGCAGCTGCTCCAGGTCCTCGTTGCCATTGCAGTTGAGAGAGTCAAAGGTCTGCAAGGAGAGGGACAGGCTCATCACACATTGAATCAAAATCCTCAAAAAGGACTCAGCAGTTTTATGCAGCAGATCAAAAGGCACATTAATTCAGCTCCAGGGTGGTTCATTTTGCCCCACAGAATTTCACTCTCTGATCCCCCATCCTTGCTGAAATAGCTGAGCTAGAGTGGATTTTCACTTCGTGAACCAAATGAAATTACTTAGAACTGATTAATTATGGCTATTTTTCCTTCTGCATAACTGCCAGGCTGCTTCCTCCTATTATCCCATAGATACTGTTATTTCCTTACTAAAAATAAGAAGTTTGAGGCCTTTTAAAGAATTTCCTATTAAAAACCAATTAACAAATAGTTCTGCCTTGTCTTTCTAACTCTAGAACAACCAGAAAATGGCAATTTAGCTTTTCCCATCTCAGAGTTCCATGGATTTCATGCAGCAGATCCATGGATTCAGTGTGGAGGAGCTCTGGGGTGACTGACCGGGGAGTGGAAAGCCGATGTATCCAGCAGATTGGCCACTTCGTGCTGAGTGAAGAGCACAGAGCCTGAAGCCAGACCAGCCTCGTCCAGCTCCTCCTGCATCACATCCCTGAGTGCCTGCAGAACATCTGTGAGAAACAAGCAGGTTTTTAACCAGGCTAAAAGAGAAAATTGCTGTGTGTTAGGAGAAAATGCCACTGATTTTGGGGCTGTCCACGGGTGCTGAGCAGGGTTTAGAGATGCCAGACAGGCTTCTCTAATAATCCTGGGTTCCTCTGCAATCCCATCAAGCTTAAATGAGTTGTTGACAGTCTTTATCAGACTCCTGTTTCTTATCCAGCTGAAAAAACCTACATTTTTAAACCCCAGAAAAGCCCAGATATTTTCACAGGGGAGTTTTCATGACTATGGTTATGAAAGTTTTAAAATTTTAAGCTAAACCCACTTTTCCCTGACAAAAGGCACCTGCTGCCATTTCTCATGTTGCTGATTTAAACAAACAGAGAACTCAGTGAGTTCAGCACTTAGAAAAGGTGTTAAATTAACAAATCTGAAAATCCACATTAATTTTGCTTTCAGACATGAAGGAGAGCACAGCAGAAGGGGCTGCGTGGGACAGGTGGGAACCATCGGGGAGGTGGCACCAGGGTCCCAGAGCTTCCACTCACGGAATCACAGAACCATGGTTTGGGCACAAAGGGACCATAAAGATGATCTCACTCCATCCCCTGCCATGGACAAGGATACCTTCCTCTAGCCCAGGATGCCCCATCCAGCCTGGCCTTGGACACTGCCAGGGATCCAGGGGCAGCCACAGCTGCTCTGGGCACCCTGTGCCAGGGCCTGCCCACCCTCCCAGGGAACAATTCCTGCCCAATCTCCCATCCAGCCCTGCCCTGGGCAGTGGGAAGCCATTCCCTGTGTCCTGTCCCTCCAGCCCTTGGCCCCAGTCTCTCTCCAGCTCTCCTGGAGCCCCTTTAGGCCCTGGAAGGGGCTCTGAGGTCTCCCCCAAGCTGGAGGCAGCTCTGCAGGTGGGGTCTCACCTGAGGGGGCAGAGGGGCAGAATCCCCCCCTCCTGCTGCCCACGCTGGGGGCTCAGCCCAGCACAGGGGGGTTTCTGGGTGCTCACAGCCAGGGCATGGCCAGCTCTCATCCCCCAGCACCCCAAATCCTTCCCCCAGGGTTGCTCTCTATCCCTTCTCTGCCCAGCTTGGATTTGTGATTGCAATTGCCCTGACCCAGGTGCAGAACCTGCACTTGGCCTTGTTGAACTTCATGAGGTTCACATGGTCCCACCTTGAAGCCTGTCCTGGATGGTGCTTGGTCCCTGGGCTGCAGCAGGAGCCAGAGCCTCTCTGCAAAAGCAGCACATTTGCTAAATAACTTTATTTCTGTTGCTACAAACTACACCAGTCACCCATAGGAGATGGCCATGGTTCTGTGTCCCATCCCTCACTCTGCACAAAACATTGATCCAGGTGCCTTGTGACTGCCCTCTCTGCTGGGGACATTGCTGATGGGTTTGGATTTGTGCTGAAAGCCTCCTGGGGAGCAGACCCTGTGGGCCAGCCATGCTCTGGAAGACCACAGAAAGCAGAACTGGCTTTTATTTTCTGTGTCTCCTCTGGCCAGGTCCTGCTAGGAAAGCTGGGATCTTAAGGAAAGTAAGCTCTTGCACCAACTTCCTTCTAGTCTGATTTTACCTACGACAGGACAATGGGAATGGCTTTAAGCTGACAGAAAGTAGGTTTAGATTAGATGTTAGGAAGAAATTCTTCCCTGTGAGGGCAGTGAGGCTTTGGCACAGGTTTCACAATGAAGCTGTGGCTGACCCATCCCTGGAAGTGTCCTCTTGGACAGGGCCTGGAGCACCCTGGGATAGTGGAATGTGTCTGATGGGATGAGATGAATTTTGAGGTCCCTTCCCACCCAAACCATCCCATGATTCCATCATTCTACAGAATGCCTTCTTTAGTGTTTGTGACTTTCCCCCTTTATAGGCTCCATCACTACCCAGGCAGGTGTCTCATGTGCCACTTGTCCCTTTTTAGGTGCCAGTGAAGCTACACAGAGATGTCAGACCCCCTGGGCAGAGCTCCTCTCACCTCCATAGGCCACAGTCCCCTGCGAGTCCGTGGTCAGGCTCTGCCGGAGCTGCCTCTTCTTCTCCTCGCTCACATCCAGACCAAGATACTGCAGAACCTTGAGCAGAAACAAGGAGCCTTTAAAAAGAAAAATACTGGAAAAGCAACTCTTTGGGGTAAAGCACTGGGAAGACACTTGGTGCTGGGTTTCTCCAGACACCATCTCCCAAAGGAACGGGCTTGGATTGGATTTCCAGTCTCTCCTCTGCTGCACGTGTACAGAAATGTCTGTCCCTGAACACAGGTTCACATCCCTCCAAGAACATTTTATCTGCAATCAGATTTGTGTCTCTGGTGAGTTTTCAGGACTTTTATCAAAAGCCAGTGGAGTTTTAGCAAGACTCAGCTGGCAAGAGGTCTGCCTCTCCTTTCTCTTACTGCCCAGCAATTGTGTTTGGGACCAGGAAGATCAAAGCTATTAACAGAGCATTCTCATAGAGAGAGGAGACATTCAAACATTTTGCTCCCTCACTACATGTTTTGCTCTCTCATTACTCCTGATGCCCTAACTGCTACTGATATTTATCAGTTCAACCCCAGGGCAGCACACAGAAGCAGATAAACCTGTGCGAGCCCCACTTCCCTGCTGGCAGCAGCAACCAAGAGCTTTTAAGAGACAAAGTCGAGCTCAGCAGACTCTGGGAAAGAGCCCGAATGAAAGGTTCCCCTGTGCCAGGCTGAGCCCAGGCTCCTGCTCACAGCACCTCCCGGGAATTCCCTGGGAAGGGCTGCGGAGGGACCCTGGCTCACCTTTCCAGCACCAGCAGCGTTGGTGAAATACTTTCTCACCTGCCCTCCTGGGCTTCTTATGGCTCGCTCAGTTTCCTTGAGGGGCTTTGGAGGAATATCTCAGGGGACAGGGTAAAAGATTCCAAAAGAGGCTTTCACCCCAGGATCAGTCCAAGGCTTTATTCTGGAAGGGTTCCAGGGAAGAGAGCGAACACGGAACAAGCATGGGTTTATCTGGTCTCTGGCTCAGGATAGATAACTGGCCCTGAGCCAAGAGGTTCAAGATAGGGAGAAAGGGTCAGACTAAATGGCCACAGGCTTTAGGGGGTTCTGGGGGAAAAACCACTCCCCAGAGGAATACAACAGGTGGAATCCATCTGCCGAGCCTCAGCTGCTGCTCCCCTGCCCCCCGCCCCTGTGCCGGGCAGTGCTGCAGGCTCCCAGACTTCAGGGTGCTGGCTCACCCCAAAGCCACCTCGGCTTGTGCCACCCGGTGTCACCGCGCACCCTGTCACCGCCGCAGCCGCAGCTTTTAGAAGTGAAGCGAGGAGGGGCTGCTCCGTGCCCCCCGTGAGGAGCAGAGGTCGCCGTGCCGATGCCACCCCGATCCCGCTGCGGGGAATCGCACGGGCTCGGGAGCGGCTCCGCGGCGCTGCCGTCGGGTGGCAGCAGATGTTCGTCACATCGGGGCCTCCGCCGTGCTCCCCCCCGCCCCGCACACAGGGCTCTGTCCCCACCTCCCTCCCTCAAACGCCAAGGAACCCAAGGTGCCAGGCTGGGACGCGGCCCCCCGAGGCACCCTGCCCCTCACCAGGGCCTCGCCGAGCAGATGGGCACCTCGGCTCCGTGCCCATGGAATGTGCTTTCCATAGAATGGTGGAAGAACCAGCGGTTCTGGATGGCTCCTCGATGGGATATCTGCTACCTCACCATTCCCCCTCCCACACCGGGCTGCCTGAGGTCACCCTGGCAGTGACAGCAGCGCCAGAAGTTTGGAGGGCACGACCTTAGCCAATGGCATGATGTCCAAGGGAGGTCCAGCTGCCAGGGAAAGACTTCTGGAGCTTCATGGAGCACCAAGAAATAGCCAAGATGAGCCAAGGGATGTTTAAATGCCCCTCTGGACACAGTCAGGATGTTTCACCCTCTTTACCTGCAGAGGCTGGACTCAATCTCTGGCAAACTCACCTGAGGATGGATTATCTCCTGCATAGTGCACAAGGAGGAGACCTTGCTTTGGGGACCCTGCCACTCACCAGTTCCAGTTTTCCATCCTTGAGCCGGATATGGGGATCCAGGGCTACTTTAGGTTTGGGGCCTGAAGCTGCTTTGTAGTTAGAAGCTGAAGCAGGTGCTGAAAAATCAAAAATAGATATGAATGGGGAAGCATTTGGGTAGAGGTGTCTGCAAAGCAAAATTCAGATCTCTTGTTGCATAAAGTGTGTGCAGCAGGGCAAAAATCCAAGTCCAGGATTTACTAAAACCAGCTCTGGAAGGCTGAAGTAGGCCTCTCTTGGAAAGATTGGGGCAAATCCCTCTGAAACTGGGCCTCTGCATGGTTTAAAATGAGATGTTTCATCCAGGGACAAAGGACTGCAAAAATAGCACTTTGGAAATTTCCAGCCACAGAGTTTTGTGGAGTCTTGGAGTTATGGTGAGCTGTGAGAAAAATTAATTAAAATCTGCCTGGTTGTTGTCTACTCTGATTAAGCAAAACTGAAAGAATTCCTGACACCCATGGGAATGAACAGATTAAAAGTGGTGTGGAAAAGCACCACTCTGAGGTTTTTTTCCCTCCCCAAGACTGCAAAAAGCCTTGAACCCTTTTCCCCTCAGCTGGGCAGGCAGGGGTTTTTTTGGGTAGAAGGAGCCACATGTGTTGTGAGGCAGAGAGAGGCAGAGGCAGCAGCTGCTGTGCTGGTGAAAAGCTGTCATGAGCTGGAGGATCCAGCTGCCAACAGCTGGCTCAGCACTGCCAGCACTGCTGCACAGCTGAAAAGGTCCAGAGCACAAGCCCTGCTCCTCCACCCCTGGAGGGAACCCCACCTTTTCCACTATGATTAACCCTTGCCTGTAAGGAACCATGACACTCCCTGGAAAATGTGGGAATTCCAGGCACAGAAAATCCTCAAAACTTTGTGCATGCAGGGTCAAACACAGAAATGAATACAGGGTTTCTCTTAGGGTTCTCTAAGGCTTCCAGCTTTAGAGACCATAAGCAAGAATGTGGATTTGTAGTTAGACAGAAACATATTAAGCTAAGTAGTGGAAAATTTTAGAGTTTAAAGTTTAAGATACAGAAGCAGTTATAAAGGTAATGAGAAGCTTTAGGGTGTAGCACGGTAAGTTTGTGTG
Source organism: Phylloscopus whistleri (assembly GCA_017589585.1). Taxonomy (NCBI): domain Eukaryota; kingdom Metazoa; phylum Chordata; class Aves; order Passeriformes; family Phylloscopidae; genus Phylloscopus; species Phylloscopus whistleri. The sequence continues at coordinate 461,504 of JADMLD010000353.1, forward strand.
TCATTAGGTGATTGGTTATAAAGGTCTGCATTGTGGCAAGATGTGTGATAGGAATTAATTAGGGATTGGTGTGAAAGTAAAAACATTCTTTGTGGCAGCAGTTCATTGGCTAATTAACCTTTAAGAGACCTTGTAACTTGTGGTCTTGTGACCACTGATGACCACTGACCATGGACACCTGACCTCTAACTCATGCAGTGAAGAAGTTCTCATTCCTTCATGAGACCGAGACAATAAATGTTTTAAAAATCTCTCGGCGGTCCCGTCTCTCCCACACAAGCCTGACACAGGAAAAGGGCTGCAGGAGGTGTTACCTGCTCCTGAAAAACCCAGCCAGACTCCAGGAGGCTGCAGGGTTGCTGTGCCTGCCCCTGCCCACCCTCAAACCATCAGCCCAAGTGAGGAAATTCCTTCTCATGCCAGTCAGGAGATTTGCCCGGGGAGCAATTCCTTCTGCCTGCCTGGGATCTGGTTCACACCACGGGAAGCCATTCTGCCAAGGAACACAGCTCCTCTGCAATCCCTGCAGCACTTCCCCCCTCACCCTCCTGTGCAGCAGGGCAGAGCCCAGGTGCCAGGAGAAGGCAGTGAGGAGCAGCAGAGGTGCTGCATAATCCTCCTAATCCAGGCATCCATCTGCTCTGCTCAGGCCAGCAGCTGGGAAGCAGCAAGAGGTAGCAAATGGGTTTGCTGGATCAGCCACCACCACTTCCCTCTCCAAGTTCAAGGGCAGAGCCCTTCCTCTCCGAGCCCTGGCTAATCAGGATTAGCTCCATGTGGCTTTGCTGTCAGCTCTGGACACAGCCACATCCAGGGCATCCACCAGGCACCCAGGGAGAGGCACTGCCTGGCCCAGGCTCCCAGCCTGGCTGTTCTTCCAAAGCCTGTCTGTCTCCATGGATGACAACACTGACACAAAGCCTCCTTGCCATCCCACATTCAAATCCTAGAGGGATAAAACCCCCCAGCTAAGCCAGGCTGTGGGTGGGTCACTGCTGGTGCTGGGTTGCTCTGTCCCCATCACCAGGACTGGCTGCCCCTGGTGGCCACCTGAGAGTGTCCCTGGCATCTGCAGGGTGCTCAGGGCAGGGAGCACAGAGCTCATCCCTGTGCCAGGGCCTCTCCAGTGGAGCAAGGAAGGCAGAGCTGGAGCTGCTGAGCTTGCCCAAGGTGAGCCAGGCCTCCCTGGGAGCAGCTGCTCCATCTCCTGCTGATGCCAGGTATGGACTAAACACAGTTTGCCTCCAGAGGGGAATTACAGCAAGGCACAGGGATTTGTTAGCAGAGCCAGTGTCCCAGGGAAGGAAAGGCTGTTGGATCTGAGGCTGCAAGAATGGTGGGCAGCACTTGTTCAGGATTTGTTGGGAAAGCCCATCTTTCCCTCCCTGTCCCAGGGATATGGGGTACCTTGGTGGAGGTTGTCTCCTGGGCTCTGGGGATTATTGAGGTTTCCTCAGGAGTATTAAGGGATTTGGGAAGCTGCAGGGGGATTCAGGTTCACCTTCCATTGCTGCCACACTCTTGGTTGAACAGCAGTGGGTCTCTCCACAAAAGGTAAGGGGAGCTCAGGAGACCCAGACCATGGAGATGAAACACAGCATGGAAAAATAAACAAAAATTGAAGCTTGGATGTAGAGAGAAATCTGATTTATTTAACATCTCTAAGCCATTCCCCAATTTGGCCAATTGAGGGCATCCTCAAAGCCTGTTCAGAGCTCAGGGTTGCTGTGTACATCCCAACCATCATTACCTGACTGCTTTTATGCTGTGTGTCCAAGACCCCCCATTCCCACCAGAAGGGACTGTGGCCTGTGGAGAACCTTCTGCATGTCTGAGGTGGGCAAAGCCACTGCTGAAAACGAAGCACAGGCTGAGAGTGGAGGAATTTATCTCCTGTGAATACCTCAGTCCTTGAATGCCTTAGTAAAGAGTTTTGCTACTATGAGCAAACATGCACATAATTACTTGGTTGAGCAAGCCAAGCTTCTACCTGCTGTCTCTCTGCGCAGGCTGAGTGTCACTATAACCCCATTAAATTCCACTCCAGCAATATCAACACTGATAAAAAATGTGGTGATAGGACAAGGGGAATGGCTTTACACTGCCAGAGGGCAGGGCTGGATGGGAGATTGGGCAGGAATTGTTCCCTGGGAGGGTGGGCAGGCCCTGGCACAGGGTGCCCAGAGCAGCTGTGGCTGCCCCTGGATCCCTGGCAGTGCCCAAGGCCAGGCTGGACGGGGCTTGGAGCAGCCTGGGATGGTTGAAGGTGTCCCTGCCATGGCAGGGGTGGAGTGAGATGAGCTTTAAAATCCCTTCCAAGCCAATCCATTCCATGATTCTGTGATTCTCTAATTTCACCATCCTCAGGAACCACAGCTGTTTGTCACCCACACAAGGAGAATGATTGAGCAGGACTCACCTGAGACTGTAAGCTCTGGTGGGCAAATGTCCGGTGACAAAGAAGGCACAGGAAAAGGATTTTCACGTCTATTCTAGAGAAACAAGACAAAATGGCACAGACTGTTGCTAAGAAGAACCTGTTGGTGTAAATAATGAGCAGGAGATAGAGGAGTTCAGGCCAGAGCCCTGAGGGCACCACATACATCCCCTGTGCAGATGGGCCTAAAGAGATTCCAGGGTCTCTCTGGGAGCACCTGGCACAGGCTGAGCCACCCCAAAACCTCTGCTCACAAGCTCTGTCCTTACTGTAACTGTGCTTGAGTGCTGGTTTTGACCCTGCCTGGTTTCTCCACAGAGCTTCTCCCTGAAGCTCTGCATCCAGCCCAGCAGGGAGGTCTCAAGTCTGACCACAGCCAGGTGTAATATTTACTCCAAACCCATCATTATCCCAGTGAGCAGGGCAGGAAGCCGAGATCAGTTCACACCCTCTCTTGTGTGCTCTGTCATGGCTGAAAGCACAAGGAGGAGGGAAAAATAATCTGAGGGTGAGCACCACCAAGACAGCTCTGACACAGCTGGGGATTTGTGCCAAGAGGGGCACAGGACTGCTGTGAGGATGTACAGACAGGCAGCACACGTGCCTGGGCTCTCTCTCCCTGCTGTGGAAGTCCAGACCTCATTAGAAGTTCCATCTTTCAGCAGCAAAGTGAGGAAAGGAGCCATTTCAGTCCAGCCAGTGGTGTGATTTCATCACACTAGCTGGGGGTGAGGGGTCCAACCACAGCACTCAGCCCCAGCTCCAGGGGCTCTGGTGCCTTTCTAGGGCACATCTCCAGCCTGGTGCACCCAAAGGCAACACCTGTGTGACATTCCTGCAGGTCTGTGTCCCCACAGGGCTGGAAAGCAAGATGCTTTGTGAATGGTCTTGTATGAAAGGAGCATCCAGCCAGCCCCTCTGGAAGGAAATTTGTGGGGAAGAGGGCAGAAAGGACACCCAGCATGGCACCAGTCCAGGAGGGGAGTGACAAATGCCCAGAATGGAGCCACAGACCCCCAGGGTTGTGTGGATAAACCCTGTCCAGCCATTCACAGCTCCAGCAGTTCTCTGCAAACAAAACGTGGCTTTGCAGGAGGAATGAGCCTGGCTTATCATTAGAGTAGTCAGGAGCAGGAATGGGCTGTGTATGAATGCTGGGGATTCATCCTCATCAGAGGGCTTGAAGAATAAAGAGTTGTGCCTGCCTTTGGCTAGGAGCCTAGATCAAACTGACTCCAGAGATCCCTTCCAGCCCTATGACTGGCGCTGAATGAGATGCAGGTTGCTCTCCACAGAAGGGCTTTGTGTTTTTTTAAACCTGAGACTCCTGAATGCAGGCCTCGGAGATGAAACTCCTGTCATTACCTCCACTGATCCATCTCTGTCTCAAACCCAAGAGAGAAGAAATTATTTCAGATTTCAAACGTCTGCCTGCAGGTAAATACATCAACAGTACAGACTTCCCACTGGATTTCCAGAAGCATTACCAGGGGTCTCCCTAAAGAAGATTTCTCTGATCAAGGAAAGATCCCAGGGCTGACGTTTGTTAGAGATGAACTTCCACCTACCTCTGGGGACCTCACGTGGACCTTCAGCCTGCAGGAGCTCAGGCCATTCCCCACAGCCTTTGGAGGCGGGGATGGGATGTTGTTGTGGACTGCCAGCCCGGGATGTAACCGGCCCCTCCCAGGGATAAAGGCCACTTCTGTGCTTCCCTCGTGTCTTCAACAAACAACAAACACACAACGGCTTATTAACACAACAAAAGGCACAAAGAGCTCCCATGCTTGTGCTTCTGTCTCCGGGATAACCTCACCTAAGCCTGAGTAGCCTGCACCGGGGCAGCTGGATCTCCACCAGCTGCATTCCACTGAATCATGGAATGGTTAAGGTTGGGACAGACCCCTAAGATCACTGAGTCCAGCCGTTTCCTGGGTACTGCCAAGGCCACCCCTGACCCATGTCCCCAAGTGCCACATCTCCATGGTTTTTGAACACTTCTAGGAATGGTGATTCCATCACTGCCCTGGGCAGCCTGTGCCAAGGGCTTTACAACCCTTTCCATGAAGAAGTTGTTCCTAATATCCAATCTAAACATCCCCTGGCACTACCTGAGGCTGTTTCCTCTTTTCCTGTCACTTGTCAATTGAGAGAAAAGCCCAATCCCCACCTGACTCCACCCTCCTTGTAGAGATCCATAAGGTCTCTCCTGAGTCTCCTTTTTTCCCTTTTTTTAAACTTCAGTTCTGTTTCAAAGCTCTGCTGGGCAGTGATAGGAGATACTCATGAGGCCCAGAACAATGGAAAGGTCTGGATTACACTTCAGGATGATCCCTGCCTTCAAGATTTCCTTACGTGACCACCTCAAAGCATCATTTAAGACTAATAGTGCTCTTGAAGCCAAACCTTGGGATGAAGTGTTCTGCCTAAGACTCAGCAGCACCTGATGATGACAGGAAATGCTTTCAATGCCTACCTGAATTTGGCTTTTTCAATTATTTTTCTGGCCTCCTCATGTGTGCTGCCCACCAGAGAATCTCTGTTGATAGCGATGAGTTGGTCTCCAGGTCGGAGCCGACCATCCTAAACAACCAGGGAGAAAGACACAGCATTGAGAAGGGATATCTCTGCCCAAAGCCCCCTCCTGCAACACAAATCCTCGTTAGTCCAGGCAATTATCCATCCACTCTTAGAAAAGCTGCTTCAGAACAGCCACAGCCTCTAGGACAGGTCCCCATGGCAGAGGTCCCAAGGGTCTCCACACCAACTTACTTTGTAACAGTCCCCATCTGGCAAAAGCTCCTGGACATAAATCATGGGCCCATCAGGCCTGTTGGATCCACCACTGATTGTCAGCCCCAAGCCCGAGGAGTTTGCTACAGAGATGCTCTGGATTCCTGAGTCAATGGAGTAGCTGCAAGGGAGAGAAGTCAGCAGGTGACTCAGGGTGGTCTGGGTTATCTTCTCACATCACTGAACAAACTGCCCGGATTTTTTTCCTTCTACGTCTCCCAGCCTTTTATTTGCATCTTTTCTTCCACCCACCATTGGAAAGGGGAGGTGGGGGCTCCTGTTCTTTGGCAGACATTGTTCAGTGTTATGAAGGTGACTGATTCCCCTAATCCCAAATAGGGGAATACTTGTTTAGAGAAGAAACTAAAGATGTAACCAGAATATATTTGGCATCCCTGGTTTTATAGCTAAAAGCACAGAAATTATCAACATGGTTGCTGCTTGGATCCTAAATCACCAGAGAGCAATTCACAGATGGATCAGCTATCAAGCAGCTCTTAGAAAATATCAAAGTGAAGCTTGGGGCACCCAGCTGGCTGTGTCTTAACCAGGGTTTGGACCCAAAATCATGCAAGATGCCCAAAGAAATGGGCATCCTTTACAGCAACATTCACCACACTGTGAGTTGCTGCTGTGGTAGGTGGCTCACCCAGTGGAGGATGAAAAGGAGCAGCAAACAGGCTGGACCTTTCCCTCCAGGAGCTGCTGGACAGGACTCAAGAGGCCACCAAGGCCCAGCCACAGCCGTGGCTCTGTGCCAGCAGGGAGGCCTGGCAGTGGCACAGCTGTGGGAGCAGAGATTTCACTGAGCTCCCATGGGCAGCACTGCAACGGGGTGGGGGGGCGGTTTGGGGAAGGATTTAGTGCTGTGTAAGGATCAGCAAGCCTTTTCCTCCAAATGGGATGGGTGCAGCTGGTGGGTGCAGCTGCGTTTTTGCTTTTCAGTTTATTCCCACAGCAGCCACTGCCCAAGGAGTCTGCAGTGGCTCCTCGTGTTCCAACTTCAGACACAACAGCAGCTGTGCATCCCGTGCCCCACAGTGACACCAGCACATGTTCCCAAGCAATGCCATCCCTGGTGGTCAGACACCCCAGTGGAAGGGGTGCATGTGCCTTGGTCTAATGAAAAAGCATTGCTTTAAGGTGAATGATCTCAGGGAAATGATCCAGTGAAATAGAGCATTAAAAATGCTCTGTTCAATCCAAAATCTCAAACGCTGTGGTGAGATTGCATCGCTCCAACTCCCATGGCTCAGTGGAGTGGCAGGACCTCAGGTGATGCCACCATGAGAAGTCACAGCCTGGGGATGACCTGTGCTGAGCAGAAGGGGTGGCAGCCACATGCATGAGAATACCCAAATCCCATCTCACAGCTGGCCACCAATGCTCAGCAGAACCCAGCAGTCTGTGATTCCAGGGGAGAGCACTGGGGCCTGGCACCAGCAGGGAGACAAGCAGAACATGGCACAGCCTGGCAAGGAGGCTGCCAAGACAGGCCCCTCTAGCCCCAGTGCCCATTTTCTGCCCAAAGCAGAGGGGTTGGAACGAGATGATCTCTGAGGTTCCATCCCACCCAACCCCTTCTGGATTCTACATCTCAGCCTGGAGGGAATTAACAGCACAGTAAGGATGGTTTGTCCAAACCAGCTGCCAAGCAGATGATCTGGTGTCTCCTCTGTGTGGGTCTCTCACTCCATGCGAGCAGCTTAAACCTCTGGTGCCAAATATTTGTCCTCTGCAAATCCCTAATAAGCTGGTATTTAGCAAGAGGATTTACTGGTTCTGCAGTGAGGGCTGCTTCTCTTTCCCAGTGACTTGGCTTGTTTGTGCTGGCAGAGCAGAGGAGCTGCCGAGCCCTGGGGACAAATGGTCCCCATTCCACAGCTGTGAACACCCTCGGAGCTGTCCCTCTGGAGAAGGGCCCTGGAGACAAGACTCTGCAGAAGAACCAGCTCTGCCTGTCCACCCCTCTGACCCTGCAGAGTGTGCAGGGCAGGTGACCACATGAAAACACAGGCTGGGAGATGCTCTGGCCACCAAAGGATGCGGTGGCTGCAGGCTGATGACCCCAAAGCAAAGGGCACCAGGGATGTTTGCATGGAGAGGTGCTGGTGCTCTTAGAGCGTGGGGTCAAAGTGCCAGGAGCAGGGCAATAGGAAACAAGCTCCAAAACACCTCCTGTGAGCAGCACCAGCCTTGCAGGAACACTCTGCTCATGGTTTTTAAGGTGATGTGCAGGGCCCTCTCAGCTGCTGTAAACCTTGGCCTCTCTGGGATTCAGAGGGGAGGAAGAGGAGCTGCTGCATGGCTAACCACGGTGCAGACATACTGATTGTCTCAGCTGGGAAGCTTTCCATCCCTTGGGAACAAACTTCCCAGGAGCAACCAAGATGCCACCAGCACATCCAGAAGGCACTGTGGCCTGTGAGCCACTGTGGGGACAGAAGAGTGGAGAGGACATAAGGGTATGAACAAAACTGTTCCACAAGCACTGGCATGATTTAGTGGGCGTGCTCCCCTGACATGTGGGGGTCTCCTGGGGGCCCAGCAGGCGGGGTCTGTACGTACTGTGCGTGAGGAGCGTGCGCCAGGTTCCCCAGGCAGGGCCCGTGGGGGTTGGCAGGGCTCAGCAGCAGCGGGCTCTGCGAGCGCGACGACGAGCCCGAGGAGGTGCTCTCCAGGTACCGACCTGAGCAGCAAGGGCAGAGTCAGTCCGGGGCACACACACCTTCCTGCACCACCCTCCCCACTGCCCTGCTGCTGAGAGGTGATGCTGCACTCCTAGATCTTTGGGGAAGGGTGGTTTAACCACATTGTGAGGATAGACTCACTGAGGATAGGGCTGAAGGAGAGGAAACATTCAGCCTCCTCGGCACAATTCCAGCGTGGGACTGTCACCCTACACACCTCTGCCACAGGGGAAGGGCCAGCAGCTGTCTGGTGGGATGCCAAGCCGTAGGGAAGGCTTCCTTCCCCAGGCACACATGGCTTTGTGTGCTGGCATCTTGCTTAGGTCAACCTTGTTGCATCTCATTAAACATTTCCCATTTGCAGACGAAAAATAATGATCTTTGAATTGTTGCTGAAATGCCTTGAAATCTGGAGCAAAAATCTACAGCTGCACTTACTGATGGGGACACCTGCCCAGCACATCAGTTAGGCAGAATCTGGGGATCAGGGGGGTGGTTATGACCCCAATTCAATCTCCCTTATCACCCCGTGGCAGCATTGGCCATCCACCAAGGGTCTGCAATAAGGACGAGCTTTCTTCAAACCTCCACCCCAACACCGACTCAAATCCAACCACAGCTCCTTCAGAATGACACTGGGATGAAGGAAACTCTCTCTGCAGAGAGAGGGGCTTTCAGTGCCCTGCTGAGATACTCACTGCCACCGTGCAGGACCGGCGAGCTCCGCGCTGAGCCCGTGTTGCTCTGGGAGCCGAACTTCTCCAGCAGCTCAGAGAACTCCCTCCTGCAAACAAAACCATGGTGGAGTCAGCTGCTGCTCAGAACTGCCCCCACACGATTATACAGCAACAGAGCCTCTGATGGCACTGATGGCTACCAAGGCTGGTGCTCTCCAGCTTGGGGAGCAGGCAAACCTTCCCCATGCACAAGGGGAACACCCTGGTTTCAAGAGCTCGTGCAAGGCTTCTGGTCTATAATCAATCTCATGGCAGTGCAGCTTTCCTGTGATGGGCTGGAGCTCCAGAGTTCTCCTTCCCTGCCCTGGAGTGTGTTCAGGGCAAAAGGAGTTGGGAAGGGACGTGTCCTGAAAGGTCTTTTCCAATCTTAATGATCCTATGATTCTGTGGACAGGCTCTGTGCTGAGAGCTGTCATTCCTGAGAGAGGGCAGATGAACACTGGAGCCCTGCCTTGCATCCTGCCTTGCACCCCACCTCATGGACCCTCCTGGGAATGTTTTCACCCCCAACTATGAGGCTCAAAAGTTTTGCAAACACACCACACAAATTAAACCCAGCCAAAAGGAGCTGTAAGTCCAAACATAACCCCCAAAATTCTTGGCCTATTTGTGACTCCTTCTAGGACAGTTAAATACAGGTTGTTATCTGCTTTTTCTCCTCTTTTCCTGGAGAGAAAGAAGATCCTGTAGCTCTTGCTGGAGTAAAGAGGGAGATGGCTTTTGGAGCACCTGCAGAAGCATCAGCCCACTCTGCCACTCCATCCATGATGATGTTCTCCACGAACATCACAAGCTAAACCATTGGAGCATGACACCTCAACAAAAACCTGCATGCAATCTCATCCCCAAAATCCCCAGGAAAGTGATCTCCATGCCCAAGCACCAGATGCTTTGTCCCAGGTTGAGTTTGACCAGTGCTGAGCCCTTGATGAGCTGGAGCTCCCTGTACACCACGGCTGATTTGCTTCATGACCTTTTTCTGCCGAGTGTGACATCCTGAGTTCTTGAACTCCATTAAGAACTACCATTGTCCACATTTACCAGCTCCTGCCTCATTTCTGTAACCTTTCTTTGGGCTGCTGTGAACCCCTCGGATGAGGAGGCATGGAAAGGAATGTCATCTTCATCATGTTCATGTTCAGCAGCCCTGCCACGCTGGCTCTGTGCTCTCCTGCTGTCCCTCTGCAGTGGAGGGGGGTTCCTCTCCCTTCACAACCCTACCCCACCTGATGGATCCGACCTTTTGGCAGAGAGATCCTCAAGGATGACTAATTCCTTACACATGCCAGTTAATAAGCATCCAAGCAGTGGGAGAGACCCTGAAAATGTTGTTTCAGTGGCCACAGTGACACCATTCGATGTCGTCTTTGAAGGCAGGAGGGAATCCCCATGGGAAGGTGCCTTCCTGATGCCATGGCCCCAGGAAAAGCCTGGTTATGAGTGGCTCCCTCTCAGGCTTGGCAGTCAGACAAGCTCCAGAGGTGAACCTGTAGGAACCCAGCCACAGCAAAGGTCCCTGAGCGAGGAGACTGCTGTGACACACTGGCAGACGCTGCGTCACCTGCGTTCCTCACCGGGACAGATGTGGGGTGTTATTGGCTAGATTAGAGTCAACAATATTAAATGATGAATGAATCATCAGCTCCTCAGGTTCCTGCTGGAAACACTCTCAGTAATTTACATCTTCCCAGTCACAACCAGATCATTAACAAACTTCAAAGACCAGTGCATGCCTTATCTAATATTGCCATCAAATTTATTCCTTATTCACTCCATTTAATGCTAATTTAAAACCCAAGTGTCACACAATGCTCAGTGACATGCCTTGCTGAATCCCAATATTTGCATCCATACTGTTGCCTTTATCAACCAAACCCATGACCTTAAAAAAGACCCAGACTTTGTTCAGAAACCCCACATCCCACAAACCTCTTTTGGCTTTCACCTCTTGGGCACAGACTTCCCAGGAACAGCCAAGATGCCACCAGGACACCCAGAAGGTGCTGTGACCTCCCAGTCATTGTGGTGATAAAACAGCAGAGGGGACATGAGGATGATCAAAGCCATTCTCCAAGCACTGGAATTCCTTATTGGATAAGGAGACAATTCCTTATTGGACCTACCCCTCAGAGAGTGGCGGGCATTTGGTGGCACACCAAGGGACAGCCCTGTGTGACCTGCACTTACTGTGCCTGGCAGGGGAGGCAGTTTCATAATGTAAGGCACCAAAATGATGTAAAATATGAGGAAAATCCCTCCACTGAAGGGATGCCAGGCACTGGAACAGGCTGCCCAGGGAAGTGGTGGAGTCACTGGAAGTGTTCAAGAAACATGTGGATGTGACACTCGAGGACATGGTTTAATGGTGGCCTTGGCAGTGGAGGTTAAGGGTTGGACTCGAGGGTCTCAGAGGGTTTTTCCAACCTAAATGATTCCACGAGCACTGGGAAAGCAGAAGGACAAGTCAGGCCCTGGTTTGCTGATCCGTGGATCCCTGAGCTGAGCCTTGGGTGGATCTCAGCAGAATTACTGCCATTTCCCAGTAAAGCCTCTGTGTTCCTGCAGCTGATTCACAGCAGTTTCACTGGCAGCTCACACAGGCAGGGCCTCACCCCTCCCCGACCCCGCGCAGGGGCAGGTCCAGCACGCTGGAATCTCACAGGTTATTCGCACTGCTTACCAAGCCACCAGCACCTGGGTTTTGTTTTGGGCTGGGTATTTCTGTGGTCATCTATTGTTCCATTTTCCTCAGATAATAATCCACCACAGCACAGAGGAGGCTATAAACGCCAAACAATGGCTGAAATACCCTTAGTCAATGCAAATGCAACTGGGGCAGCAGCTCTGTGACCCTGCAAACCCCGTCACCAACCTGTGCTGCCAAACTGTCAGAAGTGAGGACATGCATGGGCTCAGCATTCCTTGTTGTTGTTTATTTTGTGTCCTGAAATTCACCCACAAAGGAGGTTTATCATTGTTTGTTCAGGAGCCTGGATGAGCTGTGAGGCTGGGTCCAGCCCAGGGACAATGTGACCAAGTGCCACCGTCCCAGCTCCTGCCAGCCCCAGTTCCACCAGGGACACAAACACATGACTAACTTGAGGCACACACTTATCCCAGCAGAAAGTAAAACCCTTTCTGGTGCCAGTCTCCTGGGAATTAATTTTGTGCTCAGTGCTGTGTTTGGAGGAGTTTGACGTGGGCAGACAATGCCCAAGCACTGCTGATTAATGAACAAGTGCACTGAAGGAATGCCAGCAGGCCCTGCTCTGTGCTTTTACACACCAAGAGGCTTCAGAAGATGTCTTTAATATTTAAAATTTGACCCTTACTAAAACATGGTGAATTGTCAGGTGCCTGCAGGACTAAAATGCCCAGCTTTATTAAAAAACAACAACCATGGCGTTGTGTGAGGTGGAAAGTTCATTTTAACAAGCCCTTCTCCAGTTTTTTTTTCATTAGGATGCAAACATTTGAGGTCTGGAGGAGCTTGGCCCTGGACAGCCTTCAGCCAAGCCCCAGGGTGGGATGGGGGGTCTGCCAGCAGCAGCAGCCAGCTCCAGGATGACTTTGCTTCAGATTAAACAGCAGGGGGTCAATCTCCCCACAGAAAATTGTTGTTTTATCTCATAATGCCTCTTTGTCCTGCCCTTTTGTTCCTGGGAGAACAAAGGGCGAATCCGACATCAAAGGTTACACAGCGTCGGGAAACCTCAGCTCTGCATCACAGCTGGGAGAGAAAGTGCAGCCTGTGACATCAGAAATTACTGGTTTGCCTCAAAAATAAACAAAAAACAAACCTGCAGGTGAGTGGGAGCCCTGAACCCAGAGCACTCCAAAGGCAGATTTTCTCACACACAGCTCCAGTGGAATCGGGGCACCCACAGCCAGCCCGGAGCTGACACCGCCTGTGTGGGGAGGTCACAGCCTGCAGGGGAGGGATGGGGCATCCAGAGGGATCTGGGCAGCTGGGGAGAGGGAACTGTGCAAAATTCATAAAGCACAACCAGGCCAAGTGCCTGGGTCAGGGCAATTCCAGGCACCAATCCAGGCTGGGCAGAGAAGGAATCGAGAGCAGCCCTGGGAGAAGGATTTGGGGTGCTGGTGGGTGACAGCTGGATTGCCCTGGCTGTGAGCACCCAGAAACCCCCCTGTGCTGGGCAGCAGGAGGGGGGGATTCTGCCCCTCTGCCCCCTCAGGTGAGACCCCACCTGCAGAGCTGCCCCAGCCCTGGGGCCAACAGCAGCAGCACCTGGAGCTGCTGGAGAGTCCAGGGGAGGCCACGGAGATGCCCCAAGGGCTGGAGCCCCTCTGCCCTGGGGCCAGGCTGGGAGAGCTGGGGGTGCTCACCTGGAGAGGAGAAGCTCCAGGGAGAGCTCAGAGCCCCTGCCAGGGCCTAAAGGGGCTCCAGGAGAGCTGGAGAGGGACTGGGGACAAGGGATGGAGGGACAGGACACAGGGAATGGCTTCCCACTGCCCAGGGCAGGGCTGGATGGGAGATTGGGCAGGAATTGTTCCCTGGGAGGGTGGGCAGGCCCTGGCACAGGGTGCCCAGAGCAGCTGTGGCTGCCCCTGGATCCCTGGCAGTGCCCAAGGCCAGGCTGGATGGGGCTTGGAGCAGCCTGGGATGGTGGGAGGTGTCCCTGCCGTGGCAGGGGCTGGAATGGGATGAGATTTGAGGTCCCCATTCAAGCCTTTCCCTCTCTCTGGGTGGGATGGAAGCAGTGCCAGGTACATCTCACAGCTCTGTGAAAGGCTGGGTGTTTTTCTCAAGGCACAGACTTTGTCCCTGGCACACCCAGGCTTGCTGGGGTCAACCCCAGCCCTCCCAGTGGGTTTGGCACCAATTGCTCAGAACAACAATGCCAAGGGCTGAGCTGTCACTGTCACAGGCAGGGCTGGCAGGACAGGAGCACACCCTGCATCTACACCAGGCCAGGCATCAGCTCCAGCCACAGCCCCTCTGCTGGGAACACCAGGATGACCTGGGGGGTGATTCTGCCCCTTTGCCTGGGCGTGGACCTCAAGGCCTGGGGTCAGTCCTGGGCTCCTCACAGCACAGACACTGAGGGGCTGGGGGTGTCCAGGGCAGGGAACAGAGCTGGGAAGGGGCTGGAGCACCAGGAGCAGCTGAGGGAGCTGGGAAAGGGGCTCAGCCTGGAGAAAAGGAGGCTCAGGGGGCCCTTCTGGCTCTGCACAGCTCCCTGACAGGAGGGGACAGCCAGGGGGGATCAGGCTCTGCTCCCAGGGAACAGGGACAGGACAGGGGAAATGGCCTCAGGCTGTGCCAGGGATGAGTCGGGTTCACATCAGGAGGGATTTTTTCATGGGAAGGTTGGTCAGGCCTTGGAAAGGGCTGCTCAGAGCAGCGCTGGAGCCCCCACCCCTGGAGGTGTCCAAGGATCAACTGGACACAGCACTCAGTGCTCTGGGCTGGGAGATCAGTCAGGGGTTGGGCTCGATCCTGAAGATCTTTTCCAGCCTCAGTGACCCTGTGGGTCTGTGATTCTGTTTCCCACTGCCAGGGCACTGCAGAGGAGCAGCTTTTCCTTCCTGCTGGTCGTGTGAGCCCTGTCAGTCCCACAGCCCCTGTTCCTGGGATGCTGGGGCTGCATCTCCTGTGGAGACACAATGAATTCAGCATTTTGCCATGCCAGGGCTTAGAGGTGCAGCACAAACTGGCTCCTCCCGGTGATAAACCTGACAGACCAGGCTGATATCTGTGCAACACAGAAAAACAAGGAACTATTGTAACTTTCACGCTGAGAATGAATAAACAATAATTATGACTAGGCAATAAAATTATCCTCATTAGCTGGAGGTGAGCACAGGCGAAAATCAGATTTAAGCATCACCTAAACCTGGTGAGTCCAGCTCCAAATGTGAATTCTCTGCTTTCAGCCCTGGCATTAGTGCTGCTCTCTGCAGCCCAGCTGATGCGACAGGCCCCAAACATGCATCTGATACACGCCAGGGACTGAGTTCCATGAAAAGCACAGGTAATTTGGGCCTATAATTAACTCCAGGGACAAATAATAGCGTTTATGACTCAAATTCACCCCGAGGCCAACCACAACAAAATGCTACTCAGCTGAGTCATTGGGAAAATTGGCAGGAGGGTTGGATCCGAACCCAGAGCCGTGACGTTCCTTCCTCCAGTGTGCCTTGAGTGCCCTGGGTGAGGAAGGATCTGAAAACTGAATTTTCTCTGCCCCGTGTCCCCCTCAGCTTTCAGGTCTTGTGAGCTGCTTTGCTGGGCAGTGGGGAGGTGGGAGCTGCTCATGGCACCTCCACAGGCATCACCCCCAGAGCTGATGGCCCCTCCTTTACCCCTGGCTGGCTGCTCACCCACACCCAAGGACAGGCTGAAAAGATAACAGGGCATCAATAAAAGACAAAACCAAGTGGAAAAAAAAAAAGTGGAGAGCAGAAAAATCCTTCCCCGTGTTCCCCCAGCCCTTAATCCTGGAGATATGTATTCGTGTATTGAACAGTTTGTGAGATGATTATGTAAGTGAAATCTCTGCAAATCTTTTGGGGAAAAAAAAAAAATAAATAAACTGATTACTTCCCCCCCTCTCCCTCTGGCTAACCTTTTGCAGATTTAACAGATAACCAACAGTGAACGGAGGCCAAATGAATTGCTTAAAGTTCCATAGCCCTGCCGGCCTGCCCCGGCTCTGAGGGTGAGCGGGGGCTGCAGGGGGGCCGCAGCCACGCCCGTGTGTGCTGCAGGAAACATCTGCTGCAGTTTGGGATGTTAGAGCCACATCCAGACCCGTGAACAGCCTGAAACAGATCAGGGTGGAGGCAGAAAGCCTGTGCTCAGGGCTCTGGCTGAGACAGCAAGTGTTTCCCAGAGCAAATCCTGCTGCTGGACACGGGGATCCCAGCTGAGCTGTGGGATCCCAGCCCTCCTCCTGGGAGAGAGGTGCCCACTGGCACTTGGCCCTGCCAAGGGACTGCTGTGACCCAGAACTGCACCCTGAGCACCCCAGCTTGGACCAAAGGACCTCTGGTGACCTACTTGCTTCACCCAGCACCCCCTCAGAGCTGCGGAAGGACTTGCACTTGATGTGGTAACAGGAGATGCCGTTTCCCCTGGAAGAGGCTGGCTGAAAGCAGCCCGTCATTAATAGCAAATAACTCTTCCAGCAGCGTATTGCTGTGTCAGAATCAGCCTCACGCCTGTCATTACAGCCCTCTCACTGCTCTGCCAAGGCAGGAATGGATAAGGGATGATGAACCATCAGCCGTGGCACTAACGGGATGGGCTGTGCCGAGCTCTGACCCGCAGCCGCCCACGGGCAAAGTCCCGGGAGCCGCCTGCACACAGCCACACCCTGCCAAACCCCACCCTGGTCCCTCTGCTTCCTGCAGCACAGCAGCTCTCCCAGCCCCTCTTTCTGCGGGGATGTGCCAGATCTCCCGTGGGATGGCAGCCCACTAACCCATACCCTGGGTCCCACAGCTCTGCCCTCTCCCATGGCACCATCGTTCTCCCATACAGCTTAAACCCAGTCAGGACAAGACTGAACTCCTTCCTTCTCCTTCCAAACCCCACGAGTCTCTCCAGACAGAGCAAGGTTTTCCAGGGAGCAACAAGGGGACAGGTTTCAGGGAGAAACTTCTCATCCTCCCTGAGAAGGAGGAAACCTTAACTCAGTGTGTCCAGCCAGAAAGGGAAGGGGAGATCCTGCTGTGCCTGTACATCTTCATCCAGAGCTCTGTGCAGGATGTGCTCAAACACAACACAGCAGAGCTGAGGGAGCCAAGACTGGAGCAGCCCTGGTCCTCCCTGGGGAAACACCTGTGGAAATCTGCTCAGCTGGAGTGCTGGAATGTCCTACAGACCTGACACAGGCAGGGCTGGAACTGGGAACTGAAGGCTGGAACTTCCCAGTAAGTGGGAAGCTGCCCACAGCTGATGGCATGGCACCTCCACAGGCATCACCCCCAGGGCTGATGGCCCCTTTACCCCTGGCTGGCTGCTCACCCACACCCAAGGACAGGCTGAAAAGACAACAGGGCATTCCAAGCAGCTTTGGAGTGTCCCACAGACCCCACACAGGCAGGGCTGGAGCTGGGAGCCACCAGCTTTGGAGTGTCCCACAGACCCCACACAGGCAGGGCTGGAGCTGGGAGCCACCAGCTTTGCTTCCCTTCCATTACAGCTCCACTGACCTCCCACCAGTGACAGTTACCAAAGTCCCCTGGCCACCTCCGCCTCCCCCGTGGGCTGTGAGCCTGATGTGCCCCCAGGCTCTCCAGCTGTGGTGCAGGGAGTGCCCCCAGCCCCTTCCCAGAGTGCCATGTCCTACCTGGCATCCTCGTCGCGGGCTATCAGGAGGCGCATGTGGCTGGTGGCCGACGCCGTCCTCAGGATGTCCACGGCTCTGGAACACAAAGGACCATGAGATGCCAGCCCCAGCTCCCAGTGGTGCTCCACTGGTCTCACCCCACTCACCCCAAAGCTGGGCAGAGACCCCTGAGCTGGGCAAACCCCTCCAGCAGCCGGGGCTTTGGTTGGGTGCCTGTGGAGCAGCCCTGCTCCCTGCCCTGGCAGTGGGGCCCAGGGCAGCCAAGCCACATCCTGATTTTCCCACTGCTGCACTAAGTGAGAAGTCCCTGGTAACAAAACCCAGGAGATGCCTGTGGTGGTGAGCAAATCCCCCTGCACAGCCTGTGGCAGGGGGCTGGGATGAGGTGGTCTTTAACATCCCTTCCAACCCACAGCATTCCATGATTCTGTAATTCCCCACCTGGTAAGTTCCCATTTTCTGGGTCAAAATACAAGTACCCCTGGCAGATAGGACAGTTGCTGGGAGCAGGCACAGCCTCCCACAGCCACAGAGATGTTCTCATGGACATCACCAAACCCAGCTGCTCTGGAGCTTTGGCACCAGGACCAGCTCCTCCTGCTCCTTCCCATCCATGGCACCCTGTGCAGCAAAGTCAGGCAGGCAACAGGACAGCACCGTGTTTAATGGGAAAGGAGAGCCCCCAGAGTGTTGGGGCTCCAGTGCAGCTGTTAATTGCTCTCTTGATGGGGAGCAGAGGGGCTGGATGGTGGCTCCAGAAGGAGTTGCCTGCACGGGGCAGCACAGTCAGGCTCAGGCACCAGCTAATCTCCTGTGCTGGGAACTGCAGGACGTGCTGGGAAGCTGCAGCAGATGGAGTGGAGGTGCCAGGAGCTGTTTAAATCCCAGCGTTCTGGGGACATGTCTGAGTATCTCAGACACAATTTGGGCTCACTGGTCTATTTTTACATTGAGTCTTTCTGTCTGATAATTTCCGAGCTGGCTCTTGGGAGCAGCACACGGAGTGATGCCCTGGTGTCCTCCACGCACCCCCAGCCTAAGCTGCCTCACAGAGTCACACAAAGGCAACAGGAATGGGAAATTTTCATTTGGATAGGGTACCTCTCACTTGTCACCCCAATGAGGGAATCTCCATTGACCTCCAGGATCTGGTCTCCTGGCTGCAGGCGCCCTAGAAAGGAAAACCAATGGACAGAAAGTGTGGAAAATGCAGCTTGAAGGGCCTGGGAGAGGCTGGGCAGTTCCTCCCTGTGCCCAGAGACAGGATGCAAAATTCCTTGGTCGTTCCAGAGATGCTGGTCCGACTTGTTTCTCCAGATGTCCGTAAAATGAAGTTTCTGCAACCTCCCAGAACAACCTGTGCCAATGTCCCAGCACTTCCTCTGCTCTAGGAAGTTGCAAAAGTAAATACTGAAAACTGCAATAAAGCTTTTGCTTAATTCACTTTGAGGTCAAGTAGTTCAGTTCGAGGTCAGGTAGAAAACCATGAGAGGCACTTCCACCTGTTCTGGATTTATTTTCCTTTATTGGATGGAAAAATGATGTAACAGCTGGGGAATGAAAAAATCTTTTTAGCTGAAGTTGTAAAAGGTGAGCTCTGCAGACCCCTAATACCTACTTAGCTGGGTATATTCAGAATTAAATCAGTGACCCAGAGCAGAGCTGAGTTTGCAAAAGGATCTCTGGTTGTTTTGGGGCCACAGGGAGGTGGGAAAGGACAGGAAAGTCCCTGTGTGGCAGAGGTGGGCCATGCTCTACACACACAAAACAATTATACAGATCCTGAGGAGCAAGTCCAAGAGTGCTGTCAGATTTTAGAACAACTGCCACACTAAAAAAATACCCCAACCACAGGAAACCCTCCGAGCAAGCACCCAAAACATCTAATAAGGGATGAAACGAATGTGTGAAATAAATACCCCCAGCCTGGGCTGTTCTCAGAGCTCCTGGAGCCCTCTGTGTTTCACTCACCATCTGCATAGGCAACACCCCCGGGAAGGATCCTCTTGACATAAACTCCGTACTCCTCTCCCGTGAGCTCCTTGATGCCTCCGATGACCTTGATGCCTGGAGGGGAAATCCAGCCCGTGACACAAAGGCAGGAGAACCAGAGCTCACCCTGGCTGTGTCTGAGGGATGCAGCCCAACCCGAAATTCACAGAATCACGGAATGGTTTGGGTGGGAAGGGACCTCAAAGCTCATCTCATCCCACCCCCTGCCACGGCAGGGACACCTTCCACTGTCCCAGGCTGCTCCAAGCCCCGTCCAGCCTGGCCTTGGGCACTGCCAGGGATCCAGGGGCAGCCACAGCTGCTCTGGGCACCCTGTGCCAGGGCCTGCCCACCCTGCCAGGGAACAATTCCTGCCCAATCTCCCATCCAGCCCTGCCCTCTGGCAGTGGGAAGCCATTCCCTGTGTCCTGTCCCTCCAGCCCTTATCCCCAGCCCCTCTCCAGCTCTCCTGGAGCCCCTTTAGGCCCTGGCAGGGGCTCTGAGCTCTCCCTGGAGCTTCTCCTCTCCAGGTGAGCACCCCCAGCTCTCCCAGCCTGGCCCCAGGGCAGAGGGGCTCCAGCCCTTGGGGCATCTCCGTGGCCTCCCCTGGACTCTCCAGCAGCTCCAAGTTCATCACTTGTAGTAATGCACCCCCCACTCCCGAGTGGGCAGTTCTACATAAGGAAAGGGTTTCTGTTTACCTTTGGACTTTTTAGGAAGCTTAGCCAGAAAGTTCTGTGTTTTTCTCTCTGTAATTGGCTCAGTGCCAGGAGAGGAGCACCTGTTGGCCCTTGTCACTGTTTGTCACAACCTGTACCTCTTCCTATTTGCCAACAGAGCCATCCTGGAGCACTGGGTAGAAAAGGTGACAGAACAAAGGGTCTGGAGGCATTCTCAGGGTGCTGTAGCAGGTGTGGGATCTGTCCCTACACTGTGCTCGGCTGTGATCTTTGTCTGTTGTTTTTGTATTATTTTGTATTATTTTATTAAACCTTTTTGAGTTGCCCAACACACCGACCATGCTGTCTGGCTAATTATTATTAAGCCAGCACTCTGAACAGGGCTGGGCCCTCAGAGAATAGATTGGAGCAACCACTCATGGGAAAGGATCTGCTCCTGCTGCACTTCCAAACAAGTGTTTCCTGCAGGAGATTCCTTCCCTGTGCAGGTCTGGACATCTCCTCTCACCTGCCAGGCCCCACCAGCGCCCCAGCCTTGGGCAGCAGAGCCACAATCCAGGAGTGGCCACTCCTGTCAGAGCTTGGCCTGGGGGCAGCAGAGGCAGGAGCACAGAGGTGACCCCTGTTTGATCAGAGCCCCCCCATGGCACAGCACAGCACCCTGGGGTGCCCTGCAGCACCCTGGCACAGGAGCTGCTGCTCCCCACAGCCACCCAGGGCCCTGTCCCTGTGGGCAGCCTAAGCTGCCTGGCAGGAAAAGGTCCAAGAGACTTATTTACCCAGGGCTTGTTAAGTCCTACTTCGAAGATCCAGGCTGTGGACAGAAGGATTAAAAAGCCTGGCTTTAATTAACAAATCTCTCCCCAGAGCCGCCGGTCAGGCATTTTGCTGCTCTGGACAGGAGGGCAGGCTGGGGACAGGCAGTGCCACTGAGGCCACGGCCAGGACAGCTCCATCCCCGGCTGCTCCAGCCCTGGGGGGTCCTGGGCTGCAGGAAACACCTCCCTCCGGGAAACAGGGCACAGCTGCTTCCCCAGAACACGGAGCCCTCTCTGAAACAGGCGGGAAGGAAGAGGCTCCTGGGTCGGGATTACTCAGGACACAGCACCATTCCCATCCTTTTGTCTCCCTTCCTTTTGTAACCCAAGCTCTGCTCTCAGCCCCCTCACTGAGGGGGTTTTCATCTGCCTCTAGGGAGAGACTTTGTCTCTCAAGTCACCTTTATATTAAATTAGATTAAAAATAAATTATTACACTTTCCCAGTTCATTTCTTTGTGCACCAATTGCTGCTTGTGCCAAGCTCCAAATCCCAGCCCTGCCTGAGTGCTGGAGTTTATTCCTTGGGCTTCATGCATTAACCAGGCACTTGTGAGGAGCTGCTTTAGTGCTGGAGCAGGGAACTCACAGCAGAACACCTCAGGAATGGGTACTAATGTTTTCTCCATTGCATTATAAAAGAAATTCACTCCAATTGGAAATATTGCCCCAAAAAAGGGCATCTCTGAACAGCACGAGCCTCACCGAGGCACGGGTCAGGTCAGGCACCTGGACACAAAAGTGGGGAGGAGATGCTGCAGCTGTGGGCTGAAGGTAAAACCTGCTCATGGCCAGGGATGCTCAGCTGGAAATTCCTCTGCTCGCTGTGGAGCCAGGGGATCCCTGTGCTGGGCTCTGCAGAGACACCCCAGGGAACAGGGACACCCCAGGGAACAGGGACACCCCAGGGAACAGGGGCACCCCACAGAACAGGGACACCCCAGGGAACAGGGACACCCCAGGGAACAGGGGCACCCCACAGAACAGGGACACCCCAGGGAACAGGGACACCCCACAGAACAGGGGCACCCCACAGAACAGGGACACCCCAGGGAACAGGGGCACCCCACAGAACAGGGGCACCCCACAGAACAGGGACACCCCAGGGAACAGGGACACCCCAGGGAACAGGGGCACCCCACAGAACAGGGGCACCCCACAGAACAGGGACACCCCAGGGAACAGGGACACCCCACAGAACAGGAGTACCCCAGGGAACAGGGACACCCCACAGAACAGGGACACCCCAGGGAACAGGGGCACCCCACAGAACAGGGGCACCCCACAGAACAGGGGCACCCCAGGGAACAGGGGCACCCCACAGAACAGGGGCACCCCAGGGAACAGGGACACCCCACAGAACAGGGGCACCCCACAGAACAGGGGCACCCCAGGGAACAGGGGCACCCCACAGAACAGGGGCACCCCAGGGAACAGGGGCACCCCAGGGAACAGGGACACCCCAGGGAACAGGGGCACCCCACAGAACAGGGGCACCCCACAGAACAGGGGCACCCCAGGGAACAGGGGCACCCCAGGGAACAGGGACACCCCACAGAACAGGGACACCCCACAGAACAGGGGCAGCCCAGGGAACAGGGGCACCCCACAGAACAGGGGCACCCCACAGAACAGGGACACCCCACAGAACAGGGACACCCCAGGGAACAGGGGCACCCCAGGGAACAGGGGCACCCCACAGAACAGGGGCACCCCAGGGAACAGGGGCACCCCACAGAACAGGGGCACCCCACAGAACAGGGACACCCCAGGGAACAGGGGCACCCCAGGGAACAGGGACACCCCACAGAACAGGGACACCCCACAGAACAGGGGCACCCCAGGGAACAGGGGCACCCCACAGAACAGGGGCACCCCACAGAACAGGGACACCCCAGGGAACAGGGGCACCCCAGGGATGGGCTCAAGAAACCTCTTGCAGAGGCAAAGCCCCAGCAGTTCCCCTGGAAGGGGAAGAGACTGGAAGTCCAGCCAAGCCAAGGGTCTGACTCAGGAACTCCTCCTACATCTCTCTTCACACTGTAACCCAGAGGAGTTGGGAATGATGAAGCACATCAGACCAATAATATCAAAATCTGCACCTTGCAGAGGCTCAGCCACAGCATCCCCCAGCAGCCCAGCGTGGGACAGGCGCCTGTGCCGAGGTATCAAATCAATAATGACTCATTTCCCTTTTGTGTCTGCAAATCAATTGTAATAATGCCTTAATATAGCTGAAGTATCTCCAAATCCTCCTTTATCCCCAACGATGTCATGAGAAAATCCGATCTTGTTATTAAAATCGGTGATTACTCACAGCATTGCTCCAGACACACTCAAACTTGGGTGGGGGGAGGAAAAATCCCTGAGTTCCAACTCCCTTGTTGGGAAAGCAGCTGGATGCTGCCAAGCTCTGCCCACTACTCACACCCATCACCTCACCATGCTCTGGGTGCCAGTCCTGCCCCCCAAAGTCCACTGGAGAGTCCCCACTGGGGCAGGGGGGAGGAGGAGGAGGGAGGGCTCACCCCTTCCAGAGCTCAGAGCACACCAGGGGACAGCAGGTGACTGATGGCAGCAAACCTGAATCATCCACGACTGTGGTGGCAGCATTCCTGGGATGATATTTTTTAATATATTTTATAAACATTTCCTTCAATCAAATTTCTATTTGGGACCCAGTGTAGGTAAATAACGGCTCTTTAATTATCACAGCATCAAAGTCCCAGTATAATGCTTATTAAGTCATACTTAGGGCCAGATAATCTAGCCTATTTTGGATCCCTCTGTTTAATCTTTCCTTTCTGGCAAAGGTCCTGGAGCTGATGCCCATGTCCCTGGGTTTTTTTTCTCTTTTGCAGAACAAAGTTTGCCAGGAAAACTCCAGATGGACTTAGATGTAAGACTGACCAAGTCTGTGTTGTCCTTAGGCTCTTAACGATCCTATAAATTTCTCCAAGACCCTCAAGCTTCTCTGGTGCCTCTAATCCCGCTCCCACTAATGCCAGAGTCACAGTTCTCAGGCTATGATCTCACCTGCTCCTGGCTCCCTGTCCCACAGGTCAGGGGGTGTCCTGGCTAATCTGGTTGTTTAGTCCAACCGGGATCATCCTGACCCCACCGCCCGCCAGGCCGGGCACGGAGGGGCTGCCTGCTCTCTGCCTAAGCTGGCAATGTTCAATTACATTTCCCTTAATCCCTCTGTTGATCTTGCAGCCCCCGCCAGCTTTTTCTGTCTGGAGGAAGGGACAGATTGGAGGT
The DNA here is from genome assembly GCA_017589585.1 of Phylloscopus whistleri. Taxonomy (NCBI): domain Eukaryota; kingdom Metazoa; phylum Chordata; class Aves; order Passeriformes; family Phylloscopidae; genus Phylloscopus; species Phylloscopus whistleri. The sequence goes on from JADMLD010000353.1 coordinate 485,232, forward strand.
GAATCACTCGCTGCCCTGTCCTAAGCAGATGAAGGTCAAGATAATGGGATCTCGGTGTTTCTGAGAAATGCTCCTTAATCAGCACTTCCCTTTGATGGCTATTCTTTAATTCGAGGTTCAGGTGTCAGGAGCTGCCAGGTAACCCCTTTGAACTTCTGCTGAGGTTCACATGTGGGTTTCCAGCTAAAGCCACAGAACAACAGACCCGCGGCCAAACGCTGACCTGGCACCGAGGAGCCATGCTGCTGCAGAGGAACTGCTGCAATTCCTGCAGCCAGCCTGGGGTAAACCTGCAGCCAGCCTGGGGTAAACCTGCAGCCAGCCTGGGGTAACACCTGCAGCCAGCCTGGGATAACACCTGCAGCCAGCCTGGGGTAAACCTGCAGCCAGCCTGGGGTAACACCTGCATCCCACCTGGGATAACACCTGCATCCAGCCTGGGATAACACCTACATCCATCATGGGATAACACCTGCATCCAGCCTGGGGTAACACCTGCATCCAGCCTGGGGTAACACCTGCATCCAGCCTGGGGTAAACCTGCAGCCAGCCTGGGGTAACACCTGCATCCCACCTGGGATAAACCTGCAGCCAGCCTGGGATAACACCTCATCCAGCCTGGGGTAACACCTCATCCCACCTGGGATAACACCTGCATCCCACCTGGGATAAACCTACAGCCAGCCTGGGATAACACCTGCATCCATCATGGGATAACACCTCATCCCACCTGGGATAACACCTCATCCATCATGGGATAACACCTCATCCAGCCTGGGATAACACCTCATCCAGCCTGGGATAACACCTCATCCCACCTGGGATAACACCTGCATCCATCATGGGATAACACCTCATCCAGCCTGGGATAACACCTGCATCCAGCCTGGGATAACACCTGCATCCAGCCTGGGATAACACCTGCATCCCACCTGGGATAACACCTGCATCCAGCCTGGGATAACACCTCATCCAGCCTGGGATAACACCTCATCCAGCCTGGGATAACACCTGCATCCCACCTGGGATAACACCTCATCCAGCCTGGGATAACACCTCATCCATCATGGGATAACACCTCATCCATCATGGGATAACACCTCATCCAGCCTGGGATAACACCTCATCCATCATGGGATAACACCTCATCCATCATGGGATAACACCTCATCCAGCCTGGGATAACACCTGCATCCATCATGGGATAACACCTCATCCAGCCTGGGATAACACCTGCATCCAGCCTGGGATAACACCTCATCCAGCCTGGGATAACACCTCATCCAGCCTGGGATAACACCTCATCCATCATGGGATAACACCTCATCCAGCCTGGGATAACACCTCATCCAGCCTGGGATAACACCTGCATCCCACCTGGGATAACACCTCATCCCACCTGGGATAACACCTCATCCAGCCTGGGATAACACCTCATCCAGCCTGGGATAACACCTCATCCATCATGGGATAACACCTCATCCAGCCTGGGATAACACCTCATCCATCATGGGATAACGCCTGCATCCAGCCTGGGATAACACCTGCATCCAGCCTGGGATAACACCTGCATCCAGCCTGGGATAACGCCTGCATCCAGCCTGGGATAACACCTGCATCCAGCCTGGGATAACGCCTGCATCCAGCCTGGGATAACACCTCATCCAGCCTGGGATAACACCTCATCCAGCCTGGGAGAACACCTGCATCCTGTCTGATAAACTCATGAAAGCACTTTCTTTTCCCAAATCAATTCACTCTGAGCAGCTGCACCTCTGGCAGGCACAGGGATTCTGCAAGCACCACTCATCAGAGAGGGATGATTAAACTGCCAGAGGGCAGGGCTGGATGGGAGATTGGGCAGGAATTGTTCCCTGGGAGGGTGGGCAGGCCCTGGCACAGGGTGCCCAGAGCAGCTGTGGCTGCCCCTGGATCCCTGGCAGTGCCCAAGGCCAGGCTGGATGGGGTTTGGAGCAGCCTGGGACAGTGGGAGGTGTCCCTGCCCATGGCAGGGGGTGCTGTTAGATGAGCTTTGAGGTCCCTTCCAACCCAAACAATTCCAGGATTTCTGCAGGACGATTTTGTCATCTTGAGTGTTTCGAGCCTCATAGGAGAGGATGAAGCCAGCTGTTGATGGCATTAGGAAATGCACATTATTGTAGCTTCCTCCAGCACATCACAGTTTGCTGTGGAGGTTCTGCTAGACCCTGCAAGGACCCTCTGGCCACAGTCTGAGGGAAAGGAGAAGAACTGGAACCCAGTGAAGTGGCTCACAGAGGGCTGCCACATCTGTCACTTCTTCCAGAGGTCAGTGATGGCCCCAGCAGGCTTTTCTGGGCCTTCTCCTTTAATGAGCTAATCTAACCCAGCAGCTGAAATCCCATCAACTCAACCAAATCCACCTCTGGAGATTAAAATACCATATTCACCAAGTGAAGACATTTCTCTGAGCTCCCGTGAGCCTCCTGACTGGGGGAAGAGTCAGCAAAGCTGCCCCCCTACTACAGAAAGTCCTGTTACCCCAGAGCTGGAAATAGCCAGTAATTAATCCATAATTCATCTCAGGTCTCAATAAACCTGAACTTCTTTCTCTGGTGACTCCTCAGGAGCTGTCCCACACGGTCATTCAGGGGTCTCACCACAGCTGCTCTGGGGGAGGGTGGGCTGCACTCACAATTAAGGATTAGGGCAGAGACTGTGAAATCCTGCTCAGGATCACAGATTTTTATGAAGCCCATGGCAGAGCAGCACTGGGTACACAGAGCTCAGAAGAAAGGCTGTGCTGGCTCCTTCTGGGCTGAGTGTCATGAACCTGGGGCTTTCTCACGTTCTGATGGATGTGACCTTCTCCTTTCCCTTCTGTTTGAAGTTGAGAGTGCTGTGGAAGGACACCTGACTCACTCAGTGCTCATTCCCTTCCCCGTGGGCCAGACTTTCCAACCCCAGCTGATGCATCCCAGGCCCCAGGAGCGCTGCAGGAAGCACCTTCCATCACCCATTGGGGTGGCTTCTCAGGGGAAAGGGGGCAGGGGGCAGGGAGGTGCTGGGGATTCTGTTTGTTTATTTATTTATTTAGCATTTTAATTGATTTAATCCAGAAAATTCTGAAAGGCCGCTCCCCCTGATCCTGCTCAGGGAAGGGGTTGTGGCCCTGGGCTCCTGCACAGCTCCCAGCACTGGCTGCTCACCATGACCAGGGAATTATTTGGGATTTTGACACTCTTTGAATGTTGCAGCTGCAAAAGGTGCAAAAGGTGCTCGACACAGGCAGGTACAAGACACAGGAACCAGTGAGACACCAGAACCAGGGAGGCACACCTGGGACCACCAGCACTTCTCCTTGTGCTCCTCAGGGTGGATGAACCTTGACCTGAGAAATCCCGACCCAGATGTGCCAGGTGGGAAACCAGGGGGGAGGAGGCACCAAAACACAGCCTGTGGGGACTGGGGGGGGACGTTTGAGGTACCCCAGCCCACCCTGCTGCCCCTGGCACTCACCCAGCCCGTTTGCACACTCGTAGAAGTCGAAGCAGTGCACAGTTCGGTCCATCCCGTAGGGTCCCATAAGTGTCCTGGGGGAGACAAGAGGAGCAGCTCTCTGTCACGGGCCAAAAGGAGCAGAGGCACAGGTGCCCAGCCAGCACACACAGAGGCACACTGTCCCCTCCAGCCTGGACACTGCCCAGCAGGCACTGCAGACACCCAGGCCGAGGGGCAGCCCCAGCACTGCACCCACACGGGCAAAGCCCAGCCCCCAGCCAGCCCCCCCGAGGTTCACACAGATAAATGAGAGAATATGTGCAGGGCTGAGCATCATCCTCCCCACCCAGCAAATCTGCTGGACCTGTCTGTGCTTCATTACCCCAGATTATCGGGGCTGCACAGCTGTGCAGCTCCCGGGAAATGAGATCAGAGCTGGGAGCCGTGCTCTGGGAATAAAGCGGTTTCACAAACACAGGCAGCCTGGAATGATGGTGGCCAGGCACAATCCACTCTCCAGGGTTTTAGTGCAGGCAGAGGGTCTGGAAAAGGGGATGCAAGAGCTGCTCCAAGTCCTGCCTGGTCTGCTGGGAGCTTCTTATCACAAGCCAGAGTGGGTGGAAGGGCATCACACACCTGAGATTCCTCTGAGCCAAGTGACTCCCCAAAACCTCTCCCAGTCTCCCCCTAAACACCCTTAGGCAAGATCCCAAATCAATGACCCCCAGAATGCCCTGCCCAAACCACAGCTGCCAGACTCCAAACCTGGGACCACCAGCACTTCTCCTTGGGCCCCTCAGGATGGATGAACCCTGACCTGAGAAACCCCAACCCAGATGTGCCAGGTGGGAAACCAGGGGGGAGGAGGCACCAGAACACTCCCCAGCACTTAAGCCACAAGAGAAAAGGTGTTTCCCAATCGTTATCAGGTCCCACATCTGAACGTGGATGAGGAGGAACACACCGTGGGAAACAAGAGGCTGCTGCAAACCCAGCGGGAGGCAGGATAAGAATAACCTGCAGGGACTTAGCAGGAATCCAAAATAAAAACTCAAAATATCGAGCTCTCCAGCAAAGCCAGTAACTTCCTCCTCTAAGATGCAGACTGGAAGTGTTTTCTCCCTGTTAAATAATGCCCCTCCTTGCTATCCTTGCACTGCTCTGAAGGCTGAACAAACAACTGGCCACATCTGGCTGTTGAAAAATGGAGCTGGAAGGCATCCCAGGAAGGCAGAGCAGCCCTGGGCCCAGGCTGGTTCAATGCCCCAGCCAGGATTTTCAGGGTATGGTGAGTAAACCACCGGGCGCTCAGGGCGGGCTGGAAGGCACCACACGGGTGCAGTTTCAGCAGAGCAGATGCCTCCTTGATACCAGCAGCTCTTATCATCCTCCCCCTGCCATCAGCTCTATCACCATCCCCACTCCCAGGCACAGCCCCGAGCTCTGCTGGTGCCACCAGCGCAGGAACCCAACCAGCGCCGGCGTCCCTGCTGCCCCTGCACCCCAACCCTGCTCCTGGAGACGCCACAGGGAAGCACCTCGGCTGGAATTGGGAGCCACGGGAGCCCCGGGGCCCCCTCCCCATCCCCACCCCCGGGGGAGGTTACCTGCTGATGATGATGGCTCCCTTGTAAAGGACAGAGACCACGGGCATCTTGCCGGCGCTGGCAGCCCGGCCCTGCCCGGCGCCAGCCGCTCTGACTTGGCAGGAATCCGTTAAAGGGATGGAGGGGGAGAAAAAATGGGAAAAAAAAAAAAAAAACAAAAAAAACAACGAGGGGGAGGTCGGAGGGCATCACGTGGTGTCCCCGTATGCATGTTAATTCCACCCAACATTAACACAGATCAGCTCAAAAGAGCTCCAACTTTAGATTAAAGCTGACGCAAGCCGGGGCCGGCGCGGCCCAGCCGAGCCCTTCCCAAAGAGCAGGGCTGGCTGCTCATCCTCACACGACGGGAATTGCCTGGGCTGCACGGCTGGGAATGGCCCCTCCAGGGGTGCAGGGCAGCCCTCGGTGTGGGACGTGTGCAGTCACCATCCCTGAAGGACTAAAACCCATAGCAAAGCTTTGGAAGCAGTAACAGACTCTGGCACTTAGGGGGTTAGGGTTGATGTTGATTTCTTTTTTTCCTTTCAGCATCTTTTCCAGCCCTCGGTTGTTTCCTTCTTAATGCAGAACAAGTTCAGCTGTCCCCCTGTCTGCTGGGAGCTCAGAAGCCTGATGTGCCTCCCAACAGCCTCTTCCATCCCTGTCTTGGTGCCATCACACAGCTGGAGAAGCAGCAGGACCCCTGCCTTGAGGGATGGGGGGATGGAAAAAGATTATCCAAGGTTTGCCAGTGAATGGGAATGGACCAGAACAGTCCACCCCGGGACTCGGCAGGAGCCAGGCTGCCATCCTGGGGGAAAAGATGTGGTGACCTTTCCTGAGAAGGGAAACACGCTCCCCTGGACCTGCAGGAGGACACGGGTCCTGCATCCCCACCAGCCCTGGAGGACATCTGAGGTCACAGGGAAGCTCCTGGCCCTGACTCCATCCCTGGTGTCCTCCTGCTGCTGTTCCCACGGCGTCTCCTCAGGCTCCTGGCCAGGCCCCATTAGTGCCTTGCCCTCGTTAGCTGCTGAGTGCAGCGCTGTGGACGTGCCTGCCTGGCACTGCCCCTCCCTGCCAAACCATTCCTTGAGTCCAGGCTGCTGGATATTGCTGTTCCCACGTGTGAACAATTGATTTCATCAGCTGGAGCTTCCCCGAGGGCCTCGTGTGAAGCCTCGCTGGGCAAGTGCAGGGTCCTTCAAAACAACGAAAATTGGAAAAGTCCCTCTTGCATTTTGTCCTTTTTTGTTTGTTTCTTTCCTTTTTTAATTGCTTTCATTTGAGGACATTCAGATGACATATAAAATCTGAGTAAGTTTGACCTTCAGGTGGTCACAATGTTTCTGAAAATTAAATCAGCTGGCAAAAAAAAAAAAAAAGGATAAATAATGCCAACTAGACAAACGTAGGTGCATCTGGTGATGGACTCATTGTGCACTGCCCAGCACAGTGAGATGTGCCCACACCTGGTTCACACCCTTGGTAAGGCTTTGGCCGAACCAGACCAAGCAGGAGGGGTGGAGATCCATCTCCAAATCTGTTGGATGCTGCAGCCTTCAAGATCCTCACAAACCTGCCCCTGAGCAGCCCAACAGCAAGGAGATGCTCCTTCTCCTGCCATCCCACAGAAGATGACCAGGAGAGCCAGAAGTTAAGGCAGGAGGTTCCAACACCTGATGACCACCAGTTCTGGCTCTCAGTGACTCGTTCAGGGCTGGCCAGGAGGTTTTGTGGCAGAACATGCCCAGAAATTCAATGCTGGGGTGTGGGACGCTCCCTCTGTGCCTGTCCTACAACAGGAGCTGTTCCACACCAGGGCACAGCTCCCCGAGGGGCAGGGGGGTCCTGGCACCATGCCCAGTTCGGGGTGACCCTTTTGGGCACCCCTCACCCAGCAGCCTCCTGCCCCTCACACTCAGGGCCACACTCCAAGTCCTCTGATGCATCAATAACCATCCTGGCCAGAGGAAGAGACGTTCCCATCCCACCACCAAAAACCCACAGCCTTCCAAGGCCCTTTGGGACTCTGCTAATGCACGGTCCCACAATTACTGCCTTGATCCACGGGCCAGAGCCTTGGCTGGAATAAACCAGGGAATTTATTCCCTTTGTGCTGAAGGGAAGGGATTGCACAAGCACCTGAGGCAATGCAACAGGATAAAGCTGAAGCACTGGCACTGCATGCCCAGAGCAGCTGTGGCTGCCCCATCCCTGGAAATCTCCAAGGCCAGGTTGGAAGGGTCCATCCCCGTGACAGGGAGTGGAATAAGATGATCTGTAAGGTCCCTTCTGACTGAAGCCATTCTGTGACTCTGTGGCAAGGTCACCTCTTTGACCAGTTTCAGAGGGGCTGCAGGAAAGCTCACTAGAGCCAGGCCAACCCAAAACTTGCAGGAAAATGGGAAAAATTTCCTGCCTGGCACTTCAGTAATTCACCCACGCTGATCCCTGCATCTCAGGGAACAATTTCCACACTCAGGGTTGAAGGGGTGTGACTGGGGCTCAGCATCTCCCACATGAAGTCCTTCACCTGCCCAAGGCTGGGATTCCTGCTCCTTCCCACTGGCTGGGATGTTGCAATAAACCACACACTTGTCCACAAGCTGCTGAAAGAAATGAAAACCAAATCCAAGAGGCCCTCAGGGAAGAGGAGCAGAGCTCAGCTTCCAACTTTCTCTCCAAACCCTCAGATCCTCAATTCCATCCTCCAAAACACGCACCAATGCTGGCAAAGGCCCCAGACACTGCTGCTGCTCCTGTTCATTAGCACACCTCTATCACAGGAAGCTTCAACAGAAACAATTCAGAGGACTGTCAGTGGTTTAGAACTCGGAGTCACCTTCAGGAAGGGTTTATGAGCCCCCCAGGATCTACCTGAGGGCACCAGGCTGATCTGTGTGACCAGTGCTGAAGGCAAACATCCCCCTGGCAAAGGGCCTGTGCTGGGTGCTCAGGATCCTTTTGGAGCTGGGGCCCGGCTGAGCAACTCTGATTTAATCCAGGATTCTTATCCCAGGGAACTGCTGGTGAGACTTTAGATTTTTAAAGAAGTGAGAGAATAGAAGGAGCATGAACTGAGAACAAAGTAACCCCATAGGACTGGAGAGCAGATAAACCATGCTGCACTTCTTTGTCCACTTTTTCATTGCCTGCTAGAAAAATGAGTTTAAAACTCACTGAAAAGTGATTTTCTTTTTCCCCCAGTGGAAAAATTATTTTTGCTTTAAAAATATTTTAATAGAAAAAAAATACAAAATAGAAATACACAGTTTTGAGTGAAACTGTAGAAGTCAGCTGTACTTAACAGCACCATTCATAATGCAGGGATGGGTGAAACTGTGAATAGGATCAAAATAAGTCTTGGAGCAGCAGCACAGAGTAAAAAATGCTGGGTCAGCACCAGCCAGGTGCATTTCCAGTATATCTTTCTGAGAGAGCATGAAGAGGGAAGTGTGGGAGAGTGAAACTGGGAGTGCTGGGGAGGGGCACAGCAGCCACTGCCAAGAGGGAGCCGTGGAGAAGGTGGGGATGGGTTTGGGCTTCAGAAACCTCTTTCTGAGGGGAAGAGAATGGAGGAAACAAGCACAACCAATAATAAAGTTATGATAAAAAATAACTCAGGGCTGCCCTTGTCCTTCCTGCCCAGCCAACAAGCAAACAGAGGTGGGAACAGCTGTGCCAGGAGGGTTTGATGTCATTGGGAGTGTGGCAGCACATGGTGAACGTGTCCAGCAGCAAAGGCAAGAATCCCATGGGAAGGCACCACTCCAGGCTCACCTCTCACCAAACACACTTCCATGGCAAACTGAGGGCTGGCTGAGTTCTGCCCCCAGCCAAACAGCCCCCCACAGCCTGGCTGCTCAGCTGGGGTGTCCTGGGCAGCTCAGAATGTTGTTGTGTTCCATATCCAGCTGTGCCCAAAAACTGCGGCCTTGAGCCAGGACTTGGGGTCATCTCCAGGCCGTGGTAAGGCCTTGCAAGGAATGGAACCATCCTGTCCTCAGTTATTGCAGCCCCAGCATCGAGGGGAGAGCCAGGGACCAGGGACCAGGGACCAGGGACCAGGGACCAGGGACCAGGGACCAGGGAAGGGAAGGGAAGGGAAGGGAAGGGAAGGGAAGGGAAGGGAAGGGAAGGGAAGGGAAGGGAAGGGAAGGGAAGGGAAGGGAAGGGAAGGGAAGGGAAGGGAAGGGAAGGGAAGGGAAGGGAAGGGAAGGGAAGGGAAGGGAAGGGAAGGGAAGGGAAGGGAAGGGAAGGGAAGGGAAGGGAAGGGAAGGGAAGGGAAGTTTATGCAGACAGCAGCACCCCTGAGCCTGCAGGGAGCCTCTGTGCCCGGCTGAGCAGAGGAACAGGGTCCAAGTAGGTTTGTGTGGGTGGGAATTAGAGGTGGAAAGACATCCTGCAGTGGCAGTGAGATCTGTCTGAGGCCTTTCAGCCCCGGAAAGCAGCATTAAGAGGGTTGGAGGTGGGAGGGCTGACCCCAGCAGGGCACTGGGTCACGGTCTCTGCCATCCTCCCTCCTCTCTGGGAGCAGCAGCAGGAGCTGCCCAGGCAGCAGCAGCAACACTGGAGCATTGCTGAGTTCATTTCATGACACAACAAAATCAGCGTAGGCTGCAGAGGCTCTTACATCTGATTAGAAATTGGAAAAATGCAACTCTGCTGCCTGCAGGATCAGCTACAAAGCGTTGGGGATAAATCAAAGAATCCATCAGCTGCTCTGGAGCTGGGAAGGAGCTGCCCACAGTCCCAGGGCAGCCCACGGTGTTCCCATAATAACACCCTTGGAGTGACTGCAGATGAGCTCAGGAGATCAGAGATGCTCACAGACAAGGCTGAACAGAAGAGACAACAAACAATCCTGGAGCACCAGGTTGGAAAGGGCCTCAAGGAGCATTTGGTGCAACCTTTCTTGTCAAAAGTATGGTCTAAACAAGATAGCCCAGCACCCTGCCCAGCTGAAACGTGAAAGTTCCAACACTGGGGGATGCAGCACTTCCCTGGGGAAGGGATTCCAAAGGCTGATTGTTCCCATTGTTCCCATTATAAAAAGTTTTCCTCTCATGTCCAGCTGGAACCACCCCAGGAGTAACTTGCACCTGAAGGAACCACAGTGCCAAAGTTACTGGTGAAGGAAGCAGGCAGGTCCTGCAGGGAGCACTCAGGGATGGGCAATCCCAGCCCAGCCCTGGGCTCAGCATCTCCCTGGGCACCCACTGTAGCTGGGCAGAGGGTCCAGCAGGTGCAGCCAGCCCTGCAGGGGTGACACTGCCCCTCCAAGCCTGTGGTCCCCATCCCCATGGGCAGGGCTGCCAAGCACCCCACAGCCCTGTCCCCACAGCCCACGGGCACTTTCCTCCTCCCAAGGACCGTGTTGGCCCCAGTGCTCCTTCAGTCCCTTCCTCTGGGCCCTCCAGCTGCAGAGGTCACAGGATGGTTCCACCCTCCCCACTCCTGCTGGGGGGTCACCCCTCACTCCCACCAGAGCCAAGGTGGAGAGCTGAGGGGTATTTGATGGCTGGGCAGTTTGCCAGTGTTTGTTCCCTCCTTCTGCTGGAGGAGGGTGTCTCCACCTGAGGCTGATGCACATTCTCACTCCTCAGGAAAAAGCCCCTTCTCCAGGACATCTGCACCAGCAGGCCACCAACAAGACCTTGGGCAGGTAGAGATGCCACCTCTCACTGCTGGCCAGGCTTTTCTGCCCTTCCACCCCTTTTATCACCCTCCTCTAAACTCCATCCCAATTTCCAACATCCTTCTCAGCCAGTGGATTTCTTCAGCATGAGGGGCTCATCCCAATGAACCCTTGCTGTCCCAAAGTCAGATCTCTGCTGCCCATCACCTTCACCCCCAGGCAGAGGGGGGCTTGCAGAAGGAAGCTGATGCCACCTGACAATTATGCATCAAGTCAGGAGTGGTGGAGCATTTTCTGGAGGTTTTCCTTGCCCAGGGAAGTCCGTGGGCACCTGCCTGGCAGAGCTGCTCTTGGAGACTGCTGGGGTTTGGAGAGGTTAAACCACAACAAGGGGTTTCAGGTCTTTTCCAATGGACATCAACACACAGCTTTTTCTGTGCTGTGCCAAAAGGTTTTGGTTGAGGAAAAGGCAAAAAGGACCTCTTCAATTAGCCTGTCTTGCAGTAATTAGGAGAGGCTGTCTAAGGTAGAAGGGAGGTCAGGCTTGGTCTGCTGGAAGCTTTTAGGAAAGGCATTTATGCCAGAGCCCAGCTGAGCTGAACATCCCCCAGGATCTGCTCCAGCCCAGCCCTTGGAGGTACCCCTGAGATGGGGATTGACACAAACACAGTCACCTGGGAAAGCTCAAACAGGCACCTTCCTCTGCACCACAGCAGCTCCAGGGTGTGGTAACACCTCTCCCCCAAGGAAACCTTTCTGCCTCCTCCCCACCTGCCCACCAGCTGGGGGATCTGCTGCTCTGCTGGTCCCTGGCCCCACTTTGGGTGCCAGCTGCTGCAAAGGGTTAACAGGATTATAAACCTCCCTGCCTGCCTAAATCCCCTGGGCTGTGGGATTGCACTGGTTATAAACTTATTACCAGGGGCTGCTGGGGGCTGCAGGACCTGCTCTGCCTGCCTGGCCACCCTCAGTCCACCCTGCATGAACGGGAGAGAACCTGAGAATCACAGCAGGAAACTCACCCAAGTGACTCCATAAACATAGAGAGGGAAAGAGAGAGGTGGGGGAAAGGGCTGGGTGTGGAAAGATGGGAAAATCACGTATTTTGGGGCAAGATTTGAGAACGTGTTGCTGAACTGGAAGTGCAGCTCTTGGGGAGAGCCTTGACCCACCCTTGAGCTGCCAACACCCCCTGCTCCAACCCAGACCCTGCCCAAGCCATGAGCAGGCAGCAGCAATAATTCCAAGAGCATTGATGGAAGCTCCAGGCCAGTTTTGTACCCGGCCAGGCCTGGAGAGGAGCCGGCAGCGGCTCCGGCCCCCCGAGCACACAGAGCGCCAGAGCCGCCCGGCACCGCCGGCGCCCTCGGGGCTCTTTTATTCCCTGCTGGCTCTGGCCAAGCTCCTGCACAGAAGGCACCGCTGCAGAACTCGCTTAGAGCTTCCAGCAGCCGCTCTCCAGGAGAGCCCCGCGGGCTGACAGCGGCATCACCACCGGGAGAAGCCGGGGATGAGGGATGAGGGATGAGCCGCTGCTCCGGCACCGCCCCCGCCCTGCTGCTGCCGGGTGAGCTTCTGCTGACGGCTCGCGTTTATTTATCAAATTCCTGTTTCAAACTCCAAAATTAATCTTTTAATCAGCGGCAGAGCGGGGTCATCCTTATCGGAGAGCCGGGGAGGTGTTATCTGCCCGCCATCTGCTCGCCATCCCCCGCCGCGCCCCGGCGGAGCCGGCAGACAGACGGACACCGGCCAGCACATCTGGCACTGCCACGGGAGGGGACGCTCCCCCTGGCCGCCCCGCTCCTTCCGAACCAAACACAGCCCCGTGGGCAAAGCTGAGGGAGGGTCCTACCCGAAATTCCGGCATATGAGCAGATCTGTGAGGTAGGAAATGGGGTTTGGGCATTTTTTGCCTGGCAGGGGCGGGGCACCGGGGGCCGTGGAGCCAGGGGTGCCCAGGGGCCCGCAGAGGTTTCGGGGCTGCTCCCACCCACACCCCACGGCCCCACAGCATCAGCGCCCGCCTGGCAGCGCTGCCCCAAACGCGGCCGCGCCGTCCCGCCTGTCCTGCACCACCTCCTTCCCACCGGCAGCCGATTCTGCCTTTTCTGCACCCAAAAGCAGCGGGGCAGCACCAGCACAGCCACTCGAGCCACCCCGGGGCGCTGCCCTCGCCGTCCTGCCGGCACCCCCCCGGGTTCAGCGGCCCCGCAGCCCCCCCAGCCCTCGCTCCAATGACCTACTTCAGCCGGAGGTGGATCATGTCCCAGCGGCGCCGGGGATCACGGCCCCTGCTGCCCGCAGCGTGCCCGGGGCTCTCGCTCTCGGCCGGGGAGAAGCCCAGGTCTGCCAGCCCACGAAAGCCTCCGCCAAACCTCAGGGTGGTCCGAGACCCCGGCGGGGCCCAGGCCGGCTCTGGCTCCGGCCCACTGACCCCCAGTTAATCGGCTAAAGCCGCACGCTCTGAACCCTGGCCCGGGCAGGGCCGCGCTCCCGCCGGCTCTCCCTGCCCTACATAGACATCTGCGGCCGCCGTCACCTCCCGTCCCCTCCGCAGCCTCCCCGCACCCTCCCGGGGCCCTGCTCCGCACCCGCCCCGCTCCCGGGGCCCCGGCACGGCGGGGACTGGTCCCTTTGGACCGGGAGGTTCTGTCAAAGGGCAGAGCAGCAGCAGCGGTGCAGCAGGAGCACCCACAACTGCTCGCAGGGGCTGTGGGCGCTTCCCCAGGTGCCACCAGGAAAACAAATCCCCTTTCCCTGCCTGATACCCGAGCGCTGCCCCTGCAGGTGCCGCGGGACCCCCACCAGACTCTGCCCCCCCAAAATGAACCCAATCAAACCCCGCCGGCAGCCGCGGGGTCACGGAGCGCATCCGCGCACTATCGCATCCATCCCTGGGGAAGGGCCCCGAGGGATGCGCGCTCCCGTGCCCCTGCCCCTGCCCCTGCCCCTGCCCGTGCTCGCTCCCGTGCCCGGCGCAGCCCGCCCCGCTCACCAGTAGATGAGGGAGAGCCCATCGAAGCGCTCCAGGGGCCGCCCGGGGGGCTGCAGGTAGGACATCACCCGGGGGCAGCGCTCCCGCCGGGCCCTCAGCGCCGCCGGCCGCCGCTGCCCGGGGCCAGGGGCCGGGAGCTGGGGCTGCCCGACCCGGCTCCCTGGCACCGCTCCCCGCCGCAGCGCCCGCACCTAATCCCGGGCGGGCGAGCATGTGATCGCCCCTCTGCCGCCCCCCAGATAAACCCTGCGGGGCTGCGCGACCCGCGCTGCGGCCAGCGGGGCTGCGCCACGCCCGGCCCGGCAGCCGCGGCCACCGCGGGACCCCCAGGGCACCGGCGGGGTGTCCGTCCCACCGGCCGTGTGTCACCGTCCCACCGGCCCTGACCGCCGCGGCCCCGGTTCGATAAAAACCGAGCGTTTTCTGGGCACAAGGAGCCCCTCAGCCCCCGGCCGGCGAGCCCCTCCTTCACCCTGCTCTGGCAGTGGCTGCTAACGATGGTTATAATCATTAATGATGGTTACAGTCCATGGTTAACCTGCCACCACAAACTATTTAAAGGCAATTGTAGGCGGCTCTGACCTGCACTAAGCCTCGTGCACTCGGGGCTCCCTTCCTCCCTGGCCGCTGCAGGATAATATTTTATGCACATATAATATTATATTGACAAGTATATTATTTAATAGGGGACACAAGCCTTGCATTCGGGTGTTTCCCCCCCTGTTTAGGGTTTTCTGATCCTACCCCAGCAATCAGACTGTTAGCAAAGCCCTGGGAGTGAGCGCTGGTGGGCAGAGGGAAACTGTTTGAAGTGGGGTATTATCCTGGAATGTGAATTATCCCAGAGCAGCGAGGCCACAGGCAGCCCAGTCATGTTTGTCCATACCCAGCTGTGGGTGGGATGGATGGACAGCAGGATGGACAGACAGGCCCTGATTTGGGGTGGTGGAAAAGTCCCAAATGAGCACCAACCCACTGCATTTCGTGTGTTTAATTTCTCCCTCTTGCCATCAGTTGTGATCCCAGGGCAGCAGCCGGGGGTGGCTGGGATCTGGGGATTAGGTGAGACCTGGGGATTATGAAATGCATCTGTCTGTGCCCGGCGTGGCCTGGGAAAGCCACCTGGGCCAGGTCCTGTGCTCATCACTCCCCCCAGCTCCAGGTAATGCTGGGACATGAAATCGTGGAATATCCTGAGTGGGAAGGGTCCACTGGGATCATCCAGTCCAGCTCCTGGCACAGAGCCCCCAGCAACCCCACCCTGGGCATCCCTGGCAGCGCTGTCCAAGGGCTCCTGGAGCTCTGGCAGCCTCGGGGCCGTGCCCATTCCCTGGGGAGTGCCCCAGAACTCTCTGGGGGAAGCAGAACCTTTCCCTGAGCTCCAACCTGACCCTCCCTGGCCCAGCTCCGTGCCATTGCTTCAGGCTGGGACACTTGGGGCCCCGCTGAGGAAAGCCCTGCCCAGCAGAGGCGGTGGTGCCCCGTCTGTGCAGCCGCTGCATCCCGCGGGGGCCGGGCCCGGCAGGGCTGGAGCTCAGCGGCGGCCGTGGCATCCGCAGCCGGAGCAGCATGTGACACGGACGGGGACACCCGGGTCCCCGGGGTGAGTGCAGCCGCCCCAGCCCCTGTCCCCCACGCTGTGACGAAGCGCAGGGAGGCCCCGGCAGCCGCCCAGGAGGCCGGGCCGTGCCCGGGGTGCTGCCCGAGGGCGCTGCTGCCGGGACAAGGCGGGGAATGAAGGCTGATCCCGCTCGGCATCCTTGGCCAGTGACTGTGCAGGATGTGCCGGTGCCGAGATCCTTCTCACCTGTCGCCTCCCAGCGCGGTGACAGGTGCCCTGAGGAGGCACGGTCCTCCGCCCACGGCAGCCGCCCCCACCTTGCCCCGACCCCGCTCTTGTGGCAGCTCCGCTTTAGGGGCCAGCCCCACACGGCACCAGCCCGGGACCCCCATCCATCGGGGCACCCCGCCGTGCGTTTTGGGTGCATTTTGGGGTGCATTTTGGGGTGCATTTTGGGGTGCATTTTGGGTGCGTTTTGGGTGCGTTTTGGGTGCGTTTTGGGTGCGTTTTGGGTGCGTTTTGGGTGCGCGCCCTCCCCAGCCCCGCGATGCCGAGCGGTGCCGGTGTGCGGAGAGCCTCCCGCTCCCGGGGCTGTCGCAAGGCGGGCCCGGGCGGTGCCGGGTGTGGGTCCCGGACCGGTTTGTGCCGCCGGGAGAGGACGGGCGCTGGGTTTGCCGAAACCGCGGGCAGCGGGCGGGCGGGCGCGGGGTGCCGGGTGCCGCGGCCGGCTCAGGGCAGGGCAGGGCCGGCCTCTCCCAGTCTCACCGGTCGGGATTGTCCGAGGCAGTGTCACCCCGCTCGGGGGCAGGACAGCGCCCCGAGCCTGCCCCGCTGCCGCTGGCCCAGCTCTGCCGAGGCTCCCGGGGCGCTGGGGCACCGTCTCCGCCGCCTCCCGCCGCCGCCGGGACACCCCTGGATGTGTCCCCCTCTCGCCCTGGGGATCACGGCGTCCCCCGGGGCGGGCTCCGGGTGAATCACCGGGACGTGCCGCGGAGCCAGGCGCTGCCTCGCCCTTTCCCCCGCGAGTTTCCGCGCTGGAGGAAGCGGGGCATTATCTCCCTCGCCCATCGCAGGCAGCTGCCCCTGGGTGCGCTCCAGCCGCATATTTATAGAGATGCAAACATTACACCCCGGAAATTCCCGGCCTTTACATCACAGGCCAAAGGCTGCCGTGAAGCCCTGACCTCCTTCTTCCTCTCGAGGTGTTCTGGGGGACAGGGTGGTCCCAGCCACGGGCGGCCCCAGCCGGGAGCGGTGCTCCTGCCTGGGTGCTCAGGGCTGCAGCACCGTGCACTGCGGGCACAGGGGACACGGAGCAGCTGTGGCTGCCCCTGGAAATGTTCAGGGACAGGTTGGACGGGGCTTGGAGCAACCTGGTCTAGTGGGAGAGGTCCCTGCCTTGGCAGGGGGGAGCCAGATGAACTTTAAGTCCCTTCCACCCAAAGCACTCTGACGATTTGATGATGATGATGATGATGATGATGGTGACACCTGTGTGTCCCCACTGGGGATCTGCGGCCCCATCCCTTCATGAGACAGGAGAATAAGGACCAAGAGAAGCTGCTGCTGCCTCGGATGCACATCCTTGACCTTAACATCCAGCCCAGCTGTGCATTGCTCTGTGCCCTTCCAAAAGCCTGGAACAGGCTGGGGACACAGGACAGGGACCTGCCAGGGTGGCTGTGTCCCCCCCCCTCTCCCCCTCTCCCCAGTTTGGTGCAGATGTCCCCGTGGGTCCCCAGTGCCACCGCAGCGCTGGTGACAACGCAGCCCTCCTGCTCCCTACTGTGCCGGGAGGATGAGGAAGAGCCAAACTTAATTTATTCCGTGCTGCATTTTCCTGCCAAATGAGTCAGAGCACCGGCCTCTCTCAGCCTTTGTTTTGCTTGGCTGCCTGCACCCGCTTTCGCTCGGTGTTTGTTCAATATTGAGTCCCCTGATGGCACTTGGGCTCGGAGCAGCAAGTGCAGCAGAAAAAGCCACTTCCCTGCTGGGACAGGCGCTTTCCCCTCCCTTGGTACTGGGAGCTATGCACTTGTTTTATTCTATTTATTTCTCACACTTTGAGGAGCCCCGAGCTTGGTCCTCCGAGCCGCCACATCCCACCAGAGCCCCCGGGGCTGGCAGGGGCTGCGGGACGGGGCCGGATTTCGGATTTCGGATTTCAGATTTCAGAGGCAAACCAGCCCCAAAGGGAGCTGGGGGAGGTTTCGCCCGGCACAGGAGCAGCGAGGAACGGGCACGGCCGCATTCCTGCGCACGTGGGAGCCGCCAGGAGGAAGCGGCAGCACGGAGGTGTTTCAGTGCTCTGCCTTCCTGCCGTGCGAGCGGGAGCTCCCTTCCCTCCCCGCACCCCTGCCAGGGCGGGCAGCAGCTCAGCTGGGCCCTCCAGGGGCTGTCAAAAAATCCCACCCAGAAAATAAATGAGATTTTGACTCATCTCCTGCTGTTTGTGTTCCATCGAGCTTTTGGAAGAGATTTCCAAGTTGTTGGGGTTTTTTGCCTCAACCTCCCTCCATCAGAAGTCAAATCCAAAAAATTCTTCCCCGGGGAACATTGCCGAGCATCTGCCAGGGCTGATCATCCCCACGCCTGGCTCCTCTGCGCCCATGGGTGCCCCAAAACCCCTGGGCACTGCCACGGCGCCTTTTGGGGCTCGTGGGGAAGGGGATGGGGAAGGGGATGGGGAAGGGACCCCCTCCCCCCTCCCTGGTGCCATCCCGAACCCCCGCGGGCTGTGCGGGGTGGGACACGGCTCAGGTGCCAGCGGGAACGAGCCCCCCGAGCCGGTGCCCACCCTGCCGCCCCCAGCGGGGTCAGCCCCGGCCGGGGGCTGGCACAGGGTGGAGCGGGCTGTGGGATGCCAGAGCAGGGCTTGCCAGGAAAACGTCACCTCGTTGCATAAAACGCGCTCCTCTCCCGCTCCCCTCCCGCAGCGGCGGCAGCTCGAGAGCCTCCCAGCCAGGTTAAGTCAATATTGCCACATCGCTGCCTCTGCCGGGCTGCTCGGGCCCCTGGATGAGCTCCGTGGGTGTTTCAAGGGCTGGAAAGGAGCCAAGGGAACGCATCTGGGTGGGTGCAGCACCCTGGGGCTCGGCATCCTCCCCGGCAGCTCCTGACAGCCCCTTCCCCAGGCTCGGGAGGCTCCGAGGAGCCGGGGGCACCGGGGCTGGGTCCCGGCACGGGGTGGGAGGGCGCGGGGCACGGCAGGGACCGGCTGCATCAGTAAAGCCACCGAAAGGCTCATTTGCAAAATAAACGCTGCGAAACCAACCCTGGCCGAGCCCGGCCGAGGAGGGAACCTCGGCACGGGCTGTGCGGTGCTTGGTGCAGGCAGCAGAGGCTGAAGCAGAGCTGCCAGCAGCCCCGAAGCACAGCCCCCCAGGCCCCCCAAAGCACCCCGTGTGCACAGAGCTTCGTGCAGCGCCTCTGATCCCCAGCCAAGGCAAAGGCACCATACCTGGGCACTTTACATAAGGCAGAGTTTTCCACTACACCGGAGTTTCTCTCCGCCTGCTGTTTCACCCAGCAGCTGCAATTTCGCCGCTCTCAAGGGCATTTGCACACAAAAATGAGCCACGC
Source organism: Phylloscopus whistleri (assembly GCA_017589585.1). Lineage (NCBI taxonomy): Eukaryota > Metazoa > Chordata > Aves > Passeriformes > Phylloscopidae > Phylloscopus > Phylloscopus whistleri. The sequence continues at coordinate 504,083 of JADMLD010000353.1, forward strand.
CAGAGATGCGGGGAGATTAGGGGGATTAAGGCTGCGGAGCTGGCGCAGGAGGAGATGGAAAGCAAACCCCTCTGGTCGGCAGGGGCATTCCATCTCTAAAGCTCCGCTCACCCTCACGCAGGGGTTAGGGGGGGGCTCTGGGATGGTTCTGGAAGCTGGAAGAGGAGCAGCCGGCCCTTTGAGCACCCAGAACGTGCTGCTGCTAGAGGTGGGGGGATCCAAAAGCACGAAACCCGGGAAGTGTTTCTAGTGCTGAGGAAAAAGCCGTGCAGAGTTTCACACGGGGAAACAAAAGCAGTCAGGGTGGGTTCCTCCCCCTGCCCTCCCCTCGTGTCGGGGTTGGAGGGAGGATGGGGCTGCAGGTGCTGCATGGGGATGCTCACAGCTCTGCAGGAACCACAGCATCGGCACAACCCTCCTCCCAAAGCCAGGGGAGCACGGCTGTGCTCCTCAGCATGGGCAGGGCCCTGGCACTGCTGGCCATGGCAGGGAGTGTGCCAGGCTCCGGGCACTGCCAGGGACCCCACTGGGACCCCACAGGGTCTTGGGGATCAGACAAACGGGTCCCACCCAGGGGATCCTCACAATCTCCTCAGAAGTAAGAAGGGAAGCTGGCACGGAGTGACAGCCCCAGTTAGAGCTGAAGTGGAGCTGGTGCCAGGCTGGTGACAGGGAGAGCCCAGGGACAGCCCAGGCGGCCCAGTGAGGCCCCAGCCCTGGTTCTGCTGGCCGGGGGTGCTGGGGGAGCGCTGCTGCTGCTGCTGGGTGCTCCAGCCTCGCCCAGCAGCCACCAGGGCCCGAGTGACCCCCCTGGGACTCAATGGCAGCAGGACCCTGCCACCCCCACCAGATCCACCTCCAGCACAGCCTTGGGCTCCCGGCAGGGTTTGAAACCTCCCACAGGCTCGGAGGGGCCTGGCTGGATGAGCACACAAAGCGCTGCTGTTTGTGGGGTGACAGCCCGGCCCCGAGGGGGTTCAGGGCTCTGTGGGGCACTGCCCGCGGGTTCCTGACAGCTCGGGCGGCTCCTGATCACCCGGGATGGCACGGCACGGCCCGGCCCGGCCACCCCAGCGCCGGAGCCCTGGGCAGGCTCAGTCCCGCAGGGAAACGGCCCCGCAGCCCCTGGAAGGAGCCAGGAGGGCAAACCACTGGGGAAACTGGGGCGGAGGAGACCCCCCCAGACACGCACAGAGAAACACAGACAGACGGAGAGGAGCACACAGACAGACACACAGACAGACACACAGACACACAGACAGACAGACACACACACAGACAGACAGACACACACTTGCCTTGCGCTGCCGCCGCCGGGACCCGCAGCCTCCCCGCGCCCCCGGCGGGAGTGCCCGGCCGGCCGGAGCGCTCTGCGCGCTTTAAGGGAGCGCAGCGGATCCGGCACACGCAGGGGATCGGGATCAATAGGTCACGGCGTGCACTGACTTGCCCCCAGAACGAAAATCAGCAGAGGATTTGGGGCTGGTGGGGAAGCTACAATCAGGGCTTTAATCCCGCATGGGCACAAAATCCCAGGATAAAAAGGCCAGAGCTGGTCCTAATTGCTGACTGCTGTGTGCATGTGGGAGCAAAACCTCTTAGGCTGCGGGGGGCCTGGGGGAGGCAGCTCGGTGCCGTATGGAGCCCTCTAGGTCGGAGTAGAGCTGTAAGATCATCGAGACCAACCACTCCCCCAGCACCATCGTGCTCGCCCTGTGTCCCCGAGTGCCACATCCACACGGCTTTTGAATCCCCCCAGGGACGGGGACCCCACCACTGCCCCGGGCAGCTGTGCCAGGGCCTGACCACCCTTCCATGAAGATTTCCCGATATCCAAACTAAACCTTTCTGACACTATTTGAGGCCGTTTCCCTTGTCCTGTCCCTGTTCTCTGGGAGCGGAGCCTGACCCCCACCTGGCTGTCCCCTCCTGTCAGGGAGTTGTGCAGAGCCAGAAGGGCCCCCTGAGCCTCCTTTTCTCCAGGCTGAGCCCCTTTCCCAGCTCCCTCAGCTGCTCCTGGTGCTCCAGCCCCTTCCCAGCTCCATTCCCATCTCTGGACACGCTCCAGCCCCTCAATGTCTTTCTTGAGAAAGGCCCAGAGCTGCCCAGGGCTGGAGGTGCCCCGGGAGTGCCGCTGGAAGGAGCAGGGACGCTCCGAGCACCGCTCAGCCCCACAGCCAGAGACCCCCCGGGAGGAGCCACCCCCGCGACTGCCCCTCCGTGCCCACCACGGCCCCGCTGAGCCCAGGGACCCCTCGAGCGGCTCCCCACCCGTGCCCGGACTCCTGGGGGTGTCAGGCTGACCCCGCACACCGGGGGGGGGAGGGTCCAGCCCTGCCGGGGCCCCTTTGGGGCAGGGCTGGAGCCGGGGGCGCGGGGGCGCGGGGCTCCCCCAAAGCCGGGGGAGGATGCTGCGGGGTGCGGAGGGGCGGGGCGGGGCGGGCAGGAGGGGCAGGAGGGGCAGCAGGAGCAGGAGGGGCAGGAGGGGCAGGAGGAGGCAGGAGGGGCAGGAGGAGGCAGGAGGAGGCAGGAGGGGCAGGAGGGGCAGGAGGGGCAGGAGGAGGCAGGAGGGGCAGGAGGGGCAGGAGGGGCAGCAGGAGCAGGAGGGGCAGGAGGGGCAGGAGGGGCAGGAGGGGCAGGAGGAGGCAGGAGGGGCAGGAGGGGCAGGAGGGGCAGGAGGAGGCAGGAGGGGCAGGAGGAGGCAGGAGGAGGCAGGAGGGGCAGGAGGGGCAGGAGGGGCAGGAGGAGGCAGGAGGGGCAGGAGGAGGCAGGAGGAGGCAGGAGGAGGCAGGAGGGGCAGGAGGGGGCAGGAGGGGCAGGAGGAGGCAGGAGGGGCAGGAGGAGGCAGGAGGAGGCAGGAGGAGGCAGGAGGGGCAGGAGGGGCAGGAGGGGCAGGAGGAGGCAGGAGGAGGCAGGAGGGGCAGGAGGAGGCAGGAGGGGCAGGAGGGGCAGGAGGGGCAGGAGGGGCAGGAGGGGCAGGAGGGGCAGGAGGAGGCAGGAGGAGGCAGGAGGGGCAGGAGGGGCAGGAGGAGGCAGGAGGAGGCAGGAGGGGCAGGAGGGGCAGGAGGGGCAGGAGGAGGCAGGAGGAGGCAGGAAGGGCAGCAGCAGGAGCAGGAGGAGGCAGGAGGGGCAGGAGGGGCAGGAGGGGCAGGAGGGGCAGGAGGAGGCAGGAGGGGCAGGAGGGGCAGGAGGGGCAGGAGGGGCAGGAGGAGGCAGGAGGAGGCAGGAGGGGCAGGAGGAGGCAGGAGGAGGCAGGAGAGGCAGGAGGGGGCAGGAGGGGCAGGAGGAGGCAGGAGGGGCAGGAGCAGCGGGAGGAGGCAGGAGGAGGCAGGAGGAGGCAGGAGGGGCAGGAGCAGCGGGAGGAGGCAGGAGGGGCAGGAGGAGGCAGGAGGAGGCAGGAGGAGGCAGGAGGGGCAGGAGAGGCAGGAGGAGGCAGGAGGGGCAGGAGGAGGCAGGAGGAGGCAGGAGGAGGCAGGAGGAGGCAGGAGGGGCAGGAGAGGCAGGAGGAGGCAGGAGGGGCAGGAGGAGGCAGGAGCAGCGGGAGGAGGCAGGAGCAGCGGGAGGAGGCAGGAGGGGCAGGAGGAGGCAGGAGCAGCGGGAGGAGGCAGAGGCGGTGCAGCCCCGTCCCGCCTCCCGGCGGGGCCCGGCCCGGTGGCGGCGCAGAGGCTGCGGGCGGCGGCGGGGACGGGCAGGAGGAGCGCGGCGGGCGCCGTGCGGGGACGCGATGCACTCGCTCTTCAGGAAACGCAACAAAGGGAAATACAGCCCCTCCGTGCAGAAGAAGAGGTGAGTGACCCGGCCCCGGGCGGTGCCGCTCCTCCCGGGACGAGCAGAGCCGCCAGCCCGGGGATCCCGTCCCGCAGCATCCCCCCCGCTCCGCGCCAGGGCTCGCTGGAGCTGACCCCCCCCCGCGAGGTGTAGGAACCCTCCCGAGGAGTGGGAATCCCTCAGGAGTGGGAATCCCCGAGGTGTGGACACCCTCGAGCGTGAGGACCCCCGAGGTGTGGAGCCCCGAGCTCCCCAGGAGTGGGTACCCGCGGCGGTGTGGGCACCACCGAGCTGGGGACGCCCCGAAGTGTGGGCACCGCCCCGAGGAGTGGGCATTCCCGAGGTGAGGAAGCCTGGAGTGTGACATCCTCGAGGCGTGGGCACCCCCCGAGTGCTGGTGAAGCCCCTGAGGTGTGGGAACTCCGACGTTTGGCCCCCGCTGAAGCGTCAGCTCCTCCCGGGCTGGGTGCACGTCTCCTGCACCGGCCGCGGGCACAGAGCTCCTTTCTCCCCGTTCCCCTCCCACGGCAGCAGCAGCAGCTCCACGAGCAGGTCCCTTCGCCTCCCAGGTGTGTGCCGGGTTAGATCTCAGGGAAGAACAGCCTGGTCGCTCGCCGCCTCCGCCCCCCGTTCCCTCAGGAGGAAGGATTTGCTCCATCGTCCTTCCCTCGGCTTCCCCTGATGGGGTGGGGACGCGTTTCGGTTGCGCTGGTTGGTTAAAACAAAAGAAAAAAAAAAAAAAAAAGGCAAAAAGGCAAAAAGGCAAAAAGGCAAAAAGGCAAAAAGGCAGCAGCTTGTTGAATGTGCCCTGTGAAAGGTCACTGGTAAAAGAGAAAAGGGGTAAAAATCCCTCCCCAGGAAGGCTCAGCCTCTCTGGGCTGGACGGCGGAGGGTCCCCAGCCCCTGCCGGCCCCGGGATGTTTTTCCAAAGCGTCGGACTTTGGGATGAATTCAGAAGCGCGTCCCGTGTTTCCCAGAGCAGCTGCAGGGGCTCCGGGGCATGCGGAGCGCCCCAGGATTCTGAGTGATTCAGGGATTCACGATCCAAGCCCGCGGCTTGTTCATCCCCTGGCGTTCCTCTCCATCGGCACCACTCCTGGCTGGTGGGCTCGGAGCAGCCGCCCTCTCCCAAAAATCTTGGGAAGGGAGCCGGGGAGGCGGTGCAGGGGCTGCGGTGCCTTCGAGCACCCAGAAAGGCACCAGGCAGCCCAGAGGGAGCCGGCATTTCCCGAGCAGGGCAGCCCCTGGGAGCGCCCTGCCCACGGGAGCGGGGCTGTGGCGCTGGGAGGGGAGGGGAGGCTCTGCCCCTGGCACGGGGGATTTGCTGAGCTCCCTCTCTTGGGGCTGAGGCTGCAGCTCCAACCCTGGGGAAGGCTCCCCCGGCAGCCCGGCTGGCTCGGCAAGGCCCGGGGCGCGCTCTGCTGCCGGATCCTGCCCGGGGAGGGCGGGCAGGAGGAGCCGGGGCGGCCCGGAGCCCTCGGAGGCTCCCGGGGGTGAAGGACGGTGCCGATACCCGGGCGCGTGTCTGAGCTTGGGCGGCTCCAAAGGGAGAAACCCCGGAGCTGGGCTGGCAGGGCAGGGCTCCGAGAGCCCCAGGGCGCTGCGGAGCAGGAGGAGACAGAGCTGCACGGTGCGGGGTGCCCGGACAGAGCTGGATCTTGCGGGGTGCCCGGACAGACCCGCACGGTGCCCGGACAGACCCGCAGGGTGCCCAGACAGACCCGCAGGGTGCCCGGACAGACCCGCAGGGTGCCCGGACAGACCCGCAGGGTGCCCAGACAGACCCGCACGGTGCCCGGACAGACCCGCAGGGTGCCGGGTGCCCAGACAGACCCGCACGGTGCCGGGTGCCCGGACAGACCCGCAGGGTGCCCAGACAGACCCGCACGGTGCCCGGACAGACCCGCACGGTGCCCAGACAGACCCGCACGGTGCCCGGACAGACCCGCAGGGTGCCCAGACAGACCCGCAGGGTGCCGGGTGCCCAGACAGACCCGCACGGTGCCCGGACAGACCCGCACGGTGCCCAGACAGACCCGCACGGTGCCCGGACAGACCCGCAGGGTGCCCGGACAGACCCGCAGGGTGCCCAGACAGACCCGGACAGACCCGCAGGGGGCCCGGACAGACCCGCACGGTGCCGGGTGCCCGGACAGACCCGCAGGGTGCCCGGACAGACCCGCACGGTGCGCGGTGCCCACCCCGGGCCGTGCCCCCCCGCGCTGCCAGCCCCGCGTACCCCGTGTTCGCCCCCCGCCCGCGGATGGGCTCGGGAAGGAAGGAGCTTCCCCTCTGCCGCCCCGCCTGGAGCCCAGCGGCGCTGGGCAGGTGCCAAAGCACCTCCGGAGGCTGCGGGCCAGGCTGAAACCTCTGTTTTTCTGGCTGGTGGTGGCTGAGGAAGCAGCGCAGGGCTGTGCCCGGGGCCGCTCTCCCTCCCTCCCCGCGCCCCGGCTGCCCGCGCACACCTCGGGGAGAGCCGTGCTTATTAGCCCCAATTTGTTAATTCCTGCCTCGGAGTTTACAAACATCTGCGAGTCCAGGGAACACTCCCACCGCGTGGAAACAGCCCCACCATCAAGATGGGGAAGCCGGTGCCCGACCGGTTGAACAACTCGCGGGAGGAGGATTGCGAAGGAGCGAGGAGCTCCTGCCCCGGCCCCTGCTCCAGGCACTGCCCGGCTCCCGCCCGGCTCTGCTGCCAGGAAAACACAGCAAGGCTCCTAAAACCCAGCGCCCGCCCCCGCCGTCAGCAGGGACCGAGATTTCGACACCGTGTGAGCCCGGCCCCGTCCTGCGGGGCTGCGCAGGGGCTGCACCTTGGGCAGGGCTCGCTGCCAGGGGACGGAGCCTTCAAAGCGCCGAGGGACAGGGCAAGGACCCAGCACCGGTTTGGCAGGAGAGAGGGGCACTGGAGCGTGTCCTGCCAGCCCCGGGAGCCACCAGCTGAGGGGGGCAGGGGCTGCCCGGGGAATGGGCCGGCAGCAGCACGGAGCCTGGAAAGGAGACGTGGGAGCCTCGGTGGCTTCCTCAGCCTCGGGACAAAGCCTGCCCGGGATGGGAACATCTCAGTGAACAGCACCGGCACCCAGGGCAGGTGCTGCAGCCTCCCCATGAAGGACTCCTGGTGCCCTGGATGTGACAGCCACCCTGTCCCGGCCCCAAAGTGGCCCTCGAGCTCCCTCCCAGCAGCACCGGGGTGCAAGTCCCTCCTCAGGGACACCTGCTGCAGCTCTGTGATCTGCCTGGGCTCCAGGCTCAGCAGCCACCCCCACCCAGCCCCTGGGGGACACGCAGGATGGGGATCCTGGAGGATGATGGTGACATTGCTTTTGTCTCATGGACTCGATTGCTTTGCTCTGCTCTCATCCCTGAGTGTGAGAGGCCAGGTCAGGCCCTGGGGATTCAGCCACGACCACTGCTGGTTGTTACCTGGATGTGTGTCCCTGCAAGGGAAGGCACAAGCCTTGAACAGAGCCACAGTGTGGGGAAGCTCACCAGCCTCCTTCCCCATCATGTTCCTCACACACTTGCCATGCTCAGGGAACAGGAGGTTGGCTTCTTCTTTGGGTAGTCCAGGCTTGGCAGGTAGAAAACAGTGAGGGTGCTGAGGCCCTGGCACAGGGTGCCCAGAGCAGCTGTGGCTGCCCCTGGATCCCTGGCAGTGCCCAAGGCCAGGCTGGACAGGGCTTGGAGCAGCCTGGGACAGTGAAAGGTGTCCCTGCCCATCTAATTCAAGCCATTTGATAATTTAATGATAAAAACCAGTTCAGCCTTCACAGCTGCTGCTGAAGCTCTCCCTCCTGCCAGCAGGAAAGTTTTTCATCCTGGGGGTCCTCGGGGTGAGAGCTCCCAGCCCTGGGGACCCTCCCCAGTCACTGCCCAGGTGAGGGGGGTGCAGGCACTGGGCCAGCTCTGCCTGCAGGGCTGCACCCATTTCCAGAGGGTTGGAAAGGGCTGGAGTCAGCAGGAGGCCCAGACAGCAGGTGAGTCAGGAGCTGCTCAGCGCTGAGGGCGGAGCCAGCCTCCCATCACCCGCCCCGATTCTGCTTCATTTCCATGCAGATTGCAACGAAATATCACCATTCCTCCCAGGGGAGATAAATACACCTGGAACAGGCTGGGCTGAGCACAGCAGCCCTGCTGTCCAGCTACACCCTGACGTGGGCAGCTCGACAGAACTCTGCTCTGAGTTTTCAGCCAGATCCTAATCTCTCCCAAACCTGAATTACTGCAGCCAGAGCCCAGCCCTTGTGCCCTCTGCCCTGCCACAGTTTCACTCCAGTGTCATTAAAGGCAGCAGGAGAGAATTTCATGCAGTGGGAGCTGTGGCTCAGGGAGTTGTAAGGACATTTATAGCTCTGTGCTGTGGCCTTCTGGAGGATTCCTTCAGTTTAATCCCTCCTGAAGTCTGGCCTCCAGCAGCAGGGCTGACATGGGAGAGAAATTTTTAAATGAAAATTTGAATGAAATTTTGACTGAAATCTGTATAAACAGACCTTGAACGGGGATGGAACTGAGGGCAGCAGGGGTGGTCACTGCCTGCTGTGCTGATTGTCCATCCCAGGGGTGGGGTGCAGCAGGCAGGAGCAGGATCCGTGCTCAGATCTCACCCACCTCCCCTGTCCCTGCCCAAGCCATCCCACCAGGAGAAGCCTCTGGCATGGGAAGGTTTCCTGACAGAGGAGCAGCACAGAGCCCTTCCCAGTCACCCTCCCAGCAAGGATCAGGCTCATGGGACAAATTCCCAGCAGGAGCCTTCCCAGGGAGCTCAGCTGGAGCTCTCAGAATTCCCGAGTGTCTGAACATCCACCCTCTGAGGGATGAAGGAAACAGCCTCCTTGTTCGGGAAAAAGGAAACTTGAGAAATCAAAGGGGGTTTCTACCACCTGCCAGCTAGCACAAGACCTTTGCACATCCTGGAGAAACTGATCTCGGGGAGGTTTGCTCCAGAAACTGCTCTTACCAGTGAGGGTGCAACCTAATGAGAAGAGAGAAAGAAAAAGGAATAGAGGGAAAAAAGTCCAGTTTTTAGCAGCAAAGTTTTCATGTTACAAAAATTATCATCATTTTTGTCTGTTGAGAACCTCTCTTAGTAAAAATACCCCAACAAATCACAACTAAAATATTAAGAAAAATCACCAAAGCCCTAAGGAAACAGAAGAAAGCAAAACCTGAACCCTAAAAACCTCCCCTAAGCCTTCAGAAATCCCCAAACCCCTCTGAAACCAAAGTCTTGAGGTCAGAACTGTGCTCCATGGATGAAGTGCTGTCTGCCAGGGCACAGCTGCTCCCCCTGCTCCCACAGCTGGGAGAAACCCCAAAACCTGCTCCCATTCCCCACGGGAACAACCTGGGCTCTTTCCCCCCAGCCAGGCAACAGCATTGACAAAACCCAACTCTTCTGCTGCGTTTCCATGCGAGAGAGATCATTTTTTCCTTCCTGACCAGAGAATGTTAAAAGTTCTCCAGAAATGGCAAAGCCAGTTTTTCCAGGCTTTTATTAATTATTTTTTTTATCTCTCAAACAAAGCTTTATCTGTTGCAGCAGAACAGCTCTGAGTTCCCCCCTCTGCTGCAGCCCTGCAGGGGCCCTGCCCTGGGCACCTTTGCTCCTGGCTCTGCTCAGCCTCGTGTGTGCTGCCCATCCCAGCTGGGCTCTGGCCAAACCCTGCCCTTCTCCCTCCCCAGCTCTGCTCCATGCTCCAGCCATCCCCCCCAGCCTGTTTTTTTGGCCCTGGCTCCTCTCTGTCTTACCCTGCCAGCAGCTCTGCTCCAAAGCCTGGATGCATCCGTGGCTCTTCCCGGCAGCTTCCCAAGAGAGCCACGTCCCATCAATCCCATCCACACATTTTCCTGGGACAGCCAAGGCTCCCTGACTGCTTTGCCCATCAGTTTGTGCTTCTCCTGCACAGAACCATGGAGTGGGTTGTGTTGTAAGGGAGCTTCAAGCCCATCCAGTGCCACTCCTGCCCTGGCAGGGACACCTCCCACCATCCCAGGCTGCTCCAAGCCCCATCCAGCCTGGCCTTGGGCACTGCCAGGGATCCAGGGGCAGCCACAGCTGCTCTGGGCACCCTGTGCCAGGGCCTGCCCACCCTCCCAGGGAACAATTCCTGCCCAATCTCCCACCCAGCCCTGCCCTCTGGCAGTGGGAAGCCATTCCCCCTTTTCCTGGCACGCCAGTATCTCACCCCTCAGAGCAGATGAAGGGCACAGGGAAGCCAAACTTCTCCATCCCCTGGCGTGGAGATTTCAGCCAGGATTCAGTTTTCCCTGTCTGGCACCCAGCTGGATGCAGGGACTGTGCTCCTCTCTGCTTTATGCACACAGAGCAGCTGTGGGGGGGTCATTTCCAGGCCTGATGCTCTCACATCAGTGCTGTCCACGCTGGTGGAGGAAGCGGCACCAAAGTGACAAGTGTGGAGAAACAAACACACAAATAAGAGAGATCTGACACGAGAGGTTCCCCTTCTCTCTTATTTCTCTGTTCTTCCTGCACAGCTGTCCCTGCATTTCCAGCAGCAGTGGGGTGAGCAGAGCACACACCGAGCTCCCTGCTCGGGGCAGGATGGGGTGCACAGGAGCAGCTCCCCCACGCTGCAGCTTTGAGGTGCAGCTCCCATGGGAGTTTTTATGAGAGTTCCCTGTCCCACAGCCTCAGCTGGTGACTCTCACAAAAACCACAGAGGTGCAGAGAGCAAACAGCTTCTCTGGTGTGTCAGGAGAGCCGAGCCGTGCCCACGTCACACCCCAGCATGTCCTTGCTTGCTCTGAGCAAGGCTGCACTTCTCTGCCCTGGTCACCCAGACTCTGCACATGGCAGCAGCAGCTTCTGGATCACCAGGTGAACCACCCCCCCAACACAGGGAATTGCCATCCTCTGCCCTCCCTCTCCCCCAGCCCTCACCTGCTCCCACTCCTGCAGTGATGGAGAAGGGATGTCACTGTCCCCAGGTGCCACGGGGCTGGAGGGTGGCTCTACCCTGGCGCTGCAGTCACTGAGGGCAGGAGGAGGGGAGGGGTGTCCAGGGGCAGCAGCCCCAGCTGGGGAAGGGGCTGGCAGGGCACAGGTGATGAGCAGAGCTCGTGGCTCCAAGCTGAGAGAGGAGCAGAGAGAAGGGGACCAGGGGCTGGTCCTTGCCCAGACACAAGATCCTCAGCCCAGGCTGGCTCAGCAAAGCCAGGACCTGCGGGCCAGGGCTGGGCTGGGCTGCTGCACTCGCTGGTCCAGCACCTGAGATCGGTACTGCTGATGCAAAGTGAGCACAAAGGCTGGGCCAAGGCTCCAGGCTCAGCTCTCCAGGTCAGCAGCCTGAACCACAGCCGTGGATCCAAACCTGGCTTGGGTTTATTTCCTCCCTACAATTCAGAGGCTTCAGTCAAAACCAGAACTAGAAAACCCTCCGACTTCTTCTGGGTGTTAGGATGGTTTTCCCATCCATGCTGCAGATCCACTGAAACCCTGAAGATCCATCCTTGGACTTGCTGGAGTCACTGGGACCAAGGCAGGGCAAAGGAGAGGAGCCAGTAAGAGCTTCCAGCTCATCCCCAGCTCCCACCTGGATAAGGAACCTCTCCCACCCTCCGAGCTCAGGTGGCCTCAGTTCCTGGGTGGGAGGTGAGGAAGGCTCCTTGGTGGCCACCAGCTCTGCCAGGATGCAGGAGATGCCAGCTCTGAGCAACCATCACCTGAAGACACCCAAACACGTGCAGCACATTCCAGCCACCCACTCCAAACCACTGACTCCACCTGACTTCTGCCCTGCTCTCTGTGGGATGATCAAGGTTGGAAGAAACCCCAAAGTGGGTTTTGAGGAGCTGCTTCTACCATCGGAGCAGGACCCAGCCACCCACATCCCATCTCCCAGTGCACCCAGCACCCTCCAGCTGTGATCACTGAACACAGAATGAGAACCAGCCCTGGAATTACTGCAACCACAACTCCCACCGACCCCTTCCTTGTCCCCTCTGCCCAGGAATGCCCTCTGGGTTCCTTGCTGCTGATGCAGGAGGTGCCAGGCAGGCAGCAGCCACGGTGACGGGCACAAATCTCCGAGTACCATCCTGATGATGCAGCTTCTATAAAAAGAAAAAAATCAGTGTAAACCATGCCCATAGCAGAACTTCCCAGGGAAGCGTGAACTGTCCTGGAGCTGTCGGATGCCACAAGGCTCCTGCAGCCTGGGGCAGGTTTGAGGTAGGGAGGAACAAGCCCAGAGCTGGGGTTTGGTTTGTTCTGCTGCAGTGAAGCGACAGCACACAGGGCAGGCAGGAACAGGTCCTGAAACTCAGCACCAGAGCCCTGGGGGAGCTGCAGCACCAGTCCTGGGGTCAGCTCTCACAACACTGAGGGGCTGGAGCGTGTCCAGGGCAGGGAACAGAGCTGGGAAGGGGCTGGAGCACCAGGAGAGGCTGAGGGAGCTGGGAAAGGGGCTCAGCCTGGAGAAAAGGAGGCTCAGGGGGCCCTTCTGGCTCTGCACAACTCCCTGACAGGAGGGGACAGCCAGGGGGGTTGGGCTCTGCTCCCAGGGAACAGGGACAGGACAGGGGAAATGGCCTCAGGCTGTGCCAGGGGAGGTTTAGGTTGGATATTGGGAATATTCCTTCATGGGAAGGGTGGTCAGGCCCTGGCACAGCTGCCCAGGGCAGTGGTGGGGTCACTGCCCTTGGAGGGATTTAAAAGCCTTGTGGACATGGGTCAGTGGTGGCCCTGTCAGTGCTGGGAGAACAGTTGGACTCGATGTACTTAGAGGGTTTTCCAACCTTTACAATTCCATTATTCCACCTGGGGATGCAGGAACTCTCTGTGCCACAAGCCAGCACTGCTGGGATGCTGCTGCTCCCCCAGCCAGCCCTGCTCGTGCTCTCCAGCTGCTCCAGCAGCAGCTGACACTTCCAAGTGCCATATAAAGATTAATTCTGCCACCACATAACGAGGTCATTAAGGCTGATATTAAGGTGGTTGGGACTGGACTGAGCCAGCCTTTGGTTTAAGCCCAGATGGCAAAGCAGCAGAGCAGGGACAGCCCGGCCCTGCCAGCAGCCTCAGCTCCCTCCAGCTGCAGGGATTTGGGGAGCACACCCTGCTCCTGCCCCTGGTCAGTGCCTGGCACACGGCCCTGGAGCTGGCCCTGGCACGCTGCAGCCTCTCCTTGCAGCCCAAGTGACAGCCAAGAGATGAAATGTTTAAAATAACCCCAGCAATGCAGGAGCTGCGTCACGGGTTGTTCTGCCTCTGCTCCAGCTCCGCCGGCCCTGCACTTGGATGGGAATATTTGGGCTGGCCCTGCTCCCTGCCAGCCTGGCCAGTGTCACCCTGGAGCAAAACCAGTGCCCAGCAGAGCAGAAAGCACTGGAAGAGATGCAACCTGTGTGATCCCATCCCTTCCCCGGGTTTGAAGCGTGAACAGCTCCTTGCGGAGAGGGAAGCCCTGAGCTCGGCCCAGAGGGGCAGAGCAGGGCTGCACCAGGGGCTGGCAACAGCCTCAAAGGGGCCACCTGCCCCGTGCCTCCCTGCTGCCCCAGCTCCTCTATTTCCACACTGCAGCCCCTTCTCAGGATGGGATGGTTGGGGTGTCTGTGCAGGGCCAGGAGCTGATGATCCTTGTGAGTCCCTTCCAGCTGAGGGTATTCTGTGACCCTCTCCCTGCCCCTGCAATCAGCTCTTTCCCTTCTCGCTCCGAAGCTGAGGGAGGCTCAGGCATCGCTCCCGTTTCCACCCGCCCCCCACCCCCTCCTGGCCCACTGGCCGAGTATTTTGGAAAGTGTTGGAAGGCAGCAGTGAGTCACACACAGCTGCAGTGCCTGGCAGGCTCTGCTGGCCCCCGGGGCCCCCCGCGGGCTTCCTGGGGTGACGAGCCCCCCGTTCTCTCCCCAGCATCTCCAGCAAAGAGCTGACCGAGCTCATCGAGCGCCTGCAGAAAAATGCTGACCAGGTGGAGAAAAACATCGTGGAGACCGACTCCCGAATGCAAAATGTAAGCGAGGCACGGTCCCACACCCACGGGCTCCTCCCAGCAGCCCCGTGTCCCTTCTGCCTCCTGCCCCAGCCCTTGGCACTTCCCGGGCTCTCCCCTCCTCTCCTATGGCACACGGGGGGGCTGCCCAGCCCTGTTCCTGGGTTGTGACGATCTGTAAGGGTCGTTTAAGGGTTATCGGGGTCCCCCCGCTCGTGGGAAGAGGGTGGGAGGGTGTTCCAGGCAACAGGGCCCCGGAATTCCCCCCTGCCCGGGGGGCAGTACTGTGCAGGGTGGGGATGGGAGCTGGGATGGAGGAGGAGGGGCCTGAACCAACCTCCCGGTCCCAAAGGACGCATCCCAAGGCGATGCAGCTCCCCAGCCCTGCCCCAGCAGGCGAGACTGGATGGAACAATGAGACTTGGAACAACCTCATCACGTGGAAGGTGTCCCTGCCCATGGGGGGAGTTGGAGCTGGGCGGTCTCTAAGGTCCCTTCCACCCCAAACCATTCCATGATCCTGTGACAGGAGAGGAGAGAGTAAAACACATCCCAGAGGGATGGGAGACAGCAGAGCTCCTGCCCCTCTCCAGTGCCAAGGGAGAGCGGGCTGGGATGACCTCCTGGGTACCACGGGGTGACCCTTTCTCCTGTCCCCCCCGTGCAGGACCTGCACAAGATCAAGGCGTGCCAGCTGGCGCAGTACAAGGAGCTGACAGCACAGAAACTCTCCGAGTCCGACAAGCTGCTCTACGTGCTGGATGGGGACGCGGCCGTGGCCCGGCACATGAAGCACCCCCAGGGGGACATGATCACAGAAGAGTGAGTGCCACGGGGACCCTGTCCCAGAGCCCCTGGGAGAGGGGGAGGCCTCTCCAGGGGCTCTGCTCAGCTGCTGCCTGCAGCAGGGGGGTCACCACGGGCTCCTCTGCGTCCCAGCCCCCATTAGGGTGTGACCCAGGCCATCCTGGGTACGTGGGGTGTGAGATGATGGCAGCGTGGCAGGGTGGCACCTGCCCACTGTGCCCCACGCTCTGCCCTGGGTCCAGCCTGCCCTGGGAGCCACGGGAGCAGCCCCTGGCAGAGGGCAGAGCACAGGAGCCTCTGCCCTCTCCCTGCCCGGCCGCTGCACAGCACAGCCCGCCCGGGCTGTCCCCTAAGGACATTGTACCCATAAGGACATCATCCCCCAAGGACAGCCCATCCATCCAGGGGCCCTGGGAGAGGGTCAGCTACACCCCCAGGGCTAATGCCAGCCCATGCTCACATCCTGCATCCCACCCTCACCCTTCCCTTCCCGCAGCATCCGGCAGCTGAAGGAACGGGTGGCAAACCTGCGTGTGAAGCATGACCAGATCTACAACTTCCCCATGCAGCACATCGAGCCCCAGGTCAACTGGTCAACAGTGATCGAGGAGAAACAGGTACCAGGGGGGCCACCAGTGTCACTGCCTGGCAGTGGCACCAGCTGGGCAGGAGCTCCTGCAGCTCCCCGTGGAGAAACTGGCTCTGGATAAACTTGTGGGCAGCTCCAAAGTGGGAGCAGCAAACAGCTGGGTGGCAGGGGAGGGGCAGAGGTGATGGGACAAGGCCAGCTGCTGTGGCACCAGGAGTCAGTGCTGGAGGTGGCACCAGTCCTGGCCTCAGCATCCCCAGTCACTGCCTGCTGTAGGCTCTACCCCACAGCCCTTATCTTTTATTTTATCCCACTCCCTACACTCTTCCAGCCAGAGAAGGGTTTAAGCCCCCAGACTGGTTTTCCCACTGCTGCCCTCCAGCACAGCTGATTTCACCCACACGCACCTGGGGCATCCTCACGCTGCAGCCACCAGAGGCCATCCAAGCCCAGCTCCATGGCCACCTCCAAGAGGAGTTTCCCAGGTCTTGGCAGCCTCACTCCACTCCCCCATTGCTAACCCCAGCCCCTGTGCACCACAGGACGCCTTGAGCAGCAAAGGCTTTGGGACTGACCTGCTGCTGGTCAACAGCCAAGTAGAAGAGCACAACATCTTCCACAACGAGGTCATGGCCATCGGGCCACACATCGTCAAGGAGGGAAGCAAGGTCAGCTCTCCTGCCCCTGCTGCCCTGCAGGGTCAGCCTGAGCCGTGGATGAAGGGGAGGGTGTCCCACCATCCAGGGTGCTACAGCCCCGAGCAGGTTTGGGTGGGTGCTCAGATCCCCTCCCAGCCTGAGGGCCCAGCAGCTCTGCCTTCACAATGAGGCAAATCCCATAAACCACATCCCCTTCCAGCCTAAACCCCCAACCCTCTGCACCCTCGGGCCCCTGTCAGACCACCACTCTCCAGACACTGCTCCTAACCCCTGCCTTGCTCCTCCTCCAGGAAAACATGAGCGACTTCCAAGCCAAATACCAGAAGCTGCTGGTAAGAACCTCTGGGACCCTGGGGGAAGAACCCTCCTGGAGGGGTCCCTTGCTGGGGGCCCCACCAAGAGGAGCTCTGTGCTGAGCTGTCCCTGTGCCCCTGGCAGGCCGGCTCCCAGCAGCGGCAGCAGGACCTGAACTCGCTGCAGGATTACATGCAGCGCTGCACCAACAAGCTCTACTGGCTGGATCAGCAGGCCAAGGACAGGACCCATTACGACTGGAGCGACCACAACCTGGACTACCCCAGCCGGCGCCGCCAGTACGAGGTCTGTGCGCTCCCTGTGCGCTGCTGGGCACAGCGAGCTGGCCTTGGGGCTGGGGGCTGCATGGGGCAGGAAATGTTCCTTCCCCCGTGCCCCAGTCTCCCCCAGCCCGTTGCGAAGGGCTTTGAGGTGTCCAGCTGATAAGACAGGAGTGGTGAGGTTAATCTTTACCTCTGCCAAAGGTAACGTGATGGGGAAGTGACCCCGTGGTAGGGACAGCTCCCTTACCCTTCCTGTCCTTTATCTCAGCGCTGGCTTGGCAACAGTCACAGATCTTTAGCAGCATCTGCAAGGGAAGGAAAAGTGAAAGCTGCAGTGGGAGAGCAGCACGCTTTGTCTTGTGGAGCTGCTCAGCCCCAGACTGCAGCCAGGGTCCCCTCCCTCTGCGTGGGGATCAATGTCCCACCTCTCTCCATCCAGAACTTCATCCATCGGAAGCTGGAGGAGAAGGAGGAGGCCATCAACAAGCTGCACGCTGATGGGGATCAGCTGCTGGCCCAGAACCACCCCGGGAAGAACGCCATCGAGGTGAGCACCGGGGAACGGTCCCAGCTCCCCAGCCACCCTGGAGCATGGGCGACTCGCCCAGCCCTTCTCCAGAGTGGGACCTGGAGCCAACACCACTCGTGACTTTAGTTCCTGAGATGCCAAGGGGGGAAAAGCCTCCTTCACTTGCAGATGTGTAAACACCAAAGGAGGAGGAAAGATAAACCTGAGGAGCTCTTCCCATCTCCCTCATTCCTGTGGCAATGACCCTGTACCAACCTAGAGAGGACAAATTATGGTGGAACTGTTCCCTGTTTGGTGGGAGGATGGACACAAGGGTTTGCCACCTGCACACAACCTGTGCTCCCACAGGACCATCCCAGCCTTGGGTATTCCCATCCTAGGTTCCCCCTGAGAGCACCTGGGTGGCTCCAGAGGCACCCAAAAAGCTCCTCACTCAGGATGGCAACTGGGACTTGCTGGTGGGCAGTTCAGGTTCCCCCTGCCAGGGGATCCTGCTGATGTCCCCCTCCCACCCCTGTGCTGCAGGCTCACATCGAGGCCGTGCATGCTGACTGGAAGGAGTACCTGAACCTGCTGATCTGTGAGGAGAGCCACCTGAAGTTCATGGAGGACTTCCACAAGGTACCACATCCCTGGGGGCAGTGGCTTGCTGGAACCTGGAGAGCGGGTGCTGGGTTGCAGGAAATCCTAGAATGCAAAATTCCTGCTCCTATGGAAATTGGGTAGAAGAGATGGAGTGCTCTAGAACAAGGACTTTTAAGGTTAGGAGAGCACCTTTAGCTGATAGAACACAAGTCATAATTGCTCAGGCACCAAAGGTCAATGATTGCTTGGCCAAAACATGACTTGCACGAAGCTTCTGCTCCAGCACTGAGTTTCATGAGCCACAGTCAGTGTCAGCTTCCTTCCTTCCTTCCTCCCTCCCTCCCTCCCTCTGTCCCCAGCAGAGCAGAGATCCCACACACAGCACAGGGAGAGCTTGCATGCTCCCCTGGGAAGCAGAGCAGGTCCCTGTAGGAAATCCCAGCTGCCAGAAGCAGAGCTGCCCCCCGGGGAGCCCGGCACAAGGGCTGAGTGTCCCAGCTGAGCTGGGCAGACAGATGTCTGCTGGATAAATGGAATCCGACAGCCGGGGAGGCTCTGCAGGGGAGCAGGTCGGGCTGGATTCCTCTCCCACAGCCTGGGCGTGTTCACCACCCCCTGGGTCTCCTGCCAAAGCTCAGCTGTGGTGCCCAGCCCAGGCAGTGCCTTTCGTGGGGATCTGCCAGAACAGCTGCCCCAGGGGATGGTTTGTGTGTGGAAGGGCTTGGCTCTCCCTTCTCCTGGCGCTGGCAGTGGTGGCACCACACACCGTGGTGATGCTGCCCCAGTGAAACAAAAGTGAGGGCAGGGAGAGGTGGGGCTCAACAACTCTGCATAGAACCAGCTGCTCCTGGTTGTTGTTTCCTTCAGCTGATGTCCTGAGTGAATGAAATAGTGATCCCTTGCCTTTCTCCACATATTCTGGGTGTCCAGATGCCCAGAGTAGCTCCTGGTGGCTGTGTGAAGACCACGGAGGGTCTGCTCCATGTTTCAGCAGGATCCTCTCTCACAAAGGACTTTCCCTCTCTGCAGTTTCAGAAGGACACCAAGGACGCTCAGGAGCTTTTGAAGAAGGTGGATACAGACCTGGACCAAAAGTTCAGCCCGGAGTTCAAGGACAGATACCAGCTGGAGTCCCTCCTGCGGGAGCTGGATGTGAGTGTCTGCAGGCAGGACTGCGGGGGAGGCAGCAGCAGGAGCCACTGTCCCCACGGCACCGGCACAGGGACGTGCGGGCACCTGGCCCAGCTTTCTCCACCGGGAGCAGCGGGGCCACGCTGCTGCCTCCCCGTGCCCGGCCTTCCCCCAGCTCGGCCTTCCCCCCTGGCGAGAGATTGCCTCTCGCCTAGCAACGCAATTGCTCGCTGGGCTGGTTTCTATTTGCTCTCTCATTGAGTTAGCGCTCCTTAGGGGTGGGAGCATAACTAGACCTGCTGCCGGAGGAGGTTGTGGAACTCGCTGTGCTGCAGTGAGCCGGGCTGGGGATCGCCCGCTTGGGAAGGGCTGTGCTGAGCCTGAGCCTAAGCCTAAGCCTAAACCTAAATCCAATCCCAAACATGCTGCAGCAGGCCCAGCTGATGCAGGTGTCCCGGGACAGCTGATAGCCCTTCCCAAGGGTTGTCCCCTCTCCTCCATCCCACTCGGCATCTCGGGATCTCCACCTTCAGGGGCAGAAACAGAGCAGCTGCTGGAGAGCCTTGTGGCAGGGCTGGAATCAGAGCTGGGAGCGGGGCTGTCCACCAACACACAGGGGAACCGGGGGAGCCCTGTCACTGCCCGCTGGCATGGCAACCCCTGGGCAGCGTCCCAGCCCTCAGCCTGGCTGCGGAGGGAGGCAGGGGAGTGCAGGAGCACCGGGAACAGGAACACGGGGCTGCAGGAGGCGCCTTCAGCACATGAGAAGCCGGAGTCTCTGTCCCGGCTGGTGGGAACGAGCTCCTCCCTGGCTGCGAGAGCCCAGCAGTTCGTTCTTCCCCTGTTCTCTCACTGGTTCTTGTTGCTGCCCCGTGCCAGGACCAGGAGAAGGCCTTGGACAAGTACGAGGCGGTGGTGAAGTCGCTGCAGGAGCGCAGCCAGCAGGTGCTGCCGCTGCGGTTCCGCCGCCAGACGCCGCCGCAGCCCGTCCCGGTGGAGGCTCTGTGCGAGTACGAGGGCGAGCAGGTACGGCCAGCCCGGCCGGGAGCGGGCACGGCTGCTGCGGGAGCGGCCCCTCAGCGGGCACGGCCGTGCCGGGGGCACTGCGGGAGGAGCAGGCTTGTCCAAGCAGCGGCGGTGGCTCCTGCGGGGGGAACGAGGCAAAGGTCGCCCTGGCCTCAGTGGAAAGAGCGGGTTTTGCAGCGGAGGAGCGGGAGGGGTCTGGGGGAATCGCAGCCTCGCTGCCCCTCACACCCTCGGGACGTTGTGAGAGCGCAGCGCTGTCACATTCCCACGCTCCCTGAGCCGATGTCCCGGCGTGTTCCTGACCGAAGGAACGCCCCACCACCACCTCCGGCCCTTCCCAGCCCACATCCCCACATCCCCATATCCCCACATCCCACCACCACCTGAGGGCTGAACGCCTGGCCGAGGGGTGGGACAGCAGCGCCGGCAGCCACCACGGGAGTGGCAGGCGTGGGACAGGGGCCAGCAGCTCCAGCTAACTCAGCTGCCGGCTTCTCCGAAAAGGAAAGCCAGAGCACAGCCCTGGAAACGCCTCCTCATCTCTGCCCGAGTGGGAATTCGCTCGCCGTGGCTGTCGCAAGAGGCTCGGCTTGGTGCCTGCAGGCTGCGGGCAGGGAGGAGCCGGCACATGAGTTTCTGGCGAGGGGCAGGCTCCTGGAGAAGCCGGGAGCAGGGGCTGGGGGTGAGGCGGTGCTGCCTCCCGGCTGGAGCAGCGGGCGGTGGTTCCGGCCGCGCTGCTGTGACCGGTTCCTGTCCCCCAGGGCCAGATCAGCCGCGGAGCCCACTACACCCTGCGGAAGAACAGCGGAGACGTTTGGGAAGTGGCCGACAGCGCAGGAGACACCATCAGCGCCCCCGGGGTCTGCTTCATGATCCCCCCGCCCGACCCAGAAGCGATCGCCCTGGCGGAGCAGTACGTGTCCGCTGCCCCTCCGGCCTTTGCCTTCCCCGCCCCGGGCCCTGCCACCGGCGCTGCAGCCCCGTCTGGCACCCCGGGGCTCCTGCCCTAATTCCCACAGCCAAGCCCTGCCCTCAGGAAGCCTCAGGCTTCCTCCCGAAGGGATTCCTGCCCCTTGCTGCCTGCCCACAAGAGCCCGCCTGGCAGAGAGGGATCGGCTCAGAGCCATCCGGTCCGGTCCCCCCTGCTCTGGGGGAGCTCCCCACCCCTCCCTCAGCAGGCAGGTCCGCCCTGGCTGCCTCTCCCATGTTCTAGTGAAGCTGCTTCTCCCCCCACCTGCTTCACGGCTGCCTGAGGGAGCAGCCCCCACAACCCCTCCAGAGCTGGAGCTCCGTCCTGGAGCAGTGCCGGGGTGGTGACGGGGGGATGGAGGGGCTGAGGCTCTGACTGACCTCCTGCTGTCCCGTTTTGCAGAATTGCCAAGCACTACGTGGCCGTGAAGGAGAAGACCAACAACTGCAAGAACGTCCTCCAGCAGCGCTATGAGGGGCTGAAGGCAGACAGCATCGGAGGTGTGGGGCACAAAAAGCCTTGACCTGAGGTGGTGGAGCATCTTCTGGGGATGCTCCCATCTCCTAAGAGACTCCTGAGTGATCCCTCCTAAGTGGTGGAGGGTAGGGGGCAGAGCAGCCAGGCCGTGGTCACAGCAGGCCAGGCTCAGGGAGTGCAGCAGGATGAGGGTTTGGCACTCTCCAGTGGGACTGAGCCCACACCCAGCTTCCCACCAGCTTTAATCTGGTCTCCTCTTGGTTTCCAGATGCTGCATCAGTTCGGGGACGCCAGCTCCTGGCAGGGCTGGAGAAAGTCAACAGTGACCTGGACAAGCAGGAGAAAGCAATAACAGCAAACCTGCGGCCGCCGCTGGAGCAGAGCCGGGCGGTGCAGGACAGCACCGAGCGCTCCAAGGACCTCAAGGTGGGGGCTGTGGAGCTGAGGGGTGGTGCCCTACAGGGCCCATGCTCCCAAAGGGTCTCCAGAGTGGTTCTCAATAACCAGGGGTACCTCAAGTGCTTCCTGAGCCCTGGAAATGGGGTGTGGAGTGAGGCTCACAGCTTCTTCCAGCAGAGATGGGCAGCAGCCCTATGAGCAGCCTCAGAAACCCAAAATCTTTGCCCAGCTTCTGGCCCAGCTCAGTTGAATGGGAAGAAGATGATGGCTGCAGGTGGTGGCTGTGAGGATGAGAGGGGAGCCCTCAGGGTTTGATCCTGCCCATCATCCAAGCACAGTTAATTTTGCCACCACTATCACCAGCTCAGAACAGGAAAACCCTTGTGGTCCGAGGCAGTTTCTCCTTGTGGAGCTGCTCCTCCAGGCTCCAGTGCCAGTAGCATCCAGCTCCTTTCCTCTTTTTCAGACCCCTAATTAAGCCAGGCTCTGTGCCACAAACCTCCCTTGGTTTAGGAGGAAGTTCAGGGCCTGGTTACATCACTTGCCCAGGGCTGTGTCAAAATCCAGGTGCCACCACAAGAGAAAGCAAATTGCCCCAGCTGCCTGCAGCGCTTTGATGTCCAGGCAAGAATTCATCTGTCAGAGCCCAACAGCCCAGATGAGTCCAGCATGTCCCTGACAGAGCTGGAGCTGCTGGGAACCACTCCCCAGCTGGAGTTTCCTTGCTAAGGAGAGACAGGTCAAAAGAAACTCAGCCAAAAATATCCTTCTGTGCCCTGCAGGGCTGAAAGGCAGCTTCCACCAAACACAAACCCTCAGCCCTGACTTCCTTCCTCACCCTGGACAGCCAAGGGTGGCTCCTCTGTGGCCACCAGGTGCTGGCTCAGCTGCTCCAAAGGCTTTGTTCCTCCTGCAGAACATCACCAACGAGGTCCGTCGGATCGAGCCTGAGAAGAGCAGGAAGATCCAGGAGTGCGAGGCCTTCATCGAGTCGGTGCCCAACACGGGCAGCGCCACGCTGGTCAGGAACAAGGTGGAGAACACCAACAAGAAGTACGAGCGCGTGGTGCAGCTGCTCAGCGCTGCCCAGGAGAAGTAAGTCGTGCCTTAAATCCCAGCTTGAGCCCGGCCTAAGGCAGGATCCTGCAGGAGGAGGGTGCAGATGTGCTTAAACACCTTCCTCTCGTGTCCCTGCAGAGTTGAGGTGGCCACAAACCTGGAGAGGAGCCTCCAGCAAGGCCGAGACCTGCTGTCAACCTATGAGAACAAGCTGGTCATGGATGACACGGTACCAGAGGACTTGAGGGTGGTAGACAGGAAGAAGGAAGAGCTGCTGGTGAGTTTCCTGCCCTGTTCACATGCTGCTTTCCAAAAGCTCTGGTGATTCCTGCTCAGCTCACAAGCTTGGATCTGTTGGTGACAGGATGGCCTCCTCCAGCTGGGGGTGAGAGCTCATCTTGACTGCAGTGATCCCCACCTACTTCAGACACAAACACCTCCCATCCTCAGATCAAATCAAATCAAATCAAATCAAATGCCACTTGAAGTCTTGTGATTTGATAAAAGGACTAATCAGACTGCTTCCCTCTCTACTCTGCCCCTGTGAGACCCTCCCAGAGGGTCTTGTGTCCAGGTCTGGAGTCCTCAGCACAAGAAAGACATGGACCTGTTGGAGCAGCTCCAGAGAAAACGCTCTGAGGGCTGCAGCCCCTCTGCTCTGGAGCCAGGCTGGGAGAGCTGGGGGTGTTCACCTGGAGAAGAGAAGGCACCAGGGAGTCCTTAGATCCTCTTCCAGTGCATAAAGGAGGCTTATAAAAAAGAGGGAGAGAGACTTTTTACACAGGCAGATACTGACAGCACAAGAGGAATAGTTCTAAACTAAAAGAGAGAATATTTAAATTAGATGATAGCAAGAAATTCTGCTCTGTGAGGATGGTGAGGCCCTGGCACAGCGTGCCCAATGAAGCTGTGGCTGCCCCATCCTTGAAGTGTCCAATGCCAGGCTGGATGGGTTTGGAGCAGCCTGGGACAGTGGAAGGTGTCCCTGACCACGGTGGGGGTGGAATGAGATGAGCTTTAAGCTTTTTCCAAACTAAAACCTTCTGTGATTCTTAGAGAAGTGAAGGATAAAATGGTCTGGGAAAAGCAACACAGTGGCCTGACACTGGAGAGATGGGCCTGGCAAGGCTTTGAGAACAGTTACTGCTTGGAAAAACTACCCAAAGTGGCAATTCTTCTGCTATAGAAAGACCAAGAACTGGCTAGGCCAGAATTTTCTATGCTTCTTCAGCTTTTCCTTGAAATCCCAAATTCAGACTAACATGGAAGAGCTGTCACTGCTCCTTCCACAGTTGCTGCCTGGCAAGAACAGGGTGGAAGCCTTGCATGAGGAGCAGCAGCTATTTTGCACATTGCACAGTTACTTTCAAAGGCCAGCAGGTTGAGGAGGGACTAAGAGGTAGCTCTTCTCCCTGTCAGGTTTACCAGGTGGTTCTGCTTGCCATGTAAACCTTGAACTTGGTTTTCTCCACACCTGGTGGCACTGCTGCAGCTCAGCCCTGCAGCTCCAGTGGAGCTGCTGCAGTTGATGTGGGTGACAACAGTGACAAGAGCCTGGCTTGTGTGAAACCCCAGGGAATCCCCCGTCCCAATTTTTCCCCGCAGGCCATGGGCACCGAGCTCCAGTCCAAGAAGTTCCTGCTCAGTGAAGCCGAGCAGAACCTGCAGAGGACCAAGGCGTGCTCCAACACCCTGGCCAGCAAGTTCCAGGAGC
This sequence comes from Phylloscopus whistleri, assembly GCA_017589585.1. Taxonomy (NCBI): domain Eukaryota; kingdom Metazoa; phylum Chordata; class Aves; order Passeriformes; family Phylloscopidae; genus Phylloscopus; species Phylloscopus whistleri. The sequence goes on from JADMLD010000353.1 coordinate 528,330, forward strand.
ACTGCCCCGACATCGAGCGCCAGGAGGCAGAGCTCTACAAGCTCAACCAGCGCTTCAACAACCTCAGCAAGCAGATCGAGCACAGGTGAGACTGCAGGCCAGGAGAGCTGGGGTATCTGCTGTGGAGTTGGAACCACGCTGTAATTGGAGGAGGCACAATTGGGAAGGAGAAGGAGGAGTTGCAGAAGGGCTTCCAGGGAGGTCTGAGGAGGAAGAGGGAGAGGTTGCTGGCACGTGCTGCTGGGTAGAGCTGGGAAAACAATGATTAAGTTCTCTTGCAACAGAGGTGCCAAGCAAACACCTCTGGCTCCAGTCCATGTCTCTAGGGAGCAGGGGAAGCGGGCTGGGCTAAGGGGTGTCTGCAGCAGGCCCAGGAGATGTGGGAGGACTGAAGCTGAGCTGGTTCCCCCCACAGAATGCAGACCCTGCAGAAAGCCAAAAGTGCCTACTCCAACTACCGCACCAACTACGACAAGGTGAACCAGTTCCTGTGCAACATCCCCAACTACGAGCCCCAGGAGACTGACAACATCCAGCAAGTGGAGATGAAGCTGAAGAGCCAAGCGGTAACTCCCAGGGCACCCCGGGCTCCTCAGGGGGAGGCCAGGGAACAGAAGTAAAAGAGTTCAGAACAGAAGAGTTCTATTCAGAACTAAAGAGTTTAGTTCAGAACTAAAAGAGTTCAGAGCAGAACTAAACAGAGCTTAGATGGCTCCTGAACATCAAACAGGAAAATAGAACTATTTATTAGATTTATTCCTGTGCTCTAAGGTCCCGCTGTCCTCCTGTGCCTTGTTTACAGAAAGCAGGGCTGCTCAAGGAGGTTGGAATTCTCAGGGTTGTGATTTTAATGGTAACCCCCAGAAAGGCTGAAGGATGCATTTGGATGTTGTGTTCCTTCTGACCTGTATCTCTGTGCTCCCAGGCACTGCTCAGTGACATTGCAAGCAAGGAGCAGGAGGTGCAGAAGGTCTCTGTCACAGCTCAGCAGTACCAGCAGGCAGTGAAGGTAAGGACTGAAATTCTGCCTGTGGGAGAACAGAGAAACAGAGTACAGGGGTGAGAAGAGACCTTAAAGCTCATCTCATCCCACCCCCTGCCATTGGCAAGGACACCTTCCACTGTCCCAGGTCGCTCCAAGCCCCATCCAGCCTGGCCTTGGATCCAGAGGCAGCCACAGCTGCTCTGGGCACCCTGTGCCAGGGCCTGCCCACCCTCCCAAGGGACAATTCCTGCCCAATCTCCCATCCAGCCCTGCCCTCTGGCAGTGGGAAGCCATTCCCTGTGTCCTGTCCCTCCATCCCTTGTCCCCAGTCCCTCTCCAGCTCTCCTGGAGCCCCTTTAGGCCCTGGCAGGGGCTCTGAGCTCTCCCTGGAGCTTCTCCTCTCCAGGTGAGCACCCCCAGCTCTCCCAGCCTGGCTCCAGAGCAGAGGGTGGGGTTTTGTGGCCTTCCCTCCCCAAAAACGGGTCAAAGGGTGAAGTTGTTAAAGCCAGGGCATCTTAGGAGGAGCCTGTGCATGAAGGGGACCCAGTAATTTCACATTTCTCCTGGGAATGGCCTCCCACAGGACTACGAGTTGGAAGCTGAGAAGCTGCGGTCCATCCTGGACCTGGAGAACCGGAACGGCTACACCAGCAAGAAGCCCAGGCTGCAGTCCCCAGCTGCCAAAGTGAAGGAGGAGGTAAGTGAGGGGCAGCCAGAGGGGAGCTAAAGCAGAGGGCAGCTCACAGGACCACTGGGGGTTTGCAAACATCTACATTTACTGTGGGGGCCTTGGTCCCACAGGGGACCACAGGGAAGGGCAGGGAATTGGGAGGAAGGGATTTTTCATCATTTATTTGAACTGGGCTGGCCAGAATGAGGGAGGGAAAATGCTGGATTTAACACTTTCGGAAGGGAAAAAGGAGGAGAAAAGCCAAAAACCTGGAAGTCTTTCCCTCCTCTAGACTTTCAGAGAGATTTCACCACCAAAGATAGAAATACTTACAGTGAGATGAGGCCACAGCTACTTATTTATGCAGGATCTGTTTGCTACCTGCCTCAAACTCATCCTGCCCATAGAGGCAGGCAGAAGTGTCCATCTGGTTCTTCCTCAGCTTCCTCACCTGGTTCCTGCTGCACCTGTTTTTGCTTGAGTAGAAAAATCACAGTATGACCATGAGTGTGTCTGTGTGTGAGAATCCTTCTCCCTCCCCCAAAACTCAGCAGGTCACTGCTGTAGGTTTTTAGAGGAGCACCCTCTTTAGGGCCTGTTGTTCCTGGCCTTCTCAAGCTCTTCCCAACACGTGTTTGCTCTGCAGGAAGCTGTTCTGGCAGCCAAATACACGGAAGTGAGCGCCGTGAACAAGCAGAGGCTGCAGAACCTGGAGTTTGCCCAGAGCCTCCTGAGGCAGGTGAGTGGTCACAGGAGCAAGGTGATGCTGAAGGGACACAGGTGTTGGACCCATGGACACGTGTGAATGGCACATGTGGGGCTCTGCCAATACAGGCTGAACTGGGAACAAGTCTAGCTGGTGTCTTGTCCCCCTAAATCATTTATCAGCAGACACTTAAATTGGGCAGACCACCCCCCAGTCCCATTTCCCACCCATCCTAGGAAGCTCCAAATAATTTTTAACTCTTTTTGCCATTCTGTGGCAGAATTAGTGTCCCTTGTGGCTCAAAGCTTTGTTCTGACAGCAGCAGGCGTTGCAGAAAGGATTTCTCAGGCTGGGAACCCTCAGAGAAGTCTGTTTGCAAATGCTCCCTGCTCAGAGTTTGCCACAGCTCAGCTCCCTCCTGTTGCTGTGTCGGAGGCACCGATGTCTTGGCCTGGGACAGGAAGAGTTGGCCAGCAGGACTTGGGCAGTGACTGTCCCTCTGTGCTGGCACTGCTGAGGCACCTTGAGTTCTGTGCCCAGTTCTGGGCCCCTCATGACAAGAAGGACAAGGAGGGGCTGGAGCATGTCCAGGGCAGGGAACAGAGCTGGGAAGGGGCTGGAGCACCAGGAGAGACTGAGGGAGCTGGGAAAGGGGCTCAGCCTGGAGAAAAGGAGGCTCAGGGGGGCCCTTGTGGCTCTGCACAACTCCCTGACAGGAGGGGACAGCAGAGTCAGGCTCTGCTCCCAGGGAACAGGGACAGGAGGAGAGGAAACAACACCAAGCTGTGCCAGGGGAGGGTCAGGTTGACCATCAGGAGAAATTTCTTCACTGAAAGGGTGGTCAGGCATTGGCAGGGGCTGCCCAGGGAGGTGGTGGACGTGTTCCACCATTCCGAGGTGTCCAAGGAACGACTAGACGTGGCACTCTCTGCTCTGGGCTGAGTGACAAAGTGGGGATCAGACACAGGTTGGACTCGATGATCTTGGAGGTTTTTTCCAACCGAAATGATTCTGTGATTCTGTGATGATAAGCACCAAAAGTGTGATTAACTGGATTTTTTTGACTAATGTTTTTGGATCCTTTTGCCAACAACAGCAGCCAGAGATTCAGGTGACACAAGACTTTGCCCAGACCAAAAGGTCTGTAAGGCCTGTGGAAGAAGTGTGGAAGCTGAAGAAAGAGCTTGAGGATGAGACTCAGCGTCGGCAACAGCTCGAGGCGGAGATTGAAGCCATTCAGAACAACATTGTCCACCTGCAAAACCAGAAGCCCCAAGAAACTGTGGTGAAGAAAGAACTGGTGAAGAAGGTGCCTGACCCCCAGCTGGAAGAGAGCTTCCACAGACTGCAGCAAAACCTGGCAGAGGAGCAGCGCAAGAACCAGATGCTCCAGGAGGAGCTGGAGGCTCTTAAAATCCGTCTGCGTGTCCTGGAGCACGAGAAGAGGGAAGGAGGGCAGGAGTACATAGTGAAAGAGGTGCTGAGGATTGAACAAGATAAGGCTCAAGCTGCTGAAATACTGAAGCTCAAGGAGGAACTAGAAGAGCTCAGGAGGCAGGAAGGGACCAGAGAGAGTGAAGTCATCCTCCTACGCCAACAAATTGCTGTGCTGTCCAGCGAGAAGAACAAAGAGCAGGAGAAGGTCACGGAGAAGGAGGTGCTGAAGCTGCAGAACGATCCCCAGCTGGAGATGGAATTCCGGATGTTGCAGGAGACCAAGGAGAGGGAGAGCGCCCTTCGGCAGAAGCACGAGGAAGAGCTCAGCTTCCTCCAGGAGAAGCTCAGGCGTCTGGAGAAGGAACGGGCCATCGCTGAGGGCAAAATCACCGTCAAGGAGGTGCTGAAGGTGGAGAAAGACTTGGTCATTGAGAGGGAAGTGAACGAGCTCCGGCGCCAGTACGAAGATGAGAAGTCCAAGGGCCGTTCCAACGAGCGGGAAAAGGCTGAGCTGCTCAGGAAGATCCAGCTGCTGGAGGAGGAGAACTCCAAGGTGGTTGTTCAGGAGAAAGTGCGTGAGATTGTGCGCCCAGACCCCAAGGCTGAGAATGAAGTTGCGAACCTTCGCTTGGAGCTGGTAGAGCAGGAGAGGAGGTACCGCGGCGGGGACGAACAGCTGAAGAGCTGCCAGAACGAGCTGGCTGCTCTGAAGAACAGAGGGCCCCTGGTAGAAGTCAAAGAAGTCATTAAGGAGGTCATTAAGTACAAGAATGATCCAGAAACCGAAAAGGAGCTACAGCGACTCCGGGAGGAAATCATAGAGAGGACCGGAGCAATCGAAAGAGCTGACCTGGAGATATACCAGCTGAAACAAGAGATACAAGCTTTGAAAGACACCAAACCTCAAGTGCAAATGAAGGAAGTCGTTCAAGAAATCCTCCAGTTTCGGGAAGACCCCAAGACTAGAGAGGAGGTAGAGTCGCTGCGAGTGCAGCTGGCAGATGAACAGATGAAGCACATTGACCTGGAGAGGGAGAGGCTTCTCCAAGAAGAAAAAGTAAGACAGAAGGAAGAAGAACTTTCCCAAGTGAAGGAGAAAGTGGTCCAGCAGGAAGTAGTGAAGTACGAGCAGGATCCTGCCTTGAAAGCTGAGGTGAACTCCTTCTCCCAGAGCATTGAGAGCGAGCTGAAGCAGATCGACAGCCTCCGTGAGGAGCTGCGCAAGCTGCAGAGGAGGCGCTCCGAGCTGGAGCGGCAGCTGGAGGAGCTGGAGAAGGAGAGACAGGCCCGCAGGGAGGCCGAGCTGGAGGTGCAGAGGCTCAGGATCCGGCTGAACGAGCTGGAAGAACAGGAAAGAGAAACGACAGAACGAGTGACTGTGAAACAGAAAGTGATCCTTCAGCAAGATCCCCAGCAGGAGAAGGAGCACTCCCTCCTCAAGCTGGAGTTAGAAGAAGAGAAGCACCGCAGGCAAGTCCTGCAAACCGAACTAGAAGCCCTGAGAAAGAAGCTCCTTTCTTTGGAGAAGATGGAGGTCAAGGAGAAAGTGGTCTTTTCAGAGAGTGTCCAAGTGGACAAAGGAGACACAGAGTATGAGATTCAAAAGCTGAAGAGCAACCTGGAGGAAGAAAGTAGGCGCAAGAGGGAGCTGGATGCAGATATCAACCGCCTGGAAACCAGGCTGTCCGAGGTGGAATTCAACAACTCCAAGTCATCAAAGGAGCTAGACTTGTTAAGGGAGGAAAACCACAAGCTCCACCTCGAGAAACAGAACCTGCTGATGGAAACAAGGAGACTGCAGTCAGAGATTGAACTCACCGCAACAGAAGCTCAGGATTTGAGAAACATGACCCACATGGACAGTGGAATAAATCTGGACTCCAGGTTCCAAGCTTTGGAAAGAGAGTTAGAGGATCTGAAGCAGTTATCCAAAGAAAAAGATGTAGAGATTGAGCAACTCCAGAACCGCCTGAAGACAGTGGCTATCAAGAGGGAGCAAAGAGAGAACCACCTGAGGCGTTCCATCGTGGTCATTGACCCCGACACAGGAAAAGAGATGTCTCCAGAGGAAGCTCACGTGTTTGGCCTCATTGAATGGAGCCTGTTTGTCAAACTGAAGAGCCAGGAATGTGACTGGGAGGAGATCTCAATAAAGGGTCCCAACGGGGAATCCTCTGTGATCCTTGACAGGAAGTCTGGCAGGGAGTTCTCCATCGAGGACGCGCTGAAGAGCGGGAGGCTCACCACGGCCCAGTACGACAGTTACCTCAACAAGGAGATGTCCATCCAGGAGCTGGCAGTCCTGGTGTCCGGAAGCAATTACACAGCGCTCGCTCCACTTTAGAAACTTCACTTCAAGAGCAGCCAGTCAGAGCTGCAGCACCTTGTAGACATCCAGATCACTGCAAAGCCTCGCCCTCCTTCGCGTCTTCCAAACTGCTACAGCCTCTGCCCCGGCCATGCTACGCAGCCACACCGCTTGCTGTCACACACTGCAGGAAACACCACCAGTAGTGGAAAACATCTGCCAAACCTTCTGCCCCTCTTCCTCCCTGCCTACCAGAAAACAAGAGAAAGCCTTAGGACAGTGAAGTGCCTCAAGTCCAAAGACTCAGTAGAACCCGCAGTCCCCTCGACTCCTGCTCACATAGTCGTGTGCGAAGCCGTGTCAGGAGAGAGACTGAAGGTCCAGGTGACTCCGAGGTGACCAGCAGGAGCTGGTTACATCAGCTGCATGTTGATAAGCCAGACAGTCCCACTGTGGACACTGACTCAATGATGGGCTCGTCCTCTGAGAAAACCAGCTCTGTGGAAGCCGAGGTTTCGGTCCAGAATCACCACGTCAAGACCCACCACCACCATTTGTTCACCTCTGTGCCTGTGCTACTGGGAAGAGTGAAGGTGTACTTTGATGGCACCAGCCATTGATCCAGGAGGAGCATTCCCACACCCCAGAGGTCAAGGAAAAGGACATGAAGAGATGGCAGAACCACCAGACACAAGGGGTTGTGCACAGCATGTAAGGGAACCCAATGCAGAGGGGCTCCCACAGACAGCTCCTTCCCTCATGGTTTAAAGCTGTTATTGCTGGTGTTTTCCTGGATGGAGTTACATGCAGCTACGTTTCATTTACTTGTGTAAGGGAATGGGGAATAGAGGGGAATTCTATTTATAGTACAAAATAAAAATGCAGTGGTTCCAATCAGAAAGTGTTTGGTCTTTATTAATTATGGCAGCCTTCTGATCTTCGGCTATAAAAGTTGCCATTTAGGAGTCAGAATTAAAACACTAAGATTATTCATTTTAGCTTCTGGCTCTTTTCCAAGGGGGAAATTGCTGGAGCTGGGACTAATTAGCTGCATTAGATGGGAGTGAAGTGCACTGAAGCATGGGACTGACTGCAGGTGCAGAACAGTGGATTACACTGGGATGGTACCAGAGCCCACTCACTTTCTCTTTCCCAAATTTCAGCTAATACCCAAACCCTGGGGAGCTCAGATGTCCACAAAAGCAGTCATAAGCATTCCCTGCTTCTCCCTCCTGGCTCTGGGGACTAACACCAGCATTTTACCTTTGTGAATGAAGAGATCAGGGAGGATCACTGGTGCACCGGGGTCTGAGCCCCATGTCCCCACAGAGACAAACTTCACGGAACAGCAGGAGCACAGGGAATGAGAAGAAACATTCCTACCCCTGCAACCTGTACCACAGCTGCCATTCACTCACCATGCAGGAGACTTAAAACAGTCAGTAATTCATTACTCACTCGAGACACAGAGGAGCATCCAAGCTGCAACAGAAATTCTTAGAAACAAAGGGAACTAGAGGTAAGGAGATGGGGAAAAAAAGCATTTTGGAAAGTTTGAAACAATTTATTGAGTTGTTCTGTACAAGATTAACAGTTTTCATACCACCCCCACCATCTTCAGCAAGACAGTGCCAACACACATAAAAAAAATAGAATAGTAAACCGCAGCTCTTACACCCAAAAGGAACTGCCATCCCCAGGTAAGTGCCATGGGAGCCTATCCCTCCCCATCCCATCCTGGAAGCGCTGCAAGTTGCCTCACCAAGGCAGAGGTGCCAGCCTGGCTCCCCATCAGCTCCTCTGCGTGGGCCTGCCTTGCTGCCACTCTGCTCCACACCACTCACTCATTCATTATAGCATGTAAAGAAAAAAATATCCCACAGAATTTCCACCACATACACATTTCCCTGAGGCAAGAGGCTTCGCTAAATTCCTAGAAGGAGGGCATTCTGCTCTGGCCACGCACATGGGGGCTTCCCAGCAGAAGCATTCAAGTGAAAGCAAAGAGAGGGAGGAGAACCAGTACCTCGAGTCACTCGCTGAGAGCCCCTATCCTGCCGGCTGCCCCAAGCTTTCAGCTCCCAGGGGAAGGGGAAGGTGCCAAGCACCCCTCAGGATGAGGCCTTCAACAGGAACCACGCGACATCCACTGCTCAGAGTCCGCCGAGAAATGCTCTGCTTCGTTTTACCCACAGGAGTTCTGTCTTTGGCTCTTTTGCTACAACCTAGGTATTTTCTGTAAACAGACTGGAAATCTGAGCTGCATCTATTCATTTCAAATACAAGCAACTCACTGGTCTTGGGCAGTTACGTATCAGCTCAAACTGAAAACAGTCTTTCTCAGATCTTAACAAAAACCAGAGGAAACTAAAGCAGACGTTTGCTGGTATCCTGGGGTCAGCATCCTTCCCCAGAGCTCAAGGAGGAAGCTACAAGCTTTTCCTTGGAATACCAGTAAATTCTACATGGATCAGCGCTACCACTGCACAACTGGGATGTGGCTGTGGGGGCCTGAGAGAAGAGACTGGGCAGAGCAGCAAACCAAGCCTCAGAAAGCTCAGGTGGAGCCTCAGCCTGCCCTTAGCCTGAACGGGGGTGCACAGGGGGAGTATTTAGGTCTAAAATTTTAAAAAATGAACAAGAAAAGACACCTCCCCAATTGTAGATGGTCCCTGTCCCTGCAGCTGTGCTGAGCACATGATCCTGGTGCAGGTACCATTGAGGAGAGCAGTGTTTTTCTCTGGAATTCATTTGACAGGTCGTGACCTTGGTTCATCTCGCTCATTCCCTCTGCTCACCAAATTGATCCTAACTCACAACCCTAGGAAAGAATGGCTTTAGGGGAGGGCCTGGAACCCACCTGCACGTACTGGGATGAGAACTGGTGCTCCTGCTGGATTTGGGACTGTGCTCAGTCACCAGGTCACCACTGAAGTCCAGACAGTGCAGCTTTTTTTTTTTTTTTTTTTCTTTTCTGATGTGCAACCATAAAAAGCTCTATTAAATAAACCAGGATACATTTTAAATACAGAATGATTAAAAAAGGGTCGAGGAGCACACAAAATAGGGCTGAAATGTGTGTCACTAGTCCATTCTTGCTCCACCATAAAAGGCACTGGAATTATGTCTTCTGATCCGTGTGACATGCTAAGAAGTGTCCCATTCAATCCAATGCATTCGATGGCAATGAGAATAAAACTGAGCAGGAAAAAGGCATCCCTTTGGAGGCAAAAAAAATCCAAAAACTCAAAAGTAGCGTTCTAAAAGTCGATGACTGCATCTAAAAATGTCTTTAGTCTCTAAAGAGTCTTCCTTCTCCTCCAGAGGGGAACATCAGGTGGTTCCTCAGATTCACCACACAGGAAATGTTAAATCCTCCAATTAAGTGTAGCACAGCTTTATAGTACAACGGGAAAGTTATTCAAACGTCTTCAAGAAAGCACTGGCAGTGCTAGAATTATCCAAGTAAATCCAAAGCAGAAGAAAGAAGCACCTTTCACACCCTCCACAGGGAGACCAAGGAGGTAACTGGACTTGGAGGTACTTGGCAGCTACAGACACCCGTGGGTGGGGATCCACTGCAGGGCCACCCGAGCCTCCCTGCGAGTTCCAGCTCCTGCCAGTGCCAGGGAATGCAGGAAGGGCAGCAGCAATAAAACAGTGCTACAAAAGGCTCCTCTCATCAGGGCGTGGCTCAAGGTGGCCCCACGTGCGGGGCTCGGCTCTGAAAGCCTTGGAGCGGACGCCCCGATGAGCTCCTCGTCGCAGTTCAGTCTCTCCAGTTGTTGTAAAAAAAAAAAGAAATAGGAAAAAAAATTAAGAAATCAAAAGAGACAGCTGGTATCCAAAGTCCATGACCTGTTCCTCTGGGTTTTATCCTATGGGTGCTGGAGCTCCCCTCCTTGCAGGCGTCACAACTTGCGCTGCTGTGCATTGGACCCTTTGCCATGAAGCTGAGAAGCATCTGAAAGAAAATAAAACCAGCTGGGAAAGGGGGTTCAGCACCAGCCCGTGGAGGGTGAGCAGCTGGGACAGCCAGGCCTCTGCACAGAGGGAAAGACCTACTCTTCCTTCCCAGCACCAAGGAATCAGGAAGAGGATGTGCTTGGAGACATCTCTCCACTGGGAGCAGCCCTGCCTCTGAGGAAGGGACAAGGGAAGCACTGAGGGGCCCCAGCAGAAGCCCCAGGGCACAATTCCAGCTGCCAGGGAACTGCTCAGCCTGTGCCCTTCCCTAAATCAATCCTGCCACATCTCCCCCTCCAGGAACCCCAAAATACATGGTGTGGTTGCCTTGCAGCTGCAGGTGGTTGGAAGTAACCTGTTGTACATCTTTGCTGTTGTAATCACAGAATCACTGAGGTTGGAAAAGACCTCCCAACACCATGGAGTCCAACCTGTGACCCATCCCCAGCTTGTCCCTAGCCCTGAGTGTCAGGTCCAGGCCTTCCTTGGACACCTCCAAGGATGGAGACTCCAAACCTCCCTGGGCAGCCCCTGCCAATGCCTGACCACCATTTCCATGTAGAAACTCCTCCTGATGTCCAACCTAAACTTCCCCTGGCACAGCCTCATGCTGTTTCTTCTTGTCCTGTCACTGGTTGTATGGGAGAAGAGGCCAACCCCTCACCTACAAACTCCTTTCAGGCAGGGCTTCAGGTGCTTTATTAATTATTTTTAAATTATTTAATTAGGTGCTTTTTAAATGAAGGCTTTAGGTGCCCACTGATAGCAACACAGGATCCATAGGAATCTCACCGCTGATGAAACAGAAAGGAATGGATGTGGAGGAAAAGAGAAAATGCACTGAAGAGAAAAAAAGGAAGTTTAAGGAAGCAAAAGTTTTCCAGGAGCAATTAAAACTACTTCAGACCGTGATGAACCAATGGGAGCACCCAGACATGCAGCTAAGCAGCAGTGGCACCCAGCAGTGCCCAGAACAGCTCCTTGCATGCAAGAGCTCAGCCCAGCACAACCCATTTCCACAGAGCCAGCACCACATTTCCAGCCCCAGCACCTCCACCAGCAATGGCAGCACCGACCACACACAGGCAAGCACTGGATGCTCTTTGCCCAGGGGCTTTTGGATAAACATGGACATTTAAGCACTTTTATTGAAGGCACCAACATTCCCTTGCATTTGCAGCAACCTCCCAGGCACCTGGCAGCGTTCAGACACAGCAATGCAGCTGTGGGCAGATGTTGGCACAGCCAAACACAGGAATTCATTTTGAGGTTATGGGGGTCACTTAAATATCTGCTGTGTTCTTCTACAAAACATCAGAATTGGGAATGTTCCAGGAGATGGCAGCACCAGGCTCCATCTCCAATCTTTAAGTGAAAACACCAAGTGGGAAAGCAGGTCCTTGCTGAAGCTGTATCTGTGGTCAGTTTTCCTTCACTTATTCCCAGTGGTCCTTTGTCTTCTGGCCCTACCTCCTGCTGAAGAGTCCATCAAAAAATTCTTCTGTTGAAGAACAACATGTGTCCCTAGGAACAACAGATCACTCTGAATTCCCTCAACTAAAGGGACAAAGAGCTGCCCCTCAGTGATATGGAATATATTCCACAAGCCAAGGTGCAATCCCTGATCTCACTCCAGGACAAACAGGAAGGATGGGTCTGTCACACCAGTGATCACTGCTAGGACCTTCTTCAGCTCTACCACACCAGCATGGCACAACCCACCTCAAACTTCAGCAAGGGAAGCAAACCCAACCCATTCTTTGCATGTTCACAAGTGCACAATGCACTCTCCTTCCTTCAGCAAACAAGCTCCCTGCTCAGCCATCAAGGGCACTTCATTCCGTGACCCCTCCCAGAGGCTACATGGTTATCCATGCACACAGCCACCAGGCTGGCAACCCCAAATCAGGCTCATTTGGTCCAGGAATACCATCCCAACAGGAGCAGGTACTAAGATAATGGCTCTGGACTGCACCAAAGTGCTAAAGAACACACCTGAAAAAGCAGAAGTAGGAGTTACCAGGGCAGCTCCCTGAAGCAGGTAAGCACAATCTGCTGGCACTGAATTTCAATTTCCCTTACTTCTCTCCTTCTTTGGAAAACTCTTGCTTTATGCATCACTTCTGCAGGCATCACACTAGGGCAGAAACAGGCTTAACTGCCAAATCCTCACGTTGTGAGCAGCAAGTGGAGCAATCTGCATTTACACCACAAACTTGTCGTGAAGGAGATGCTGGCAATTAGCTCAGGGCACAGACACAAGACAGTCTGGTCTGACACATTTTATGTAGGTCACCAGGAACAAAACTCCACAGAGCTGGAATATTCATTCCAGGGCAGTCCTGGCAGGCTGTGCACAAACAGGCACAGCTTTCATCCTGGCAGGATAATTCCGAGTATCTCCAGGAACCAACACTTGCTGTAAGCACTGAGGACTCATCATTCCAGAAATCACAGAATCCCAGAATGGTTTGATTGGAAGGGATCGTAAAGCTCATCTCATTCCACCCCCTGCCACGGGCAGGGACACCTTCCACTAGCCCAGGCTGCTCCAAGCCCTGTCCAGCCTGGACTGGGACACTTCCAGGGATCCACAAGAAGCCACAGCTTCTCTGGGCACCCTGTGCCAGGGCCTCTCCACCCTCACAGCCAAGAATTTCCTCCTAATCATGGAATGATTTGGGTTGGAAGGGACCTTTAAGCCCATCCTGTTCCACCCCCTGCCATGGGCAGGGACAGCTTCCACCAGACCAGGTTGCTCCCAGCCCCTCAGCCTGTACCTCAGAGAGGCTTTAGTGATAACCACAGAGCTGGAAAACATGGACAGCCCCTTTGGCTCCAGCCCTGAAGGAAGGATCTGCTGAGATAGAGGGAGACTCACGAGGTAGAAGACAAACACGAGCATCTGACGAGTTACCTGGCAAACTCTGTGGTAAATGAGTGGGCAGGGCAGAGTGTGGGAGTGGCGCTGCATGGTGGGGGCTGGAGTGCAAACCAGCCAGAAGACCTGGAGAGAAAAACAAAGAGAGGAGAGGGAAAAAAAGGAACAAATACACATCCAAGACAGAAATGAGCAGAGGAGCTGCAGCAGTTAGCAGATGTCGGGTTATTGGCATTTCTGGGTGCCCAAGGTTCTCCAAATGCAACTTCTGGAGATACAAAAGCAGGGACCACAGCATGAAGCAACAGCCAGAGAGATGGGCTGGTGTGCAATGGGGCAGCCCAGCAGAGCACTGATGTTCTGTGTGACAGCACAGGCACAAGGGACACACAGGTGACCAGCAGGATACTCACTGTGCCCGAGGCCGTGGTGGAAAGTTCCCGGAGCAGGTCCCGTAACTATTGCATCCTTGGAAACTCCTGCTTTTGGGGAGGAGTCGGAACTGAAGGAGATGACATGGAGAGGGAAAGAATGAATAGGAGAGATAATACCTAACGGGGTGGAGCTCAGGGCAGCTGGCAGCTTTGGGTTGTTGGACTTGTAGGATGGAGCCAGTACGCTTAAGGAGGAAGAACTTGTTAGCAGCACAGCTCCACTAGTTCCTTTCTGCAAAGCAAGGGAAAAGGTCAGTCAGGAGAGGGAGAACCAAGGCACAGCATCATTGCTGCTTACAGAGCTGCAAAACATGAACTCCCCCTTGGAAAAAGCACCCTCCCACCAGCCAGGGCCCAAGAGATGCCAACACTTGAGGCCATCTGCAGATGGACATTGGCAAGCCAGCTCTTCTGAATGTGGCCACACTGGATTTGCCTCCATAACTCCCTTGTTCTGGAATTGTGCCTCTGTTAGGCAGAGGAAAAGCTTCCACACTGCCTGTGAGTTCCAAGGGTATGCTTCCTACCCAGTTGTGGCAGCACACACTGCTGACAACTCCAGGCACCGAGGTCTGACACCCAAGGCACCCCGGGATGTTATTTAGGATCTCTCTCATGGAGACAGGCACCAGGAGTGCTTCCCAGCTCTCTGTCTCAGGAACAGACAAGCTACATAAGCTTCCCATTTAAATACACCCCTTGTATTTCCCAGCTCTTTCCATGGGGCACAAAGGAAGGCAGCGATGAGCAGCCAACAACAAATGAATACAACACAAGGAACTATTACTTTTTGCTACAGATAAAAATTAAGCCCCTTATACCATTAAGTAATATTGTAATAACACAAGTCTGTACTGAAAACCTAGAAGTCCTTCCTGTAATGTTCTGTCCCAACAAATACTGGGAAAATTCCTTCATGGAAAGGGTGGTGAGGCACTGGCACAGCAGCCCAGGGCAGTGGTGGAGTCACCATATCTGGAAGGATTTAAAAGCCATGGGATGTGGCACTTGGGGACATGGGTCAGTGGTGACCTTGGAGTGCTGGGCTCAATGATCTCAGAGGGCTTTTCCAACCTGAATGATTCCATGGCTCCATAACCACAGGTTATTTTTCTATGGGCCAGCCATGACAAAAGTGGCAATAATACTAAAATTACTTAGAATAATTTAAAGAAGGATAAGTTTTTAGATCTAATTAATAACAAATTCATCATTATACTTTTAGTATGCAATGAATTTTATCTCTTGTGATAAATTACTGCATATTCTCTTAATCCAAACAGGAGCCCTACTGTCCCCATAACTCGCAGAGCCAGGGCAGGACCATGACACAGCCTGAGCAAAAATTGCCCTCTGGAAGACAGCACAGCATTCAGCCTAGTGGTTATTTGAGCTGAAAATGAAAGCTAGAATGCTGGAGGACAAGCCCAGGGCAAAGGCCACAACTTCCTAGTTTAAAGCAGCTAAAATCCAGACAATTCAAGAACTTCAGCAACTGCTTTTGGAGTGGCCCCTTTAGGGCAGCAGTGAACAAGGCAGGAGCTCCCAGCACAGCCCCCTTACCGGCACAGAGGTAGAGGCTGCGGTGCTGCTGACCATAGCTGGCTTTAGGGACGAGGTCAGCAACTTGGCCACCCCCTGGGTGCCCCCGCTGGAATCTCCGTTGGAGCCCCCGGGAGGTGCCACCAGGGTCAGCTTCTGGGAGACGGGAGTTTTCTTCACCGAGGCGCCCGAGGCCGGGCGGCTGGAGGCCGAGCCCGGGGAAGGGGCTGCAACGCCGGGGAGCAAAGTCCCAGAGGAGCTGCCCTGGTTGGCCGGAGCTCCAGAGGAGGAGCTGCTGGAAGAAGCCCCGTGCTTGGAGAGGGAGCCAGCGACGAAAGGCGATTTGTAGGATTGTCCTGAAGAGCCGGAGCCACTCGAGTGCTTCCCGGCGTAGCTGAGAGATGAGGAGGACAAGCCTTGGCTCTTGTGGGAGCTGCTGGAGTTCTGGGCGCCGCTCGGGGATGCGGAGGAATGGAAGCTCTGAGCTTTGGTTGATGACTTGACCTGCTGGAGGAGGGAGCGCTGGGGCAGAGGGGTGGAGGACTTGGGGTTCTGCAGTTTGACAAAGGGAGCTGGGGAGGTGAAGGTTTTCTGGAGCTGAGCACCAGGGTGGAACACCTTCACCTGAGAGCCCGGCACCGGCGCCGGGGCCGGGGGCCCGTGGCCTGGCCTGACCAGGCCGTGGTGCTTCTGTTTAGCCTGGTGGGCATCAGGAAGGATTTTGCTGGGGGAGGCTTGGCAGGAATGATCTTTGTAATTAGAGTTCTCTGTCTTCTTGTCTTGAGAAGACTGGCCCAATGCCAGGGCCTGCTCAGCTAGGAAGTTTAGAGGAGACTGGAGGGAACCAGAGGATGATGTAGGGGAAGGGTTGGGCTTTGGAAATGTCCTCTTCTCCTCTGAGGATGCGAGAGCTGGGATCTTCTCTGGTGGAGCTTTTGGAGCTGCAGGAAGAGTAAAGTCAGGGCTCCCTGCTGCCCTGCTGTTGAGCACAGCCAGTTCCTTGGACACTGCTTCCAGGGAGGAGGTGGGGTTGTGAATCAAGTCCTCATCCAAGGAGTCATCCTTGAAGGTGGCAGGAGCGGCAGTGCTGCTGGCAGCCTGGGCTGTCCCAAGGGACAGGAGTTCCCTGGTTTGGGCACTGATGCCCAGGGCTCCTCCCTGGGGCTCCGAGGACATTGCCAAGGTACTGCTGGAGTGCAGGGAAGAGACAGACACTGACAGCTTCTTGTCTGGCTTGCAGGAGGAGTCCTGGAACAACAGCACAGGAGAAGGCACAGTCAGAAGAGAAACAGGGTTCACTGCTGAAAAGGGGAGGGAAGGTTGACAATCTGGGGATAAAAGGCAGGATACACAACATTCTGTGCCCGTGAGCCCCCACTTCCCTCCCATCTACATGGGATGCCACTGCCATCAATTTTAGCAGCTGCCCCAGGTGTTTTTTCCAAGCCAAATACTGAGCAGAGCCATTTCACAGCAGCTGATGTACAGGTACAAAGCTCAAACACAGGGTTCAGGATGGCAGCCATTTGACCTTTGGCACATACCAACCATGAGAACCAGAAAACAGAACTCACCTTCACTTTCACCTTAGTAGGAGCTATAACTTTCTTCTTTGCCCTGTTGGGAGGAAGACAAGAGAAACACGGCTCAGTGACTGCCCCCAGGGAAGGAGCCAGCTAGGGAGCACACCTTGGCCCTGTGAGTGATGATCCACTGAGGCTTTGCAGGGAACAGAGGCAGCATCTCGGGTTGCTAGGATTCAAACACACGACATTCGGTTGCTGCTCTTGGAAGCCCCAACTCCCAGACAGGGAGAAGATCAGGGACTCGTGCAGAGTCCTGGAATGGCAGCAGAGCAGTGAAACACCCACACACACATCCTGCACCTGCTGCCCTCCTACAGCAGCACCCAGAGAGAAACTGGCACAGAGACTGTTCTGCAGAAGTCACACCTCTGTTGGGTTCCCAGAAGAAGCCAAGGATGCAAAAGCATCTGCCAAACTCCCAGAGAATAGATCTGGTCAGATGCAATCTCTGGTACAAGACATTCCTGAGCTGCTGGGTGGTGTGTCTGAGGGAGGGATGACTCTACACCCTATTCCACTTCCCCTCACTCATCCAGTGCCAAGAACAGGATTGTCTGCCAAACTGACACCAGCCTAAATCCATGTCCTCATCTATTATCAACCACCAGGCAAGATCCATGAGACCCTTTGGATTAAAGCCTCTGCCCAGCTGGATTCTGATGGCTCTTGGTTTGCCACCCACCTTCACTAGTCTGAGCTCACTGTGACCCTCCTTGAACCAGGCAACAAGAAAGAGGGAATCCAGACTCCAGAAAGGACCAACTGAACAGGCTGCAGTAACCACACTGCACCTCCCTGAGCCTCCCAGGCCCAGCACAGAGGCCTGACTCCAGGCTGTTGAACTGGGGGCAACCTGGCTTTAATGTTCTTATTTTTGAGCTCACTGAAGGCTAAAGCACCTCAGGAAACTGCAGGGAGATGTCACACACAAGCAGCTGCTCTCCCTAGACCTCCCCAAAGGAAGCAGCACCGATCTGTGTGGGGGGAGCCAAGCAAGCTCAGGTGCTCCTGCACGATCCCCCCAGGCCCCAGGGAATGGAGATCAGCAGTTTTCACTCCAAAGGAATGCTGTGATACTCACAGGACTGATGTGAGGTGTCCGTGTACACGCCTGCTCTCCTTAAACAGTGTCCTAAGAAGGGAAGAGAGCAATGAGAAGTGATATCCAGCAAGACCCAGTAGAGCAGCTGGGATCACTGGAGACAGAGCTGCACAGTACAGCAGGGGACTCAGTGAAACTGCAACCACAGCGAGCAAACAAATATTCAGCCCTTGTCCAGGAAGATGGAGCCCCACACAATTCTCTCTCTGGGGAGCAATGCTTGTAGGCACTGGAAAGGCCATTAAGGCAGTGGCTGGACAATGCCTAAGGAAAAAGCTCTGCCAGCTTAAAAAGCCAACTGGAGAGGCAAGATCATCATTCAGGGCCTTCCTGCCCTGATCATCCAAGAGCTCTTCTGCTTCCAGGGAGAAAGTTCCCTTCCTGTGCCTCTCACACAGGGATGAAGGAGAGAAGGGTCAGTGCTGCCTCTGTGTCCCCAGCCAGGAGCCCAGGTGACTCTGTACACACAGCCCTGTGTGCTTCTGTACACCACAGCCCTGTGTGCCTCTGTACACCACAGCCCTGTGTGCTTCTGCACACCACAGCCCTGGGTGCTTCTGCACACCACAGCCCTGGGTGCTTCTGCACACCACAGCCCTGGGTGCTTCTGCACACCACAGCCCTGGGTGCTTCTGCACACCACAGCCCTGGGTGCTTCTGCACATCACAGCCCTGGGTGCCTCTGTACACCACAGCCCTGTGTGCCTCTGCACACCACAGCCCTGTGTGCCTCTGTACAGCACAGCCCTGGGTGCCTCTGTACACCACAGCCCTGTGTGCTTCTGTACACCACAGCCCTGTGTGCCTCTGCACACCACAGCCCTGTGTGCCTCTGTACACCACAGCCCTGTGTGCCTCTGTACACCACAGCCCTGTGTGCTTCTGTACATCACAGCCCTGTGTGCTTCTGTACACCACAGCCCTGTGTGCCTCTGTACAGCACAGCCCTGTGTGCTTCTGTACAGCACAGCCCTGTGTGCTTCTGTACACCACAGCCCTGTGTGCCTCTGCACACCACAGCCCTGTGTGTCTCTGCACACCACAGCCCTGTGTGCTTCTGCACACCACAGCCCTGTGTGCCTCTGTACATCACAGCCCTGTGTGTCTCTGTACACCACAGCCCTGTGTGCCTCTGTACAGCACAGCCCTGGGTGGTTCTGTACACCACAGCCCTGTGTGCTTCTGTACACCACAGCCATGGGTGCTTCTGTACACCACAGCCCTGTGTGCTTCTGTACACCACAGCCCTGTGTGCCTCTGCACACCACAGCCCTGGGTGCTTCTGCACACCACAGCCCTGGGTGCCTCTGCACACCACAGCCATGGGTGCTTCTGTACATCACAGCCCTGTGTGCTTCTGTACACCACAGCCCTGTGTGCCTCTGTACACCACAGCCCTGGGTGGTTCTGTACATCACAGCCCTGGGTGCTTCTGTAC
The DNA here is from genome assembly GCA_017589585.1 of Phylloscopus whistleri. Classification (NCBI taxonomy): domain Eukaryota; kingdom Metazoa; phylum Chordata; class Aves; order Passeriformes; family Phylloscopidae; genus Phylloscopus; species Phylloscopus whistleri. Next base: position 547,385 of record JADMLD010000353.1, read on the forward strand.
ACCACAGCCCTGTGTGCTTCTGCACACCACAGCCCTGGGTGCTTCTGCACACCACAGCCCTGTGTGCCTCTGCACACCACAGCCCTGTGTGTCTCTGTACACCACAGCCCTGTGTGCCTCTGTACACCACAGCCCTGTGTGCCTCTGTACACCACAGCCCTGTGTGCTTCTGTACATCACAGCCCTGTGTGCTTCTGCACACCACAGCCCTGTGTGCTTCTGTACATCACAGCCATGGGTGGTTCTGCACATCACAGCCCTGGGTGCTTCTGTACATCACAGCCATGGGTGGTTCTGCACATCACAGCCCTGGGTGCTGCTGTACATCACAGACCTTTCTGGAGGGACTGACTGAGCACAGCCAACAGACTGAGCTTCAGCCAAAGCCCTGCACTGCTGAGGGTAAACCTGAGTCTCCCACAAACACTCTCTGACCCAAACCAGCTGCCCTCTCAGATGTCTGGGAGGAGTTATAAACATTCCTTCACTACTGGCACATGGAATGTGATTCCTGGCTGGTATTAACAGACTTTTGTCATCATTTTTCTCTTAAAAAGCAAGCTGATGTTAACCTAACATTCTGCTAATCATCTCTTAGTGTTAATGGAGGAAACAGACTCATGGCAGACTCTAACTCATCCATGAAATTGCTGCTCTGTCCACCTTCAGGTTCCTCTTACAGACGAATTTCTGGGATGATGATGACAGTGAATCAAGCTGACTTATCCATAACATTGTTACAGTTTTCCTAGAGCCACCAATCCCTCCCCGTGGCTGTCACTCTACCCTCTGTCTTTAAACCACCAAGTCAGAGAATATCTTGAGCTGGATGGGACCCAGAAAGAACAAGTCCAACTCCAAGTCCCAGCAGGAGAAACCACTGTCCTTCAGCCATTGGAAAGCAACCAGGAAATCCCCTTTCACTGAGACATTACTTACTGTACTCAATTCCACTGCAAGTGCCTCCTACACTGAGCCTTGGTGAACACCTGAACACCCACCAACAGTTCCACCATCAAACTTGAAGATTTTAATTTCCTTTTATTCAAAGAAAAGTTTTTAAAACTTGGCAAGCTGAGACCCTCAGGCTGGGTGTATCCTCATTAACTAAGCAGGAATCTTCCCCCACCTCCTAATGCCATCTTTCAGCTCCTGCAGCACCACACCACAACCACGCTCAGCACTGAGCTTCCTGTGCACATGCACCTGCAACCAACAGCCATGGGTTTTTCCAAGTGGATCTGTGATGTGCCACTCATACCTACTGCTCTCAGGAACTGCTACCTACATCTTCCTTTATCCCCCAACACCCAGAAAGCAAATTCAGCAGAGAAGAGCAGCACTGCCCAGCTGGTGAAATGCAAGGAGATCATGGAACAGCTTGGGTTGGAAGGAACCTTAAAGATTCCAGAAGTAAGAGTGCAGAGTTGTCCTTTCTTTAAAAGTACTGAGCCAAACAAAGCAGGCCAGAAGGTGATAACAGTCCATTTGTGTGGCTCTCTGCCACTGCCAGCTCGAGGGCAGGGATGATGGAGAGTGGGAAAGAGCAGGAAACAGCAGTGAGGGTACAGAAACCACACCAAATTCTACTGACTCTCATCAGCCCCTACAACTTTTCTACTTTGCCTTCTTTTGGGAATACTGCAGAGAAGACTTCCTGAAGTGTCTGAAATGTATCCTTTGTGATTATAAAGTGATCTTTTGCATTACAGAGCCAAGAGAGCACAGACTGGCCTGTGGGCCTGACCTCAGTGCCAGTTCTGCCTGCCAGTGGCACCTGTCTGACATCAACAGGGCACCAAGGCCACTCAGCACTGCCATTCACAGCCCTGGCTGCACCCAAGAATTTGTGAGGTGAAAAGGGACAGAGGGAGGGGGGAGAATATGCTGGAGGACAGGGCTGCCACTCACAGGGACCTTCCCAGGCTGGAGAAAGGGACCAAACAAACCTTGTGAAGCTCAGTGAAATCCAGCACCGAGTCCTGCAGCTGGGATGGAACAACCCTGGGCAGCAGCCCTGCAGGAAAGGACCTGGGGGGCAAGCTGAAGGGAAGCCACTGCTGCAAAGGTGTCCTGCTGAGAGCAAACTGTCCCCTGCTCAGCACCTGGGAGGACACATCTGGACACAGATCCAATTTCAGGGTCCCCACAATACAAGAGAGATGCCAACAAACTGGAGACATCCCGAGGAACAGGGACACATGACCACAGCCAAGGAGAGGTGGAGGGAACTGGGTTTGCTCAGCCTGGAGAAGGAGAAGCCCCAGGAGAAGTCTTATGGCAGTTTTCCACTACCTAAAGAATGCTGGGGACAGCAAAAAGATGGAGCCAGACCTTTCTCAAAGGTGCACAGCAAAAAAGAAAAGCAGGGAATATTCAGTTCAGCTGCAGCAAGGGGAATTCTTATTGGAAACAAGGAGAAAAGATTTCATGAAGAGTGATCAAGAACAGGAGCCCAGAGATGCTGCAGGAATCTCCATCCTTGGGAATTACCAAAATTCCACATGGCAAAGCTCTAAGCACTCTGATCTAACTCTGAAGCCAGCCATTCCCTGAGCAAGGGCAGGACTAATGACCTTCCCAGGTCCCCTGGGACAAGGAATCCCTTGATTCTTGCTCACCTGGCCTGCATCCAGCCTTTTGGCCAAAGGGGCTTCACCTCTCCTTCTAGGAAGGTCTTCACATAATCCTCTAGAGACTGAGCCTTATTCTTGTCAAGGTCATAACCATCCAACTTAATCTTCACCAAGTGGCAAAGCAGCTCCCTGAGGAACAGCAAGATTTCAGATACAGTTATGCAGATTGACCTTTCCTACTTGGAGATCATCCTCTTTATCCAGGCTGGATAAATGCACCAAGACACTCCTGGCTGCTGCTAATACAGCCCTGCACTGCCTCCTCAGGAAAGGGGAAGGGAAAGGCACATTCCTTGCTCTGTGTGCACACAGGGATGCACCAGGGAAAAAAGTCTTGTTGCCCCTTCCCAGTGTGATCTTCTGAAACAGCTGAGGTTGCAAACCAGTGCCAGAGGCACAGGCACCAGTAACAACCACAGAACTGAACCCTCAGCAAGGAGAGGGCAGGAAGCAAAGCTGGCTATGTCCATGGATCAGTGGCACAAACTGATTTTGTTCCAGAGTAAGAAGAAAACGGCAGGACTGATCTTCCTTTTCCCCTTTGTCACTCTCCCCTGTTCTCAGCACTCCCTTCTCTGTCAGCCCCCTGAGTGCCAGGGACAGCAAAACCCAACAGCTTCAACTGCTCCCACAACCAGAACCTAGGCATGTCAAGAGTCTGGGCTGTAGGATGTCAGCAATTCAGCTGAATCCCTTCTGTTCCCAAAAATCTGACTCTCTCTTTTGGACTCTGCACAGAGGCTTCTCAGCACTTCTCTCAGGGTTAGCCTGGGCCTGAAATCAGCTTCAGAGTGAGATGAAATAAATGCAGTAATGGTTTCCACTAACAGCACCATGTGCCACGAACCTCCAAGCTGACTGTTCCTACAGGTGATCAGCACTGCTCTGTAAACAAGACACAGACACCAAAATACTTCACTGCCAACTGCAAGGAGTAAGACAGGCCATGAGTTTGCTTAATATCTGAGTTATTCAAACCTGATTTCATCGTTCCACTGGAATTTCTTCCGTGGGCCCGTAACACGCTTCCCTCCCTTTTCCTCATCCTCATCATCATCAGAACAAACTCGCTGGTCTTTGTCTTTTTCCTCTTCCAGCATCCTAAAATGGAGACAGAAAATGTGGAAGTGATTGTCCTGCATGTTCAAGGGGAGGATTAAATGTGTCTGAACAGCACTGGACAGAGGTCTCAATATCAGCAATCTCTGGCTTAGGGTGCAAGCTGAGCTATGGGCTCAAGGTTAAGAGATCTCCCAATATTTTGTAATAGAGATGATGGGACTAACCCAGCCTGACTGTTCCCAGGCTGCCCTGCTCCTAAGGACAAGCCTGCACAAGCAAAACCCTTCAGGCAAGCTCTGGTCCTATCAGTGCTGCTGCAGCTGGCATTACCCCAGACAGCACAAGGAGCACACACAGCTTAATTAGGCCAATCAATGCCCATCAGCATTTCCAGCCTACCGAATAAAAACAGGTGGCAAACTTCAGGACAGCAGCCTCCAGGCCTGCTGGGAAAAGCTACAGACGGGGACTGAGCAAACGAGCAGCTTACTTGGCAAACTTGGCCTGAGTATGGGCTTGGCATTCCTCCTGGTACTTGGCCACCTGCTCTGGCATGGCCCTTCCAATGGCTTCCTTCAGCTTCTGCAGAGGCTCCTTCAGCCGGCCACCCTGGAGCGAGCACAGAACTCCCTGAAGCTCCACATGGCTGGGACACCAAAATCCAGCCCGTTCCAGCCCCCAGCCCCAGCTGGGACAGTGCCCCACAGGACACAGCCTGCCTGGGGACAAGAGCCGTGCAGGGCCACCACACACACACACACAGACACACAGACACAGACACACACACACACACACACACGCCTGTGCTGGCCACTGCCCTCACCTGCTCGTAGAGGTAGAGCCTGCGGGCTCGCTTGAGCAGCGTGTCCTTGCTGCAGGGGAAGAAGGCAGCCAGGTGAGCGTAGACCCCCGAGCGGACCTGGCTGCTCAGCTCCCGTGTCTGCAGCTCGATGCTGGGGGGCAAACACAGCGTTAGAGGGACTGCCAGGGGCCCCTGAGCAGCCTGGGGGGAGCTGGAGGCAGGCAGAGAGGGACAAAGGACAAGGCAAACTGCGTGAAGGCTCGCTGGTTCTAGAATCAACAGATTTTAGCCCATGCTGTGCTTTGGATCTGCTCTGGGAGTAGCTGGAGAAGGAGCAAATGGAAGTCAGCAGCCTCATCTGCTCTGCAGCTCTCCCTGGAAGCTGCAGGCAGGAGGGTCAGGCAATGAGATGAGAAGTGCACACTGGTTTTGTCAGCTGCTGTGGCAGTGGAATTCAGGACAATACAAAGTCAAACTTTATCCCTCAAGTTTTAACTCCCAAGTGAGCAGATGAAAGAGATCAGCATGTGCCAAACCCATCTACACACTTCAACAGAAATTAGGAGCCTGGCTTTTAAAGCCACCTCTCGGTGTCAGAAAGTGTAAAAAATGCCAAGTGATTCATCATCAACATCATTAAAGTCACAGAACGCTTTGAATTGGAAGACACCGTAAAGGTCATCTCATCCCACCCCCTGCCATGGGCAGGGACACCTCCCACCATCCCAGGCTGCTCCAAGCCCTGTCCAGCCTGGCCTTGGGCACTGCCAGGGATCCAGGGGCAGCCACAGCTGCTCTGGGCACCCTGTGCCAGGGCCTGCCCACCCTCCCAGGGAACAATTCCTGCCCAATATCCCATCCAGCCCTGCCCTGGGCAGTGGAAGCCATTCCCTGTGTCCTGTCCCTCCATCCCTTGTCCCCAGTCCCTCTCCAGCTCTCCTGGAGCCCCTTTAGGCCCTGGCAGGGGCTCTGAGCTCTCCCTGGAGCTTCTCCTCTCCAGGTGAGCACCCCCAGCTCTCCCAGCCTGGCCCCAGGGCAGAGGGGCTCCAGCCCTTGGGGCATCTCCGTGGCCTCCCCTGGACTCTCCAGCAGCTCCAGGTGCTGCTGCTGTTGGCCCCAGGGCTGGGGCAGCTCTGCAGGTGGGGTCTCACCTGAGGGGGCAGAGGGGCAGAATCCCCCCCTCCTGCTGCCCAGCACAGGGGGGTTTCTGGGTGCTCACAGCCAGGGCAATCCAGCTGTCACCCACCAGCACCCCAAATCCTTCTCCCAGGGCTGCTCACAGGGAGTTCTTCTCCCAGTCTATATTCACACCTGGGGCTGCCCTGATCCAAATTGTACAGATCTGTCTAAACCTGCTCTGAATGAGGCTGGAGTGATCAGTTTGACACCAGGCAAGGACTGCTTGTGCAGCCAGCACTGGAATGCTGGAAGGTGCTAATCAGCCCTGGAAATGAGAGGGAAACAGAGTCCCAAACCTCCCCTTGGCAGTTCCCTGCAAGTGCCTTGATAAACCTTAATGAAATTAAAGCCTGGGTGTCAGTATTACTGCACTGATCACAAAGCCCTGTGCATTCATCAGTCCTCTCCAGGCTCTTGCAGAAGAATGAAGCCATTATCTGCAGCTGCCTGAGCAACACTGGCACTCTGTAATTTGGGGCCTCAAAACACAGAGCAGGGATGGAATCCCTCCAGTTTTCCCAGAGAACCACTTGAACACATCAGCCTTATCCCAGTTATAAACAATTCTACATAGCATGTAAGTTAAGCAACAAAAACCTACCTGACATCTCTCACAGGGAGAGATTTACTGGTCTTGCATCAAGCTAAACTCACAGGTCAAGTGACCAAATTTAGGCACATAAATATCAGGCACCATCTTGAGAACAGGAGGCCTGGATGCATCCATCCCCTCCATCCTTCTCCTCCCTCATCATATTTAAACTGAAAGCCATTTCTAAGAGACTTTTGTGTTATTCTGGGCATGTTCTGCCTAGAAGACAGGACAACCCCACAATTCCTGCTGAACCTGCTCCTGAATTTACCAAAAATGCTCTGCCTAGTGCTCTCCTTTCCCACACCTCTCTGCTGGCAGCACTTACTCCAGTATGATGTTGTTGATGTCCTGAGTGAAGAATCTCTGCTTGCCTTCTCCCTCAGCAGCCCTGGCAGCCTGCAAGTCAGGAAACAACAGAAATCAGCAGCAGCTCACAGCTGGCACAAGCAACCAGGTGTCTCTGAAACCACCACAGAGCTACTGCAAAACAAGGCACAGCTTTGTCACATGAACTCTGTGACAGCACAAGTCAGGTGCTGCCCTGTCCTCTCACACCTCCCCAGCTCAAGTCCAGCCCTGCCTGACCTGGTAACCACGTCCTGCACACCTGGTAACCTTCCCAGTCTGGATTCTCCTCTCCAGAGGCACTGGAGTTACCATTCTGGAGTGAAGATTCCTCTGTTTTGTGGGACAAAGGAGGTGGCTTGGTGGCTTCCTTGGCAAACTTGCCATGGGGGACAACAACAGCTTCAGGGCATGGTTTTGACTTTTCTGTAGTTGAGGAATATGAGCACAGAGCTTGTCCCTGGACCAGGAAAGCTCATCCTAATCACATCTAAGGAAGGTCGAGGAGATTTATCACCAGGTTTTCTAGATCAGTCTGGAAACTAAACCAAGACACCAACAGAGTAGAGTCACAGCCACAGGGGATGTGTAATTCCCAGTCAACACCATGGAAACAACAAAAAAAACCCGTCCTGTTCAGGAAGCTTCCTGAGCTATGACTGCAGCTCACAAAGTGCTGCCCAAAAACATCACACCCATGAAAAATATGTCCAGCAGGAAAATAATTCCAAGAGATGAATGAGATAGTAGCAAATTGCCAAGAGCTTTCAGATTTTTCTGAGTGGGGATATAAACAAAGCTGGGATTTGGCACAAGGCACCACGATGAGTTAGTGATTCCTTGCACGGGAATGGAGACCAGCAGAGGATTTTGAAATCCCATGATTTACCACTCCAAAGTTGAGGCAGGCAAGCAATTAATTTATGCCCAGCGGGTGAACATTCCTCCCTGCCAGCAGCAGGTGATATCAAAGGAGAAGGCTCAATGCTAAGGAGAATCCTCGACAGGAAAATTACTTAGGAAGGAGAGGGTTAAAGCAGTTCAAGTAGAAGAGGAAATGCCTGGAGGCTCCATTTAACTCAGGAGATGCTCCCACCTCTGGGATGAAGAGAGCTGGCTCTCAGGCAGAAGCACAGCACCTCTTCATTCCCACCTGAGTTCATGTCCCAAAGTCCTAACTGACCCAGAGGTTCCAGTTTGTTTCTTTTCTTAACATCCACAATCCAGCAACAAGAGACACAGCAGCAGGAAAATCTAAGCAGGAAAACCAGTGGGGACTCTGCTATTACACTGTTTCACAACACCATAACAATTAACATATATGATATGGTGGAACTTCCAAAATAACCTCCTTTAACTCAGAGTCAGAAACAGCTATTTGGGTGCTTTCTGAAACACAAACATCCACCAAGAGCCCATTATTTTTATCAGCTGTGGCAATACTTGCTTCAGTCCCTCCTCCCCTCCCATCTGCTCACCCCCACTGCACAACTCAGCAGAACAGCTCTCTAAGAGCAGCTTATCTTTAGCAACACGAGTTACTCAGTATCTCTTACTTAAGTAAGAGGTGCTCTAAACTGAAGTGTCCCAGGAGGCAGAACCACCACAGAGCTCCAAGTGCACATTCATGACTTAAAATCAATGTTTAAAACCACCCCAGCAGCAGGAACAAAACCTCCCAGCCAGCACTTGGTGAGAGCCCTCACAGCACAGGGCTGAAAGCACACACTGACACAGCAGGAGGGGATCCCTGACCAGCACCCAATGTTTTCCTTCTCCAAAGCAGACTGGAGCTTCCCAAAGCACACCTATTTTGGGGAAGATGGGTGAGCCCCCAGGAGCCCAGCTGCAGGAGGAAACACAGGATCATCCTTCTAGACATGAATATATTCCACTCCCTAACTGGTACCACAACAACGAGATGTTAGAAATGGTTAAAGGGCTCAAATTGGTGCAGCTCCAGTGGTAGCCAAGCTTCAGCAAAGGATCTGCCTGTGACATGGAAATGGTTCTAGCAAATCCTCAAGCCCCATCTACAGGGCTTTCCAGGCCTTCTCCCAGTGTGGAACTGTGGCAATGCTTTCCAGCTGCACTGCAGGAATGCAGCCCCACACCCCAGCAGGTGCTTCTATACAAGGAATAAAAGTTCAGGTTACCTTTGAACAGGTAAGGAAGTTAAACTAGAACCTTCCACAGCCTTGTCACTGTAACTGGCCCAGTGCCAGCACAGGAGCACTGACTGGGCCTTAGGGGTGTACCCCAAAGCCTGTTGCCAACTTCATTGGGCAGGGTGCCAAATAACCCACCCAGACCATTGAATACGAAAAAGACTGCACAGAGGGGCTCAAAGGCTTTTTTTTGTATTGCCTTAGCCAGTGGCAGAGTGTTCTCTGTGCTTGACTTATATTTCTTTGTTTGATGATGTTTATTATTTTTGTCATTATTAAAACCTTTTGTTTTACAAAGCATGTCCAGAGAAGTTGTCTCACTGTTATTAAGCCACTCTAAGAAGTTGCAGGACAACCCTCACACTTGATAAATCTTCATGTAGCTTATTCCATTCTGGCCACGTGCAAGATTTTATCACTGCACCCTCCTATTTTATACACAGGACACTGTGCACCCCTTCACTGTCCTGAGCAGCACAGCACATTAAAAATATTATGGTGGAATTTGTCCTTGTCATGGTTTAACCCCAGCCTGCAACTCAGCCCCAGGATTGCTTGCTCCCTCACCCAGGTGGGATGAGGCAGGAAATCACAAGGGTGAAAGTGAGAAAACTCCTGGGCTGACATAAGGCACTGTAACAGGGAAAGCAAAAGCCATCTAAGCAAAGCAAAGCAAGGAATTCATTCCCCACTTCCTATGCACAGGCAGGTGTTCAGCCATCCCCAGGACAGCAGGGCTCCATCACATGTAACCTGTTCCTTGGGAAAACAAATCCCATCACTCCAAACATCCCCCTCCTCTTTCCTCCTCCCCCAGCTTTATATGCTGAGCATGACCCCTCCATGGCCTGGGATATCCCTGTTGGGATCAGCTGTCCTGGCTCTGTCCCCTCCCAGCTCCTGGTGCCCCCCAGGCCCCTTGCTGGCAGTGTGGGGTGAGGAGCAGCAAAGGCCTTGGCACTGGGTGAGCACTCCCTGCTCAGCAGTAACAAAAACATCCCTGGGTTATCAGCTCTCTTCACAGCACAATCCAGAACAGCCCCAAAACAGCCACTGTGGGGAAAACTACCTCTATCCCAACCCAAGCCAGCCCTCCAGCCTCAGTAATTCACATTTCACTTCATTCATGTCAAACTGACTCTGGAAATTACTTCTTGCCTCAGGCCCACACTTTGCCAGGAGGGGTAAAGAAGGACTCCTGACCAGGTGTGATCTCGAGTGCTACACTCAGTAGCACGAGGTCCAGCACCTGGACATCACTTGGCACCTGGACCCTCAAGAGAATGACTCAGAGGAAACACAACGGTGTGACCCCAGTGGATCCGAGAGCCTCCCCCTGGGGGCTGTGCTCTGTCCCTGGTGCTGCCACACACACCCAGCAGAGCTGCCCCCCTGCAGCACCCCCAGCCCCAGGAGCTGCCGTACCTGAGCCAGCTCCTTGATGCGTTTCTCCAGGGGGGCTGGCAGCCCCTCGGGGAGGGATGGGGGCTGCTTGAACTCCTGCTCCAGGGCGGTGCCAGGGGGATCGCTGCCATCCTCCGCCTCGGGGAGGGGGCTGCCCTCGGGGGACTCGCTGAGCAGCCGCTCCAGCTCCAGCTCGCTCAGGGAGTCCATGGCCGTGGCTGCCTGCAGCAGGTCACTGTCACTGGCGTGCCCAAAGAGGGACAGCAGAGGGTCAGCCATGGCCTCTGCCTCCCTCGGGCCTGCAGCATCTGCTGGGGAAGGAGCCGCCGCTTTCTGCTCCTCATCTTTCTTCTTCTGAGCATCCTTCTCCTTCTGGAACTTCTTCAGCATCTCCTTGACACTGAGAGCTCCGGAGTATTTCTTCTTCTTCTTCTCCTTACTGGCATTTAATGCTGTGAAGCTGCAAACAAAGTGCAGAGGGGGAAAGGGAACTGAATACAAGATCAAGGAGCAGACAGGGTCCCTTTGGCCCCCAGTTCTCTTCAGGCACAACTCCCTGGAAAGTCTCAGCCCCTTAACCAATTACACCAGAAAAAGTATTTCACAGCTTCTAAAAGTCTTAAGGTTCTGGCTGTTCATCTCAGCTCAGAGAAGACTGTCCTGACTCACTGCAGAGAGGTTCTGGGGCTTAAACCACCTCCACAGAGCTCTGCTTTCATTTAGCTACATGATATTACTGTTATTCCAGCAAGGAAGGTTGGGAAATGCACAGTTAGTACAGAGGAACTGAGGCAGGACAGAGTCAGTGTGAAGTTTTCTGCTGTGTTAAAACCAGGAGAACAAATTCCTTTCCTTGCTCACTTTCAAGGAATCACACACTGATGATACCACATCAGACACATGGGTTGCTGTTGCCCAAAAGCAGATCCACTCAGGAAAAAATAAATGACAAAGAATAGTTAAAGGAAGAAGGAAAAAACTTAGGAGGAAAATACAGGAAATCGGTGAAAAGCAACAGATACAGATACTGAAAGAGACAGGTCAGGCAGAGCAAAGCAAGGCCAGGGCTACAGCACAAGACGACTCAGAACAAAAAGAAAAACCACTCCATTTTACAGCCCAAAAGCTATAAAAGAGCTGAGCACTCATCCAAGAAATACTTTGGGCAGGAGTACAAAGGACTGCCCAGCAAGAGCAGTAACACAGCCTGCCCTGTAACCTCCCCCTCCCTGCCAGCCCGACACTCCCCAGCCCTCCCCACCTGCCTTTCCTCCCAGAGCTTCATCCCAACAGTTGTTATCTTTACTCTCCATATCTGTTCCCACTGTCAGTGCCTAAACAGAGCTCCAAAAACACCACTCCTGCAGCCAGCTGTGCCCCTCTTTGCTCACACACTGCTGCTGTGGAGCTGTGCTCCTACCCTGATCACCCCTTGCCTTTCTTTCCCACTTTGGAAGCAACAGGGAAACCCCTGCTGGTGTTTGCAATGTGCACTCGAGCCACCCCACACTGCAACAGGTTCCCACTGCAGCCACCTGGAACCCTGAAACAAGGTGCTGAGCAGCAAGAATTCCCTCCTCCCCTCCTTACCCAGCTTTTGGGAACTTGGACTTCTTGGATTTCTTTTCCTTGTCGTAAGAATCATCCTTCTTCTTCTTCTTTATTTTCTCACCCCCATCTTTCAACTTCCGCTTCTGCAGAGGGTTAAAAACCAGTCCCAATCAGAGTTTCCCACCACATCACCAGCACTCCCAGAGCCATTTTGGGACCTCTCCCAGGAATGTGAAAACATGGGACTCATTAACCCAACCCCCTACATCCTTCCCCATGGTTCTGGCACATGTTGCCTTCAGCACTTGACAGCATCCCCACAATGCTGTGACTTCCAGGGTGACGGGGAGCTGCTGTCACCTCTGCTCTGGAAACCAGGTAACCCCACCACAGTCTTATCCATGCCAGACATGCCTCATTTTACTAAGAAATTCTAGGATACAATGGGATTTCAAGTGCTTATCCCTATTCTGTCCACACCAACTCACAAATCTCTGGATGTTAACAGATATTCATGCAGCAAGCTCTGAGCTGTAACAGAGGGAATAATTGAGAAAGCTGCCTTGCTGACCTTGGGACACTTCTTCTTCTTCTCTTTGACATAGTCATCCTCAGACTCGGAGGCCTGGCGGAACTGCAGCGTTCCTGAGTTGATGTAAAACCCTCCATACTTCGTGGTGAGAGAGGCAGGAACCAGCTCATCGTACTGGAAATAACAGAGAACAGTTCATTGGGAGCTTGGTTACTTCATCCCATAGCTCAGCTGCTTGGAAGATGCAGTGGGATTCATGGAATCACAAAACATGCTGAGTTGGAAGGGACCCATCAGGATTGAGTCCAACTCCTGGCCCTGCACAGACACCCCAACAATCCCAACCTGTGCCTGAGAGCGTTGTCCAAATGCCTCTTGAGCTCACATGAGCTCAAGGTGTTGTGGCTCCTTCCCCGAGAAAGATATTCCAGTGCCTGACCATGCCCTGGGGGAAGAACCTTTTCCTGATACCCCACCTAAAGCTCCCTGACTCAGCTCCAGCCATTTCCTCAGGTCCTGTCCCTGGCCACGAGACTGAGGAGATTGTGCTGCCCCAAGAACACACTGGAATGCCGACCAGCATCTCCTGCCATGCAGCTGCCCCAGGAGCTCTCACTCCCTGGCCCTGGCACCCTCCTGGCTCACTCCCAGTGCAGGTTCAGCCTCCCTTAGCCACCTTTAGCCACTCTGACACCCCAGCACTCACAGCTTCCGAGTTGTCGATGAAGGAGTCGGACTCATCATAGCCATACCCCATATCAATCAAATCCTGAATCCGGTCCTTCCTGCGCCTCTTGCCACCCTGAACAAGGAAACATGGACACTGTGATCACTTTTCTTTGCCAGCACCACAGAGATACCCTGACACAGGACAGCAACACTGGCTCCAGGACAGAAAAGCTACAGCAGGACCAAACCAGGGCCGGCGCCCGTCACACTGCACTCCTAGAGTGTGGTAAATCCAGTTTTAAGCCTTGTCATACAGAAACAAAACAGTGCAGCCAAATGAAAAACTGCCAGCCAGACTCCACACTGAACTGGGTCTGCATCCCTCCAACATTCCTGCCAGGGATCTCTTCCATAGGGCTTGCTCTTCCCTAAGTGCTCCAGTGGGTACAGACTCAGTGCTACAGACATCAAGGACACACTGAGTGTGTCAGGGGGACCCATGGGCCAAATCTGTATCACAAAACAACACACAACTTGCTACCCCAAAGTGCCAAAGGGTACAAAAACCAGTGTGGTTTTATTGCCAACCACAGAAGTAATGCAAAGGGAAGAACAGAAAGGAACAGGTAAGACAGATCCATGCAGCAGTGTCCTGAGGGCAGTGGGCTCATCACAGCCCCATGCTCAGAGACTTGGCACATTCCATCCTGCCACAGCAACAAGGCCTAGAAGGTAATTTTTGCTTAAGGAAATTCAATTTTATCAATCACAGTAAGTGATTTGCTGCTCACTTCAGTTCACGTCATTTGCTTTAATCATACTCATCTGATTTAAGAACGAATCTGAACTATTTTTGCAGTCTTGAGACAGAAAAAGAACACAAAACCCAGCATGTGGCAGCCAGGATAAAGGACTGGGGGAGAACAGGAGCTCAAGAGCCAGTGAGCACTAAAAGCACTGCCTGAGAGCTGAACAGCACTGCCCAGCCCAAAGAATAATAACATTTAAAGAAGGAACACTTACATATTTTTCTTCGAACTTCCTAGCAAGAGCCTCCACTTTATGCCTTTCCTTTTCCTCATCATTGAAGGGATCAGCCAGGTCTTTCTTCTGTAGAAACAAAAGGGGTAAAACCATGACAGTCCTGTCACACTGCCAGCAAAACCTCATGAATTAAACCCATCCTGACTGGAGCAGCTGGGCAGAGGCTCAGATAAATCAACCTTTAGGACACTGCAGATCAACATCTTCATCAGTGACAGGGACAGTGGGATCAGGGCACTCTCAGCACGTCTGGAGATGCCAGCCAGCCGTGTGGTGTGGCTGACACACCTGAGGGATGGGAGGTCATCCAGGGACCTGGACAGGCTGAAGAGCTGGGATCATGGGAACCTCACAAGGTTCAACAAAGCCCAGTGCTGGTTTTGCACCTGGAACCCACGGGATCAATCCAGGCTGGGAGATGAAGGGATTTGGAGCAGCCCTGGGAGAAGGATTTGGGGTGCTGGTGGGTGACAGCTGGATTGCCCTGGCTGTGAGCACCCAGAAACCCCCCTGTGCTGGGCAGCAGGAGGGGGGGATTCTGCCCCTCTGCCCCCTCAGGTGAGACCCCACCTGCAGAGCTGCCCCAGCCCTGGGGCCAACAGCAGCAGCACCTGGAGCTGCTGGAGAGTCCAGGGGAGGCCACGGAGATGCCCCAAGGGCTGGAGCCCCTCTGCCCTGGGGCCAGGCTGGGAGAGCTGGGGGTGCTCACCTGGAGAGGAGAAGCTCCAGGGAGACCTCAGAGCCCCTTCCAGGGCCTAAAGGGGCTCCAGGAGAGCTGGAGAGGGACTGGGGACAAGGGCTGGAGGGACAGGACACAGGGAATGGATTCCACTGCCAGAGGGCAGGGCTGGATGGGATATTGGGCAGGAATTGTTCCCTGGGAGGGTGGGCAGGCCCTGGCACAGGGTGCCCAGAGCAGCTGTGGCTGCCCCTGGATCCCTGGCAGTGCCCAAGGCCAGCCTGGACAGGGCTTGGAGCAGCCTGGGATGGTGGGAGGTGTCCCTGCCCATGGCAGGGGGTGGAACTGGATGAGCTTTAAGGCCCTTGTCAAGCCAAACTGTGCTGGGATTCTGAGAGTGTCTCTGTGGTTTGGGTGCTCTCCCAGCTGGTTTTGTACCTGCCTCTGCTTTTCCCAACGCCCCCCAAAAAAAACCCCAAAAATTAAGTGGCATAAAACATCAACTGACTGCTAACAGTGCTGAAGGCAAACAGGAAAAGGAGTAGAATCCAGTAAGTTTCTTCTCAAAGACAAACACTCCTAACTCAAAGTTTAGATGCTACAGGAGTTTTCATCCACATCTCCTTTGGTGCTCTTTGGAAAACAGCTCCTTATCCCTGCCAGCTGCCCAGGTACCACAACTCACTTTAGATCCAGCCATCCCAAACTAAACCAGCATCACATCCCACGCCTGCCACCAGCACAGCACCCTCCCAACACCAAATTCCAGCCAGGGCAAAGGAGTGCCACGGTGTGGCCTGACAAGAAGAACCCCAGGCTGTGTGTGTCAGTTCTGCCTGCAGGATGCTCACCCACCCTGCAGCACCTCACAGCAAACACAGACCCAACCCCCAAAACAGCAATGCTGAGACACCAGTCCGTGTCATTTGCTTTAATCATACTCATCTGATTTAAGAACGAATCTGAACTATTTTTGCAGCCCTGAGACAGAAAAAGAACACAAAACCCAGCACGTGGCAGCCAGGATAATGGACTGGGGGAGAACAGGAGCTGAAGAGCCAGTGAGCACTAAAAGCACTGCCTGAGAGCTGAACAGCACTTTGAGACCTACAACACAGGCTCCCCCAGGCCCCCAGGGACACTCACCTTGTCACCTGAAGAGCTCCCTTTTACTTTCCCTCGACAGCTCTTGAGGAGATCCGGGTAGAAGAACTCGGGGCAGCGTTTGTGGTCGGGCTCGAAGAGGGTCAGGGTGATGCGCACGGCCGTGGCCGCCGGCTCCGCCTCCGGGGGCTGCTCCCCATCCTCCTTGCGAGACCTCTTGAGGAAGCTGCTGCTCAGGGGCCCGTGCAGAGTGGTGAACGAAACCCTGTGGGGCTCTGTCATGGCTCTGGCCAACCCCCACCAGGCCTCACGGCATCGTTCCCACTGCGTTAGGAAAGGTCTGCACTGCTGGATTCCACCAGGGATAACTGAGGATGCTGGCGGCAGAACAAGTGCTTTGCTTTGGGAGTGACAAAGGGCCGTGCTGCTAGGGCTTGCTGCAATCATTAGAGAGAAGAAAGAAAGAAAGACAGAAGTCAATCCTGGTACCAGTCTTGCCTCCAAACACTGGAAGTTCCCCGCTATCCCTCCAGTCCATTGCAGGTCTGTCTCCTCACACCACACCGCTCCATTTGTAAGGGCTGAAGGAAATCCAGCTGCCGGGGAAACAAAACGAGCCCGCCAGACTCACTTAGACACGGCCCGGGAGCCCTGGGCACAAACACCGGGCTAGGCTGCACCTCCCGGGCCGGGGCTACATCCCGGGGCGGAGGCTGCACCTCCCGGGCCGGGGCTGCGGTCCGGCCGCCTGATCTCCCGCTGCACGGAGGCCCGGACACCACTGCCCCGGGACAGCGGACCCCGCGGGGGCTGAGCGGGGCCCAGGGCTGGGGGGGACTCGGGGGCTGAGCGGGGCCCAGGGCTGCGCGGGGCCCGGAGTGGCAGCGCCGCCGGGGGGAGCGCGGCCGGCGGGGCTGAGGGGAGGCCCGAGGCCGCGGTGCCGGTGCCGCCGGGCCCGCCCGCCCTCACTCACCGCCGGCGGGACGGGGACGGGGACGGGGACGCAGCCGCCGCCGCTCCGGGCCCGCTCCGGCCCCGCGCCCGCGTCACGTGGGCGGTGCTGCCCTCGCGCCCGGCCGCGCGCGCCGCGGCCAATCAGCGACAGCCCCGGCGGCCACGCCTCGCACCGCGGCCAATCAGCGACCGCTGCCGCGGCCACACCTCGCGGGAACGGCTCGCGGACGGCTGCCCCTCACCACGTGATCGCGGCGGGCCAATCCCCGCCGCCGGCACCGCCCCGTCCCGGCGGCCCGCGCGCGGTGGCGGGAGGGGCGGCGAGATGGCGGCGGCGCCTGAGGGAGCGGCGGAGGCCCGGCGGGGGAAGCTCTGGGAGAGGCTGCCCGCGTCCTCTTCACTCACCGAACGGTGTATGGGGGAGCCTCACAGGAATCGGTGGCGTGAAGCCTCCAGGAAGCTGCGTTCGTCCTGCCCCTCGTGTCCCTTAAACAAGCTCAGGTTTCTTCCATAGAATGAAGTGCAACTTAGGGAATGTGCGTAACGGTAAGGGACAACAGAGTAATCTAATATATCTAAACAGTGGCTCGTGTGGGTAAGGCGGCTGGCCTGTGCTGAAGACCTTGCCTGGAGATGACAAAGTCCCAGCAGACGCTGAAGCTGCTCAGGACACGCCGGGATCCATCCCGGGGCACCGACCGGGCTGAGCGATGGCACCGTGGGACCTCTCCGTTACTTCTCAGCGTTTGGGGAGTCCGGACAGGTCTTGTTGAGTGTCAGGTGATAAATATCGCAGTTCTCATGCAGACTTAAGGAAGAAGACCCTGCATTCTCCAAGCCTGTCAGTCCCACTTCAGTGTCTGTTAAAGTCCCGGGGGTTATTTAAAGAGTTGCTGAAAAACCCTTGAGAGACATCGCAGTCAGCAGCCACAGCCAGTGTGGGTTCACAGGTCCTGCTTCATCTGCCTAATTCCCATTTATGAGAAGCTCAGGCACAGATTCCCCAGAGTCACAGAATGGCTCTGGAAGGGACCCCAGTGGCTCACCTGGCCCCACCTGCCTGCTCAGGCAGGGTCAGCCCAGGCACAGGGCTGTGTCCAGACAGCTCTGAAACATCTGCAGTAACAGGGGACACCCAGGGCTGAGGGGCCCTCTCAGCTGGGGCTCCTGTCCAGGCTGGACAGCCCCAGCTCCCTCAGCCTTTCCTCACAAGGAGATGCTCCAGTCCCTTCAGCTCCTCACAGCCTCCACCAGACCTGCTCCAGGAGCTCCACGTCCCTCCTGTGCTGACACAGCGTTCCAGATGTGCCTCCCAGGCTGAGCAGAGGGCAGGATCCCCTCCCTCACACCCCCCAGGAGCCCCCAGCTTGGCCCCAGGCTGGTCAGGAACAGTCAGTGTCACCCTCTTCTCCACAGAGCTGCAGCCCAGCCCAGGCTGATGCCTGGGGTTGTTCCTCCCCAGGTGCAGGACCCTGCTCTGGCCCCTGCTGGATTCCAGAAGTTTCCTCTCTGCCTCTCTCCCATTGTCGAGGTCCCTCTGAAAGGCCACACAACCCTCTGAGGTATCAGCCACTCCTCCCAGCTCTGTGTTAACCAGGGAAGACAGGAGATGTGGTGGTTTGGGGTTTTAGCAAAGCTTTTGATGCCATCCCTAACGCTCTCTTGGACACACTGTCCCTCACAAGCTCCCCTGTGCCTGGTGAGCAGCCAGGCCAGCTCAGGGGGTTGCAGTACATGGGGTCACAGCAGCACAGTCACCAGGGGGCTTGGCAGGGCTCTATTTGAGAGCTGGTGCTCTTGAATGTTTTTATAAAGATCCAGATTCAGGAATTCAACACACATTAAGCAGGTTTGCCAACAGCAGTGAACTGGCAGGGGCTGTGGGGTCCCCAAGGCCCTGACAGGGAGCTGGGCACTCCCAGCCTGTGGGGAATTGTGGGCTCTGCCCCTGGGGCAGGGCTGTACACACAGCTGGGGGATGAGGGGCTGGAGAGCAGCCCAGCAAACAGACCTGGGGCTTGATGGCAACTTCAACAGGAGCCAAAGAGCCAACTGTGTCCTGGGGTGCAGCTGGGCTGAGGGAGGGGATTGTCCTGCACTGCTCTGGGACTGGAGCTGTGTTCACTCACACTGCTGGGAAAAGAACTGTGGAGAGAACAGGTCAAAGCCATTTCCCATCCCATAACATTCCTAACCCTCTTTCATTTTCAAACACTCTGAGTTTGTGTTTGGCTGACAGCAGCAGCTCAGACCCAACTCCTTAGCAAATGCCCTGCTCAAAATCCAGGGAAAAGCCCCAGGAGCAGAACCCAGCTCTAACATGGGGTTGGCATCCAGCCAGGAGGATGGTGCAGGACTCTTCCAGGAGTGCCCAGCAACAGGAGGAGGAACAATGACCAGAAACTAAAACACAAGTCCACCCTCCAAATGAGGAAGAATTTCTTTATACCGAGGGTGAGAAAGCACAGGAGCAGGTGCCCAGGGAGGGCTTGGAGTCTCCTGCTCTGGGGACCTTCCAAACCCACCTGGACACATTCCTGTGACAGCTGCTCCACGTGACCCTGCTCTGACAGGGTCTGAATGATCTCCAGAGGTCCTTTCCAACCCCAACCATTCTGGCATTTTGTGAGTCCTGCAGAAGCACAGAGCCTGCTGGTTCTGCTGCCACGAGTGTGTGGTGCTGCAGCTGGCTCCACTGAACATCACCCCAGGCACTGGTTTGGTGGGAAGCACGAGAGCCCTGGGCAGAGACAAGGGCACCTCTGCTGCCTTCACCTCCTCCAGCTCTGACACACAACTGCTGCAGCCAAAACCTCACCTCCAGCTGCTGCCCAGGCTGTTTCTGACAAGCACCTGCAGCCTCCAAGGGCCCCAAGAGGAACAACAGACAGCTTCTACTTTTATTATTACAGTTTAACACAGTCTTGGACAGAGGAGAAGCAGCAGGAACCAACATGCAAAGCAACTAAAAGTCCCCAGGGGCTCGAGGAAGGCCACCCACAGCTCAGCTCTGTCCCTGCTCCCAGCAGTGTCTCTGGGCCCTTTCCCTCCAGCTGCTGCTCTGT
This sequence comes from Phylloscopus whistleri, assembly GCA_017589585.1. Classification (NCBI taxonomy): domain Eukaryota; kingdom Metazoa; phylum Chordata; class Aves; order Passeriformes; family Phylloscopidae; genus Phylloscopus; species Phylloscopus whistleri. The sequence goes on from JADMLD010000353.1 coordinate 567,174, forward strand.
CGTGCCCCAGAGCGGGACGAGGTCGTGGCAGACACCAAACCTACACACACCGAGAGGAGAGGAGAGGACTGGGATTGTCCCCATGAGTCAGGTCTGTTATCTGGCTGGAGTTCAGTGGGCTTTGGAACCAGGAGAGCATCTTAAATCTGCTCTGTGTGGACAGGGAGGAGAGGGATCCTTCAGGGAGAGGCAACGACAGGAGGAGCAGCTCAGGTACTTGGGCAGAGTTTTCCTGTGTCAGAGCTGGCAGCTCTTGGTGCCAACAGCTCTTCTCAAGGCACCTGTCAAACTGCAAGTGTGCCTTCCTCCCACTCACTTCATGCCTTGGTCTGCACCAGCATCTCCTGCAGCCCTGGTGCAGCCAGACTCCAAATTCAGCCAAGTGGACAAGTTCCAGGAACAAACGGGATCTGTCAGGTATTTAGAGCTGGACACAGGTGCCTGGAGAAGGCCCCAAGGCAGGAGGAGGCTTGGCTGAGGCAGCTGGACAGCCCCACTCCCTGGAGCCCTGTGAGCCCCACCACCCTGGGGCCAGCACGGAGCAGCAGTGGGGGTGACCTTGCTCCCCAAGCTGCCCTCATTCCCCAGCACCTACAAAGCTGAGGACCCAGAGGGACAGGCTTTTAGGGCACAGGTCAGACCCATCCTGCACACAGGAAGGCCCTGGGGATCTTGTCCCCTTGGTTTAACCATGTCCCTGTCCCTGTGCTCTGGTGAGGCTGCACAGGGAGCTCAGACACAGCACAGCTCTGAGGGGCTGGGTGGCCCAGGGACAGCTCACAGGTCTGTCCAGCCCAGTACAAACTGCTTTCCAGATACCCTCCCAGCAGGAAAGCCACACTGCAAGCCCTCAGGGGGACAAGGAAAATTCAGGATCTGCCAGAGCTCAGTGGCAGGACTCCACGGCCTGTGCTGTGCACAAGAGAACTAAATACTCCCCTAAATGGTCCTTCCTGAGCTCCAGATCCACAAATCCTTCCCTGCCTCCCTCTCCCCCTTCTATTCCTGTGGCTGCCCCAGTGCTGCTGCTCCAGTCAGTGACCACAGAGGGACAGTCTGGTGTCAGGCTGGGTCAGGGCCATGCAGCCCCAGAGAGCCAGAGCAGACCTGGAGGAGCTGCCTCCCCCTCCCAGCAGGCACAGCCCAGGAACCAGAGCCTGAGGAATTGTGTGTTTAACAGCGTTTGGAAAATCTTCCTTCCACAGACTCCCTCACCACGTCTGAAAGTGGGTGAGCCTGTGCCAGCCCCAGCACACAGGGGTCCCACCAATGGAGGGAGAATTGTCCCATCCTTCACTCCTTGTCTTGGAATGAACTCCAAAATGAGATTTTGCTCCTTTATCCCATAGCAGCCCAATTCTTTAAAATCCTTTGGTGAAAAGCCTCCTAGAAATGCAGGTAAATTGTCAAGCCCATCACCTTGTGACCAGCACCTCCCAGCAGCAAGGAAAATGCATTCTCCTGCTCCAGGCAGGGATGAGAACACCCAGGGACGGGCCAAGAGCCCAAATTTTACTTCAGTGAATCAGCTTAAGCTACTTGGGATTTAAGATGCTGCAGCAAACAGAGCAACTATACCAACTACCTACTAGAGCAGAGAGAGAAATAAAGAAGCAGCTCCCCTTGGCAGGAGCTGAACCACAGAGTTCCACACACAGCCCAGCTCCCAGGATCCCACAGGAATCCCACAGAGCTCTGCAGCCAGCCCCAGCAGCTGCCATGAAATGGATGGAAATGTCCTGTGTCCAGCAGGGAGATGAGCTTCCCCTGGGATCGCTCCTCACTCGTAGATCCAGTGGGCAGCTGTGTCCTGCCAGCAGGGCAGCTCCTCTGGGCGGAACCAGAGCGAGATCTCCTGCTGGGCACTCTCCACCGAGTCGCTGCCGTGGATCACGTTCCTGTGGGCAGGAGAAAGGGAGCAGCTCCAGCCAAGCTGAGAGAGGTGGGACAGGGATGCTGCAGCCTGGAAAATGCCCCCTTGACCAATTGCATTAAAGCAATGGAGCCAGTCCTGTCCCACGGTACCCCTCATCCTTCCAGCACTGCCAGTTCCCAGCACTCCCTCCTCCTGTGCTAAGGAACCATTTGTTTGCTACAGAAGGAGCTGCAAGTGGCTGTAGCTCTGGGATTTGCATTTTTATGTCAGTGATTCCAGCTGTGCCTCCAAATTTTCCCCCTTCCATCAAAGCAGGTTTGGTATCAGACACCAGGAAGCAGAGATCTAAGCCTGGATGGCTCAGTAAGAGCTGTGTCTGCCACAAGTCAGGCTGGGGCCACCCAAGGTCAGCACCCATGGACATTCACCTGCTCCCATGAAAGGACTGAGTGGGAGCCTCCCTTCCTCTTCACAGCCTGACAGTCCTGATTACCAGAGGAAAACAGGCAAACCACACCTGCTTTCAACAGAGGACTCAGGAGGAAGGAAAGGCACAACCCAGGCTCTTCCTCCTACTAAAGCCAACCCCGGGAGGCAGAGCTCAGCTCTGGTCTGAGCACAAAAGGGAGAATTTCTGCTCTGGGAATGCAGACTCCTATGGCTCAGGCAGGCCTGGCATAGGGATGCCTGGACACTGAGGGAAGAAGTCGTCAAAGCTCTCACTTGCTGACTTCAACACAGAAGTCTCCTCGGATGGTGCCAGGCCTGGATTCAGCTGGATTGGTCTCCCCGATCATGGTGCGAACTGTCTTCACCACATCCAGGCCCTGCCAGACCTGGGGGACAGCAAACCCAGCATCAGCCCCCACAGCTGCCCCTGCAGCTCACACTGCCCTCTGAATTCCCCACCAGATCCACCGGGTGAGAGACAGGGAAGGGTCTCTCCAAATTATTCTTCCAAAGTTGATTTTGGAAAATAATCCAAATTGTCTGTGGATTTCTCCCCATCCCTGGAAGTGCTCAAGGCCAAACTGGACAGGGCTTGGAGCAACCTTGGTCTAGTGGAAGGTGCCCCTGCCCATGGCAGGGGGTGGAACAAGGCCTTTAAGTTCCCTTCCCACCCAAACCATCCCATGGTTTAATTGACAACAGCAAACATCCCTGCCCTTCAGTACAGCTTCAAGAGACCTTCTGAGGGGAGATATCACCTTACTCCCACTGTGCCAACAGGCACTGCTGCTCACACCTTGCACTCTGTCCCCGTCCTTGCTGCAGGGGCCCCGGGCAGCACTCACCATGGCCACGATGGGCCCGGAGCTCATGTACTTCACCAGGCGGCCGTAGAAGGGGCGGTCCCGCAGGGCCACGTAGTGCTCCTTCAGCAGCTCCTCCGAGGCCTGCACAGAGCACAGGGCTTAGTCTGCTGCCACACTGGGGCATCTGGGCAAGGGCTGCGCCTCAGGGATGCAGGAAATTAACAGCTGAAGCTCTTGCACAGATGCTCAATTCCAGGAGTGACACAGACAGGGGTTTGCAGCTGCCAGCTTACAGTGACAGCCCAGGAGTACGGGCACAGCCGAGGGCACACAGGCTCCCCACAGCTGGAATCACCCCTCCCGTGGCAGCTCTCCCCTGAGCCTGGAGTGAGGATTTGGTGCTGCGATGACCCCGGCAGGCTGTACAGCCGGATGACAGGCAGAACCCCCGGCAGTCACCAGCACGGCTGGGGCTTGGGGGGCTGCGGGGGCTCCTCGGCTCCAGGGCCCCCCAGGCAGGGCGGGCCCGGCCGCTCACCTGCAGCAGCTTCATCCCCACCAGCTGCAGCCCCTTCCTCTCGAAGCGCCGGATGATCTCCCCGACCAGGCGCCGCTGGACCCCGTCCGGTTTGATGGCCACGAAGGTTCGTTCATTGACCCCGCCGAAGGCTGCAGGCAGAGGGCAGAGGTCTGAGGGGGGAAGGAGACGCCTCCGGGCCTTCAGCCAGGTGGGCACAGGGGGGTCGCAGCCCCCAGCCCTGGGGACACACGGGGGTGCCCCGGTTCCCGCAGAGGAGGGCAGGGCGGCCCTGGCCGCGGCCGCCGGGTGCAGAGGGCACAGGGGGGCCCTGGCCCGGGCCTTCAGCCGCGGGGTCTCTCCCGGGGAAGGGAGGTCCCTGGCCCTCAGGCACACGGGCAGTGGGGGTCCCCGGTGCTCACACCCGGGGCCGGGGGTCCCGTCCCGTACCACTGTGGAAGAGGCCGGCGAAGAGCCCCAGCACCAGGCAGATCATGGCGGCGCCGCTCTTAAAGGGGCCGTGCTCCCCCCGCGCTGTCACCGCCCCCCGCGGAACCATCGTGCCGGCGGCGCGGAGCGGCGGGGCCGAGACACGGGGACACCGGGTACGGCCCGTTCCCATGGCAACGGCGGGGCCTGGTGCCCGCGGGGTCCCGGTGGCACCGGGGGGATACCGGGCCCCACCCGTGCGAGGGGTCCCAGCCGCCGCCTCCTCGCTGCCGCCTCTGAGCTCCCCTGTGCCGCTGGCCCGGCCAGAGCGTCCCGGGTGTTTACGAGGCCGTTTTGCCGTCGCTGTCTCTGTCGTTGCGGTCGTGACTGCACGCTAGTCGTGGTTAGACTAGTCCGGTTATGGGGCAGCTGCTGTGGGACTGACCAGCCCCTGTAGCTCGGGGAGGCCCAGGCTGGGATCCCTGGAAGAGGAGCTCTGAGCTCCCCCGGGCCGCGCTGCAGGAGCAGACGGGCAGAGCTCCAGCAGCCCCTCCGTACAGAGCACGTGTTGCTGATTTAATTTGGGGGGTAAGATCGCGGTTGTTAACGCGCTCTCAGCCTCGGGGCTCCTTAGGAAGGGATAGGTAGAGCTGCACTCCAGGGCTCCATTTCCTGCCCTCAGGAACTCACCTCTTGGTTCAGCTCCCTCCCAGATCAGCCTCTGGAAACACCAGCACATGAAATACCTTCACCAGGTGCCCCGTGGAGGGCTGGCTTTGCTCCCAGAGCTGTTCAGGTGCCTCACGGAGTGCTGGGTCTGCTTCCATCCTGCTTCCCGTGTTCAGAGAGCGTTCTGCACCCTCTCCTCTGTCCAGGCCTTGCCTGGGACAAGCAGGGCTCTGTGTCCGAACAGCAGCGATCCAGCTGCTTTATCCAGCATAGTTTTGAGTAAATTATTCCCGCGTTTGTACCAATAAATAATTAGTGGTCGTATCCTGGAGGTCCAGAGCGTGGCTTTGCCTGAGGAAAGCTGACCCCGTTTGCTTCGTGCTTGGTGGTTTTTATTCTGCCCGCGGAAAAGCCTTTGTGGGATGAGCGCTGCCCGCTGTGGACGCGGCTCGGGCGGTGAGGGCGGTCCCGGAGGCTTTTCCCCGCAGCTCCGGCGCTCGGGTGCCGGCAGAGGGAGCGCGGGCAGCGCGGAGGAGCCCGCAGCCCCGGCAGCAGCCCCCGGGGTCCGTCCCGCTCCCTAAAACAGCGCTGGGGCTTTGAGGTGCACAGGCAGCTGTTGTCAGCCCTCCCCTGGTGCTCTTAGGGACAGCCGGGCTGTTTTGTTGACATATCTCAAACACATCCCATCTGAGCAGGTGTCTGTGAAAGGAAACAGCCCTCACACGGTTTGGAAAAGTTGCAGAGCGCTCTGAGGAAGGTGCCTAGTAGGGGGTGTCAGCTCTAATTAGCTGCTCACAGAGCCACTGATTAAGAGCACATTCTCCGTGTGCTGCCGGTGACATCCGTGTGTGTCCAGCCTGGTGTGCAGCAGTGGCAGTGGGGCTGAAGGGAGTGTGGCAGGTGGTGAAACCCAGCTTCCTGACCCCAGCCTGGTGGCTGATCTCAGCCTTCCTTCACAGAGGGCTGCTTCAGAAATAATGATCTTTCTGTCCATTTAATAAGATTTATCCTAGGGCACTGTTCAGGGTGCCTGCAGAGGTGTCCTTGATGAAGCCAACAGCTCAGTCCCCACCCAGCCAGCAGCCCTGTGTGCTGCCAGCCTTCCACACAGGCAGAATCCCTCGTTTCACACTTGTTTGATTTCTGTTGTTTATTAATGCTGAAACCCCTCGTTTTCTCATGCCAGTTCTGTTCTCCACAAGTCTCCCCAAAGATCCCAGTGCAGGCACCTGGGTGAAGGTTTTCATTTCCTTGGACTGTAAATGTTCTGTTGAGCCTCAGGCAGTTCCCTGCACAGAACTTGGAGGAGAAACATGTCAAACAGTCTCCGCTTGGGTGAGTCCTTCTCATCTCTGGCAGTGATGTGCTGTGGGGAGAAAGCTTTGACTTCCCTCTCTAGGAGCCCCAGAAATGTGGATTACTGGTGACCAGGTAGCTTGGGAAATGGAGCTGGGCCTGACTCCCAGGCAGATTATTCCAGAGCCAGTGTCTTTTAGGCACAGTTTTAGGCAGATGTGTATCTAGAGTGAGCACAGGAAGCTGCAGTAAGCAAGAATGAGACCACAAATCCTTCCTACAGAGCTTTCACTTGGCTGCTCAGCATTCCCAGCCCAGATGTGTGCATGGAATGGTGCCACAGGCAACAGCTGCACATATGGAAGGGGCTGAACAAATTTGCTGCCTCATTTGGAAAGCCCAGTGATCACTTTTTGAACCTCTCCCTGGGAACCTGAAAGGCCAGGTACCTTCTGGCACCAAATACCTTCTCATTTCAGTGGGCAGGTTGAGTGTGGAAGGATCCCAGTGTGGCAGGGGGGCTGTTCCCCTGCTCGCCCCCGCTGCAGGAATTTCAGGCAGAGGCAGAACTCTATTTTTGCTCGTGCTGGAGAGAACATTGCAGATCCTGGAGTTATGTAACAGACTCCAGAGCACGTAGGTGCAGCTAACGTGGCCACCCAACCCTGTGCTGTGCAGACAAAGGCTTTTTGTCTCCTTTCATCACACTTAGCAACTTCTGCAGTTGGCACTGCCTTCCTTCTCGGGCTCTTTTTGCACCTTTTTCCTTGTTTGGGGAGGATTTTCACCTTTCAGTTCAGCCATGGTGTTTCACCAGCGTTGGTGCCCCTCACAGTGTGGGCTCTGCACAGGTGCAGACCTGTCTCCTTTCATACTGGACCATTGATGGAAATATTTCACCTTTTAGGATGAAGGGGGGTTAGTAGAGCCAGGTGATTTTCTTGAGCACCTTTTGCTGGATGCAGGGGATACAGTTGTCAGAGCCAGAGCTGCACAAAGGGCTCCACAGCAGGGTCAGTTTTTCCAGGGGAGCATGGAACAGACAACATTCCAAAGTGCCATTGCTCCACCCTGGAAGGAAGCTCTGATACAGAGAGGGGTGGTCTGAAAGGTGGGAGTAGCTGTGTGAGTGCAGCAGAAGGTCTCCAGGGATACCCCTTGAGCCCTGGGACAGGTGCTGCTTCCTCAGAAGGAACAGCTCAGGCCAGACTTCTGCCTTTCTTTGCATTTGGCTTTTCCATTCTCGTGGAGTCCATAGAAGATTTCCTTGAAAGAAACGCTCAGGGTACAGCCCAGAGAAACACTTGCACTTGGAAGCAGAGGTTTGGTTAATTCTCCCTTCTGTGCAGTGCTACAGCATTTTATTTATACCAGTCTGGGCAGCCTGTGCCTCTTCCCTGAGAAATTCCCAGTCTAGTCCCATGCAAGACTAGAGAAGGACAGGCTGGGCCAGGCAGTGCCAGTGAGGAGCTGGGCCTGGAGCCCTCACTGTGTGCTCTGAGTGTGTCACTTGTGTGCTGCTCCCTGTCCTGGCTCCTTCCTGTCCCTGTAGGTGCACAGCAGAGGAGTGTCCGTGTGATCCCACCAGGATCACATCCAAGACTCCTGCACAGATGCAGCTGGAGTGCCTTGGTCTGTCCTGTTCTGTCTGGAGTGTTTCATAGGATCGTAGAATGGTTTGGCTTGGAAGAGACCTTAAAACCCATCTCATTCCACTCCCCTGCCGTGGACAGGGACAGATCCCACTGTCCCAGGCTGCTCCAAGCCCCCTCCAGCCTGGCCTTGGGCACTGCCAGGGATCCAGGGGCAGCCACAGCTGCTCTGGGCACCCTGTGCCAGGGCCTGCCCACCCTCCCAGGGAACAATTCCTGCCCAATATCCCATCCAGCCCTGCTCTCTGGCAGTGGGAAACCATTCCCTGTGTCCTGTCCCTCCAGCCCTTGTCCCCAGTCCCTCTCCAGCTCTCCTGGAGCCCCTTCAGGCCCTGGCAGGGGCTCTGAGCTCTCCCTGGAGCTTCTCCTCTCCAGGTGAGCACCCCCAGCTCTCCCAGCCTGGCCCCAGGGCAGAGGGGCTCCAGCCCTTGGGGCATCAGGGATGATTTCTCAGGGACAGCCCCTGAGAAACATCTCCTCAGCCCCTTCTGACTTAAGCCTATGAAGATAATTTATTTTGTGTAAATACCCAGCTGTTGCCTGTGGAGTTGTGCCAGCAGAGGCAGCCACTGGGTCTCACCAAGGTTTGGGGTCTCCTCTCACTCACAGGGGTGCTGCTGCCACACCTTTATCTCCAGCTCTGAGTCAGAGCAGAGGTGGCAGGTGTGGGACTAAGGCTGACCAATCCCTCTTTGCAGACAGCAGCCCTGGGGCGTGAGTGTGTGGGGCTCCTGCATCAGCCCTGTGCCCAGAGCAGGGCAGGCAGCAGCCCCTGAGCCTGGGAATGCAGATCCCCAGCTCCCAGGAAGTTTCCTTTGCCTCACCAGGAGATACTGGGGGTAAAACTTACAGTCCATGAAGTTTTCTGTCACTTGGGTTGAGCTGATGGCCAAGTCCCACGTGTGTGGGTTCTGTGAGGAGTGCTGTGCCAGGGAGGTGCTGCTGCCTTGGGTCAGGTGCATCCACTTGCTTACACCTTCACCCTGGCTGGCAGTGGGGCTGAGGAGGGACTGCAGCCTGTGAGGCACTATTTGGAGCCCCTTGTTCAGAGGGGCCTGAATGCAGCCTCCCCCCTCCAAATCCAGCACCAGCTGCTCAGCTGTGGAAGGGGCTGTTGGTTCCCTGCCTTGCAGAGCCCCTGTGCCCCCAGCAGTGCTCCTGGTGATGCCACAGCAGTCACAAAGTAGGTCAAACACCATCTAAACCCTGGCTTGATATCCCTTGAACTAAATTCCTGCCCTGCGTGAATGTGCCCCGAAGGGGGTTAGGATTCATGGCTTACAGGGAGCTAAGAAAGATGAGCAGCTTTGCTGTAGCTGAGTAAACAGCTCTGGGCAGCCTGGCTCCCTCCCCTGCCATCCCTGCCCTGCCATCCCTGCTCTGCCACCCCTGCCATCCCTGCTCTGCCATCCCTGCCACCCCTGCCCTGCCATCCCTGCTCTGCCACCCCTGCCATCCCAGCTCTGCCATCCCTGCTCTGCCACCCCAGCTCCCTGTCCTGCCATCCCTGCCCTGCCATCCCTGCTCTGCCACCCCTGCCATCCCAGCTCCCTGTCCTGCCATCCCTGCCCTGCCACCCCTCCCCTGCCACCCCTGCCCTGCCATCCCTCCCCTTCCATCCCTGCTCCCTCCCCTTCCATCCCTGCTCCCTCCCCTTCCATCCCTGCTCCCTCCCCAGCCATCCCAGCTCCCTCCCCAGCCATCCCTGCCCTGCCATCCCTGCTCCCTGCCATCCCTGCCCTGCCACCCCTCCCCTGCCACCCCTGCCACCCCTGCCACCCCTGCCCTGCCATCCCTGCCCTTCCATCCCTGCTCCCTCCCCTGCCATCCCAACCCGGCCCCATCTCGCCCGGGGAAATGTCCAACCCTTGTGCTTTCAGAGAACCATTAAGGTTGGAAGAGACCTCCAAGATCGAGTCCAACCTCTGACCAAACCCCACCGTGTCCCCTAAGCCATATGGGGAAGTTCCACATCCTCTGCTTTTGGCCACTCCCAGGGATGGTGACTCCAGCAGTGCCGTGCTGCTCTCACCAGGTGGCTTTGGTGGCTGGAAGGGGTGAAGAGGTGACAACCTGGGGCTGCCCTGGCTCACCACAGCGTGGTCAGAGTGTTACACATTTCACCTCTGTCACTTCTCCTCTGGGTGCTGCAGCCATGGTGACACCACAGTGCTGTCCCTGTGTGTGGTAGGACTTTGGCCAGCACCACCTGGACAAGTGAGTCATTCCCTCACATCCCAAGCCCAGAGCTTTGGGAAACCTCCGTGAAAGTTCCAGGAATGTTTGTCAGTGCCTGCCAGCCTGTCCTTGACGCTGTCAGTGGCAGGGCCCAGATTATTTGTGTGTCTCAAGATCCTTTTGAGTCTCTGCAGATGAAAATCTGTTCTCGTGGTGAATGCAGCGGTGACTCAGCACTGGGGAAGGAGGGAAGATGACCTTAGGAAAATCTTTTCACCCCTGTGCTCTGGAGATGTCCAGGAAAGGAAAGAAGATTGAGTGGGAAAAAATATTAGCCCTTAGCAGGAAGAGGCTTTAGAAGAAGCCCAGAGCTTAATGCCAGGGGAGGGCTGCAAAGTCTGGGGTCTGGGCACATACCAGCCTCAGACCTTGCTCCCAGCTCTTTCTGCAGGAGACAGCTGCAGCTGCAGGAGCTTCCTTCCTGCCCTTCCAGGGTCAGGGGTTGCAGGAGAAGGACAACCCAGGACTCTGGCAAGTATGGAAGTGACAATTCCAGCAGTGGAGCAGAGTCAGCCCTGCAGCAGCAGCAGCTACAGTAGAAGCAGCCCCTCCCCTGCTCCAAGTGAGCCCTCAAAGCCCTCTGTGGCCTGTGGAGCACAACACAACATCTGTGTGCCTGTTGATGCCTGTGGAGCATCAACACAAGCTCTGTGTTGATGGAGCAAACAAGCCCCCAATGTGCCACCAGTTCCCCAGGGAAGCAAGCCTTGTCCCTGAGTGTGTGATTAAACCAGAGCCTTGTTCCAGCAGTACCTGCTCACCTCCTTTTGGCTATGCCAGGCCTCTCCCTGCTGTGGTCTCACTTCCCAGGACCTGCTCACACCCCCTTGGCATGTTCCCCAGGTGTTACCTTTGGCTGCCCCCCCAGCCAGGGCACCTCAGTGGTTGTTGGGGCAGCCACTGTCCCCCATGGTGTGTCCCTCAGCTCTGGTTTGGATGTTCCAGTCTGGCAGCTGAAGCCCCTCAGACAGAAAATGTGTCACCCCAGAGCGGTGGGGGCTTTCCACAGGACACCAAGCTCTCCCCATGGTGTGCCCCTCACCTTCCTTGCTCTTCTGCTGTCTGATCCTTCAGGCAGCTGTTTTAGCTCACCTGTTTCACCCCACACCCCCTGAGCTTTCTGCTCTTCCTGACTGAGAAGGGCAGGAACAGGATTAGTCTGGGATGCTCTGACCCTTCTGACGGCAGCTCAGCCAATGGATGAAGGCACATTTGTATCAGCACGTGCTTGTTTTTGTGAGCATGAATCATAAAACTCCTACTGGATGAGGAACTCTGACAGAACTTGTACTCCCCTGTCCTTTTCCTTCCCCTGGAGCTTTGGTCTCTGGCCTCAGCACGGTCTCTTTGGAAGATGTGTTTCCTCCCACTGCCCAGGGCAGGGCTGGATGGGAGATTGGGCCGGAGTTGTTCCCTGGGAGGGTGGGCAGGCCCTGGCACAGGGTGCCCAGAGCAGCTGTGGCTGCCCCTGGATCCCTGGCAGTGCCCAAGGCCAGGCTGGACAGGGCTTGGAGCAGCCTGGGACAGTAGAGGGTGACCTGGGATGGGGTGGGATGAGATGTGCTTTAAGGTCAACCCAAACCAACCTTTCCAACCCAAACCATTCTAGGATTTTAGGAAGGTGGCCTTACAGCTCTCTCTGGAGAGATAGCACACAAGTGAGTGTGCAAGGTCTGTTTCCAAGTGACAGATATTTGTCTGTTCTGAACTTTATCCACCCCCATCCTGACAGGTTGGATGAAGGCTCAGTCATGGATCCTCACTGGGACTGAGTAACAATCCCATGACAACAGGATTGAGTCCTGCAGGGAAAATTGGGGTCTTTTAGAGCATCTGTGCTAACTGTTCCCTCCTCTTTTGTGCTCCAGGGCCTACAGAGAATGCAGCACAGACAATGACAGGTGACACCCTCTGAGCATCCCAGTGACACGGGACATCAGTGGCCAAGACCACTGTGTTGGGGCAAACTTACCCTGCCACATCTCTAAGCCCAGCCTTGTTCTGGTTCTGTCCTGGTCCCACAGAGGGGCTGTGGGTGGTGTTGGTCACTCCTTTTATCTGCCAGGGCAGCTCAGAGCTCAGCCAGGGAAAGCAGCTGATTCTCCTTCAGAAGAGAGACTTGCACATCAATAAATGTCTCCTTACAGATGCTTCCTTCAGCCTCTTGGCTCTCATTTTCTCTTTTAGCTTCCCCAGCTTTCTACCCTGCTGGCTGGCAAGCTGCCTGTCTCCTGTGAGAGCTGAGGGATGTTGGAACAGGGGCTGGATGTACCTCTGTCCTTGCAGGTGAGGTGGTGGACAAGCCATGTATTTTCTTAGCATGTCCTGACTTTCCATGTCCTGCTCTGGCTCTCTGTGGGATCTGTTACTGTGCCTCCTGCTGTGGCTTCCAGGGACAGGTGGGTTCTGTTGGAGTCACTTTGGAAAACAGCTGCCCACTCTCAAAACCAGCTGAGATCAGAGGAACCACTTCCTTGGGGTAACACAGCTCAGGGCAGGGGAGTTTGTTCACTGAACAAGAGAAAATGCTGAATAAGCTCCAGAAAATCCATGGGAAATGGTGGGTTAGGATGGGATTCTCTTTTGCCAAAGCAAATGCTCCTTTATTACTCAGAAATAGCCACAGCCAGGATGGGGGTGGGTCAGGGCTCCCCCAGTGCCTGCTGAGGTTTGGGATTGTTCACTGGGGCTTTCCACAGTGACACAGAACCCCTGAACTTCCTCCCACAGCCCTGGAGCAACCAGTGCTGCAGGAGTTGGCTCCAAACCACGTTCCTCCCTGCCAGGGATTCCTCTGCCTCCAGCTGCTGCTGCTGGAGTCAGTTCCTGAGGAAGAGCAAACCAGCAAGGCAGCTTGTTCTGGCTGCAGCACTGCTCCGGAGGCATGGAGAGAGCCTGACCTGCTCGGAAAGGTTCTCATTCAAAGCCTGGCCCCAGAGCAGCAAGAACCATCTTTGCTGCAGGATCTGGGAATGAGCTCAGCAGGGAATAAGTGCACATGGTGCAAGGAGTTTGACCTGAGCCTGTGGGGGTCTGTGGTGGGAGCACAGGAAAAGGCAGCAGCTGGAACATGCTGGGAGAAATGTTCCAGAGAGAAATGGTTCAAAGCCATTTCCCATCCATACCTCAGCCCTGTTCCACTTCCCAATGCCCTTTGCAAGGCTGACAGCACCAGCTCAGCTCTTGACTCCTCAACTGTCCACCAGAGAACTCAAAGGCTGGGGAGAAGCCCCATGAGCTGACCACAGGCCCTGCAGGGACTGGCCTGGGTTGGCACCACTCCTGTGGGAGCACAGAGCCCATTCCCTGGCAGTGGCACAAGGCCACTGCACAATGAGACACTTCCATTCCCTGGCAGTGTGTGACTGCACAAGTCACTTGTCCAGATCCTAATCCAGCATTTCCCCTCAGCAGGACCACAAAGTCTTGGAGGGACTGCTCTGACTGCCAGGCTCTGGGCTGGGGGTTTGGGATGTTTGTCCCAGCCAGCAGACAGGCACTATAAACCCTGCAGCCTCCCTTCCAGTGCACAGCCACAGGCAGCAGCCTGGCTCCACTGAACATCACCCCAGCCAGGCTTCTGCTTCAGTAGGAAGCACAAGGGCCCTGGGCAGAGACAAGGGCACCTCTGCTGCCTTCACCTCCTCCAGCTCTGACACACCACTGCTGCAGCCAAAACCTCCCCTCCAGCTGCTGCCCAGGCTGTTTCTGACAAGCACCTGCAGCCTCCAAGGGCCCCAAGAGGAACAACAGACAGCTTCTACTTTTATTATTACAGTTTAACACAGTCTTGGACAGAGGAGAAGCAGCAGGAACCAACATGCAAAGCAACTAAAAGTCCCCAGGGGCTCGAGGAAGGCCACCCACAGCTCAGCTCTGTCCCTGCTCCCAGCAGTGTCTCTGGGCCCTTTCCCTCCAGCTGCTGCTCTGTCGTGCCCCAGAGCGGGACGAGGTCGTGGCAGACACCAAACCTACACACCGAGAGGAGAGGAGAGGACTGGGATTGTCCCCATGAGTCAGGTCTGTTATCTGGCTGGAATCCAGAACACTCCAACCAGGAGGCCACCTTAATCACCACAGAACATCCTGAGCTGGAAGGGAGCCATGAAGATTAGCAAGTCCAACTCCTGTCATCAAGTCCAATTTCTTAAACGTTGTCTGTGCCAACAGAAGAGAGATCCTTCAGGGTGAGGTGCTGTCTTCCATAGCAAGTCAGAAGAAGTTCAGATATTTCGCCACAAATTTCTTGTGTCAAAACTGGCATCTCTTGGAGCCAGCAACTCTTCTTAATGCCTGTGATGGATGTCGAGGCCAAAGATCTCCACAGCACCGGAGAAATCTTTGCCAACACGTAGAAATGGATGCCTCCAGAAGGAAAAGGTGCATCAGGCTTGACTGGCCATTGCAGACAACACAACAAACCCCACCCAGCTGCTGTGCAGAGCCATTATGTCCTCCTGCACCTCTTCCTTTGGCAGGCCTCCGCATCCGAGCCGCACGAGCTGTCCGAGTCGCTCCCCGAGGACGAGGAGGAGGAAGGCTTCGACGTGCTATAGTTCATGCTCAAGACCCAGCCCAGTTTGTTGTGCAGCACCTGCTTGAGTCCTGGGGGCAGGGGCAGCACCTCCAGCGTGTCCACGTAGTCGGGCAGGAGCTGGCGCAGGCGGAAGCAGCACAGGTACTGCAGGGACGTGCAGCTGGTGCAGGACCGGATCACCTTCATGCTGCTCTTGGCCGCCGTCGAGCACACCATGGGGTAAAACTTCTTGTTCTGCAGCTTTGTGGCTGCCACCCCTGCCAGGGCACAGCACCAGGGAGGGCATGTTAGTTTAGACAGAGGAATCTCCCCCCTCCCACCTACCCCAAACCCATTAACTGCAAAGCTGTTGGGAAAAGCTCTTCATAAATCCCAATCTATTAAACAGAAGTGACCTTCCTCCCGCTCCCTTCACACCTTGGTCTTCTGCTTTCCCAGTGTTTTCTGCTGCAGCCAGACTCCAGTTCCTCCCAGCCCATCCCTGGCTCTCACCTATGCACTTGCGGTTCTTGAAGAATGTGAGTGTCCCGTGCCACGTGTCCAAATGCACCCCGATAATGGAGCCTTGGCCAAACCTCGAGGAGAAGTTTGTTTTGTCTCCCTTGTGATGCAGCAGTCCTGAAAACACACCCCAAAAAAATGGCATTCTGTGAAAAACCTGCACTCCAGGAATTCCTCCTGACTCCCATGCTGCTGGTACGGCCTCACTCAGTGCCCAAGGCATCCCTGCATTTCTGACCCCTGCCCTCCCATCCCAGAGTGGCTGGTGGAAAGGGGAAAGTTGAAGTTTTACAACTCCAGAGCACAGGGAGCACCACTGAAACCCCAGAGTGGTGATGTGGCAGTAGTACCCTGGTGCCCTGGCAGGTCCCACACCAGGTCTAAGGGCTCTGCAAGAAGTGGGCCAGGAGAGATGCTCTGTGGGCTGCAAGCTGCCAGCAGCTGCTCTGGTGTCCTTAACAAAGGGATTCACAGGTCTGGGGGCACCTCTTGTGCTCCTGCTGCCCACCCAGCCCGTGTTACCTGTGTAAGAGAGCCCCCAGCTGTCCTCGTCCTTGCCCAGCAGGCTGCAGAAGGTGTGCCGGTACTTGTCCAGGTTCACATCCGACGTCCCAATCCCCACCATCTGAGAGGCAAAGCAGGCAGCAAGAACACAACCTCAGTGTCTTTTCAAGAAACAAAACACAACCAAGGTTCCACCTCCAGTTCTTCCCTCCTCTTCTTGGCTCAGCCCAAAGCACCCAGAAGGGTTGGTGAAGCCAAGAGGTTTCAGGGTGGAGCTGAAGGCTTCCAGCTCTAATTTCCTATGTGAGGAAGCCCAGCTAAACTGCTGGAGAAGGTCACTGTCCTGTTCACAGTCATGGAATGGTTTGGAAGAGACTATAAAGATCATCCCATTCCACCCCCTGCCATGGTCAGGGACACCTCCCACCATCCCAGGCTGCTCCAAACCCCGTCCAGCCTGGCCTTGGACACTGCCAGGGATCCAGGGGCAGCCACAGCTGCTCTGGGCACCCTGTGCCAGGACCTCACCAACCTCCCAGGGAACAATTCCTGCCCAATATCTCATCCAGCCCTGCCCTCTGGCAGTGGGAAGCCATTTCCCCTTCTCCAAACCCTTATTCAAAGTCCCTCTCCAGCTCTCCTGGAGCCCCTTTAGGCCCTGGCAGGGGCTCTGAGCTCTCCCTGGAGCTTCTCCTCTCCAGGTGAGCACCCCCAGCTCTCCCAGCCTGGCCCCAGGGCAGAGGGGCTCCAGCCCTTGGGGCATCTCCATGGCCTCCCCTGGACTCTCCAGCAGCTCCAGGTGCTGCTGCTGTTGGCCCCAGGGCTGGGGCAGCTCTGCAGGTGGGGTCTCACCTGAGGGGGCAGAGGGGCAGAATCCCCCCCTCCTGCTGCCCACGCTGGGGGCTCAGCCCAGCACAGGGGGGTTTCTGGGTGTTCATGGCCAGGCCATGGCCAGTTCTCATCCTCCAACACTCCCTGTCCTTCACCCAAGGCTGCTCCTGCTCCAATCTCTGCCCAGCCTGGATTGGTGCTTGGGATTGCCCTGACCCAGGTGCAGCACCAGCATTTGCGCCTCGTGCAACTTTTTTCCCATGGCCCCACCTCTCCAGCCTGCCCAGATCCCTCTGGATGCCCCATCCCTCATCTCCAGGCTGTCACCTCCCCACACAGCTGGGTGTCACCTCCCATCTGGCCGAGGGTGCCCTGATCCCACTTTCCACGTCCGCAGCAGAGATGTGAAACAATTCTGGTCCCAATGCCAGCAATGTCACTTTTCACTGGTCTCTGCTGGCTCCCACCTCTTTGCATGTGACCATCCAGAAAATTCCATACCCACCAAGTGGTCCCTCTATCAAATCCACGTCTCTCTGGGTTAGAGACAAGGATGCCATGCAAGGCAGCAACAAATGCTTTGCACAAATCCAGGCAGATGAGATCAGTTCCTCTTCCCTCCTCCACCAACACTGCAACCCCTCCACAGAAGGCCACTGAATCCCTTAGTAAAGCCATGATGGATGTCATCAATCACATCCACTTCTTCCATGTGCCACTGCATAGTTTCCAAAAGGATCTGCTCCATGGTTGCCAGGCCCAGAAGTGAGACTGGTCAGCCTGTACTTCCCCAGATCCTCCTCATTTCCCTTTCTAAAAAGGGGGTTATGTTTCCTCTTTTCCAGTCACTGGGTACCTCACCAGACTGCCACAGCTTCTCCAGTATGACAGATGAGTGACAGCAGTTCCCTCAGATCCCAGGGAAGCACCTCATCAGGTCCCCACGGACTTGTGCACCTCCAGACAGCCTCTCACCTCCTCTGCCCTGGTGGAACCTCCTCCTGCCAGCCCCTGTCCAAAACCCTGGGCGCTTCTGTGTGCCCCCCACGTACCATGTCAGTGCCATACACCGGGGAGGTCATCTTGATCTCCCAGAAGTGCTGCCCCTCTGCCAGCTCCTTGGTGCCGCGGATGGCGGCCGTGCCGCAGCTGTACTCCATGTGGAAGTTCACCTTGCGGTTGTCACACGTCAGCAGCGTGGCCGTTGACTTGTTCAGCTCATCCCACACCCAGTCGAAATCTGGTGAGGAAGCACAGAGGGGACAAGGATGGGCGAAGACCCTCAGGGAACGAGCCCCAAGCCAAAGCACAGCAGATGTTTGTTCTGAAGGCCTGTTGGTGGGTTTGTTTCTATTTCTTGCATTGTTTAAGAGGATAAATCTTAAGCTGTGCTCATCAGAGAACTGCTTGAGGCCTGAAGGACTCTGCAGTGTCCCACCAGGGATGGATCAATGCTCCAAAGCTGTCAGCATCCACCAGGCCCTATTTTGGCTGACACCAGGCAGAGCCTCCCTTCTCCCCACACTCCTCATGGGATCAAGGGGTGGCTCTGCCTTACCACAGGCTCTCCCCCCCAGGCCAAGCCCACCCTGTGCTCTGAGCCAGGCACCCTGCCAGCCCAGCAGGGATCAGGAGGGCCCTAAGCAGCAGCTCTGTTTCACTGGGGCCTAAGCCAGATTGGAAAGCAGGTCCCAGAGGTGAGCGCTGACGCCGTAACAGCATCAGCCCTGAGCCTGGAAACACGACAGCAGGCACGGGCTGCTAATCCTCCTACAGCCTCGGGATGTAAACAAAGGGATGGCGGGACAGGAACGGGACACTGCAGGCTGCCCCAGCCCCAGCCCCAGCCCCGGGGAGGGAGCCCCTTACACTCGTCCTCCTCGCCGCAGCGGCAGTCGCGGACGCGGTGCAGGGCGTGCAGGCTGGAGCAGTAGGGAGCTTCACTCTGGTTCTCACAGTTGCAGTAGGACTCTCCAGTCACAGGGATGGCGCTCGGGATGGAGGGAGACAGGGAGGAGAACTCCGGCTCCGAGTCCGAGTCGCTGTGCTGCTGGGGGGAACAGGAACGCTCACTGCCGGGCACCCCCGGCCCCGGAGCTGGGCTGGGACACACCCCAGGCTCATGGCCCGGCCTGTCACACAGGGAGGCTGTGCCCATGGAATCACCC
Organism: Phylloscopus whistleri; assembly: GCA_017589585.1. NCBI lineage: Eukaryota > Metazoa > Chordata > Aves > Passeriformes > Phylloscopidae > Phylloscopus > Phylloscopus whistleri. Next base: position 585,648 of record JADMLD010000353.1, read on the forward strand.
TGCTCTAGGACATGGACAGTGCCTGCTGAGCTGCAGGGACCTCTCAGCACTCTGCTTGCTGCCTGCCAGGGACACGGAGCTGTCACAGCAGGGTGGCAGCCCAAGTCTGGAATATGCCCATTTTGGAGGAAATGCTGTGCTAAAGCTTTGGCTTTCACTCCCCCCCAGGCAGGTTCCAGCCATCAGCAGAGCTGTGTGCTGCTCTGGAGAGGCTGTGAAGAGGCTGTGAGGCACAGGAGGAGAAGGGAGAGAACAAAGGGAGCCAGTTGAGCAGCATGGCTGCAGCTCCTCAGACCAGCACTGCAGAAGGCCCACGGGGAACCCAGGGCAGGATTAAGGGGCTTTTGTTTACTTTCATGAACACAACAACCTGATTTACTGTTCCCCAGTGCCAAGAGACCAAAGTGATCCTGGACTGGACACTGTGAGAGTCCCAGCCCAGTTTCACTCCTGTGTTATGGTGTTGCCTAAGGGACTCTCTTATCACTGGTTGCAGAGTTACTCTAGGTTTACGTGCTGCTCAGGTGTACCTGCTTGTTATTCACCCCCATGGTCAGGGGCATCTAATGACTAAAATCCTTTAAACTCATGTTCTGGCAGCAGTGTAAGACAGGGAATTGAAGCTACTTGGGCTAACATATGTACTGCCCAGGCTTCACTCTTTGGCCTGCAGACCCAAGAGCTTGGGTTCTGTCTTTTCTAACTTCTAACTTCTCCCTTTTTGCTACCTAGGAATCCTGTCATTCCTGTGGCTGCAGGGACAGAAAATGGCTCATTTTCTGGGAGCTCAGTGCCTGGGTTTGGACACTGTGCTCTGGCAGAGCCTCCTGGTTTCAGTGTGGCTCTGAAGCTCCTGGAGCAGCTCCTTGTGTCCCCACCACTGCACAGGGTGCTCAACTCACACACTCAAGAGTTAGGGAAGTAGGGAAGGATGGCAGAGGCAAATCAGTCACTCCCTGCGCCGTTTTGGTCTCCCTGCTGAGTTCCCATGTCCAGCACACTTGGACCAGGTTCAGAAGTGAGGTTCACATTGCAGAGCAGGAAACGTGAGGAAATTTCAGTTTGAAGACACTGCCCCACGATCTCCACCACCATCTCCAAGCCCCTCACAGCCCAGGAGAGAGCACAGCCCCAGCTCCCAGACTAGGGAACTGATCCACTCCAAGCACCTAGAGCTCTACTTCCAAACTAACATTTAGAAACCTTGTATGCACTTTACGCGTGACACACCCATCCTACGCCTGAAAAAGCATTTAACTTAGCATCAATATTGACCATTACCAAATCCCTTCTGCTTCTGGCCAGCTCAGGCACCAGGGAAAGGAACCCCACCCCGTGCCCCCCAGAGCCCCCCGAGCCCAGCCTACCTGGCCGTCGGAGTCGTAGCCCCATCCCCGCGGGCCGGCCCGGCCGTCGGCCTCGCGCCGGACGCCGCTGAGGACGAAGCGCCAGGCCCGGCTGCTGCGCGGGCGCCGCGCCATGCTGCCCCCGGACAGGTAGGCTGCGGAAAGGAGCACGGGTCACGCTTCTGCCACGGCCCACAGACAGCCCCGGGCCACCAGAGCCCCCTCCCCGCCCAGGGGGACCAGCAGGAGATCAGCCAACGCAAAGGTGTTCCATCCGCATCAGAGCCGCTGCAAGCTCCAGCCTCTCTCTCCAGCCAGAGTCAACTTCTCCCTGAGCCAGGTGTTCAAATGGCCCCCAGAAACGCTCCCAACATGCAGCAGTGGTGGCAGCAGCTGCCCCCCTGCAGGAACTGGATCCAGCAGCCACCGCTCAGCCGGCCTGGGAAGCTGCAGGGCTGCCAGAACCACAGAGTCCTTTGGGTTGGGTGACCTGCCAGCCCATCTCGTTCCACCCCCTGCCATGGGCAGGGGCACCTTCCACTAGACCAGGCTGCTCCAAGACACAGCCTCCCTGCTGCCCAGGGACCCTCCAGCAGCTGTCCTGGCTCCAGCTCCCCTTCTCCAGGGAAAACTGTCCACCTGCAGGTGCCCTGGGATGGAAGACTTGGCTCTCAGTGCTTGGAGAGGAAGAGAAACCACTTTCCCGCTCACTGGAGGGAAACCAGGCTTGTGACAGACCTGTCCCAGCTTGCCTCAAGGACAACAGGCAGAAGGGAAGCAGCTGCCTGTCTCCAGCCCAACAGGGATGTTGTTCAGAGCCAGATTTCCCAAGCCTCCCTCCCTGTGCACAGCCTGAGAGGCCACAGCAGCTCCCAACTCCCACACAGGACCACTGCACTGGATGTGACAGGGAAACCTCAGCCTCCAACCTCTTCTGCCTGAAGTTTATCTTTGCAGGATTCAACTCCCCACCAAGAGGCACCCTCAGGGCTGTAACCCTTGAACCCTCTCGCTCAGCTCAGCCCCGAGCCAGAGCCTGCCATAACACACCCAGCACTGTTCCTCCTGTGCCTCAGTCCCCAGGGGGACAGCAGCTCCTGGAAAAGGAGGACAGGCCAAGCCACAGCCAGCTGTGCAGCTGCCCATGGATGCTTTGAAGGGCTCTGGAAATCCCACCTGCTGAAATCACAGGGCTCACACAGCCATGCTGGGAAAAGCTCAAACCACAGCAGAAACCCCTTCTCCAGCTTTGCTGAGCACCTACGGCAGCCCAGGCTGAGCACCTCTGCTCCCCCAGGCCCTCACTCAGGCTGGGACTCAGAGCCAGCACAGAGATCCCAGTACAGGATCCAGCACTGGGGCAGAATCAGTCATGGAATCATTATGGCTGGAAAAGATCACTTGGATCAACGAGTCCAACCATTCCCCCAGCACTGCCAAGGCCACCACTGACCCATGTCCCCAAGTGCCACATCCACACAGCTTTTAAATCCCTCCAAGGATGGGGACCCCACCACTGCCCTGGGCAGCTGTGCCAGGGCCTGACCACCCTTCCCAAGAAGGAATATTCCCAATATCCAACCTAAACCTCCCCTGGCACAACCTAAGGCTGTTTTCTCTTGTCCTGTCCCTGTTCCCTGGGAGCAGAGCCTGATCCCCCCTGGCTGTCCCCTCCTGTCAGGGAGCTGTGCAGAGCCAGAAGGGCCCCCTGAGCCTCCTTTTCTCCAGGCTGAGCCCCTTTCCCAGCTCCCTCAGCTGCTCCTGGTGCTCCAGCCCCTTCCCCACTCTGTTCCTTGCCCTGGACACGCTCCAGCCCCTCAGTGTCTTTCCTGACCAGAAGTGCCCCTAGGAATGGAGCTGCCTCAGCAGTGCCAGCAGAGGGGACGGCCGCTGTCCCGCTCCTGTGTCGCAGCCGCAGTGCCACAAAAAGCCGCTCACCCCTGAGGGTCCTGGGCCCGCCGAAGCCTTTCCGGGGTCCCGAGGCGATGCTGCGGCGTGACCCGCACAGCGCCCGCGCTGCCCCAGCGCTTCCCCGGGCACCGAGGGGCGGGGAAGACCAGGACCCTCAGGGCGGGCTGCTGAGGCCCGCCGGACAGGACCAGGCCAGGCCACCGCGCTTGGGTCGCACAGCCCCGGCCCGCCCTGAGCCAAACCCCAACCCCCGGCTCCAACCCCCGGCCCCTCGGCCCACCTGCCCGGCCCGGCCTGGCCCGGCGCTGCCCGGCCCGGCCCCGCGGCGCTCTGACCTACTTTCCCCTCCCGGGACATAAACAATCCGCTCCCGGCACCGCCCCCAGGCGCCCATTGGCTGCGGCCGCGCCGCGCCCCTGCACCGTTGGCTGAGAGATCTGTCACTCACAGGTGCAGGGGGACGGAGGGGGCGGGGTATGAGAGAGCCCGGTGCTATTGGCTGCCCTGCGTGCCAATCGCCAGAGAGTGGCGCCATTGGGAGGCCGCGCGAGAAGGGAAAGCATTAAGCCCATTGGCTAATGCGAGGGGAGCACGTGAAATGGATTGGCTGCCAAGCTCTGGAGGGCGGGTCCTCCGATGAGAGCGAGGTCGACCATTGGACACAGAAGCTGTCAGTCTGAGGGGGCGGGACCGCGGGCCGGCGGAAGACGGAAGCGGGCGATGCGGGGAGGCAACATGGAGGAGACAGCCGGGGGTGAGCGGCGGAGAGGCCGCGGCCCGGGGGAACCGGGATCTCGGCCTGGGGGGGGCCCTACCCGCCTCGCGGGGAAACTCCCAGCCGGAATGACCGCACCTAGCGCGGGGTCAGGACCCGGTTCCGCGGAATTCCGAGGTGCTCGGGCCGGGCCGGGCCGGTGCGGCGGTGTTCAGCCCGACTCCCGGTGAGGGGAGCTCCGGGCCGGGCTCCCGTAGGCGGCGGGCACCGGTTACCGGGAGGTGACGCTGAGCCTTGCCGGAGGCCCGGGCCTGGCTGTCGCGGCAGATACCGCCGAGTACCCGGGCCCGCTCGGGGCTGCCGCTGTCACCGGGCGGGATCCCGGGAGCACCGCGCCGCGGGGCCCGTCCCGCCCCTCCCCGGGCCCCGTCTCACCCCCTGCCCGTTGTGGGGCCCTTGGCCTTTACCGTCGGCGGAGGCGCGGATGAGCTCTGCCATGGTGTACGCGGGCTCCATGCCGCCGTGCCCGGCGGTGTCGGGGCGCCCGGAACGCGGCCCCGGCTGGGCGGCTGCTGACACCGGGCCCGAGCGCTCGCTGCTCCGGGGAGCTGAGCCCAGAGCTGAGCTGACAGCACAGCCGGCAGCGGAGGGAAGGCTGGAGAGGGGCTGGGACTGGCAGGAAGCGAGTGGCGTGGCAGGGAGGAAGGAAACGCCAAGGGCCTGAGCTCACCGGCAGCCTCCGGGCTGAGCCTCGCGTGCCCGGCGCGTGTTTATTGCTCGGTGCCCGATCGCCGCTGAGGCCGCGGGGACGGGCTTGTGCTCCCCGCACGCCGTGTTTGTTGCCCTTGTTCTCATTGTCCCTGCTCTGGTGACAGAGAGCCTGTGGCACATCTTCCTCTTCCTTCCCGCTGCCTTACACGGGGGTCAGACCTCACCGAGGGGCGGCTCTGATCTCTGCTCAGGGACAGGGACAGGGACAGGGAACGGCTGGAGCTGGGCCAGGGAGGGTCAGGCTGGAGATCAGGGAAAGGTTCTGCTTCCCCCAGAGGGTGCTGGCACTGCCCAGGCTCCCCAGGGAATGGGCACGGCCCCGAGGCTGCCAGAGCTCCAGGAGCCTTTGGACAGCACTGCCAGGGATGCCCAGGGTGGGATTGTTGGGGGGTCTGTGCAGGGCCAGGGGCTGGGCTGGATGGTCCCTGTGGGTCCCTGCCAGGACATTCCCTGGCTCTGTGATTGCAGAGAGGAGCAACCTGGCCGGGGTGCAGCACATCCTGCTGGTGCTGTCGGGGAAGGGCGGCGTTGGGAAGAGCACCCTCTCCACCGAGCTGGCCCTGGCGCTGCGGAGCGCTGGCAAGAGGGTGAGTCAGGCTCTGGGGGGCTGGGCTCTGCCTTTTCCCTTCCAGCCTTCAGCTGGGCTGGGTTTGCCCACCCTTTCCCTGTGGGTGTCCTTGGTGGGCAACGTGGGGATTGTTTGTGACAGTGTGATCCAGTTCAGGTAACTGGATCAGATACTTCATTTCTCTGTTATCTATTTTATTAAATCACCCAGTATTTGTTGTTGGGATGGGCACTGGGACATGACTGTGCTGCTCTGTGGGGTGAGGTGGGTGAGCTCAAGGACTCTGACAATGGGGATAGAAAGGGAACGTTTGGGCAGGAGACTGAATCCTTGAGGATCTTTTTGAGGCTTTGTGCAGCCAGTGCCACGGGGGTTCTGGCATAAAGCACTCAGAAACACCCAGGACATGCTCCCTGGGGGGAAGGAGGCCAGGAGGGAGCTGAGGTTTAAAACATTTGTGCTCCAGCTGTTGGTGCTGAGCTGCAGAGGCTGCAGAGGCTGCAGGGCTGCAGAGGCTGCAGAGCTGCAGAGGCTGCAGGGCTGCAGGGCTGCAGAGGCTGCAGGGCTGCAGAGGCTGCAGGGCTGCAGAGCTGCAGAGGCTGCAGAGGCTGCAGAGGCTGCAGAGGCTGCAGAGGCTGCAGAGGCTGCAGGGCTGCAGAGGCTGCAGAGGCTGCAGGGGCTGCAGGGCTGCAGAGGCTGCAGAGCTGCAGAGGCTGCAGAGCTGCAGAGGCTGCAGGGCTGCAGAGGCTGCAGGGCTGCAGAGGCTGCAGAGGCTGCAGAGGCTGCAGAGGCTGCAGAGGCTGCAGAGCTGCAGAGGCTGCAGAGGCTGCAGGGCTGCAGAGGCTGCAGAGGCTGCAGAGCTGCAGGGCTGCAGAGGCTGCAGGGCTGCAGAGCTGCAGAGGCTGCAGAGGCTGCAGAGGCTGCAGAGGCTGCAGAGGCTGCAGAGGCTGCAGAGGCTGCAGAGGCTGCAGGGCTGCAGAGGCTGCAGGGCTGCAGAGCTGCAGAGGCTGCAGAGGCTGCAGAGGCTGCAGAGGCTGCAGAGGCTGCAGAGCTGCAGGGCTGCAGAGCTGCAGAGGCTGCAGAGGCTGCAGAGCTGCAGAGCTGCAGAGGCTGCTGTGGCAGTGCTGTGAGCAGACAGGCGTGGGTGGGTGGTCGGGGTTGCCGTGCCTGTCTGAGGGGCTGTGCCTCGCCCAGGTGGGGATCCTGGACGTGGACCTGTGCGGGCCCAGCATCCCGCGCATGCTGCGGGCGCAGGACAGCGCCGTGCACCAGTGCGAGCGCGGCTGGGTGCCCGTGCTGCTGGGCCAGGACGCGGCCATCGCCCTCATGTCCATCGGCTTCCTGCTGCAGCGGCCCGACGACGCCGTGGTGTGGAGGGGGCCCAGGAAGAACGGTAACGCTGGCTGTGCTGCTGCTGAGAGCTGCTGGCAGCCTCCTGGAGGTGCTGCTGCCTCCTGCAGAGCTTGTGAGCTTGTTCCTTGGGGGAACGCAGCCCCCGCTCCACGAGGGCGGGCTGAGCTCACTGGGATGGGCAGAGTGCGGCACGCGCTGTGCTGACAGGCAGCCTCGTCCCCTCTCCCCGGGGCCCTGTCCCCTGGCTCCCAAGCACCCCTTGGGTTTATCTGTCCCTTTTATTTCCACAGCTTTGATCAAACAGTTTGTCACCGATGTGGCCTGGGGGGACCTGGACTTCCTGATCGTGGACACGCCGCCGGGCACGTCCGACGAGCACATCTCCGCCGTGGAGGCCTTGAGGCCCCACCGGCTGCTCGGGGCCGTCCTGGTCACCACTCCCCAGGTAGGACACGCAGCTGGAATTCCCGGCAGGCAGCAGGTTTGGAGGGGGAAAGGGCTGTCTGTGGGTGCTTGCTCTGCTCTGGAGCCACAGCTGGCGTGGCCAGAGGGATGCCCAGTGCTGCTGTTCCCCTCAGGCCGTGTCGGTGGGGGACGTGAGGCGGGAGGTGACGTTCTGCAGGAAGGCAGGGCTGCGGATCCTCGGCGTCGTGGAGAACATGAGCGGCTTCGTGTGCCCCCACTGCTCTGTGAGCTCTGCTGACCTTGCTCTCCAGCCTTGTGGGCTCTTCCTTGTGGCACTGGGGTGCTGAGGATTGGGAAATGCCAGGAGGGTGATGCTGTGAGCCTGGAGAGGAGACGCTGCCAGCTTTGGGCTCTGCTCTCCTGAGGAGCACGGGGAGGGGGCGGGGGCACAGGGAGTGCCTGAGGCTGCAGGGTGGAGGGCAGCTGGCTCTGCTCAGGGCCTGGCAGCTCCTGCCCTGTCACACAGGGCTCTGGCACTCCTGACTCACTGCTCTTCCTCCTTCAGGAATGCACAAACATCTTCTCCAAAGGGGGAGGTGAGGAGCTGGCCAAGCACGCCGGGGTGCCCTTCCTGGGTGAGTGGCCTGTGGGGCAGAGCTCTGCTCAGGGCTGATCTCGTGGTGCTCTGGGAGGGCTGAGCACAGAGAAGGAGCATCACAGGGGCAGGTGGGCTGGGCTGTGAGCCCCAGGCACCTGGGCAGAGCTGGGATTTGTGCTTTGCTTCTCTGCCATCCAAACTCCTCACAGTGGGCCCCTGGCCCTGCTGGGACAGAGATGGTGATGCCAGCAGCCTGCTCTGACTGCTGATGTCATGGTGAGAGTGTAAACAGGCCTGGGGCTCCATGAGAACCATGTTGGAATGTCTGGAGCCTTCCTGAGAAATGGGGACTGAGGGCTGAACCCTGTCCCTGGACAGGGCTGGGATCAGGTGGGAGAGCCCCCCATGAAGCACCAGGGTGGGTGGGGTTGGACACAGAGGAAATGGTTGCAGGTGAGAATTATCTCCTGGAGAGCTCAGGGAGGGCAGTGGTGGCTCTTCTCTACCACTTTCCCAGGAGCTGGCTGTGGCAGTGTGTTCTTTATCCCTGGCTGCAGCCCCTGGCCGTGCAGGGAGTGAGCTCTCACTGTCCCCTCCCTTGTCCCACAGGCTGCGTCCCCCTGGACCCCCAGCTCAGCCAGAGCTTGGAAGAAGGCAGAGACTTCATCCAGGAGTTTCCCAAGAGCTCTGCCTTCCCTGCCTTGACTCACATTGCCCAGCAGATCTTGGATACATCGCAGAGGAGCTCCTGAGGAGGGTGCGGCGCTGGACTGGTGCCAGGCTGGCAGCCCCAGCAGCGGGAAGGGGATGCAGGAGCTGTTTAACTCCAGCTGTGTCACTGGGCTGGGAGGGAGGGAGGGGAGCACAGATCACTGCTGCTGCTGCAGTCCCAGAGGGAAGCAGCTGCATCCCCTCAGACTCAAAGAGACTGGAGCTGCAGTGCCAAGTGCTGTTCCTCCCTCAGTGTTCCCACATGGCTCTGATCACCTGGATCATGTGCTGCTGCCTTCTCCTGCTGCCCTGCCTGATGGATCACACAGGACTTGCTCCAGCAGCTGGGTGGTGCTGGGTGCTCCCATGTGGAGCCAGGCCAGGCCCTGTGCTCAGAATTCTCAGCTCCCAGGTTCCTGAAGGGCCAGTGAGGGCACGGTGTGGGCTGGGCGTGAGGAAACGCCTTCAGGGGCTGTCTGGGAGCTGCATCCCCTGGTGCTGGAAGCCAGGCCTTGGGCCTGCCGGCCTCGTGTGACTCAGGAATGTTTTTCAAGGTTCCAGGCAGTAAACCCTTTTCTTAAAATGCAAGTCTGTGACTTCTGTTCCTCCATGGCTTCAGGCCTCGCTGCTTCTCTGAGCCTTGGCCCTTCACATGCAGCAAGGTGCTTCCTGCTTTTCCCTGGTTTCCTTGCTGGAATTCAGCTAAATCTCTCCCATAACAGCATCAGGATCCAGCCTGGCCCTTGTCTTGCTGTGAGCCAGCCCTGCATGGGATGCTTTGCCCCAGCTGTTCTCCAAGCCCAGCCTGGGGCTCCTGTGTCCCCAGGTGGTTCCTGCTTCATCCACTTCCCAGTGTCCCATTCCCTGCACCTCTTCCCGTGGGCTGCTGCTCCCATGGGACCTGCCCTCCTCTTGCAGGCTCGAGTTAAGCTGGGGAAGCAGTGAGGGCCTTGCAGCTCATCTCTCCCCCTCCTGGACTCTGAGCCCCACCTGCCTGCCTCCCTCTCTGCCTTTGGGACTCACCCTCACTGTCAGGTTTTGGGAAATCCTGGATTTCCACTGGGGGTTACAGCAGGAAGGCACTGCCTGGAGGAGAGCAGGAGCAGCATCCAGCCCTGCTCCCGCTGCACAAGGACCCACACCCGAGCAGGTTTCCCCTCGTGCAATTTTCCAGGAAAATTTTGTCTGACCTTTGGACACTTATCTGGGATTTGGAGAGCTGGGCAGTAGCGCTGCAATCTGTCAGGGCTGTTGGCTTCTGTGGGATAGCTGGGCATTTCTTGCTCCCTCCCTGGGAATGTGCCACCCCCCCTGGGCTTGCAGGAAATGCTGGGAGCCCCCCCAGGAGCCTGAATCCCTCACCCTGAGGGGCTCTGGGGAGAAATCCCGGCCGTGGGCAGCATGAGCATTGGAAAAAACATAACTTACAAGGTGGGTTGCAATAGCTCCAAAGGTTTATTTGTCTGCTGCCATTTATCAGGTGAGCAACGAGTGGCTTTCTGTGCCCTGCCTACACCTGCTTCTGCAAGGAATCGTTACAGCAAGTCCTCTGCCCCCTTCCCTGAGCTTGGGGGACCTTTGAGGATTTCTCCACTGCTCCATGGCAGGAGAACACTTTGTTTTTTCTCATGGAAGTCCTGGCCTGGGCAGGGCTGCCCCTTGCTGTGGCTGCAGGGCTGGGGGTGCAGCATTTCCCCCATCCCCAGATGCTCCTGCTGGGAGCAGCCTTGCTCTGCCCCTGGAGGCTGCTGTTTAAATATGGAAGGACTGAAACACTCAGTTTGAAGCCCAGGGGAGCTGGTGCCCATCCAGCATCTTCTGAGCAAGGCAGCTGCTGGAGGTGCTGGCAAATCTCTGCCCGTCCGGGGTGGCCACAGAGCCCCTGCGGCTGCTGCTGCTGCCCGGGGAGGTGGCGGGTGAGGGTCCCTGGGAGGGCCAGCCCGGCTCAGCAGTGAGCAAAGCTCTCCTGGGCAGTGTCACGCAGGTCCAGCCCCGCCAGGCCCGGGGGCTGCAGGCAGGTGAGGTTGTTGTAGGTGTAGATGGGGACGTGGGTGTCGTCCCCCTCGGCCACCGACTGCACGAAGCGCGGCACCACGGCCGGGTGCTGCAGGGAGAAGTCCCGCAGGCCCTTCAGGGAGCAGTTGCAGTGCCAGTTGTTGCCCCCCAGCCACAGCTGCTCCAGGGCGAAGGGGGGGCACAGGAACGCCACCGAGAAGGTCTCCAGGGAGTTGTTCCTCAGGCTGAGGTACCGCAGGTTGGCCAGGGGGAAGATGACGCTGTTGTCCAGTGTCTCCAGCTGGTTGTGGGAGAGGTCGAGCCAGAAGAGTCTCTGGAGCGGGCTGAAGGTGTCCTGGGAGATCTCCAGGAGCTGGTTGGAGGAGAGGAAGAGGTACTCCAGGTTGCTCAGCCCCGCGAAGAGCCGGGGCGAGAGGTGGCTCAGCCTGTTGTGCTTCAGGTCGAGCTCCAGGAGCTCGTGCAGTTCGCTGAAGCTCTGGTCCTCGATGAGGGAGATGCTGTTGTGCTGCAGGAAAAGCCGCCGCAGGCTGGAGAGCCCCGAGAAGGTGTTGGCCCGGATCCTCCCCACGCAGCTGTGCTCCAGGTGCAGGCTGTGCAGCTTGGTGACCCCCTTGAAGACAAAGTCAGGCAGGACCTTGATGCAGTTGGCAGACAAGTGCATCACCGCCACGTTGTGCAGCCCCAGGAAGGCCCCGGCCCTGATGTCCTGCAGCTGGTTGTTGTTGAGGCTGAGCACCTCCAGCTGCCCCAGCCCCTCGAAGGTCCTTTCCGCCAGGCTCCGGATCCGGTTGTGCCCCAGCTGCAGCTCCTCCAGGAACTGCAGGTCCTTGAAGGTCCTGGGCCTCAGGCCGGCGATGGAGTTGGTGGACAGGCGCAGGACGTGCAGGCTCAGGAGGCCCAGGAAGGTGTCCTCGTAGAGCGAGACCAGGCGGTTGTGGGACAGGTCCAGCCACCGCAGGGACTTCATGCCCATGAAGGCGCGGGGCGCGATGGCGTTGATCTGGTTGTGGTTCAGGTACAGCTTCTGCAGCTTCTGCAGCTTGACAAAGACGTTGATCTTGATGCCCTTGAGCGCGTTCCCGCTCAGGTCCAGCTCCTTCAGCTCGGTGAGGCTGCAGAAGAGCTGATGCTGGAGGTAGGGCAGCTTGTTCCCGGCCAGGATCAGCTCCCTCAGGTTGGGCAGGTCATGGAACACCTTGTCAGGCAGCACCACCAGCGAGTTCCAGCCCAGGTTCAGGTACCAGAGGTTGGAGAGCCCGGCAAAGAGCCCTTCCTCCACCTTGCTGAAGTGGTTGTTGTTGAGGCTGAGGGACACGAGGTTCTGGGTGTGCAGGAAGGTGTGCGGGGCCAGCTGCTTGAGGTGGTTGCGCTCCAGGTGCAGGTGGTAGAGGCTGCGCAGCCCGTGGAAGGCGTGCTGCTCCACGGAGCCCAGCTGGCTGCTCTGCAGGTCCAGGAAGTCCAGGGCCGATAAATTCCTGAAGGCGGCGGCCGGCAGCTGCGTGAAGTTGTTGCCGTCCAGCCACAGGGCTTTGGCGTTGGGGGGCACGTCCTCGGGCAGGCGGGTCAGGTTGCGGCCGCTGCAGAAGACGTTCAGCTCCTCGCTGTAATCGTCCAGGCTGCAGGCGCAGGGGCTGGGGCAGCGCGGGCCCTCCCCGTCCCCCGGCTCCTTCGGGGGGTCCCCCCCGGGGGGCTGGGAGGCGGCAGCCAGCAGCAGGGCCAGGGGCAGCAGGAGGGGGATGCCTGCTGGGGCTGGAGGAAAGGGGGACGCTGTCAGTGCGGGGCTGTGGCTGCTCCAGGGGACACCCTGGGGACACCCCTGGGACCCCTTGGGACCCCCTGGCCGGGTGCCCGCACCGCTCGGGGCTCGGGGAGGGGTGCGGGGGTCACTCCCAGCCCGATGCACACGCGGGGAGTTCTCAGAGGCTGGATCCCCTGGGAAGCGGTCCAAGATCCGCCCCCGCTCCTGCCACAGCTCCGACCCCTCGGCTGCAGGGACCCCCCCAAATTCATCTCTGTATTGCAGGGCAGCTTCTCCCTTTCATGGGGAGCGGCCCCCAGACCCCTCTCCCGGTTCCCCCCCAGCTGCCCCTCTGGCTCCCTCAGCACTGGAGGCTCCCAGTGCCGCGCTCCCTGCCCATCCCTGCGCTCCCCAGCCAGGTTTGGGCTCTGCCCTGCAGTGCCTGCAGCCCCCCCAGGCAGCCCGGGGCCCCCAAAATGTCTTATTAGCAGCGGCGGAGGAGCAGGGTGAGGGGTGACCGGAGCCCGGGCAGGGTCTGAGCGTGTCCCCCCCAGTCCCTGGCTGTGCCCCAGCCTGGCCCAGCGCAGTTCAGCCTCACCTTTGCCTGCGCTCATGGCGGCGGGCAGGGCAGGGCAGGGCTCCTGCTCCCGCTCCCGCTCCGCTCTCCGGCCCCTCCGACTGCGCAGGGATGGATGGAGCAACCACCTTGACGCCTGTCCAGCCGCCCGCCCGGCCGGGCTTAACCCCACTGCTGCTGGCCCGGGCCGCGGCTCAGCCCGGGGACAGCGGCACCGGGACGGGCTCCTCGCTGCTGCCCCGGTCCGGGACTGCCCTCAGGGCAACTCGGGACAAGGGCACGGGAGAGATGTCCGGGACCTGCTGGGGGTCCTGCCAGAGGTGGGGTTTGTGTGGGCTTTGAGCGTGGAGGGAGGAGGAATGGCGCAACTTCACGGGGTGTCCCACCACCGTGCCCTGAGCTCCTGGAGGGTCTGAGCAGCAGCACCGACCCTGCCCCGCCCTGCCCTGCCGGGGGTGCCCTGGCAGTGGGGCCTCACTTTCCATCAGGGCACAAAAACCACCTGCTGGGGCTGGGAGCATCCGTAGGACACAGGGATTGAAGGTCTGGGGATCAGCCTTAGTGCGAGACGGACTGGAGGGTTGATGGTGATGCCAGTGGGAAATGAGTTGGGAAACGGGGAAAAAAACCCTGTGTGGCATTAAAAACCTCGGGGGTGGAACCCTCAGCACCTCCTGGGCATTTTCCCATTTTCCCTCCTGTCTTGCCCTGTGGGTGGGGACGGTGCTGGGAGCTCTACCCCTGCTCTGCCCAGTGCCTCTGGGCCAAAGGGGAGACAGAGAGCAAAGCCCCAGCTGAGGTGGTGGCTGTGGGGGTGCCCTGCTGCTCTGGCAGCCCCCATCCCCTGGAATGAGGGAGGGTGATGCTCCAGGGCTGGCAGATCACCCTCTGCCCCTGGCAGCTCATCAAAACCAGCCCAGGGAGGCCGCTGACCCCATCCTGTGTCCCGGGTAATTTCCCCAGCAGGCTCCAGCACAGGCTCTGTGGAATCTTTTACCAGTTTCCAGGAAAGAAAAGGAAAGAAAAAGCCCCGGCAAGAGGAGCCCTGTGGCCAGAGGCTGCCAGATAGAAAAGCCCTGGCTAAACCTTCCCCTGCCCTGGTAGCCCCACTCCTCCCTGGAGAGGCAGGGGGCTGGCACCACTCACAGCCAGCCCCTCGGAGCAGGTATCTCTGCCCTGGGGCTGCTCCTCCCAGCCCTGCTTCCCCCAGGCTGCTTTGGGAGGTGCAGGGGGAGCAGGGATTCTCTCCCCCACCATTCCCACACCACAGGGACCCCACCAGGCTCCCACCTTGCCCCTTCCCATGGGAGCCTGGCACCTCCCCAGCTCACAGCCACACCTCAGCTCTTCACCAGGCACTGCCGTGCCCATGGGAAGAGGAGTTGGAGAGAGACATCCAGGCTCCAGCCTTGCCACCCAGCTTTCCCACAGGCTCTGTTTTCTCTCTTCCCTTTTGGCCTCGAGTGGAATTCTCCTCCCCCTCTATTTTAATCCTGTCTTCTGGGAATTTATAGATCAGGAGGGAGAAATGAGGGATAGGGATACATGCACCCACTAATAGGCACTGAGCACATATTGACACAAGGTGTAATCAATCTGGAAGCTAAAAAGAGCTGAACCAGCACAGGTCAGCCAGCCAAAACCCACAAAGCCTCGTTGGGAAGTTTAAACAAGCCCTGCCTGCAGCTGGGAGCAGGTTCATCCCTGCCTCCAGCAGCCCTCCCCGGGGAAATATCAAATGAGATGCGATGGGAAAATAAGTTGGGTAAATCAGGACCTCCCTTCCCAGTGTGGTTGTGGTGCAGGGAGGAGCTGGACCCATCTCCACCTTTAGAGATCCTTGAGGCATCTCCTCCAGCCCTGTCTCACCTCCAAACCTCCCTGGCAGCCCCTCCCCAGGTGTGTCCCATCTCCTGTGGCAGGAGAGGCTGGGACCCTGCGTGGTCCCTGCACCCCAGGGCCCCCATCTACCCAGTGACCCCCAGGGACCGTGGGGACCTCGGTTTGTGTCCCCACCACGGGTGTCCCTGGCCAGTGTGGACCCCCCTGTGACCCCCCCACCACCCCAGCTCCAGCAGATAACCTCCCTGCCGGGACCAAAGTCTGAGCCCCTGCCCTGGTTGCCATGGAGAGGCTGTAATGGTATTAGGGAAAGCAGCAAAATCACTCAAAAGTCGTTTTCAAACCTATTTAAACTCTAAGGAATCATTTACCTCCCCCAGCACCCCCCTGTGCCTGCAGCTCCCTCCCCAGGGAGCTCCCCAGCCCCTCTGGGTGGGACATGGCACCAGCTGTCCCTGGTGTCCCTGCTCTGTCCCCGGGCTGGCTCAGCTGGGGAGGGGACAGTGCTGGGCCACCTCTGCTGTGGGACCCCGGGAGGTCCCTGCCCCGTCCCCACCCAGCCAGGGGGAGGGACCAGGGACACTCCGCGCACCAGCAGGGACAGCAGCCACCCAAGAGCCCTGAGGGGAGCAGGGAGGTGACACGTGTGGCATTGTCACAGCTGAGGCAGGGAGTATTTTTAGCCAATCTTGCCAAATATTGTCCCTGTCTGGAGGAGAGCATCTCACGTTGCCGGGGTAACCAGCGCTCCTGCTCCTCGTTCAGGACCAAAAACGTGCCCGATGGAGAGGGGAGGGTGACACCAGCACCACAGGGCTGTGGCCACTCCCCTGGGGACACCAGCAGGGACCAAGCCCCAGGAGTGGCCCTTTGCCCACCCACGTTCCTGGTCATGCTGGTCCCTGCTACTGGAGGTGGGCACCGGGGAGTGATGGCAGCTGCTGGTCAGGGTCCCCATGGGCACCTCCGAGTGCCACCTGCTGCCCTGCCAGGCTGCACAGCCTGGGAAAGGTGCCTGGTGCTCCGGCAGCTCCCAGGGCTGCCAACTGCTGCCCTGGTGGTGCCTCACCAGCACCAGCCTGGCCAGGCTGGTTGGACTGGGAGAGGTGAGGACGTCCCCAAGACACGACTCAGGGTGGCCAGGGCCATTGCTGGAGGCAAAGATGGGAAAATTGCCAAACACTGAGGTGTGGGGGAAAGGGGGGCCCTGGGAGTGGGATTTGGAGGTGCATGGATGCAGGGAAGGGCAGGAGAGCAGCGCCTGGCAGGCTGAGCCTGGGCTGGGGAGTGGGCAGAGCCAGGGGAGGGAGGCAGCTTGCCCAGCTGAGCCTGGGGACAGCGCCAGGGTGGGCAGGGAGAGGGGAATGGGGTTTTCCATGTCCCATGCCAGCTCTCCAGGCCTGGGCATGGCCTTCCTGCTGCATGGAGGGAGCAGCCTGGGCTGGGCCTGCCTGGAGGGACGGGGTGGGAGTGTGGCAGAGGGGACACAGCTTCCCCCTGCCCGTGGTCACAAGGCCACAGCCCCACCCCGTCTGCCAGGGCCTCCCTGCCTGCCCCATCCCAGCTCTCCTCCCAGCCCCCTGGGGAAGCACCTGGAGATGCCAGGGGGTGACAAAGGGGACGTGGGGTGGCAATGGGTTCTGGCAAGCCACAAACCCAACATCTCCTGGGCTGCACCCCAAGGGCAGGGAGATGATTCTCCCCCTCAGCCCCCCTGGGGCACACAAACCCCTGGGATCCCGGGACAGGGCAGACCTGGATGGGTCAGAGCAGATCCAGAGGGGACCCTGGAGATGGTTGGGGGCTGGAAGAACCTTTCCTGTTCTTGCTGGGAGAGCTGAGAGATGTTCTGCAGCTCCCTCCTCCTCCTCTCCCTTTTCCAGGCTGGGAGAGCTGGGCTGTCCAGCCTGGAGCAGACCTTGTGGAAAAGTGACAGGGAAAAGCTTTTCCTCAAGCCAGGAGCAGGGGTGCTGATTTTAAACTGGAAGAGGGTGGGGTTGGGTTGGATACAAAGAGAAAACCTGCCGGGGGGGATCGGTGGTGCCCAGGGCATTCCCCATCCCTGGGCAGCGAGGCTCGGGCAGCGCAGGCATCCCCGGGCAGGGCGCTCCGGGGCCATCCCGGCAGGGATTTGTCAGATCCGGGCGCGGAGGCAAATTCCCTTTGCTGGCGCTGGAAGCCAGATGGAGCCAGTCACTGCGCTAAGGGAGCTCGGGGAGCGCGGGGGCTGCTCCGCTCGGGGTCCCCTCGGGGGCTCAGGGCCCTGGGTGACCCTGCCCACGGCTGGCCCCGAGTGACAGCAACCAGCGCGCTGCAGAGCTGCCCCGGAGCTCCCCGGGGGCTGGGCTCCATCCCTTACAGCCGCAGCCATTCAAGGTTGTACCTGGCAGGGAGAGGGAGAACCCCCAGGACGAGCTGGGATTTGGGTCGGGTGGGGCTGTGTGGTTTGGTCCGGAACGGTGGCGCAGGTTCCGAGCTGCAGGCACAGCCCAGAACTTCACTCTCAGCCCGAATCTGCTTTTTGTGGCGTTTCCCGGGTCAAAATCAACTTCGTGTTCCCAGCGCAGGGAAGAGCGGTGACTGTCACTCCCGGTGCGGGCACAGACACCGCGCAGGTGCCTTTGCACGAATAACGCCGCGTTTGCACGGGTTCATCGTCCTCTGCCGGGCGGGACGGCTCCGGGAGCACCCGGGGGATGGCTGGGGCTGCTCCCCCCCAAATCAGGGTCTGGGGGTCCGGGACAGCAGCGCCGGGGGTGGGATGGAGGTGCCCGTGGCTGGGGGGTCCATGCGGAGCTGCTGCTCAGCTCCTCCGTGTGCCCGAGCCCCCCCGAGGCTCCCGAGCCCCCCCGAGGCTCCCGAGCCCCCCGCGCCGTGGGCAGGGTGTGAATTCGGCTCCGCGCCGGGTGTGAAGAGACTGTGAATTCTCATCAACACTTTCATTACCTTAATAAAATTACTTCAGGTCTGCTAAGTTCTTGTGCAGAAAAACAAGCCGTAATTGCGGGGCTTGCTGCTTCTCCTTCCCCTGACCCCCCGAAAGGCTCAGCCCCCGGCTCTGGCCTCTGGGCACCTTCACTGAGGGGCTCCGGGCTCTCCTGCAGCAGCCTGGGGCAGGTGAGGAGCTCTGCTTGTCACGGAGCTTCTGTCAGGGTGGCCCCTCTCTCTCCCATCCGCCGAGCCCTGACAGATCCTGAGGAGTTATTCAGAGCTCTGGGCTCGTTTGAACATTATATTGTCAAAGCTTTTTTTTTTTTTTTTTTTTCCTTTTTTTTTTCTTTCTTTTTTCTTTTTTTTTTTTTTTTTCTGTGGGAGACAGATTCTTACCTAAACTCACCCACTCTCCAGAAATAGCAGCAATAATAAGCCTGAAATGAGGAGATTAAGAGCTGGAATTCATTTTAGAATCATGGAAGAGTTTGAGTTGGAAAGGACCTTTAAAGGTCCCCCAGTCCATCTGATCTTACCCCTGCCAAGGTTTTCCAGGGTTATCACTCTGCCCTGCACTCCCTGTTACCCTCACCCTGGAGATTCCCAAAACACTTTTGGTTGTGGGATTTGTCCCATTCCAGGCTGGCAGGTCCCAGTTTGGAGGCAGCACCCAGAGCAGCACAGCCCGGGTTCAGCAGTGTCTGGGCTCACCCAGGCTGGTTCAGTGCAAGCTTTGCTCTAGAACATCCATTTCCACACAGCAGCTCTGGTGTGAGGGGGTGAACTGGGAAAGGCCTTTCCTGCCAGCCAGAGCTCCCAGATCCTGGGGCCTTTTGGGCAGCTCATTGGCACAGGAGGTTCAAGGACTGCAGAGATCAAGAGGAGGTTGCCTGGAAGAAAGCTGGATATCATGGGATGGGCTTGGAGCAGGTGGTTGGTTTGGTGGCTTAATTATTGGGTTAGTCAGGCTTTGGAATCACAGAATCATGGAATGGTTTGGGTGGGAAGGGACCTTAAAGCTCATCCAGTGCCACCCCTGCCATGGCAGGGACACCTCCCACTGTCCCAGGCTGCTCCAAACCCTGTCCAGCCTGGCCTTGGGCACTGCCAGGGATCCAGGGGCAGCCACAGCTGCTCTGAGCACCCTGTGCCAGGGCCTGCCCACCCTCCCAGGGAACAATTCCTGCCCAATCTCCCATCCAAACCTGCTCCTTATTCATTCTAAGTTTCTCCTCTCTTACTTGAAAACCTTCCGTCATGTTCCATCACTGCTGGCCCATGTAAAAAGTCACTCCCCCTGCCTCTTGGCAGCCCCTAAAGCACTGGAATATCCCTGCCCTAGGATGGAGGCCATCCCTGCAGCCAGCTTTGGGAATGCTCCACAAGGGCTGGCACCCCCTGACTGGCAGTGCTGCTGCCCTGGGGCTGCTCCTGAGCTGCAGTGTGGCTGAGCTGGGAATACAGAAACCCCCTGGGAAGGGCCATTGCTCTCCCTCCAGCATCTCCCAGGGTGGCTGTAACATTTGGAGCCACCTTAAAACCGAGGTGGAAGCCGCACCCTCTGGTAACCAAAGTTGGTAGCAACAGTGCTGGGCCTCCTGGGAGGAGCTCCTCAGCCATCCCTGTGTCCTTCCTTGGCTTCTCTGTCACTGCCTGCCCAACACCGAGCAGAGATCCTGCCCTCTGAGCACATGGACCTGGGAATTGTTGCAGAGAATGAGGATGTGAGTATTCTGATAGAGCACCTTGCTGAAAATCCAGGTATGAGGGTCTGCAGCCCCTTCCCAGGCCATGGGACCAGCACTCTGCCAAGGAAATCCCAACTACAGGGGAGAAATGGCAGCTGAAAAGCCTGGCTGGGGTTTGCTCAGGTTCTGAAAAGCTGGAGGTGCTGAGCTCTGCCAGCAGCGGTGGGCGAGTGGCAGGGGGAGAGGAGCTGGAGCTGCTCTGTGCCTCCAGGTGCAGCTGGAGCACAGGAACCAGGAGATGCACCAGCCTGGAGACCCACAGGAGGAGATGGGGAGGCTGCCTGGCTTCAAGACAGGCTTCCCAGGCAGGCTGGTCCTCAGTGAAGAGGAAAAACTGAAGGTAAAACTTTGGGAGTTGGAGAGAACGGAGCTGAGAACTGTGTGAGGCCAGTGGATCCACAGAGGGAGATCTGGGGGAATTCCTCCTTCTAGAGGGGGATGTGTTGTGCTCAGACATCACATCAGAATCCATCCATGGCATGGATTCATGCCCTCACAACCCATCCATGGCCTTCACTGAGTTTCCCTCTCCCAGATCTCCAAAGACCTGGTGGATCTCCAGATCGAGACAAACAGAATGAAGGAGCGCTATGAGACGGAGAACTTCCAGCTGAAACACACGGTACCACATTTGGGACTGGCCAATTCCTGCCCTGCCAGCACCTCCACCCAGCTCTGCAGCTCCTGGCACAGCCACCTTCTCTTTGCTTGGCACCTCCTCCTGCCTTTCCATGGCGCTGACCCGCCCCCAGCACCCCAGAGCCCGAGGAGCTCCCGTGGGACCATCTCCCTGCTCTGGCCTTGTGGCAGGGGGAGAGGAGGTCTTGTGTGTGACCCTGGTGCCCCTGCAGATGCAGGCCCTGGAGGGGCGGCTGCAGGAGCTGGAGCTGGGCAGTGCCCGGGTGGCCGGGGAGCGCGATTCCCTGCGGGAGCGCCTGCGCGCCCTGGAGAGCAGCCGCCAGCAGCTGGCCCAGGAGTTCATCATCCTCAAGAGCAACTACCTGGCCCTGGGCAGAGAGCTGGAGCAGGAGGTGAGAGAGGCTGCAGGGCTGATCCCAGAGCTGATCCCAGAGCTCCCAGCTCCACCTCACATTCCCTGGTGTGCAGGTTCCCCGCCTCGTTTGGCTTTTGGTTCTGCATCCCCGTCACAGCTCAGGCCCAGGGAGGCTTCTCAGACAATTATGCAGAGCTTCTTGTTGAGGCCTCTTAAAGGCCACTGAGCCCAAAAATCCATCCAGTGCCGTCCCCTGCCAAGGGCAGGGACACCTCCCACCATCCCAGGCTGCTCCAAGCCCCATCCAGCCTGGCCTTGGGCACTGCCAGGGATCCAGGGGCAGCCACAGCTGCTCTGGGCACCCTGTGCCAGGGCCTGCCCACCCTCCCAGGGAACAATTCCTGCCCAATATCTCATCCAGCCCTGCCCTCTGGCAGTGGAAGCCATTCCCTGTGTCCTGTCCCTCCATCCCTTGTCCCCAGTCCCTCTCCAGCTCTCCTGGAGCCCCTTTAGGCCCTGGCAGGGGCTCTGAGCTCTCCCTGGAGCTTCTCCTCTCCAGGTGAGCACCACCAGCTCTCCCAGCCTGGCCCCAGGGCAGAGGGGCTCCAGCCCTTGGGGCATCTCCGTGGCCTCCCCTGGACTCTCCAGCAGCTCCAGGTGCTGCTGCTGTTGGCCCCAGGGCTGGGGCAGCTCTGCAGGTGGGGTCTCACCTGAGGGGGCAGAGCCGGGGGCTCAGCCCAGCACAGGGGGCTCCAGGGTCCCAGCACACGTGGCCAGGACATGTCCACCCCTTGAGCTGTGACACGGCACGGCCTGGCCTGGGATTGTCTCCGGGGATTTGATGTGGCACAGCTCCTTCCCCGGGGCGTGTGGGACCTGCCCTCAGAGCGGGGACAGGGCTGGGGACAGGGCTGGGGACAGGGCTGGGGATGGAGCTGGGGAGAGAGTCGGGGACAGATTTGGGGACAGATTTGGGGACAGTGCTGTGCCCACGCTGCCCCGCTGCTCCCCCGGCCCCCCGCGGGCAGAGCTCTCCCGTTCCCCCGGCGGCCCCAGGGCGGTGCCCGGAGGTCACGGCGGGGCTGCCCGGGCCGCTCCCCCGGCGCTGCCAGCGCGCTTTGTTTCCCTTTTTTCTGCTTGGCTTGCGCGGCCGGCACGTGAAGGGATTGGAGCCGCTCTGGTTTCGGGCGGCGGCGGGAAGGGGCCTGGCGAGTTTATGAAAACACCGACTTCCAGCAAGTTTGTGATGCTTACTTAAAAGCCAGAGGCACCTTCCCGCTGGCTGCCGGCGCAGCAATGATTAACGCGCGGCGTTCGGACCCAGATTTGTGTTTCTTCGGCCGCTTCAATAACCCTTCCTCTGTCCCCTCCCTCTCCCCCCTCCCGCTTCTCCTTCTTTTTGAATGGACGGAGTGACTGACACCCTCCTGCCCGCTCCCTCCCCCAGCAGAGAGCTCAGCTCCATGACCTGGTTTTCCATGCCGAGCTGTGCTGGGAAGCTGCGGCAGGAATGCTGCTTTGGTCCCGTGTGTCTGGATGGGCTCTGGCGGAGCAGGATAATGATCATCCCTGAGTTAGTGACCCTTGCGGAGAGATCATCTGTCTCCCAGCAGCGGAGGAATGGGAATT